>CM065589.1:215241080-215841080 GCA_033119425.1 Bufotes viridis
CGCTGTGCTGTGACCCGAAGTGCACAGTCACAGCATAGCCGACGGCATAGGACCAGGAAGCGCTGACTACAGAGCCCGGGGAACCCTGATTTCACTGCTTCTTAGTCCTCCGGTAATAAACAGCGCTTCCATAATGGAAGCGCTTATTAGTATTCACCCCATAAGACACAGTTTGGGAGGAAACAAAGTGTGTCTTATGGAGCAAAAAATATGGTAATACAACCAGATCCATTCTGAATGGATGCAGCTAAATGTATTATTCAAACAGATGCATTTTGCTGTGGTTTTGAGATCCCATGCCGTATCACAAAACCGGACAGCAAAAACGCAGATGTGAAAGTAGCCATACACATTAGATAAGCATCATCAAGTTGACGAGTTTATTATTTTTGGAACATATTTTACATTCAAATATTTAGCATTTAATTACATTTAGATGAACTTAAGAACTCTGAACATAGTTTCTATCACCATTGTTATGCTGTAAATTCGCTGACATTATGATTTAGTAACAAGAACTCTAGAAAACAGGAAGCCATAAAATACATCAATCAGATCCTTGAATCATATTATTTTAACCAATACAATTACACCTCATTTGTAACCTTAAAGTACAGTATATCTTGTATGTCACCATAATAATGTGCTCATTCAATGCAGTGTTCTACATCTGCAGTTCAGAGAAAAGGCGTTATTAACTTTTTAGTACCACTTAAACCATTTCCCACACCAGAACATATATACACTGACTCTCCTTCTGGCTGTATAGAAATATGCCTGAAGGATTACCTTTGGGAGAGTGGCTGTGTTGAAACTACTGCAGAAAAGGCTGCAAAGAAACATGCAATACAGGTCATTTAATTCCCTGGATTACAAGAGGGGATTCTTCTCCCTGTATAGGCAGATTGCCCTGTCCTGTAAGGTATGCCTTAAAGGGTTTGTCACCATTTGGGGGGAGGGGGGTTAAGGCAGACCTCTCCACCTCAATTAGGCCTCGGCTGTCATGTGAAAACATCGGCACCCCGCTATCTCACTCATAGAGTTCTGATGCCTGACCAAGGGAGCTCCCTACCTCTAAACTGTTTAGATGCCCCAGGTGCTATTGAGGGCAGCATCTAATCAGGGCCAATAGAGAAGGAGCCTGGCTTTCTCTGCTGCACGAGAGAGACCCATGCAGTGCTTTTTCTAGGCCATAGTAAAAAGGGGGAAGCTTAGAATAAAGTCCATTAATGACAGCCATAAAAATGCATATCAGTGGTCATTAAGGAGTTAAATTTAGCCATATCAATGGAGCTTTCCTTAGAATGCTGGGTCAGAGATTTTCAGAAAGAGTGAAAGAGGTTTAGGCACTTTGTGGCGGACTAAAGCCCTGACATTCTGAAAATCAGTATTGGCTGTGACTTACAGTTTCCACCAATGTGTTTACTTTCCCCTTAAAGAGCATCTGTTACCAGTATTAATTGTATTAGACCTGGCATACTACCTGGTAGGGTTGATCATGGTGACTAAAATGAACTCTTTTTCTCTGCTATCGATATTACCGATGTACAGAAATTCTTACTGTTAGTTATATGTAAATTACGTGTTCAGAGCACAGTGGCGCTGGCTGGCCCTTGGTGCACAGCTTCACCTCCGCCTCTCTCTAAAGCCACTCGCTATCCCAGTGAGATTGTCAGGGCAAGATATTCTGATGACTGGCCCTGAAATCCTGCACATGTGCCAGCAGCATCACCACCGGCTCGTGTCCAATTAAGATCTCAGAGTGGGGACAACCACTCTGAGATCCTTACTGCATCTGCATATGCAAGAGATTTGGGAGGTAGAGTGACAACAGGGAGAGGCGGGGGTAAAGTGGTGCTCCCAGGGGTTAGGCCAGCTCCTTGGGGCTCTGAGGACCTCATTTACATATAAAGTAAGAATTTCTCTGCATTGGTAATACAAAATGCAATGCCCGCACCCTAGGGGTGGTATGTGAGTGTAATGATGATGTGCCAAGTGAGGGTAGTAGTACTCACAGTTTAGTTGTCCCCTGGGCCGGCCTGCAGTGAAGGGAAAGACAGCACTTAATCTTTCGGGGCACTCTCTATTGCAGGGAACACCAGCCAGATGGAAGTTGAGGTGCCCTTGATGGCATAGGTGTTTAAAGTGCTTTGGTGGCTGGGCCCCTGTGTTCGTGACGCCAGCACCGTAAGGTGCAAATGTTGAGAGTAGTAGAAAAAATGAGGAGTCAGTTGTAGTAGAAACAGTTAAACATTTACTTAAATCGAATGTCTCAGGACCGTTGGTACAGTTCATCAGTACAGTGCACTAATATGGCATACAGGATGATTCAGAAATTAATTTAGATGGTCTGGCAATTGTCAGTTGAGGATTTTTCGTAATGCTGCTACTTTACAGGCAAGACAAAAGTTCTCTTCTTAGATAGTTCTACTTTAAGGCTAGTTTCACACTAGCGGCAGGGAAGTCCGTCAGGCTGTTCCGGCGGGTGAACAACCTGTCGGATCCGTCCTGCCGCTAGTTCTACGTGTGCCCCCGGACTGCGGCTCTGTCCCCATTGATTATAATGGGGGCGGTGGTGGAGTTCTGGCGGTAGCACGTCGAGAGGCAGCCAGACTAAAAGTACTGCATATCGTACTTTTATTCCGGCGGCCTCTCGCAGTGCGCTTACGGACTTTCCGGACTAAATGTACGACATGCAGTCCGGGGGCACAAGGAACTAGCAGCAGGACGGATCCGACAGGCTGTTCACCCGCTGGAACAGCCTGACGGACTCTCCTGCCGCTAATGTGTAAAGTGCCCTAAGTCCAATCTCTAGCACTTAGGTACTAAATATAATGGTTTCATTACTTTATATTGAGCAATCCAATAGGGGCGTCCTCCCTCATGGCAGGCAAACTCTCTGCTACATTATTTTATGCAGGATGCTCTCCTGAAAATTTTCAGGTTAACTATGTCCCAGAAGGCATGTAGTGAAAAAGGATAATTCTGCGCACTAATCATCCAGTTGTGTCCAGGTACCTTTAAATTCCTCCCGGTCACTGGTGCTTGTGAAGTCCCTTGGCTAGACCCAGCTCTAATCTTTATTAGACTTTCTCTATATTCGTACATAGAATCACTTGTCTGTGCTGGGCTGCTGTGACTACTTGGTCTGTCCTCTCCAGGCTTGATCAGGGCCCAGAGGAAAGAAAGGCATCTTGGACTGAACCTGCTCTGCTTCTCCATACACTTCCTTCTCCTCTCTGCTTCCTACATTACTCACTTCTGCTTCAACACTTCCTCGACACTCAACTAACTTTATTAGCAAACCTCAAGCTATATATAATATGTGGCGCCAGCACCACCTAGGGGCAAAAAGATGTAATGACAATGCCAGCCTGAACTTAGGAATTTAAATACATTAAAGGGGATCAAACTCATTTTTTTTAAAGTAGCTTACTCACCATTAGTAACCAAGTCTATGTTCCCAAGATGGTTTGAGATAGCTTTTACACTGCTGCATGGCTCCTACAGTCCCCAACAGACTGTTTACATATCTGTTTATGTATGCCATCACTTCCTGCTGCAAAGCATTGTGGATACCAGTGCAGCTCAGCAGCAGATGGTTTCTACAGTGTAAGATCACCTCCCTGCATCCGCCCCCCTCATACATATTCAGCCTCCTGCACATCGTCCACTTCTCCATAGATCCGCCCCCTCATACATATTCATCCTCCAGCCTCATATTCCTCCCCCATAAACTCCTACTTGTAAATGTCATGTGCTCAGTGTTTGCAGAGCAGAGAGGCAGACAGTGAATCAACATACAGAAAGCACAGCTTTCCAGAATGGTACATCATTTTTACATTCATCATTACAATAACCAGTTTATAGTAATCTATCCAAGTAATGATAAAGTTGTTTTACAATGTCCCCAATTTTGCTCTGCTACACAGATAAGCCTACTTTCAAACTTGCGTGTGGTGTGGATCCATCATGGACGGATCCACATCTATAATACTGCGCCGCGCAGAGGGTAGGAAAAAGTTATGGGCGCTGTAATTTTGCCCTACCCTCGGCGCATGCACAGTGGCTCGTAATTTTTACCTACCCTCGGCGTGCTCACCGCCTGCACCGACACACCTCCTTCTCAGCCACTCAGGTGGCAAGCTTGCAGACACACCTCCTTCTCAAACTTCCAATGTGCCTACGTCACTACCGGAAGTGACGAGGGTAGCAAATCTTAACGGGTAGCAGATTTTAACGGAACACCCGACTATATTTAGAAACATCATATGCGTCACTTTTTTAGATAAAAACTTTTTACCAATTTTGCTTATCCTAGTCACTCTGAGATTGTTTTCTTATGACATACATCCATTGCATACCTGACAGCATCACACTACAAAGGCCACGCTCCCACATCTATCCATAAACATACCTGACAGCATCACACTATAAGTGCCGCGCTCCCCCATCTATTCATAAACATCGCTGACAGCATCACACTATAATGGCTTTCTTGGTACTGTTTTTATTTTATTTGTTTCACAGTGTTCACCTGAGGGGTTAGGTCATGTGATATTTTTATAGAGCTGCTTGTTACAGACGTGGCGATACCTATAACTTTCTACAGAAGTATGTACCAACTCTTCCTTCTTACCTCAAGGATACCTCGCATCTTTTAAACCTCTTGAAACAATTTAAATGGCAGGAAGGTTTCATATGGGTAACACTGGATGTTGCTTCACTTTACAGCAACATCCAACACGAACTAGGGCTAGCAGCAGTTAAATTTTATCTGAACAATGATCCCCTGTTACCCGATTCACAAAAAGAATTCATACTTGAATCTATAGATTTCATTCTAAAACACAATTATTTTGTATTTAACGACAAATATTTTATTCAAACTAAAAGGACCGCAATGGGGACGAAATTTGCCCCGTCATATGCAAACTTATTCATGGGGCTATTTGAAACAAGATTTGGTTTACTATCCCATCCTAAAATTAAATTCTATAAAAGGTTTATAGATGATATTTTATTCATTTGGGACGGCAATACAGAAGACCTATCCCACTTCACTTATGAACTGAACAATAATGACTGGGGTTTATCTTTCACTATGGAACATCATGTAAACCAAGCAATATTCCTAGACATCCACTTATCAATAGATTCCAACATCATCAAAACAGAAACCCATTTCAAAAAAGTAGATGTCAATAGCTACTTGGAATTTAATAGCTGCCATCATGTCAAATGGAAAAAGAATATACCTTACAGTCAGATGAAACGTGTCAGGAGAAATTGCTCGGATAATCATTCCCTACATAAACAACTAACCATACTCCGGACCCGTTTCAAAGAAAAAGGATATCCAAAAACCCTTATTCAAAACTCTGTCAATAGAACCCTTAGACTAAACCAGATGGAAGCCCTATTACCCAAAAACAAAGATAGAACTATCAGTTCAGAGAAAACTGGGGAACCACAATTCAATTTAATCACCCAATATAACAGTAAACACGTCCAAATCAAGAAAATTCTCACAAAACATTGGAACATTCTCCAAAAGGACCCTATTTTGAAAGAGATCATACCGTCAGCCCCAAAATTAACGAGCGATTATCTGTTCCTGTTGTTATACCCCAATAAAGGATTTTGCTAGAAGAACCGACTTCTGGGACTGCGGCTTTATCCTAAGACTGTACAGGCGATCCAGGATTGGGAGGAGTTTTTTGATGGGTGTCTTGAGTTTATCCCTCAAAATCTCCCCCCGGTGAAGTGAGTTGATACATTATTATCCATTGGTTTTACTTCATGATTACTTATATTGGTAATGATAGCCGTACCTACCTGTATTTTATATATTCTATATGCTTAACACATTTTTATTGAACGCCATCGATATGACTTCAGAGTAGTCCAACTATAAAGCCCTATTGTACAATAGAGACCACGTAACGATAATCCGATTGGCGCCTCATCCAGTGGTTACCTTTTTTTTTTTTTTTCTTTTTGAGATACCTATAACGTCTACTTTTACGAATTTTTTTAACTTTATCACAATAATAGCATTTGTTTGCCAAAAAATTATGTTTTAGTGTCTCCATGTTCTAAGAGCAATATTTTTTAAGGAATTTTCTTATATAGGGGCTCTTTTTTTGCAGGATGAGGTGACGGTGGTTTATTGGTGCCATTTTGTGGGACATACGCCTTTTTGATCGCTTGGTGTTAATACATTGTGATGTAAGGTGAAAAAATTAGCTTTTTTTTACTGTTTTTTTTTTTTCATCCGCATACGTTTTTTTTTGCGGATGGTTGCTTGGAAACCAGGGCACTTGTACAGGTACTTAAAGAGACTGGTTCAAGCCTTCCGTTTTTTTTTTGCGCATCCGCAAAAAAAAACGGAAGACACACGGAAACACAACCTACAAAATTTGCGGACACACGGAACGGATGTGGATGTAAAAAAAAAAGGAAGACGGATCCGCGATTTGCGGACAGCAAAAAACAACTGTCGTGTGCATGTAGCCTAAGGCCTCTTTCACACTTGCGTTCTGAGGATCCGACGGGCACTTCCGTCCCGCTGGATCCATCAGAACGCAAGTCGCCTGAAAGCATTAGAAGACTGATCAGGATCCTGATCAGTATTCGAAATGCTTTCAGGTTACCATGGCAGCCAGGACGCTTCTGAAGTCCTGGCTGCCATGGTACTCCACAGCAGTGTACTTACCTGCGCTGCGGCCGCCGGGCGCTCCTTCATGACGTCACAGGTCCCCGCGGCGCATAGATCAATGCATCACCCGGACCTGTGACGTCATGAAGGAGTGCCCGGAGGCCGCAGCGCAGGTAAGTACACTGCTGCGGAGTACTTACCATGGCAGCCAGGGCTTCAGTAGCGTCCTGGCTGCCATGGTAACCGATCGGAGCCCCAGCTTACACTGGGGCCCTGATCGGAACTGCTGCTGCGCATGCGCCGAAACGACGTTTAGCTTAATTGCGGATCCGGATTAATGCACTTCAATGGGCATTAATTCCGTATCCGGCGTTACGGCATGTCTTCTGGATTTTTGGACGGAGACAAATCCGCAGCATGCTGCGGTTTTGTCAACGTCCAAAAAACGTTCACATACTGAACGGAAGACCTCCTGATGCATCCTGAACGGATTTCCCTCCATTCAGAATGCATTGGGATAATCCTGATCAGTATCTTTCCGTCCTAGAGCCCCGAGAACGGAACTCTAGGACGGAAAGCAAAAACGCATATGTGAAAGGGGCCTAAGGCTGATCAAACCTCAGGCTCTAATCAGCCTTAGATACATGGCAACCAGGACTCCTTTGTAAGGCATCCAATTGCTATGGCAACCAGGACGCCGTTGCGAACGGCATCTATGGGGTTAAACACCTAAGATCGGTGCCAACACCAATTTGGGGCGTTGGAGACGAGTGTTAGCTGTAATTTACATGAGGGGGTATTTATTTTAGAAACGGCACTGGGGCCCATATGAGGGGGCCATTTATGTTATACAGTGAACTGGGGGCACTTACTCGCTTTCAGGCAGCGATCTCCACTCTGAGTGGAGATCGCAGCCTGAAACCAGCATTTTTACATAGACCAACCAATTGGAGTGAGCTTGGGTCCCTTGTCGGCACCCAGTGACATCACCGGACTGAAGGGGCGGAGCTTAGTAGGATCTCGGCCAGGCTAGTTACCACCCTTCCAACACTTTTGCATAATCAGCTAGGCTGCCAGTGACGTCACCGGGCTCCCTGAGCAGCGGAAGAGGAAGCTTTCCTCCTCTGCAAGGGACCCGGTACGTCACTGAGTGAAAAAAAACCTTCACTTCCGTCAAATAATTTATTGTAGCAAAAGGGGGCATTAGAAGTAAGTTCATCAGGTAGGACATGGGTGGTGTTGATGTGTGTGACACTGCAGTACTATAGGACAAAGGTCCCAAATCCTGGACAACCCTTTTAAATACATATACAGAAATTTAAGGGGACCACTTATACACATATAAGTGGGAAGCTGCATTCCCCACTGCTGAAAGGTAAGTTGCCTTAATGGACGCTGTGTATCCCGACGCCGTCACCTGGAAGATATAAAACATACACCGCAACCACAAATATGCATACAATTATTGTAAAGTACTATTATGTCACTTCGATAACCTCCTATAAGAGAAGGGTTAAGCATAACAATACATCTTAGGCATCATCACATATACATTTTTCTTGGTTTCTGCTCTCATGGCAAAAAAGGGTAATTGGGCGTTGTAATCTTCGGTGCTTGACAGGGACAAAAAAGGCAGTGATCTCACATAGTGGCAATACAGTCCATGGCATAGTCCTGAGGCAAAGTCCATCCCTGATTTGGGGTAAAAATAATTTGTAATCCAATAGGTTAAGGTGCAAAAAGTTTCTTGATTTCAAACGATGTGCGTTGCATGGAATAAGTTACAGAAAAGTCTTTTCTGGGTAAATTTCGTGAACATTGCATAAACCTTTTTAGTTTAGAGTTCAAGACAACCTGAGAAGGGGGTAAAATAGGCCAACCAGCCTATTTAGGAATATGGGTAGGGATCTCATTTCCGGTGGGACGTCTTTTTCTTTAGGGTACCGTAATTCTGGTTCTGCAGTGGTTGGTTATGGATACTGTGATGACCTTGCCTCCTTGAAAATGAACTTCAGCCCATGAGGGATCTTGCTGACGGAGCCAAGGAGGGAGTGACCTCTGGAGAAGCAGCTGGATCAGTGGTCATGTTCAGCTCTGCGAGGATGTCCAGTGGGATATGAGCCGAGGTCTGAGGCCAATAAGAATGAGAGTTATTTAGCTCCTCTACTGGCGGGCAGGTGCGGCTTGGGGGTGCCCTTTTATGTCTTTCATATGTTGATTCCTCCTGCCGAGACACTATAGCCCTAGTATAGGCTTCTTGACCCCTAAAGTCTCTAGGCCTATAAATCCTGGGTAGGCTCGCCATCTCGGTATAGGCCCCCAGCTGGGGATTGAGATGCTTTAATGTGACTGGCAGCGCGTATCTCCTGTAGCAATCGCTGGTGAGTGTGGAACCGAAGATCTGTCGGCTGGTTCTAGGCGCAAGTCCAGGTAGCGTGCTCTTCTGCCACAGAGCTGGGAGAGACCGCACCCTCTTCAATCGTTGGCAGCCCTTTCTCAGCCATGATGTCTCCTTTGCTGCGCACTTCTGCGTCTCCTATTTCGAAGTCTCGCGTGGATTTGCATCTTCTCAACGTGCGAACGCACATTATGCTCTTCTCTCTTGCGGGCCTGCCTCCCAGCTCTTCATGCAAGAAGAAGGGGGCGGCGCCAGCCTTGGTCAATAGCACTAACAGTGGCACAATATAAATTAGCTTTCTCGCTTTGCGTAAGGGGGTTTGTCTTTACTTGTTCGTGTGTTTACCTCCTTCAGTCTCAGGGACAGTGCTTTGGAAGGGACAGATAGTGCAGGGAGAGACATTTGCTGTTTTTACTACCAAAAGCTTTTCAAAGACCCCAAAGTCCTTTTAAGGACTACTGTGTGTGTTTGACAGCAGCAAGATATCTTTATTTTATACCTATTAGTGACATATACTGTACATCATCCGCAGACTGTGTCTTTAATAATCTGGGACACATCTAGTGTCCATAGTGTGTGGCTTTGTGTAACCAATACTGTAGAACATCTGCAAACAGTGTCTGTATTATAAATTCCAATAATCTGGGCCTAATATAGTGTCCATAATCTGTGGTATTCTGTACCCAGTACTGTAGAACATCGTTCAAGAGGTGGATGATGATGAGACACAGTTGTCAAATCACTGAGGTTGTGGTTAGGTCAAGTTAGGAGGATGAGCAGACTGAGGAAGTGGAAGAGGAGGTGGTGGACGATGAGGTCACTGACTCAACATGTTTTAGAGTGTCAGTTCACCTGCAGGCACTTACATATAATGTTTTAGAGCGTCAGCTGAACAGCATGCACTCGCATATAATGTTTTAGAGCGTCAGCTCACCTTTAGGCCTCTTTCACACGGGCGTCATGTTTGACGCCCGGATAAGAGGCGGGTGCGTTGCGGGAATATGCACGTTTTTCCCGCGCGGGTGCAAACGTTTGTAAGGCGTTTTGCACGCGCGTGAGAAAAATCGCCATGTTTGGTACCCAGACCCGAAGTTTCGGCTCTTATGGAGAATTTATTATTTATATCTATATATATACAGGTCTGGCAATTGTCAGCTGAGGAGTTTTCGTAATGCTGTTACTTTACAGGCAAGACAAAAGTTCTCTTCTTAGATAGTTCTAATTTAAATCCAATCTCTAGCACTCAGGTACTGAATAGAATGGTTTAATTATTTTATATTGAGCAATCCAATAAAGGCGTTTTCCCTTGTGACAGGCAAACTCTCTGCTACATTATTTTATGCAGGATACTCTCCTGAACATGTTCAGGTTCACTATGTCCCAGAAGACATGTAGTGAAAAATGATAATTCTGCGCACTAATAATCCAATTGTGTCCAGGTACCTTTAAGTTCCTCCCAGTCACTGGTGCTTGTGAAGTCCCTTGGCTAGACTCAGCTCTAATCTTCACTAGTCTTTACATTACTCACTTCTGCTTCAACACTTCCTCTACACTCAACTTACTTTATTAGCCAACCCCAAGCTATATATAATATGTGGCGCCAGCACAACCTAGGGGCAAATAGATGTAATGACAATGCCAGCCTGAACTTAGGAATTACAATACATTAAATACATATAGGTACATTAATTTAAGGGGACCACTTATATACACATAAGTGGGATGCAGCACAAATCACCATGATAAACCCTACCATGCAGTATGCCTGCGATAGATGCTCTTCAAGCAGTACCAATTCTGCCAGCGCTAGATGATAATATTCTGCTGCTTTTTGTGAATGCGGAAAGAGATGCTATGTGTAACTTTAACAAAAAAAAGAAGAAATAGCTGTATATTTTAAAGAGTAGAGGACCCAATAGAAGCGTTATCTAAAAGGTAATTGAGAGTCAAGCTGTGTAATGGCTTGAAGCTAAAGGCCTGAAGTTGGGTTTGAAGGCATGGGAAAATAGAGATAGAGAATCTCTAAGCTCTAGGACTATAACTTCAAGAACTCTAGTAACATATTAAAAAACTCGTTTAATCACTTTCAGACCACCCAATGAGTGGTTCGTATTTATCTCTGTAAGAAAGTTCCTGGACATTATTACAGAGATGGCAGCTGCACACTAGTCATGCAGTGGTGGAAGCAGGGAGCTCATAGTCAGTGACAGCAGGACTCCCATAGAGAAGGCAGGGACAACTTTTTACCATCCCTGCCTTTTCCATCAATGTACACACTGCACTCAGTGTAAAGAAAATGCTGTATATACAGATAAGGAAGTGCCACTGATTCCTGCTCCGATCATCCGATCTCTGTGGGCTAGATGTCTGCATGGGCTGCTGAGTCTTAACAGACCCAGATAAGCTGTGCAGTGAGGCTTTACAACATTGTTAAACCTAGGGGGCTGTATTCCCCCCTGTAACTAGGGCTAATATGTCAGCCCCAGTTAAAAGAGAAATCAGCAGTCAAAAAAATGTAATGTTAAATCCCCCCTTAATATCTTGTATGATCTTATGGGGGGCACAAAATGTAAAATAAAATAGAAATAAAAAAGACAACATTAAAAAAAAATTATTAAAAAAACACCACCACAAGCCACACCGCAGCTTCTAGCCTTGGCACCAGCGACCATAACACTTGCATCATCTATATTGAAACTACCATAATGGAAAGTGGAGATTATTTAAAAATGCATATTAGTTCCAATTTGTGCTTGTAAAAAACAGACTATTTTTTCCATTTTTTGTTTCACAGGTTAAAAAAAATAAACGGATCATGTATCACAGAGAAAATGCTTAAGAATTATTTATATTACTGAACTAAAAAAAAAGGTTATGGCTTTCAAAGATGCATGTACTAAAAAACGGAAAATGCTCTTGGCCAGAAAGGAGTATAAATGGACCAGTCTTGAACTGATTAATGTATGCCATACGGCTTCCTATGAAACATTTCTGGTACTTTCTCTTTAATATAACTTCTTCAATCAGGCAGATAGCCATGAATTTACACATTACTAAGTTCTCTTTGGAAAATATATTTTTATAGCAGGGTATGGCTAGTTTCACACTACTGTTGATGGATCCGGCAGGGAACAGCCTGCTGGAGCTCTCTGGATCCTGGATTGCGAGACACTGCCTGAATGCCCGCCGGTCCCTTTAACTATATAATGGGGACTGGTGGAGATCTAGCAGCAACCCGACATATTTGCGGCCAGATCTCCGCAGGTCCCCATTATAGTTAATGGGACCAGCCGGCATTTAGGCAGCGTTCGGCAATGCCAGATCTCTGAACGCTAGTGCGCATCTAGCCTAACATTGAGAAAGACAATGAAAATAGAGTACTTTTATTTGCAGGAAAACATGAAAGCTCTGCCAATAACATGTGGTTTCTATTGTGAAAATACCATTCTTATTATTGTTTACTAAAAATGTAACTAGTAACATAATTTGAACAGACTGTAGGAGCTCATCTTAATTATGATTATTTCCTACTCACAAAGCAAACATATCAGGTTTATTTTTGTGAATCAATTGGCACAGTGATGAACCATAGTGATTAAGGCTTGTTCTCTCAGGCAGACTCATATTAACCCTGAACCTGTTTTGTCATATTCTGGCCAAAAATGCAAGGTCTTGCTTTGCTTTTATGATGGATATATATGCCGCCCACATATTGAGTCCAGAAATGTATCAGTCTGTTTCCGCAGACAAAAACAACACTCTGCATTATGTAGATAGGAAACGGCTGTAGGATGTCTAGCAAATAATAAATTGATGCCAAAGTAGCCAAGCAAATGATAACAAATTGTGTTTACAAGGTTTGTTAGAATTCTCACCAGAGAAGTTTACCCTTGACCTGCAATCAGTTTGTTTGCTAAACTGAGGTACAGAGTCTATGGAATCTCCCGCAAGGAGGTATGGAGTTTTCCAGTGGGATTCCCAGGTCATGGGCGCCAGACTAGTCACTGATTGGCAGTGTATATGCTGTTAGGAACATCTGGAGCAGAAGCAGAGGCAAAGTCAGGACACAGAGGTCATCAGTGGGAGACAGGTCAGTCAAAGCTTGAAGGTTGGAGTACAACTACTAGGTGACAAATCCAAGGAGCAAGACACTACCTAAAAACATGTTTGGCTGGCTTTTTCAATAATAATTGGTAAATCCACAGGTTGAGTACAGTTCTAAACAGCAGATACCTTTACTTTACCAGCAGTCAAAATTAAGTATTGAGGAATGGAAGCTCCTGTTCCTCAAACACTACTCCAGTTTGAGAATTTTAAATTGTAACTCTGCAGTGGCATGCAAACAATGGAGTAAATGAGAACATTGTCAAGGTAAATCAATACTTACTGATGCAGGACATCCCAAGGTATATCACTTATATGTCATTGTTGCAATACCTCTCGGGCAGACAGATGCTGGGGATTTAATTCAGAAAAGTATCTGGAGCTCTTGATACAACTGATTCAGAGGGAAGCAAATATCTTCCCTTCACAGTTAGCTTATTCAATCTCAATGGTCCATACTTTTTCCTAAAAAAGACAGTGACCCAGCAAGTACCCAGACGCACCTGACTATAAGATGCACCCAAGGTTTACACAACAAAAATTATTTTATAGGTCCTCTTTTAGGAGAACGTGGTTTACTGGTGTTTTACTGAAGTGGAGGGGTCAATGTCAGTAAGTTTAGGGTTAGCGTGAGGGGGGAATAGTTTTGGTCTGCTCCTGTTACCCTTACTGTGTGATCTGCAGATCATTGTAACAACCAGCAATGGTGCATGTGGTCACCTATCGCATCTAAGATGCCAGGTAAGAGACGTGCGGTGCAGAGGGGAAGGAAGAGGAGTACTCTTCCTCTAGGGAGAGGGAGGAGTGGTGACCCTTAGCTCACCTGGCACTGGCACCTGGCTGCCTCAACATCCCTAAATGGGCTGCTAACCCGTATGCTGATCATGTGCCTCATCCCTGGCTTACCCTGAAATAAGCCCTAGGTAGTAAGTAGGGCGGTGGGAGCACTAGTCCTCACCACTGACACCTAAGGTAACAACAGAGAAAGGACAAACACCACAAACAATCCCCGAAGGGAGGAAACAACAACAGGAGTGAACCGGAGATCCAACAGCTCCAGTTCTAAGAGCTCCACAGCAACAGTTGTCCACCTAAGGTCAGAATAGAAGATCTGGAAGGTAGGTCTATATCTGGCAACAAGGGAAGCAGAAAGGGAGAATATATAGTAGCTAGGAGTGGCTGACAGAGAACAGCTGAAAGCAAAATGTACAGATTCCTAAATGAGACAAAAAGGATCGCAAACCTAAGCAAGAAAACCTGGAGCGGAATCTATTCACACCGTTAGGTCATGGCGCAATCTCTTGAGAAAACAAGCACGTAGCCACCCGCTGCGACCTTCTGACCTCAGGCACAACAGCATCAGCGATAGGTCGTGACACCCTTGTGACATCAGCTCAATAAATATACCTATCCATCTCTATTGCTCTGTTGTGTTCTGCCATGCTTCCTGTTCTGCTAGATTATTTTAAAGTATTTGCCTGCGACATACAGCTCTGCTACACACACACACTCTTATCATTAATAAAACTCACATTTCCCTACACTACTGCCAGCTGTATAGCTCTTCTGTTCTAGCTCCACCCATTCATGACATCATCAAAGGTCCTTAAGCTGTTCTTGGAGTTTTCATTTCCTTTCAGTCCAGCCGTAGGACCTTCCTTCACCACACCTAGAATTGCTGATGTTCTCTGTTGCTGTTCTACCATTATTTACTGATGACTTCTGGTCTTTATTCTGTAATCCATCAAATGCTTATATACACTTACAATAAACACTCTTTGTTAAAACGACACAAATTCTTGAATCAGTTTAAATGCCACGAGGTCTTAACTATTATATATGTATGAGGGGACTGATTCTCTCAAACACATCATACATTATTAACATTTTGAAATAATTCAATAATCATAGGGGGAGAAAAGAATCATTAATCTTTACTTTTTCCTTGTCTTTTTCAATTCACTTAAATTTTCCAACAATTTTGCATGAATTAATAAGCTATCGGTTTTCTTTGTCTTCTCGGTCTACTACTGATCCTCTTCCTTCCCCCTCTACACATTCTTAAAGTTACTTCCCACATGCAGCAGTCAGTCCCCCTTTTTTCACTCCTATCTTTCAAGCATTCATCCAGCTTTCCTGAGACACATTCACACTTCAGCAAAGGGAGAAACATAGAGCTATACAAAAGCTTAGACTAGAGGGGGATGGGCCATAAAATAAGCTTAGCTATGTGTGTCTATGTCCCTCACACAAATAGCAGTACAAAGACATCAACCCTTGTTTAACGCTCAGGATAGCGAAGGTTTTTTCATTTTCGCGTTTTCATTTTTCTTCCATGAGCCATAACTTTCTTATTTTTCCGTTCACGTATCCATATGGGGGCTTATTTTGCGAGACAAGTTGTACTTTCTAATGACATCATTTAATATGACATAAAATGTAGTGGGAAGCGGGAAAAAATTCCAAATGGGGTAGAATTGGAAAAACTCCACTGTTTTATGGGTTTTGTTCCTACGGTATTCACTTTGCAGTAAAACTGACCTGGGTCAGTACGATTACAATGATACCACATTTGTATAGGTTGTTATGTCAAAAGAGTGTAAAAATTAATTAAAACTTTTTTTTTTTTTTTTTATATCACCATATTCTGACTCCCCATAACTTTTTTTTACAGTTATGTCTACTGAGCTGTGTGGGGGCTCATTTTTTGCAGGACGATTTGTAGTTTTTATAGATACCATTTTGGAGTGTGTGTGTGTGTTACATTTTGATCGCATTTTATTACTATTTTTGGGTAAGACCCTTTTTTCCGTTACGCCATTAGCCGTATTGGAAAAATATTTTTATATTTTAATAGTATGGGCGTTTTCTGACACGGTGATGCCTATGATGTTTATATTTTTTGTTATTTATGTATTTATTTTTTTATTCTACAGAAAGGGTTGGGATTCAAACTTTTATGTATTTTTTTACTTTTTATATATTTTTAAAGTTCTTTTATACTTTTTTAATGTTTTCTTTAGTTCATGTTTGAAGCTACAAAATGGTATATTTAAAAAAAAAAATTCTGTACCACTATGCTTATTAAATATCCATATTGGTACAGAATTGTTGATTTCTTATGTTGGCCTGCCGCCTTGCAGCTTCTATACCCTGAGTCTCTTCAGAGAGATCCAGCATATTGAAATCAATTACAGGCATCCGCATTGGCCGCAGAGGATGCCAGTCTCTTCAGAGAGATCCAGCATATTGAAATCAATTACAGGCATCCGCATTGGCCGCAGAGGATGCCAGTCTCTTCAGAGAGATCCAGCATATTGAAATCAATTACAGGCACGAGCTTCCAGGTTTTTCACCCTTTAGATGCCGTGATCTCACTTGATCACAGCATCTAAAGGCTCTAATGACTGCAATCAGCTTTATTGCTGCTCACAGTAATTAGCCGTAGGTCGCTGCTGTTTGAAACACTCCAGACCTGCCGGCCATCACGCCCACTGTACATGCGAGCGGGCGCCATGTTTGGCCATCGCTCCAGCACTTGTAGCAAAAGGGTTAAAGGAAAAAGGGCATTCTTCAAGGAAACCATTATATAACCTTAACTTCATATATCACATACTACTCTAATCTTTCTGACCAACAATCTTCTCACAGACTTCTTTCTGGGAGGTGTCATACAACTTCAACATGCCCTAGAAACAAGAACTATTTCAACAGAGATATTCTTATAACACCTTCCACACATCTATTGGCAAACACTAGGTACAATTCTTATTCATAATGCATTTTTCCCTAAAAAATCTAATGCTATGGCCATAGGTCTTTCCTACTCAGACACAGCATCAGCATAACAATCCTTACTTCTAAATACAGTATTTCAAGTTTTCAACCAATTATCTAATGCCATAAATCTTCCTACTTGGACACGCACAGAATTCGGGTAAGAAAGGCTTAACCAGTTAATTTCTGAACCTTTAACCTCCTCAGGACTGCCTAACGCACAGATGCGTCCGGCCGGCGGTCCTGTTGCTCTGGCTGGACGCTTCTGTGCGTCATCTCGCGAGACTTGCTGTGAATGTGCACGCGCGCGCTTGTTCACAGTGGCGCTCGGCTCGGCAGTTATACTACAGCCTGCCAGCGATGATCAATCGCTGGCAGGCTGTAAAAGTAAAATAAATCGCATCAAACAGGTATATCAGACGCTGTTTTGTTAACAGCGTCTGATATACCTGCTACCTGGTCCTCTGGTGGTCCCATTTGCTGGGATCGACCACCAGAGGACCAGGTAGCTATGTAAAGTAGCACCAAGCACCACACTACCCCCCCCCCGTCACTTATTAACCCCTTGTTAACCCCTGATCACCCCATCTAGATTCCCTGATCACCCCCCTGTCATTGATCACCCCCCTGTAAGGCTCCATTCAGACGTCCATATGTGTTTTGCAGATCCGCGGATCCGCAAAACACGGACACCGGCAATGTGCTTTCCGCATTTTGCAGATCCGCACATTGCCAGAACTATATAGAAAATGCCTTTTCTTGTCCGCAATTGCGGACAAGAATAGGACATGTTCTATATTTTTGCGGAACGGAAGTGCAGACCCGGAAGTGCGGATCCGCAATTCCGGGTCCGAGCGGGACAAAGTCTGTCCCCATAGAAATGAATGGGCCCGCAATTCCATTCCGCAAACAGAATTGCGGACGTGTGAATGGGGCATAAGGGTCCCTTATCACCGCCAGTTAGCTAGCTACTTGTTAGGTAGTTAGCGCCCAGCCCACATTGAACGATGCGAATGAAAAATCTGTGCCGTTCATTTATTTTTATTTTTTCAGCCCAGAGGCTGAACGGAAAAGAAAAATCTCATTACCCGTATGCTCAATATAAGGAGAATCGCAGAAACTCCTAATGCTGGCCATACGTGTAATGATTGCGGAGACCCTCAAATGCCAGGACAGTATAAATACCCCACATGTGACCCCATTTTAGAAAGAAGACACCCCAAGGTATTCCGTGAGGGGTATGGTGAGTTCATGTAAAATTTTATTTTTTGTCACAAGTTAGTGGAATATGAGATTATAAATATATATCAATTTCCGCTAAATTGTGCCAAAAATTTTTTTTTTCTGTGAACTCGCCATGCCCCTCACGGAATACCTTGGGGTGTCTTCTTTCCAAAATAGGGTCACATGTGGGGTATTTATACTGCCCTGGCATTTTAGCGTGAGAATCCAAATGCGTAAAAATGCCCTGTAAAATCCTAAAGGTACTCATTAGAATTAGGGCCCCTTTGCGAATCTTGGCTGCAAAAAAGTGTCACTCATGTGGTATCGCGGTACTCAGGAGAAGTAGGGCAACGAGTTTTGGGATGTATTTTTATATATACCCATACTTTGTGTGAGAAATATCGCTGTAAACAACAACTTTTTAATTTTTTTTATGCAAAGTTGTCAATTTACAGAGATATTTCTCTCACCCAACATGGGTATATGTAAAAATACACCACAAAACACATTGCCCTACTTCTCCTAAATACGGCGATACCACATGTGTGACACTTTTTTGCAGCCTGGGTGCGCAAAGGGGCCCAAATTCCAACGAGTACCTTTAGCTTTTAGGGTATGTTCAGACGACGACAATTGTCGCGCGACAAAAAGTCGCACTATTGTCGCGCGACAATTTTTATAATGGGAGTCTATGGTGTCGCAGTGCGACATGCGACATGCTGCGACTGCGACACGACAGTCGACAAAAATCCATCCGGGCACGTGCGACACCACCATAGACACCCATTATAAAAATTGTCGCGCGACATTAATGTGACATCAATGTCGCGCTACAAATGTTGCAGTGTAGTGGTTCCCAAATTGTCGCACGACTTTTTGTTCGCGCGACAATTGTCGTCGTCTGAACATACCCTAACATGGCTGCTCACAATTTAGCCCCGCCCAAAATGCCAGAACAGTAAAACACCCCACAAATGACCCCATTTCGGAAAGTAGACACCCCAAGGTATTCCCTGAAGGGCATAATGAGTCCGTAGGAGATTTTTTTTTTGCCAGAAGTTAGCAGAAATGGAAACTTTATTATTTTATTTTTTTCCTCAGAAAGTGTCATTTTCCGCTAACTTGGGAAAAAAAACGAAATCATACATGAACTCACTATGCCCCTCCACGAATACTTTGGGGTGTCTTCTTTGTAAAATGGTGTCATTTGGGGGGTATTTATACTTTCCTGGCATTCTAGCACCTGAAGAAACATGACAGGTGCTCAGAAAGTCAGAGCTGCTTCAAAATGCCGAAATTCACTTTTTTGCACCATAGTTTGTAAACGCTATAACTTTTACCCAAACCAATAAATATACACTTATTTAATTTTTTTTTTATCAAAGACATGTAGAACAATAAATTTATAGAAAAACTTATATAGAAATGTAGTTTTAAAAAAAGAAAATTACAACAAAAAGTGAAAAATTTCATTTTTTTGCAAAAATTTCGGTAATTTTTGATTAATAGCAAAAAAAGTAAAAATGTCCGCAGCAATGAAATACCACCAAATGAAAGCTCTATTAGTGAGAAGAAAAGGAGGTAAAATTAATTTGGGTGGTAAGTTGCATGACGGAGCAATAAACGGTGAAAGTAGTGTAGTGCAGAATTGTAAAAAGTGGCCTGGTCATTAAGGGCGTTTAAGCTAGGGGGGCTGAGGTGGTTAACACAAGTGCCGTTTTGATTTTTCTAGACACATGGACTTTTTTTTCTAGTGCAAAAGAATACTATCTTGACACTGCACTGTTACAAACCAGAAAACCTGCAAATCTAGCATTCTTTCTTTTTCTGTATGGTATCATCTGTAATTATATAGTTATCCACTAGGTGTCACAAGGTCCCAGAAGTATTACTGCTCAGATTTTCACTTCAACGTTGTATCATTTTATTCTTGGATTCAAAACTTCAAGAAGGTCTAAGTTTTTGGGGTTTTGAGGCAGATTTTCCTTCAGATTTTTCAGCCAAAGCCAGAAAAATCAGCAGGAAAATCTGCCTGAAAACCTCATCCAAAAAACTGTGTGTGAATATACCCTTTTTGTAGCTGGAAATTATTTAATGTGATTTAATACATCATGAAACTGTAGGACTCCTACATATGATTTAGCGCTGGTGTTTTTTTCACTAATAAGCTATAGAAACCTCTTGAGTGAACACCATTTTTAATGATGTTTTATTCCCCATATAGGAGATGTCCAAATGTCAGAAAAAAACACCTGAAGCTCAACATGTTGCAACATGTCACCTAAACCCCACATGCTTCAACACTCCACCTAACTGACAAAAAACAGAATAACAAAAGAAAAACGTGGTGTGTCCTACACTTCCATAGTCCTTCATTGAACATCTGAAACTGGTGTTTTTTGCCCACATAAAATGCATAAAAAAAAACAGGTGCAAAAACTCCACAAAAAAGGCAAAAATGCACATAAACGGCATTTCAAACCTATGTGTGAACCCATCCTCATTGTACCCTCAAAAATTATTTTTAATTGGTTGATGCCAAGGGAATGTGAAGCGGTATTGCAGCTGTCTTACATTTAGAAGTGGAGGAGAATCCGCTGAAGTAGAGACGCCGGCTTCTACATAACTGCGGTGGATTCAGCGCCAGTGCGGGGCCTTATTAGGATCGGCGGTCTTAATAAATGACCCCCATAGTTTCTCCCTGATTGGTCATATATACCACAATCAACAAATTCTGCCACCCTTTTTTTTTTGGGGGGGGGGTGGAAAGGAGGGGGGAGGGTGCTTGGGGCAGGGATTGCACTTTGGACAAAAGAATTACATCTTTTAAACTAAAATGGTCTCTTGTCAGAATTTGACAATGTGTAAAACTTAAAAGCATCCGTTCAGCTATCTGACAAAGTCCCCAGGCTTGGATATTGTAGGAAAGAGTCTAGTAACTGTAGCTTTATAGTGGGTCTGATGCCTCCTGGGAAAAACCAACGTTTAGTCTTACCGGTAAAGGGTCTTCCAGGAGTCCGACATGACAGCACCCCACTGGAGGATGTCCTATAGGATCACTGCAGGGACAGGAAGCGTGAGAGGTTAAAAGGCCCCTCCCCACCCCTATTGCCAGTGTTTTTCCAAATTACTACACCTGATAGGATCCAACATTATTTTATTTCTGAACTCAATGTTAACATCACATTGACAAAAGAGATCCATATGGCAATATGCAGAATACAGAAGGGGGGGAAACTTCGGGTGCTGTCATGTCAGACTCCTGGAAAACCCTTTACCGGTAAGACTAAACGTTGGTTTCCAGGACGTCCCTCCATGACAGCACCCCACTGGAGACCTACCAGCTTAGACAGTTTTTAAGGGGGGGCTGCTGCTTGCAGGACCTTGCGACCAAACGCTAAGTCCTGGTCTACAAAGGTATCTAATCTATAGTGCTTTACAAAGGTGGAGAAGCTCGACCAGGTTGCGGCTCTGCAGATCTGGTCAATCGTAGCCTCCGCCTTTTCTGCCCACGAGATTGCCATGGCCCTGGTGGAATGGGCCTTAATTGTTAAAGGACACGAGAAGTAACCTGGAAGTTATAGGATTGTCTGATGGCGTCTTTAATCCATCTGGCCAAAGTCCATTTTGAGGCTTTGTTGCCTCTGTTCTTTCCTCCGAAAAGAATAAAGAGATTGGACGATTTCCTCCAGGACTTCGTACACTGCAGATATGCCAGAACTATTCTTCTCACATCCAAATGGTGAAGTTTCTCTTCCTGTGGATTTTTAGGGGAAGCATAAAAAGAAGGAAGGATTATTTCTTGGTTCCTATGGAAGGAAGTGACCACTTTTGGCAGGAAGGATGGGTCTATTTTCAGAATTATTCTGTCGTCCAACATTCTAAGGAAAGGTTCTCTTATGGAGAGAGCTTGGATCTCTCCTATCCTGCGAGCTGTGGTTATTGCCACCAGGAATACAGCTTTAAGGGTGAGAAGCTTATCAGATAATTGGTCTGCAGGTTCAAAGGGGGGCTCACATAGCCCGGCTAGAACTGTAACTAAGTCCCAGGACGGTACCGTCTGCCTGATAGTGGGTCTTATTCTAGAAGCAGCTTTAATGAACCTTCTTACCCATCTATGTTCGGCTAAGGGGCAATCTAGGAAGCAACTTAAGGCCGAGATCTGTACTCTAAGAGTGCTGGGTTTTAGCTCTAAATCCAAGCCAACCTGCAAAAAATCTAAGACGCACCCTATAGAGGGAGTAGATACTCCTGGGCGAGTTTCCTTTAACCAGGATGAGAACTTCTTCCAGATTTTTAAATATATAGCGGATGTTACCGGCTTTCGGCTTTGCTGCAGGGTTGTAATTACCTTATCTGACAGGCCTCTCTTTTTTAAGGTTTCCCTCTCAGGATCCAAGCTGACAACTTAAGTTTTTTGAGATTGGGGTGTTGGATAGGCCCCTGAAGCAGAAGATCTCCTCTGACTGAAAGAGGAATCGGTTCTCTTAGAGACATTTCCTTTAATAGCGGGAACCAAGTTCTTTTTGGCCACGCCGGAGCAATAAGGATCAGCGTTGTGTTGCTTGACCTTAGTTTTTTTAAGACTGCTGGGATCATGGGAAGTGGTGGGAATGCATATGACAGTTCCCAGTTCCAATCCTGAGCAAGAGCGTCGACTCCCATCGAGTTGTCTCTTGGATTCAGGGAAAAGAATTGTGCTACCTGACTGTTCTTTCTTGTAGCGAACAGGTCTACCTGTGGGTGACCCCATTGAAAACAAATTGACTGGAACACTTCTTTGTTGAGTGTCCATTCGCCCGGGTTCAGGCTGTGCCGGCTCAGGAAGTCTGCTTCGGAGTTGTCTGACCCTTTCAAGTGGACTGCTGAGATTGAATATACCTTGTCCTCTGCCCACGAGAATATTTTGTCTGCCAGAAGTTGGAAGTGACTATTTCTGGTTCCTCCCTGGCGTTTCAGATAACAAACTGTGGTTACATTGTCGGAGAGAATCTTGACGTGGTGGTTTAAGAGTAGATGTTCTGCTTCCTTCAGTACTCTCCACACCGCTTTCAATTCTCTGTAGTTTGAGGATCTGCAGCTGTCTTGGACTGACCAGACCCCCTGGAAACACTGACCCCCTAGGTGTGCTCCCCAGCCTTTTTGGCTCGCATCGGTCGTGATTATGATAGATGAAGATTGGTTCCAGGCTACCCCATTCTTTAGGTTGTCTGGATTGCACCACCAGGAGAGGGAATCCAGGATCCTGCCTGGCAGATGGATTCTTGAATTTAGAGACTGATGGTCTCGGTCCCATTCTAAAAGAACTTTTTCCTGTAGAGGTCTGGTGTGGAATTGAGCCCAGGGAATGACCCCTATGGAAGACGTCATCAACCCCAGGATCTGCATGCATTCTCTCAAGGAATGTATCTCCTTTCTCTGAAAGGCTTCTATCTTTCTCCGGATTTTCTCCTGTTTTGAAACTGGAAGGAAGGAGTGTTGTTCTTTTGAATCCAGGATCACTCCTAGGAATTGTTTCCTGGTATGGGAGACGAAATCCGATTTTTCATAATTGATGATCCACCCCAGATCTTTGAGCAAGGCCAGGGTCTGAGGAGTATGATTTTCCAGGATCTGTCTTGAATTGGCAATAAGGAGAAAGTCGTCTAGGTAGGGGACGATTTTTATCTGAAGTTGTCTTAGATGAGCCATGACCTCCGCCATTATCTTCGTAAATATGTGTGGGGCAGAAGATATTCCAAAGGGGAGGCATTGGAACTGAAAATGAAGGACCTCTTCTTTGTAGATTATGGCGAATCTGAGGAACTTCTGATGAGACGGGTGGATCGGGACGTGATAATACGCGTCCTTTAGGTCCATGGTACATAAAAAGGCATTTTGTGGTATTAGCGGGATAGTGGACTTTATCGATTCCATCTTGAATCTGTGGTATGTGACCCACTTGTTCAAGTACTTGAGATTGATGATAGTTCTGAATGTTCCATCCGTTTTTTTTATCAGGAATAGTTTGGAATAGTGACCTCGGAATTGTTGATCCTGCCGAACCTGGACCACTGCTCCCAGGTTGATCAATTTTTGCACATCCGCTATAAGCAGATTTTGATGGTCTAATGACTGAGCTCCTGAGATCTGGAATCTTGGAGGAGGGGGGTAACGAAATTCTATCTTCACTCCGTCCCTGATGGAATCGAGGATCCGCTGGTTCTGGGTGACCCGATGCCAAGTCTCCCAGAAACTCCGGAGTCTTCCCCCCACCGGTCTGACGTCATTGTTTATTAGACGTAGAGTTAGAGTTGGTGTTCGGATTGAAGAGGAAGCCCCTTACTTTTCCTCCCTTCGGGTAACTCCATCTTCCCGTTTTTCCTTTCCCTTTGTGCCCCGAAGATGAAAATTGTCTGGACAGTCTCCGAAAGGACTGAGTTTTCTTGGTCTTTTCCTCAGGGAACCCTTTCTTTTTGTCTGCCGCACTCTCCAATATGGAGTCTAGGACTGGACCAAATAAGTGGGATCCTGAAAAGGGAATCGCGCATAGCTTGTTCTTGGAGGCGATGTCTCCTGTCCAGGATTTTATCCACAGGGCCCTCCTTGTGGTGTTGGTCAGGGCGTCGTTCCTTGCAGAGAATTTTATGGTCTCCGCTGAGGCATCAGCTAAGAATGAAGCTCCCATTTTCAGTAGAGGGAGGGACTCCAGGATTTCCTCCCTGGAAGTTTTCTTCCTCAGTTGGTTGTCCAACTGATCGAGCCACAAGCACATAGACCTGGATACTGATGTGGCGGCGATATTCGTATTGATGGTTACTGCGGACGTCTCCCAGGACTTCTTCAGCAGACCATCAATTTTCCGGTCCATTGGATCCTTCAATTGTGAGGAATCCTCAAACGGGATAGTAGTTTTTTTCACTACTTTCGCCACTTGGATGTCCACCTTGGGAATTTTCTCCCAAAGTTTGGTGTCCTCTGAATCAAAGAGAAATCGATTTTTAAACTCTCTTGGGACATATACTCTCCTCTCTGCTTCTTCCCACTCATCCTTGATTAGGTCTTTTAAATACGTATTCACCGGGAAGAGTTGCCTCTTTTTCGCTCTGAGGCCCCCAAACATCTCGTCTTGGATGGTACGAGTTTGCTCCTCCTCCTCTATAGCCATAGTTTGTCTGACGGCTGACAATAATGGATCCAGGTCCTCCAAAGAGAATAAATATCTTCTCTGCTCTTCCGCAGAGGAGGTAAACTGACCCACATCTGCGTCATCTGAGTCTTCCGCTGGAACGTCTGAGTCTGACTCAAACTGGATCCTTGGTCGTTTCGGAGGTGGGGAAGTAGGGGCTGGGGCCTGGCTGATCCCTGCCGCCTGGACTTCTTCTCTGACGATAGTCCTTAAATCCTCCAGGAAAGATTGCAAGGCAATCCGTGCAAAGGGCTTTTTTATAGGAATCTGCTAGTTTTTTCATGCAGGTTGCACACTTCTTCGTTTTCTTTTTTGAATCCGCATGCTGCCTATGGTTTGCCTCTTTATCCTACAAAAAAATGAACGAGGAGGAGGTAGAAAACAAGAGGGGGAGGCCAGGGAACATGCAGACATGAAAATAGGCATTTCTCACATGTCCCTGAACGGGGGAATCTGTACTCGCATCCTGCTTTACAGACATAGAGCCCTCCATGATCGGAACACTGCCTGTCCTACACATGGATCTCCCTTTAAATGGACTTACCATTCATGGCTCTGCCCCCGTTGCCACGCAGCTCCGCCTCCTCTCTTCCGGGGGACTCATTCCCCAAAGGGGAAGAATCTACCCCCATGCGAGGCCTCAGGAACGCCGAGGCCTCCAGCATGTGATGCGCGCCGCCATCTTCACCGCGTCACTTCCGGTCACGTGAGCGGCGCCGGTACCTACGTCATCAGAGGAGGCTGGAAGCCGCACTGCGCCCAGGGCTCCACGAGGGAGAAGCAGCAGCCCTGGTACTGCGGCCTGTAGAACCCTCCTCCTGCGTCCGGAGCGTCAGGTAAACTGTACCAGGGCATCGCCAGGGGACCTCTTCCCAGAGAGGTACTGGCCATGGGACCCCCAAGGAGGATGAAGAGGAGAGGCATTAACCCCCCGACCACCCTCGGCCCCGATCCTCCCCGCTGACTAGAGCAGGGAATCCTCTCTACTCCTATCACTGTAGGGACAGGAAGAACACTGGCAATGGGGGTGGGGAGGGGCCTTTTAACCTCTCATGCTTCCTGTCCCTGCAGTGATCCTATAGGACATCCTCCAGTGGGGTGCTGTCATGGAGGGACGTCCTGGAAAAAGAGATTTAATGTCCAGTTCTTCCTCAGAGAAAGAGAAAAACTTCACCTTCCGCATTTCCCCCAATAGTTCTGTTTTCACCATTAGTTTCAGATAGAGTAGTTTATAGAACAAAGTGCTAAGCTTTTTTACTGATTTAAATCTGCATCAGAGACTCTATCAAATGTTTGGTCATACTTAACAGGAAAGATTGTGCTGCCCATAGTACTTATTTTCCTGCAAAAAAGACAGACACCATGCTGGAACCTATTATGAGTTAATAGGGTCTGCTGAATGCCGATGGTAGCAGTGGTACCACAAGGTTGTGGATTATCAATGTAAGCCATAATGCAAATGTGAACGAAGTCCCATGAGCTAAAAGCTGGGGGTCTGCAGACAGTGGAGCTAACCACTTTGCCAACTTGGGGGGCTTCAAAGGGATTAGGTCTGCTGATTAATAGTCTAGCATTTCCCTCCCCCTCAGTGTCAGCCCTGCTCTTGAATCAAAACAGTCTCAGAAAAGAAGTGATCTTCTTGTAATTAGCAACCAATTCCCATTCCCATATAATAATTAGACATACTGCCTGGTAGGGCTCATCATGCCGATTAAAACTATACCTTTCTTTTGTCTGTATGATAAACAACATTTTTATCCATAGGCAAATGATAAGTTTGAGCACCAGGAGGCGGGGCCCAATCCTTTGAGCACTGCTTTGTAACACCCCCTGTGCTCTGCACATTCCCCCCTTTCCTTGATTGATAGGGCTAGACATGCTGAGGGCAGAGGACTGTCCAAGCACTGTGTGATAGCAAGTAAATATCATATGCACTGTAACGGATCGCCTGGCACCCCGACTGGGTACCTCCGTTGAAAGATGCTCCTAGCGTTTCCTGAGGACTCCAAGCGCTCTAGCCGACACCACAACCACCGAACCTGAGAAGCATACGAATCCTCTCAAGCCTCTGAATGCTGTAGACAGTTGAATAGGAACCATACGAATAGGTTTGCACTCCTAGCAGTCAGACTGGAACAGCATCCAATAACTCCTCCCCCAATAATGAGACGACACTTCACTTTGAGGGTTAAACAGGAACTCTCTCTTGGGGCATACAGCCTCTTTTATTTACACTCCACAAACATAGTACGGCCCACAGGGGTTTGAAACACAGACACTCCCACACAAAATACAGCGACCAATCAACATACAGCCAGATATATCACAATCCCACATGGCTGGTCCATTGTGGGTGCTGATTAGGTCACAGGCGACGTCCATTGTGGATATTGATTAGGTCACAGCGATGTCCATTGTGAATGGTGATTAGGTCACAGGTAATGTCCATTGTGAATGTTGATTAGGTCACAGCAATGTCCATTGTGACTGTTGATTAGGTCACAGCAATGTCCATTGTGAATGCCAACTGTCATTGGGGCCATAGTCGCAGGGTAAGAGGCTAGCAAGCATGCCTCTCCAATGCCCAGGGATACATGGCAGTTTGTCACATATCTCCCCTTTGGGGGGAAGACTAACCAGGCACCTGACCTCCTGTCGGTCAGTGCCTACGTTAGTCGATCCACCAACCCACAATAGACAAATGCCAGAGTAGCCCACCCACAACAAACAGGTACAAGAGTGACCCACCCACAAGAAGCAGTTACTGCACCCGGATATTCCTCTGGGGTGCTGGGGCAGCATGCTGTGGGGACTTGAGGGAGGGCAGAGGCCGACTGCACTCTGCCCAGCTGCCAGCTCTCCTACTGGTATAACCTGCAGGACCTCAGGCTCTGGACAGGGGACAAAGGGAGGGCAGAGGCCGACTGCACTCTGCCCAGCTGCCAGCTCTTCTACTGGTATAACCTGCAGGACCTCAGGCTCTGGACAGGGGACAAAGGGAGGGCAGAGGCCGACTGCACTCTGCCCAGCTGCCAGCTCTTCTACTGGTATAACCTGCAGGACCTCAGGCTCTGGACAGGGGACAAAGGGAGGGCAGAGGCCGACTGCACTCTGCCCAGCTGCCAGCTCTTCTACTGGTATAACCTGCAGGACCTCAGGCTCTGGACAGGGGACAAAGGGAGGGCAGAGGCCGACTGCACTCTGCCCAGCTGCCAGCTCTTCTGCTGGGGGCTGGGAACATAGTCCGGCTTAGTAGCCAGGGGAACATGGGCGCCAGTGGGGGTTAACATCGCCTCTGTTAACCCTGGGGCCAAGTTAGGTGTTAGCTGGGGAGGAGAGTTTGTACTTACCCCCTCCTCCTGTTGTCCCGGTGCGGGTAGTTGGGGATCTGGACAGGCTGTCCAGCATCCCTGTAGGTCAGGCACAGAGACCACGGTCCCATCTGCGCCGTCTGGGAGATTGGTGTCTCCCCTTGTTAGGGTAAGCTGCCGCTGGGGAGAGGGGGTGCTGTGTTCCTCTCCCTGAAACACAGGCTGCTGCTGGAGTGGGAGACCGCCTGTCTCCACTCCTGTAACATTGTCCTGCTGCTGGAGAGAGAGACCAACTGTCTCTGCTCCCTGTAGGACACACTGCCGCTGGGGGAAAGGACGACACCTTCGGCCCCCTGGACTTCACACTGCCGCTGGGGGAAAGGACGACACCTTCGGCCCTCTGTAACTCACACGGCCGCTGGGGAGGAAGGACGACACCTTCAGCTCCCTGGGGTACACACGGCCGCTGTGGAGGAAGGACGGCACCTTCAGCTCTCCGGAGCGCACTCAGCCGCTGGGGAGGGCGGACGATACCATCTGCCATGAACTGCAGGTACTCTGCTGTTATCCTCCTCACGAACTGTACAGATTTCTCCGGGGGTTGGGTCCGAAGAAAATCAGCCGTGATCTCAGCTCTCTGTCAAATTCCTCCTGCGTGTAGCTGGGTGCCATGCTTGTTCTCCTGTGAGTCTGGATCCCAGCGCTGCCAACCAATGTAACGGATCGCCTGGCACCCCGACTGGGTACCTCCGTTGAAAGATGCTCCTAGCGTTTCCTGAGGACTCCAAGCGCTCTAGCCGACACCACAACCACCGAACCTGAGAAGCATACGAATCCTCTCAAGCCTCTGAATGCTGTAGACAGTTGAATAGGAACCATACGAATAGGTTTGCACTCCTAGCAGTCAGACTGGAACAGCATCCAATAACTCCTCCCCAATAATGAGACGACACTTCACTTTGAGGGTTAAACAGGAACTCTCTCCTGGGGCATACAGCCTCTTTTATTTACACTCCACAAACATAGTACGGCCCACAGGGGTTTGAAACACAGACACTCCCACACAAAATACAGCGACCAATCAACATACAGCCAGATATATCACAATCCCACATGGCTGGTCCATTGTGGGTGCTGATTAGGTCACAGGCGACGTCCATTGTGGATATTGATTAGGTCACAGCGATGTCCATTGTGAATGGTGATTAGGTCACAGGTAATGTCCATTGTGAATGTTGATTAGGTCACAGCAATGTCCATTGTGACTGTTGATTAGGTCACAGCAATGTCCATTGTGAATGCCAACTGTCATTGGGGCCATAGTCGCAGGGTAAGAGGCTAGCAAGCATGCCTCTCCAATGCCCAGGGATACATGGCAGTTTGTCACATGCACTATGTCCTGTAGCTTCACCACACTGAGATCTGCTCAGAAAGCTAATCTACAGATCACTATTTTATTCACCGGTAGAATATACGATTAGAAAGACACTATGAACCATGCCATAGTGACATGTCAAAAGTTTTGATTGGTGGGGCTCTGGGTGCTGAGATTCCCACTGATTGCTGAAACAAAGCGGCGGGGTGCTAGATAAATGCTGTGCCCATTGGCCGTGTACAGGCTCTTAGAAAGTACAGTACATCAGTTCATAGACGGCTCTGCTCACATATTTGAGGACAGCTGTTCAAAGCAGATCAGAGCTGAAGAAGCAAAGCACTCAGATGACTTCTGAAAATACAGGTACACTTTGAAAAGGGTTTAACGGGACTTAGATACTGATGCCCTATCCTCAGTATGGGTGATCAATATCAGATTGGTGGGGATCAGACAGCCCGCATCCACAACAATTAGCTGTTTCAGTCAACTGCCACTGCAGTGGCCCAGCATGGCCTCTACAAAGTGGATGGAACCTGCTGCTTAACAGTATAGTTTCTGGCGCTGTCAGAAAGCAGATCTATGGGGGTGCCAGGTGTTGGACTCAGGGTGCCCCTGCTACTGAGAATGTTAGTCCATCAATCCAGAAGATAGTGGACCAATAGAAGAAACAGCAGGAGGCAATACCAAAGAGGAAACTGTAATGCACTTAAGAAAAACAATATTTTATTGCATGTATTTTTAGAATACCAGCAGACTGCCATTTTCTAAAATCGGCAAAATTGATTCATAGTCTTTCTTTTTTAAAGAAGACCTGTCACCTCTTCTGGCTGATCTATGTTAGTGACTACTTTCATTCCCAATGCAATAACAATTCTGGAGCATTTTTTCTTATAACTCTATGTTGTGCCATTCCTCTAGAATTCCTGGTAGAAGTTTATGAATAAGGGTGCAATGGGGTGTTATCTTTTGGTTGTGTGTCCCTGCACGGTCTTGTAACATTGCAGGTGGATGGTCACAACGACCGTACGGCAGGTGGAGCATTTGGAGTTCTTTACTGAATATAATACAACGCCTTTAAGTGCTTGTACTATATCACGCTGCTCCCCTCTTGCAATCCACTCCTGTGTTATGGGGGTGGTACAAAGCTTGTGATCTGGCTCTGTAATGTGACTTTAGCTTGCATCCTTCTACACGGTTCTTTCTCTCTGAATTGGCAGGACACATTAAGTGGCTAGCTTTCCTTTGGAAAAATGAAGTTTTAGTATATGCAAATGAGCCTCTAGGAGTAATGGGGGCGTTGCTGTTACACCAAAAGGCTCAGCTCTCTCTGCCGCGCCCTCTTCACTTTAATTGACAGGACCAGGTGTGATGATATTTTCACTGCCTACCCCTCTCAATCAAAGTGCAGAGGGCGCAGCAGTTGCAGAGAGAGCTGAGCCTCTAGGTGTAACAGCAACGCCCCCGTTGCTCCTAGAATCTCATTTGCATATATTAAAACATCATTTTTCTCAGCAATGCGGCCACTTATGAACATGGGACCAACACAGATGTCTTCAGCTGCCAAGTGCACATATATACTATTTATTAGTGAAATGGCTGGGGCTGTGTGAGGATATATTCTCTATGAAGGGGAGGAAGACAGGAAAAGGGGTTTACAAGAGTTGATTGCAATGCATTCCTAGGAGTATGTCCAAACGAAGAAAATGTCCAGCACAGGAAATAAAATCAATTCATGATGCTTTATTGTAGAAATAATTAAAATTCCATCTCCACAAATCCCGGTGTATCTTATTGCCAACGCGTTTTGAACTGAGGGATCTTAATCAAGGCATATATATTATGTGAAGACGCCAGATTTAAATGTGGGAGGTGCACCAAAGACAAATCATGAGCAAGCATTAATTATGCATCCTGTGAATTCATCCCGATGGTGCTACTTCAATTATGTCCAATTAACCCTTGCACAGCACTATCCACATCCACAAAAGGGGTCTTCACGATATCACAAAATACAAAGATAAGATAAAATCAAAAGATGCAAAGTAAAATATAATATGATGCAATGGAAAAGCTACACATACACGTATCTATATTTAGGCCTCTTTCACACGGGCGTCATGTTTGACGCCCGGATAAGAGGCGGGTGCGTTGCGGGAATATGCGCGATTTTCCCACGCGGGTGCAAACGTTTGTAATGCGTTTTGCACGCGCGTGAGAAAAATCGCCATGTTTGGTACCCAGACCCGAAGCCGGACTTCATCACTGAAGTCCGGTTTCGGGTCTTCTGGAGAATTTATTATTTTCCCTTATAACATGGTTATAAGGGGAAATAATAGCATTCTTAATAAAGAATGCATAGTAAAATTAAGTGGAAGGGGTTAAAAATAATAAAAGATAACTTACTTTAACCATGTTATAAGGGAAAATAATAAAGATCTGGTCCCGTTGCTAAGCAACCATGCGGGAAAATCGCACTACATCCGCACTTGCTTGCGGATGCTTGCAATTTTCCCGCAGCCCCATTCACTTCTATAGGGCTTGCGTTGCGTGAAAAACGCACAATATAGAGCATGCAGCGATTTTCACGCAACGCAGAAGTGATGCGTGAAAATCACCGCTCATGTGCACAGCCCCAAAGAAATGAATGGGTCAGGATTCAGTGTGGGTGCAATGCGTCCTTCTCACGCATTGCACCCGCGCAGAAAACTCGCCGTGTGAAAGGGGCCTTAGTGCGTAAGAATCACTATTAACTAATACGCCTGACACACTAAATATAGGGCCAGCCCATGGAGAGACTTATTCCATCCCTATAATCACTGTGTTTTAATAAAAACACTCCGGTGTCAGAGTGGGTTCCAATCATTCCCATGGCTACAACCTGAGCAGGGTATATCCATATCCACATTGGGCATACTAACTTAAAACTGGCCTACAGCACGGCTAACCTGATCCCTAAGGGCTCATTCACATGAACGTATTGGTTCCGTTTCCGTATTGCGGACCGCATATGCGGATCCGCAATAAACGGACACCATTCTGTGTGCATTCCGCATCATAGATGCGGACCCATTCCCTTCAGTGGGTCCGCAAATTAGGAGATGAGGAGGGGTGCAGAACAGAAGCATGGAACAGAACCCTATGTAAGCACTACAGAGTGCTTCTTTGGAATTCCGTTCTGTACTTCCGTACCGCAAAAAGATAGAACATGTCCTATCTTTTTGAGGAATGGAGAGATGCAGAGCCATTCAAATTGAAAGGGTCTGGATCTGTCCTGGAGACCTCAAGAACATTCTCTGTGCATTGGGGAATGCAAATTGCGGCCCCAATGCACTGAACGGAACACATACGTTCGTGTAAATGAGCCCCAAGGGTGCGGTACCTGTGCAGTGCCGCTCCAGTACCGGAGCAAGTTACATTCGCCCACATAACTGCAACTCAAAGGATACATGCTCGGAAATATATGGTAGAGCAAAGATACCCCCGAGTATTACTCTCAGAGTGAGATGACAGTAATATGACGATACACAGCTTCAGTGCATTAATAATCGTAACACAGTAGATAAGGCCGAAAAAAGACATTTGTCCATCCAGTTCAGCCTGTAATCCTGCAAGTTGATCCAGAGGAAGGCAAAAAAAAACTGTGAGGTAGAAGCCAATTTTCCCCACTTAAGGGGAATAAAAAATTCCTTTCCGACTACAATCAGGCAATCAGAATAACTCCCTGGATCAACGACCCCTCTCTAGTAGCTATAGCCTGTAATATTATTACACTCCAGAAATAAATCCAGTCCCCTCTTGAATTCCTTTATTGTACTCACCATCACCACCTCCTCAGGCAGAGAGTTCCATAGTCTCACTGCTCTTACCATGAAGAATCCTTTTCTATGTTTGTGTACAAACCTTCTTTCCTCCAGACGCAGAGGATGTCCCCTCGTCACAGTCACAGTCCTGGGGATAAATAGATGATGGGAGAGATCTCTGTACTGACCCCTGATATATTTATACATAGTTATTAGATCTCCCCTCAGTTGTCTTTTTTCTAAAGTGAATAACCCTAATTTTGATAACCTTTCAGGGTACTGTAGTTGCCCCATTCCAGTTATTACTTTAGTTGCCCTCCTCTGAACCCTCTCCCGCTCTGCTATGTCCGCCTTGTTCACAGGAGCCCAGAACTGTACACTGTACTCCTAGTGTGGTCTGGCTAGTGATTTGTAAAGTGGTAGGACTATGTTCTCATCATGGGCGTCTTTGCCCCTTTTGATGCAACCCATTATCTTATTGGCCTTGCCGGCAGCTGCCTGACACTGGTTTTTGCAGCTTAGTTTCCTGTTTATTAAGATTCCTAGATCCTTTTCCATGTCAGTGTTACCAAGTGTTTATTTTACCATTTAGTATGTTCTGGTGACTTGCATTATTCCTTCCCATGTACATAACCTTACATTTGTCAGTGTTAAACCTCATCTGCCATTTTTCTGCCCAAGCCTCCAATACATCCAGATCCCTCTGTAGCAGAAAACTGTCCTCTTCAGTGTTAATTACTTTACACAGTTTAGTATTATCTGCAAAAATTGATATTTTATTGTGCAATCCTTCTACAAGATCATTAATAAATATATTGAAGAGAATAGGGCCCAGTACTGACCCCTGAGGTACCCAACTAGTGACAGTGACCCAATCTGAGTGTGTACCGTTAATAACCACCCTCTGTTTTCTATCACTGAGCCAGTTACTTAACCACATGCAGACATTTTCTCCTAGTCCGAGCATTCTCATTTTGTATACTAACCTTTTATGTGATACTGTAGTGTCAAATGCAGTAATGCAGCATTACTTCACAATTATGAAGCATGTCCCGTATATCACCTCCTCTTGATGTTTTATTTTTTCTATGCCAATTACTCTTAAATCTGTAGTTGTCCTCCTATGTTTTTGTAAAAAAATGCCTGGAAGCATTGGACACATTTCTATTCTGTTTTGGATCGCTTTTGTCATTTAAATGTTTCAAGACCCGTATATTTAGGCGTCAGATGGTACAGCCTATGTAACTGGTATTACATTTTTTTTGCAAAAGATCATATAAACTACATTTGTAGTGTTGCAATTAACACTACAACACTACTGGACAGTTGGTGCTGGTGTAAGTTCAACAACTTTACTTTGTTCTTAGGAGAAGCAGGTGTATTGTCACATGGGACAGTTGCTGCCCACCCACAGAAAGTGAAGAGACCAGAGCTACAAATGAGTAAAAATGGTGAGAATTACACTGGAGGGCAACTCTTTTTGCATTGATATAGTAACATAGTATATAAGACCGAAAAAAGACATTTGTCCATCCAGTTCGGCCTGTTTCCTACAAGTTGATCCAGAGGAAGGCAAAAAAACCCTGTGAGGCAGAAGCCAATTTTCCTCACTTAAGGGGAAAAAAATTCCTTCCCGACTCCAATCAGGCAATCAGAATAACTCCCTGGATCAACGACCCCTCTCTAGTAGCTGTAGCCTGTAATATTATTACACTCCAGAAATAAATCCAGTCCCCTCTTGAATTCCTTTATTGTACTCACCATCACCACCTCCTCAGGCAGAGAGTTCCATAGTCTCACTGCTCTTACAGTGAAGAATCCTTTTCTATGTTTGTGTACAAACCTTCTTTCCTCCAGACGCAGAGGATGTCCCCTTGTCACAGTCACAGTCCTGGGGATAAATAGATGATGGGAGAGATCTCTGTACTGACCCCTGATATATTTATACATAGTTATTAGATCTCCCCTCAGTCGTCTTTTTCTAAAGTGAATAACCCTAATTTTGATAACCTTTCAGGGTACTGTAGATCCCTCATTCCAGTTATTACTTTAGTTGCCCTCCTCTGAACCCTCTCCAGCTCTGCTATGTCTGTCTTGTTCACAGGAGCCCAGAACTGTACACAGTACTCCATGTGTGGTCTAACCAGTGATTTGTAAAGTGGTAGGACTATGTTCTCATCACGGGCGTCTATGCCCCTTTTGATGCAACCCATTATCTTATTGGCCTTGGCAGTAGCTGCCTGACACTGTTTTTTGCAGCTTAATTTGCTGTTTATTAAAATTCCTAGATCCTTTTTAATGTCAGTGTTACCGAGTGTTTTACCATTTAGTATGTACAGGTGACTTGCATTATTCCTTCCCATGTGCATAACTTTACATTTGTCAGTGTTAAACCTCATCTGCCACTTATCTGCCCAAGCCTCCAATCTATCCAGATCCCTCTGTAGCAGAAAACTGTCCTCTTCAGTGTTAATTACTTTACACAGTTTAGTGTCATCTGCAAAAATAGATATTTTACTGTGCAGGCCTTCTACAAGATCATTAATAAATATATTGAAGAGAATAGGGCCCAATACTGACCCCTGAGGTACCCCACTAGTTACAGTGACCCAATCTGAGTATCTACCACCCTCTGTTTTCTGTCACTCAGCCAGTTACTTACCCACATACAGACATTTTCTCCCAGTCCGAGCATCCTCATTTTATATATATGAGGTACGGTGTCAAATGCTTTGGAGAAGTCCAGATATACGACATCCAGATATACGATATACAAATTATTATGCAAATGATAGTTTTCTCTAATTTTCTTAAATGATCGATGAACAAAGGACAGCCAGTATAATTTTTAAGACATCAAATGTTAGAGTAAAAATCGAATTTTAGGCATTGTACCATCTGACGCTTTTTGACAGCAGGGAGATCCTTTTCCTTTCCCATATTGCTATGGCCTGATTAATAATGTGGAATGTCCTTCTTAAGTAGTTTTCCTTTAATTGGGCTCTCCTGGCAAACTAATTATCTCAGGTGTTTGAGATTGATTTCGGTGATCCAAAGAGCCCTGGGACACAATACTAACCATGAGTTTAACTGAAAAACAAAAAATTCCATCTCCATGACACTTAAATACAATTATTGTTATAATTTGGAATGCGGTGTAGTTATTATGAGATGCTTCATAGTAAATTAGGTGCATCTCTGCCCTGTCATGCCCCAGATACTGAAGTCTATGCCAGCTACAGGCTGGCGTAGACTTCAGTTATAATTTATGCCACCTTTTGGCAAAAGTTCTAGTTAATCCGTTGGGCGAAGCAAAACCTCGCCCCCTCCCGCTAAGCTCCACCCTAAGTGAAGAGAAGTTTAAAGGGGGTCTTTGAGAATTAAGAAAACGAAAATACTTAAATATTACTTTATTATAAATACATTTCAAAATACCTTTCATTTGTTATAATGGCTAATTTTGTCTAGGGAGCAATCATTAGGAGAAATATTAGTCCTATTAGTACACACAAAACCTGTCCTAACCACACAGGAGGACAAGTTACTTCAGAACACTGAGCTAAAGATCTGCATCAGCCTCCTCTCTGCTCTACTTGTCCGGGATTATGATCCTGAATACAGCTGATAGGATCTTCAGCTTAATCTATGTAGGAATGGAGTTCTTGAGGAGACATGAAGTATAGTAAGGAAGTAGGGGTGTGGATAATGAGTAGCAGCACTTGTATGCAGTCTCCGTTACCACAGCCCCACATCACCACAATCTGTTCTGTCCGTCCTCTCTGTATTTCATGTCTCCTCATCAACTCCATTCCTAAAGAGATTCATCTGAAGTTCTTATCATCTGTATTCAGGATCATAATCCCTGACAAGTAGAAGAGGAGGATGAGGAGCTCTATAGCTCAGTGTTCTAAAGTAACCTGTCTTGCTGTGTGATTAGGACAGGTTTTATGTGTACTAATAGGACGGCGGCTATTGTATTTCTCCTAATGATTGCTCCCTGGACAAAATGAGCCATTATAACTAATGAAAGGTATTTGGGAATATATTTATAATAAAGTAATATTTAAGTATTTTCATTTCCTTAATTCCCAAAGAACCCCCTTAAAAAGTTGCAAAGTGGCGTAAAACCTTTAGTAAATGTCACCCAAATAGCCGTTGGATCATAGGACTTGAAAATTTATCTTTGTATGATTGTGCGGATATTCCATTAAAAATCATCTTATGTTTCCACCTATAATGGGAATGTGTCACATATAATTTTTTCTGCCAGTTAAAACCAGATGGTGACAAACATATTCCTTTTTTCTAATCTGTTTTCATTTTCTGATTGTACATTTTCTTCTAATCCTATTTCCTGCACTTTATTATGAGGGCAGCCATCTTGCTTGAGCTGTTAACAGCTTTTATAGATATGATTTACGGCAGCCACCATGGTACATTTACATAATGGAAAGGAAGGGACTCACTGTCTTCTATGGGAGAGTTTTCTAGGCATGCTCTGTGATCTGTGCAGAGGTCATTGTACAAAGAAGGTAGATAACATATGATAACCATAACCTTTTATGAATGGTGGATCCGGTCTTCTCTATATATAGAGGTGTCTGTTATTGTAATACTGCTTTTGATGATAATGATAAAAAGTGATCTGACCTGACTATTGCCTGGCGAATTTACACATGCCAAGGAGAAGCTGATTGTCAGGAAGGAAGTGTTCCTTCACGACAATTGGCATTTGCAGGAATGTTCGTTCCCGATAATTTGCCTGTGTAAATCCACCTTTAGGCCTCATGCACACGGCCGTTGGTGTTTTGCGGTCTGCAAACCGCGGATCAGCAAAACACGGAAGCTGCTCCGCGTTCTGTTACGAAATTTGCGGAACAAAACGTGGCCCATTGTAGAAATGCCTATTCTTGTCCGCAAAACGGACAAGAATAGGATATGCTCTATTTTTTTTGCAGGGGCACGGAACGGAGCAACGGATGCGGACATGGGTGAATGAGCTCGGACGCGGACCACAACAACGGCCGTGTGCATGAGGCCTTATTCACACAGTCAGTATTTGGTCAGTGATTTCCATCAGTGATTGTGAACCAAAACCAGGATTGGAAATCATTGACTGAATATTGACTGTGTGAATAAGGCAAAAAAAGTGGCGTCTATTATTAGGCTAGTGCAAAAATGGGAGGATTTTAGAATTTTTTTTTTAATCTACATATTAACATGGTAATATTGTTAACATGAAAACTTGATTTAAACAAAAGGTCATTTTCTGAGGACACATTCCCTTTAAAAAACAAGGAAGGGTATTGATGATTCCATACATAAGTAGTGAACTTGTACTGCATTGGAATTGTGTTGTACAGTTGGCCACACCGCTACACTTGGTGGCCTCCTTGGCAGAATAAGGTTTAGTGCTAAGGGAAGGCCTGAGCTAGCTGTCCCCTCTCTCTCTCTCTCTCTCTCTCTCAGAAGGCTGGTACCCTGGCAAAAGGGTGGTGGCCCAGGGCATCCTGCAGGAATCCTGGTCACAAGGATGATGTCCCAGGATTTGTGGCAGAGTATCCCCATCTCAGCATCTTCTTCTAGGACCTTATGCCATCTGCAGTTTCTTCTACTAAACACTGATACCTATTTGCAGACCAGGGTCGGACTGACCCACCAGAGTACCAGAGGATCCTTCAGTGTGCCCTAAAGGTCCAAGATGGTACCAGTCATTTGGCTTTGACTTTGGAGACAATAGTGTGGCACTATGGTCTAATTCTTTGAATCAAAACCTTTTAGACATTATTGATAAATTGGGGTGTGGGCCTTAAGAATAATTTCCTCTGGTGAGCCCAAGGAACCCCAGTCTAACGCTGCTGCAGGAAACTAGGGCCTCTGACTGCTCTTGTTATATAGAGTTGCTAACTGACCTAGAACCTTCTAGTGGGAGGGGTGGAGTGGAGAACCACAGCCTAAACAGAAACATTTTTACAATTTCTGTCATAGACTGACAGAGTTTCAATGCAAATCTATGGGAATGACTAAGCATTTTTTTACAGACATAATAAGCACACACATCATGAATCACAGTGCAAGTTAACCCTTTAAAGTGCAATAAAATAGTGGTGGCTTTGCATAGTAGCAATAGGGGCAAATGTCCACTAATATCAATAGTCCAAAATACCCTTGCACTAAGGGAAAATATATATATATATATATATATATATATATACATATATACCTAAAAGTTAACAGCAGTATATACACTTTATGTATGCAATGTTGTAAAGTAACTATGTGTAGCCATTGGATGATTTTTTACTATCCAGTTCCATTACAGCTATCTAGTTTGACTGAGCACAGTCTGGACACCAGATGATTCTCTGGAACAAAACTCGTTATTGCTCATTGTGTTCAGTATAGTTAAATAATGAGGTCCATTTATCCACATTTTAATGCTGACTGTTCACAAGCACATGACATCGCCAGATGTGTGCAGAGACAAAATATATGTTACTTAGAGCTAGAGGAGGTTTTCTAGCCTTTTATCTTTGCAGCAGTGGAGACTAAATACATAGTTCATAATAACTGGGAAAATAAACGAAGAATCAAAGCAAAATGTCAGGATAAGACAAAACCACTACAGTGAATGGAATTAGTACAAAATTTTGTGTTGTGATGGAGAAGAGCTTTATGAGGAGCGAATATTCCTTGAAGGTCTAATGAAATAACATAAAGGCTAGGGAAGCAGGATTTCTGACCCTTGGGTTATTCACCACTGCCATGTCTGCTCATACAGTGGTAACAACAGTGAGTGGGAGTCCTCTGTAGATTCACACTGTCCACGGGACATCAAAGCTGCCTCAAGGTCCTGAAGGAGCCACAGAGGCTCCCTTTATGGCACCTATGATCTGAAAACTGCATATTCAGTATTCACAGAGCATATCCTCTATAATGCGGAAGCATTGGAATCCTGCACATTTATTACACTAGCATCTCATATACTTGTATTAGAAGAGGAGCAATAAAGGTCCCACATGCAAGGCCTCTTTCAGATGAACGTGACCTGTCTAGAAACCATGCTCCATATGCAGCGGCAGATTGGCCATAGACATTACAGAGAAATTTCCCGGTGGGCAGATGACCAGGGGGCCATCTGAGCCCTCCTCATGGCCAGCCAGTAGATGTTTTTGGGGATGTATTTTGTGCTTTTGGCGGCAGTATTTTGTGATGAACTGTGGTATTTGGCTCTGTTGGGGTGGTATAATGTGCCACAAAATGACATTGCTGGCTATGCCTACTTGTATTGGCTATGCCTTCCATCATTTTGAACCCCACTAAAAAGCGGGGCCACTTTTAGTATTTTTTCCAGGGCCACTTCAAGTTCCCAGTCCGTCCCTGTCCATATGTAAGTGTGATTTCCCGTTATGGACAGTGCTCGTTTCACAGCAGAGCATGACATTATAATGATTTATAATGCTGTGTGTCTCTGCATAACCTTACTATAATTCTACCAAATTATACTGACAGCATAATATCAGTATAATACAGTAGAAGTAAGGTCATGCAGAGACACACAGCATTATAAACCTTTATAATGGAATGCGCTCCTGAGAAATGAGCAGTGTTCATAACGGGAAATCAAGCTCACACGTGGAGCATGATTTCCACACAGGACACGCTCGTCTGAAAGAGGCCTAAGGCCCCTTGCACAGGACCTTTTTTTTCTCCCGATTGGCATTTGTTTTTATAACTGATGTCACTTAATAGAAGCAATGCATTTCAAAGGCATGATGTACACTTCAGTTTTTTTAACCGATCCGTGTATCCATTCCGATATTTTAAGAACATATCCTATTCATGTCCGTTTTCACTGAACTAAACCACCCCTTAAAGGTCATTAACCCCTTAGTGACTAAGCCTGTTGGGCCTTAATGACAAAGCCAGATTTTGAAATCTGATGTGTTTTGCACATGAAAGTAATTCTGACATTGTTTTCTCGTCACATATTGTACTTTGCTTAGTTGGAAAAACATTACCGATAAAATATGTGAATCTTTATTAAAAACTATGAACATTTTTAAAAATTGGCATATTTTCTTATTTTCAACTGCAATATTTCACATACAGTACATACATAAATACTATTCAATATTTTTTATCAGAAATATATTTCCACATCTTTACTTTATTTTGGCTGCACTTACAAAAAACTTTAACTTTTTTTTAATTTAGGAGACTTACTATTTTAACATTAATTTTTAAATTTTTGAAGTACATATTTTTTTCTGCAACAAGCCAAATTTGCAGAGGCTTATAAGTGTCAGAATAATATAACCCCCCAAAAGTGACCCCATTTTGAAAACTAGACCCCTTAACATATTCATCTATGTGTGAAATTAGTTGTTTGACCACCTAGTTTTTTAAAGAAATTAATGCTAAGAAGGTGACATTTTTTTTTTTAGTTTTTCCCACAAAAGTGTCAATTTAAAGACTTTTTTTTTCTACAAAGCACATGAAAAAGAAGTACACCCCAAAATGTATCACCCCATTTCTCCTGTCTTCATAAATACCCCCATTGTTGCCCTAATCTTATGTCTTGACACAAGGCAGGGGCCAAACCTAAAGGAGCACACAGTGGCTTTCAGAACACAAAATTTGCTTGAAAATGTTTTAGGTCCCACTGCACACTTGTAATGGCATTGTGCTGCCAAAACAATAGAAAACCCTCCTAATTGACCCAACTAGACCCCCTAAAGTATTCATCTAGGAGTGTAGTAAGCTTTTAGACCCCCTAGTTTTTTGTAGAAATTAATGCTAATCAGGCGGAAAAAAAATATTTTTCATTTTTTACACAAAAGTGTCAATTTAAAGACAGTTTTTTTTTCTACAAAGCATCTTAGAATGAAGAAGTACAGCCCAAAATGTATCACCAAATTTCTCCTGTCTTCAGAAATATCCCCATTGTGGCCGTAATTTAATGTCTTGACAAACGGCAGTGCCCAAACATAAAGGAGCACCCAGTGGCTTTCAGAACACAAAATTTGCTTGAAAATGTTTTAGGCCCATTGCACATTTGTAATGGCGTTGAGCTGCCAAAACAATAGAAAACCCCATAAATGACCCCATTTTGAAAACTAGACCCCCTAAGGTATTAATCTAAGGTTTTGGTGAGCTTTTAGACCCCACATTTTTTTTCAGAAATTATTGCTAAGCAGGCGTAAAAATATATTTTTTGTATTTTTTGCACAAAAGTTTTCTTACAGTTTTTTTTTCTACAGAGGACATGAAAATTAAGAAGTACACCCGAAATGTATTACCCCATTTCTTCTGTCTTCAGAAATATCCTCATTGTGGCCATAATCCTATGTTTTGACACATGGCAGGGCCCAAACGTAAAGGAGCACCTGGGGCCTTTCAGATAATAAACTGGACGGGCGTGGCTTGCTCATGGCGGAGTAGGACGCATGGAGTTGCAGCTCTCCCTCCACTTCTGCCTTTCCAGCTGTCCAACCACCGTTCCTGACCAGCACACCGCTCAGATGGGTCGCAACACAGCTAGGGACCCCCCTGACACTGACCAGCAGCCTGAAAATGCAGGTATTCAGAAGTTCTTCGGATCCCAGACTCCCGCAACTGGGCCTCCGGCTACACCCAAGATGGACGCCAGCGTGTCTCTTCCGACCACAGACCACAGCATGCGCTCCTCACCTTCCAAGAGGGCTCTACGTGCACATCTGCTGTGGGATAGGACCGCCAAGCCCAGCTCCAGGCTCTGCCTACAAAAGAAGACTTGAAGAAATCGGTCTCCCGACTGGAGCAGACATACCACGCAGAGATGGAGGTACTAAAGGGGGAGATACAGCACTTGGGCCACCGTGTAGAGACCACAGAGAGGACACAGGAGGCCATGCACAATCACTTTGACGACCATCAGAATGTATTGCAGGCCACTCTCAGCATATCTCACATCTATTGGCCCATCTGGACGACATAGACAACCGACACCACAGAAATAATCTGCGGATAAGAGGGGTCGCTGAAACGGTCCAGGCAGGGGAACTAGAGGCCATGATTCAGGCCTTGTTTGGATCCTTGCTGAATGGCTTAGTGCCACTCCCTATTGAACTGGGCCGCATACACAGGGCCTTAGGCCCCAGCTCAACTGATGTGTCTAGACCTAAAGATATAGTTTGCCAGGTGCACGTCTACAAAATAAAGGAGGACATTCTGAGAGCCGCCCGTCAAACAGAGAAGTTGGAGATCGGAGGCACATCTATCCAGATCCTACATGATCTTTCTAGGAGGACACTGCAATTGCGCAGGGCGGTGAGGCCCGTCCTCATTCTTCTAAGGGAAAGGGATATTACATACAGATGGAGCTATCCATTTTAACTGCACACCAAGAAAGACTGCAGATCAGCGATATTCAAAGACCGTTCTTTGAGTTCTTGGAGACTTTTGCACTGCCGACGGTTCCCCCCCTGACTGGCCGACCGTGCCATCTCGGCTCCCATTGCCCAGGTGTCCCCGTGTTCATCTAAAAAAAAAGAAAACTCAGTGAAATGTTTTACTCTGCACATTGCTTTACTTGATCTACTACCCATACTACTCATTTAACGGTTTAGCTATGCGGGCACTTCCTCTGGGGTGGGGCCCTCCTTCTCGGCCTTTTTCGCGGGCGGTGTGGGGGGGGAAGGGAAATCGCCTCATGCCACTTCTTGGTCACCCCGAAGAGGCCCTTGACAGATAGTAGATAGGTATGCGCTTTACTTGTTCGTTAAATGTTGGATAGCTTCAATTGTTTCTTTATATGTATATAGGGTAGTGAGTTGACCCCTTGAGCAGAAGGGGAGGGGGTCCTTTTTCTCTGTTGGGCTTTCACTTCCCCCTTACTTTGATAGTGGCAGTGGAGAGGTAATTCCCACTGTGCTTCTCATTTGCTAAGTATTTATATCTCACTCAGTTAGTTCATGCTAAAGTGAGATGTTAGTTTGGTTCCATGTGTTTGTCTCTCCCTCCCTTTTGTTCTTTCCACCTCTTCCTATCCCCTGGTATATAAAGGAAATTATTCTGCTTACACATATGGAAATATGGCGTCTTTCAAAATATGCTCATACAATGTAAATGGCTTAAATGAACCCGCCAAGAGAAACCAAATCCTGTATAACCTCCATAAGCAGAGGGTTGCCTTTAAGGCCAGAAGGGTCTCCATAGCCATCCACAAATCAGTCCCTTGCACCATATTGAGCACCATGTCAGACATCCTAGGATGGTACCTCTTTCTTAAACTATTTATCTCTTCCAGAACACTTGTGATAGCCAATGTCTAATTCCCTAATACGAGGCAGACCTTGTGTGCCTCCTCGGTGTTTGCTGCTCTGGACGACTTTATGGACGGCCTCCGGTTCATTCTTGGTGGTGACCTCAACTTCCTTTTGGATCCTACACTAGACACCTCATCAGGTAGAACCTCTGTGTCTGCTGGGGTGGTCCGTGGATTCATTAGACACCTACAGTCCTTGAGACTGGTGGACATATGGCGCATCCTCTCCCCCAGCACAAAAGATTTCACCTTTTTCTCCACCACTCACAACTCATATCGCCGCCTTGACTATATCTTTCTTTCACACTCACTTCTGGACTTAGCCCCTGCGGCAGGTATTGAACTAATTCTTTTCTCTGACCACTCCCTTACATGGGTGTTCCTAGGGTTGGGAGACCCTACACACCCTAAGAGCTCATGGAAGCTTAATGACAACATTCTCAGAGACCCTGTATGTGTGGCAAATGTTAGATCTGCTATCTCGGAATTTGTGGAGGTACATCCAGGGCAATCCTCTGGACCTACGATCCAGTGGGAGGCCCTGAAATGTGTGATTTGGTGAGGGAATGCCTCTAGAAAATACATTCTGCAGAGACCCATACTCTCCTTCAAAAGCTATCTGTTCTGGAGAGGAGACATAAAGGCTCCCTCTCCACTTCAGTATATCAGGAGCTGTGTCATATGAGGACGGCCCTTAGGAAACTGATTGACCAAAAATACTTAGGAGCCAGAGACAAGCTCAAGAGGCTTTTTTATGGACATGGCAACAAGAGCGATAGAATATTGGCAAGGATGTTGAGTCCTAGACAAACTACCTCTTACATCCCCATCCTTAACCGCAGAGAGGGAGGTCGCGAGGGAGGTCGCATTCACGCTACTGGAGACATCCTACAGGAATTTCCATCATTCTATGAGGGGCTATATAATTTGAAAGCGAAATACGCAGACCTTAAGGCTCAGAAAATCAGAGACTATATATCGAACCTAATAGGTCTCAAGCTCTCTGTAGATGATAGGGACACCCTAGAAAGGGAGATAACCTTGTAGGAAGTACAGGGAGCCATAAAACGGTTAGAGGTCAGCAAATGCCCAGGCCCAGATGGATTTACACCCTGTTTTTACAAGATGTTCCTAGATGATGTCTCTAACCCTCTTACCAAAATGTGTAACTCTATTACAGAAGGTTCTTCCTTCCTTTCCTTGAACAGCGCCCTCTATTGGTTGCATAGTCTTATGACAAGACTATTCGCTGTTGTGAGATTGTGAAAACTGAGATCCAATGGTATATTCTAACCCCGAGGCGTTCCCATGATGATGGGGACACTCTATATGCATGGCAACGGGCAGTGACTTGAGCGGGAAGAAATCCTAGGGAGCCCAGACAGACAAGAACTGTTTTTTCGTTTTCTAAAAACGAATATATAGCAATATATTCAATATATTGCTATATATTCTGTTTTTGCGAATATTCGCGAATATTTGACGAATATTCTACAAAATATTCGTCAAATATTGCGAATTCGAATATAGCCCCTGCCGCTCATCACTAGAAGAGAATCCCTTTGTCCTGGTTTGGGAGGATTCATACTCTAAAAATTAATGTGCTGCCAAGGATATTATATTTCTTTAGAACTATCCCTATCCCCCTACCAAATAAATTCTTTAGGGCCTTTTACTCAATGTTCCTGGATTTTATATGGGCAGGCGCATCCCCTAGACTGGGTATACGTTTCCTGACACGCCCAAAGCTTAGCGGCTGAGTGGGACTCCCTGATTTGCAAATTTATCACAAAGCAGCAATCTTCTCTTCTTCAATCTTATGTTCTAGACTGGTTCCACTGTGGTTCATCGAAAAGTTTGAGAGGCAGAAAGTGGGCCGACCCGTTCAAGATCTGCTCTGGATTAAAATTTCAAACAGACCCCCACTTCTCCCCTCGCTAACACAAGGAATACTACAAGTCTGACAGATACGCGGTGTCTTTGGGTTTTACTACCCTTCCAAGGCCTATGACTCCTGTGTTTGATAACCCGGACTTTCCCCTGGGAGAGGGGCAAAAGGCGATATTGGGACTTCGGAGGGAGGACAGTCCTCGGGTACATCACCTTTTCAGGGACTCAACTATATGCCCTCTTGACCCATTCCCTGGGTCGAGAGGGTTGGTGGGGGGCATGGTATCAATATACCAGTCTGAAAAGCTTTATCTCTTCTCTGGGCCCCCTTTCGGCTCTTTCTAGAGACCTCACCCCTTTCGAATCTACCTGCCTTCAATCCACCCCACCCACACATCAGGTGTCTTTGATCTACAGGCTGCTCCAGGGGAGTAGAGGAACCCCATCTTCCCTGCCTTATGTGTTGGCATGGGAGAGAGAGTTGGGGAGATCCTTGTCCTCGGATCAATGGGAGAAAGCCAAAATTAGCTCCACAACCGATCCCAAAAGGATCCCTCACTCCCGGGAAAGAAATAAATTGACTTCCTGAACCCCCCCACATTTTAGTATTAAATAAAATTTATAATTAGCAGCCGTATCGTATGTCTCAATACAGGGGTAATTGAAGAGGCCTGGTTGTGATGGGCAACTGCGGCAGTAAAATCGGGTGTCCCTCCTCCACCATCTGAAGGATATGTCTTGCTGGCAGTGGCAGGGACAGGGTGAGGGAAGTGGCGTTCTGAAACCCTTCAAACATCCTCAGATTTAAAGGCTTGCCCAGGTGCAGCGGACTCAGACAGGAGACTCTCAACCACCTTCTCCTGGAACTTGAGGAAGCTAAGGGTTCCTTGGGCCTTTTTAAAAAACACAAAACTATTATAGGTAGCAATCTGAATGAGGTAGATTGCTACCTTTTTATACCAGGCCCTGTTTTTTCGCTTCACCAGGTAGGGTTAAAGCGACTGGTCCGAGAGGTCTACACCTCCTATAAATTTATTATAATCTGTCACACAGACCGGTTTGTGTTTGTCAGCAGTAGCCCCCCTCTCCCTAACTGCTACTGTGGTGTCTGCATGCTCGGTTAAGTTGGGAGTCTCTGCCCTCATATACAGACAGACCGCAGGAGTAGCCGGTTGTGCTCTCGCACACCTTATATAATTTTACCCCATATCTGGCAGCCTTTCAAACTAAACAGTGATCCATCGACAGATTTTTATCAGGGATATAATAATTTTAAGAATAAATCCCTAAAGAGTGAAATAAGGGGTCTCAATTTATTTAGGCGGTCGTAGGCTGGGTCAGTTCTGGGGGGACTTGGGAATTTTTTGAAAAATGCATAAACCGCATTAGTGCTTCATAGCTGTTTCGGGACATAACTGATGCAAACACAGGGGTTGAGTGGACAGTACTCGCAGCCCAATAGGATCGGATTTTTTACAATGCCTATGTCCACGGTAAGCCCCCCAAATTTTTTTCTTTTCAGGGACACTTGTGGGGGTCCACCGTCTTATATGCTTTTGCTTTTGTACAGCAAATCGTGTGGCGTACAGATTAGTCTGCTGCACAATTAATTCCAGGACGTTATCGTCCACAAATAAATAAAAAAAAATCATAAGGGGTAAAATTTGTGACGTCCACATTAATTTGAGTAGACAGGGGCGTTGCTAGGGTCTCAAAAGATCCGCGGCACAAGCCCCAATACATATGTGCCATATTCTAAAAGTATAACACACACAAGCTCGCCCTATGACTAAAGACATATTTTACTTGCTGCATGTACACTAACAAACATACAGCACTAAACAGCACCACATACCTCACAGGCATTTTCTTTCCCCATCTTCTCCATTCAGGCCAGACAACTTCTTTCAACCACGTCTAGTCTCTGCAGAATTTGCCAAACAGACATCTTAGGTTCCTCACTTTTCTATTATCATCATTCTTCCCACTCTGCTACCCTGACAGTATTATCCTGTTGCTGCCCAGAATACTGTGCCTACTGTGCTCCCAAATGTCCCTAAATACTATACCACAGAAATTATACTGCCATACAGATTAGTCCATGCCACTGTATGACATCAATCTGAGTCATCTGTTAAGGTATACATTTTTGTATATGTTACACTCATGGCAAAAAGGTTATGTTAACCCAGCTTAAGTGTGCCCAAATAAGCATTAGTACACAGCGGAGCAACATGGCAGAGAAGGGAGGCTGCCATGTACTGTACGCTATATTACAGAAGGCTGGTCCTGGTGGTCAGTGGTGTGGACTGTGTTCTATATTATCCCTCCAAACAAATAATAACACCGCCATACAATGACCTGATAATGCCTCCATACAGGGACCGGATAACACCTACATACGAAGTCCAGTGTAGCGCAGGGCACAGTCCAGGGTATCAGACTCACTAAAGCTGGGAGAGTCTGAAGCAGGGGGGTCCTGAATCTTGGCTCTGGCTTGCAGGCAGGCAGCAGCGATTCTCAGAGGTGGGTGGTGGGCGGCTCAAAGCTGCAGCTTGGTGGGCCGGGCATATTAAATCAGGGCCGGGTGGGCCCTATTCAATTCTTAAATTTTTTTTATCTGGCTATTCCAGGGCCCTTTAATATTGATGGAACCCTGGGCAACCCCACAGATCATCCCCCCCACCCCCCTTGTACTTGTTCCGCTGATCCGGCGCTCTGTACTTGCGAGCTGCGTGGGCATGAGTTCAGTCACTTCTGTGCGCAATCCCGTCTTGTGGCGCATGATCACGCGAGACCCGTGACCTCCCGCGGCAGGTCTCGCGGGATCACGCGACGCAGGACAGGATTGCGCACCGAAGTGACTGAACTAATTTCCGCAAAGCCCGCAAGTAGTGGATTAGCGGAACAAGTACAAGGGGGGTGGGTGATCTGTGGGGTGCCCAGGTCCAATCAATATTAAGGGCCCTGGAATAGCCAAATAGAAAAAAAATTATTGCTAACATCATAACATTCAGGGCTCAAGCCCCGAATGTTTTGACCTAACGGCGCCCCTGGGAGTAGATAAAAATTAGGGAACTTTGGGGGAAAATCATGAAGAAGGAATCCACGTAGTAGAAGGGACGGGAACGCTGGGTGGAGAATGAGATGAGGTGGCAACTTCTATCACCATAGGGCTTTGCGGTCTGGGGATGGAAACATACCTAGAGTCCCCGATATAGAAAAATATTTCCGCCTTTGAAGTGGTGTCGGATTCAGAGTTTTCAGAGCATAGAAATTCATATGCCTGCTCTGCACTATATAATCTTTGAGCATTTTTTTTTACTAAAAAGCTCAGAAAGAAAAAAAAAATATTATATATATCCCACCCTAAAAATTAAAAGTAAATGTTTACTAGCGTCAGTAGCGCTGCATCCACTGACTGACAATTATGGACGGACCCTAACCGATGCCCACTGACCGACTAACAGATGCCCACTCACCGACTAACAGACGGACAGTGACAGATGGCCTCTGACCGCCAGTGACAGACGGACAGTGACAGATGGCTTCTGACCGCCAGTGACAGATGGACACACGGTCCCTAATGAAAGAAGGTAACTGACCGTCCCTAATAGACGCCTAATGACGAACCCCTAATGACTGATGCCCACTGACCGACTGTAACAGGCGCTTAGTGACAGACACCCACTACCCGCCAGTTACGGACGGACAGTTTATAAGTTGATTTTCTTTTTTTCCACAGTAAATCGCACAGCTAGGACAGAAGTCTGATCCCTCTCAATCCTCACAGAACAACTGCACTGAGGGAAGAAAGAAGGACAGCCCATGTCCTGGCTGTAATGGACGTGATCTCCATGATTATCATGGAGACCACATGATCAGAAACCATTACTATTGGTCCCTAATGGTTACTGTGCTGAAGGCAGATCTTCAGCACAGTAACCAGTGCGCATGTCTGCGCCATTTTTATTTTTTTTTTATTATATGGGAGAGGGGGCTCCTGCTGGGGGACCCGATCGGGGCATAATTCAAAACTCTCTCTCCAATGCAGGGGCATCTCTCATGTTTCTTGAGGATCGGGACGCAGCTTTCCCTTATGAGGATGCTGAGGAACCCGATCCTAGCAGCGGAGACTTTCTCCCTCCTCTCTTACATGAAAGGAGGGAGAAAGTTTACTGCCGACAGCTCTGCTGCTGGCATTTTAGGTGATCGTCGTGATACTTGCCACCGTCTCTGATCACTGCCCCAATTGCGGACAAGAAAAGACATTTTCTATGTAGTGCTGGCGATGTGCGGTCTGCAAATTGCGGAACGCACATCGCCGATGTCCGTGTTTTGCGGATCTGCGGATCCGTGGATTCGCAAAACACACACGGACGTGTGAATGGACCCTTTCTCTGCTGTCCATACATACATGCTACAGACATAGTACTGTGATGTCACAACAATACCAATCAGTAATATCTACTCAGACCTGATAAAATGTGAAGTTGCACTTATTGCGCAAAAGAAAAATGCGCATCATTAGCGCCGATTTGCGCAATCGCGAAAATAACGACTGGAGATCGCAAATTCTAGAATTCGGGAATTTATTGCAAATATTATGAAAAAATTTTACGAAGTATCGAGAAAACTAATATTGCCTATGCCGCTCATCACTACAAGAGACTCCATTTACTATAATAGGGTCTGCTCGGGATGCTGCTCCTTTAGGCCTCTTTCACGTTTGACGCCCGGATAAGAGGCGGATGCATTGCGGGAAAATGCGCGATTTTTCCGCACGAGTGCAAAGCGTTTTAAAGCGTTTTGCACGCGCGTGGGAAGAATCGGCATGTTTGGTAACCAGACCCGAACCCGGACTTCATCACTGAAGTCCGGTTTCGGGTTGACTATTCTGTAGATTTTATTATTTTCCCTTATAACATGGTTATAAGCGAAAATAATAGCATTCTCAATACAGAATGCTTAGTAAAATGTGGATGGAGGGGTTAAAAATAAAAAAATTAACTCACCATATCCACTTGATCGCGTAGTTGCGATCTCTTCTTCATTCATTAGCTATCGGCTAAAGGACTTGTGATGAGGTCACTGAGCTCATCACATGGTCCAATCACATGGTCCATCACGACCATGTGATTGGACCATGTGATGTGACGTCATACGGAAACGGAACCACTACTGAAACCAAAAACGGAAAAACGGATCCGTTAAAAACTGACCACAAAACCATACGGTCGTGTGAACGAGCCCTTATGGTGAGTATTAGGGTACTTTCACACTTGCGTTGCTGGATTCCGGCAGTCAGTCCGGCAATCTGTATGCAAACGGATACCATTTGTAGACGGATCCGGATGCGGATCCGTCTCACAAATGCATTGCAATACCGGATCCGTCTCTCCGGTTGTCATCTGGAAAAAATGCCTCCGGCATTTATCTTTTTCACATTCTTTAAAGCTCTGCGCATGCGCAGACTGGAAGACCGGTTCCGTCAATGCGGTAATTTTAATGCCGGATCTGGCACTAATACATTTCAATGGAAAGTAATGCCGGATAAGGCATTTCGGCAAGTGTTCGGGAATTTTGGACGGAGAAAATACCACAGCATGTTGTGGAATTTTCTCTGGCCAAAAAACGTAAGAGGGACTAAACTGATGCATCCTGAACGGAATGCTCTCCATTCAGAATGCATTAGGATCAAACTGATCCGTTTTTTTCTGGTATTGAGCCCCGAGAATGGAACTCAATACCGGAAAAGAATAACGCTAGTGTGAAAGTACCCTTAGTATTAGGGCTCATGCACACGACCGTTGTTCTGGTCCGCATCCGAGCCACAGTTTTTGCGGCTAGGGTGCAGACCCATTCACTTTATTGGGGCCACAAAAGATACAGACAGCACTCCGTGTGCTGTCTGCATCCGTTACTTCGTTCCGTAGCCCCGCAAAAAAAAAAAATAACATGTCCTATTCTTGTCTGTTTTGCAGACAAGAATAGGCATCTCTATAATTTGCGGACCTCAAAAAACGGAACGGTCGTGTGCATGAGGCCTTATGCCTCATTCACACGTCAGTGTTTGGTCAGTGATTTCCATCAGTATGTAGTGATCTTGGTTGTATTTGTATGTTAAACGTGATCAGTGATTTTGAGTCAAAACCAGGTGCAGCTCTAAACACAGAACAGGTGCAGATCTTTCCATGACCCTAAGTTCACACTTGCGCGTTTTACAGCACGTTCGAGCGCGCTGTAAAACGCTCAACACATGCAAACCAATGCTTCCCTATGGGACTGGTTCACATTTTCGCGTTTTACAGCGTGTTCGAACGCGCTGTAAAACGCCCTACGCATAAACAAGTTCTTGAGCTTTTTTGGGGGCGTTTGTCGCGCGTATTGTGATTGACACCACAGTAGTCAATCACAAGACCGTGCGTACGAACGCGCGTTTCCTATTTGCAAAAACGCGCTGTAATACGCGCGACAAAAACACGCGTAAAACGTGCGTTTCAAGAACGCTCAGGTCTGAACCCAGGGTTATACCTTATGTCTGTGGAGGCTCCAATCCTGGTTTTGACTCACAACCGCTGATGGAAATCACTGGCCAAACATGTGACGTGTGAATCAGGCTTTACCCTGGGTTCACACTTGAGCGTATTTGATACGCGCATATTACGCGCGTTTTTGTCGCGCGTGGAACGCGCGTATTACAGTACGTTTTGGAAATAGGAAACGCGCGTCATACGCGCGTTCGTGACTCTGGAGACCAATTTAAAAAAGGCATATCTACACTTAGGCCTCTTTCACACGGGCGTTGCGGGTGCACTCTGTCAAACAGTGCGGGTGCGTTGCGGGAATCGCCGCAATTTTTCCCTGCGAGTGCAAAGCGCTGTCATGCGTTTTGCACGCGCGGGAGAAAAATCGGCACTTTTGGTACCCAGACCCGATCCTGCACTTCTTCACAGAAGTGCATGTTTGGGTCAGAAATTGTCCCGCTGGTATTATTTCACATTATAACATAGTTATAATGTGAAATAATACCCTTGGCCATCTCTCTAATGTTGAACCCGATGCAGAATGGGTTAAAAATAATAAACTAATCATAACTTACCTGGTCCATTTGATCGCGAAGCCGGCATCGCGAAGAGAAGTGAGAGGATGCCGGGCTTCGCGATCAAATGGACCAGGTAAGTTATGATTAGTTTATTATTTTTAACCCATTCTGCACCGGGTTCAACATTAGAAGATGGCCAATGGTATTATTTTACATTATAACTATGTTATAATGTGAAATAATACTGAACCGGTTACACATCCCGATGGTTGCATAGCAACCATGCGGGAAAATCGCAACGCATCCGCACATGATTGCGGATGATTTCGATTTTCCCGCATCCCCATTCACTTCTATAGGGCCTGCGTTCCGTTAAAAACGCAGAAACTGGAGCATGCTGCGATTTTCACGCAACGCAGAAGTGATGCGTGAAAATCACCGCTCATGTGCACAGCCCCATAGAAATGAATGGGTCCGGATTCAGTGCGGGTGCAATGCGTCCTCCTCACGCATTGCACCCGCGCGGAAAACTCGCCCGTGTGAAAGGGGCCTTACCCTCAGTTCACACTTGTGCGTTTTACAGCGCGTTCAAACGCGCTGTAAAACGCTCAACAGGAGAAAACTCATGTTTCCCTATGGGCATGGTTCTCACCTGAGCGCTTTACAGCGCGTTTAAACGCGCTGTAAAACGCCCTATGCTCAAAGAAGTTCTTGAGCTTCTTTGGGCGTTTTGTCGCGCTGCCACCCATAGACTTCAATGGGAACGCTACAGAACAGCGCTGCTTAACACGCGTTAAAGTGTAGATATGCCTTTTTCAATTGGTCTCCAGAGTCACGAACGCGCGTATGACGCGCGTTTCCTATTTGCAAAAACGCGCTGTAATACGCTGTAATTTCTTAATAGTTTAAGAAACGTTCAGGTGTGAACCCAGGGTCAACGTGCGTAAAACGTTCCCATTGAAGTCTATGGGTGCAAACGCGCGACAAAACGCCCCAAAGAAGCTCAAGAACTTTTTTGAGCTTAGGGCGTTTTACAGCGCGTTCAAATGCGCTGTAAAACGCTCAAGTGAGAACCAGGGCCATAGGGAAGCATTGGTTTTCATGTGTTGAGCGTTTTACAGCGCATTTGAACGCGCTGTAAAACGCTCAGGTGTGAACTGAGGGTTAGTGTTTGTATATTAAAGCCAGTATTAGGGCTCATGCACGTATTTTCTTTCCGTGTCCGTTCTGTTATTTTTGCGGACCGTATGCAGAACCATTCATTTTCATGTGCATTCCGTTTCCACATGTCTATATTTCCATTCCGCAAAAAAATAGAGCATGTCCTATTATTGTCCGCATTGCGAACAAGGATAGTACTGTTCTATTAGGGGCCAGCTGTTTTGTTCCACAAAATATGGAATGAACACGGACATCATCCGTATTTTTATTAGCATTAGTATACGGGCGAGAGTCAGTATTAGGCCTCATGCACACGACCGTATGTATTTTGCCGTCTGCAAAAACGGACCCGCAAAAATACGGATAACGTCTGTATGCATTCCGAATTTTGTGGAACGGAACAGCTGGCCCCTAATAGAGCAGTACTATCCTTGTCCGTAATGCGTACAATAATAGGACTTGTTCTATTTTTTGCAGAACAGAAATGCGGACATACAGAAACGGAATGCACGCGGAGTAACTTCCGTTTTTTTTTTGCGATCCAATTGAAATGAATGGTTCCGTATATGGTCCGCAAAAAGAACGGTACGGACACGGAAAGAAAATACGTTCGTGTGCATGAGCCCTTAGTGATGCGGAATGCACACGGAACGGTGTCCGTTTATTGCGGATCCGCATATGCGGTCCGCATTACAGAAACGGAACCCATACGTTCGTGTGCATGAGCCCTTAGAGTTAGTATTTGAGTTAGGGCTCATGCACACGAACATATTTTCTTTCCGTGTCCGTTCAGTTTTTTTTTTGCGGACCGTATACGGAATGATTCATTTCAATGGGTCTGCAAAAAAAACGGATGTTACTCCGTGTGCATTCCATTTCTGTATGTCCACATTTCCGTTCCGCAAAAAAATAGAACATGTCCTATTATTGTCCGCATTATGGACAAGGATAGTACTATTCTATTAGGGGCCAGCTGTTCCGTTCTGCAAAACACAGAATGCAAACAGATGTCATCCGTATTTTTTGTGGATCCGTTTCTAACGGACCCCAAAATACATACGATCGTGTGCATGAGGCCTTAAGGCTCATGCACGCAAACAGCAGGTCCGCAATATACGGGCCCAGCCATTTGTGCACTGGAACAGAGGCACTGTGGTGCGGAACGGAAGCACTACAAAGTGCTTCCATGGGGTTTCTCTCCGTGCCTCTGCACCGCAATAAAATAGAACATGCTCTATATTTTTGCATTGCAGGCAGATCACGGGCCCATTCAAGTTGAATGGGACTGGATCTATCTGCGGCAGCCGCACGGAAGTTGCCTGTGCATTGGCTGCACGGAACAGCTGGGCAACGGTCGTCTGCATGAGCCATTAGGAACAGTATTAGAATTATGGTCAGTATTAGGGTTTGGATTAGTGTTAGTATTAGGGTTTAGGTTAGTAAAAGGGTCAGTATTAGTTTTAGGGTCAGTATTGGTATATGGGTTAAGGTCAGTATTAGCAATAGGGGTAGTATTAGGGTTAGGGATCAGTATAAGGGTTAGGGTCAGTATTAGGGACTGTATTATGGTCAGGCGCCAGGATTAGGATTAGGGTGGGTATTAGGGTTAGGGTCGGTATTAGAGTTGGGGTCAGTATTAGGGGCCAGTATTAGGCCTCTTTCACACGGGCGTCATGTTTGACGCCCGGATAAGAGGCGGGTGCGCTGCAGGAATATGCGCGATTTTTCCACGCGAGTGCAAACGTTTGTAATGCGTTTTGCACGCGCATGTGAAAAATCGCCATGTTTGGTACCCAGACCCGAAGCCGGACTTCATCACTGAAGTCCGGTTTCGGGTAGAGTATTCTGGAGACTTTATTATTTTCCCTTATAACATGGTTATAAGGGAAAATAATAGCATTCTTAATAAAGAATGCATAGTAAAATGAAGATGAAGGGTTAAAAATAATAAAAATTAACTTACCTTAGCCACTTGATCGCGTAGTTGCGATCTGTCTTCTCTTTTCCAGCTTCAGCTAACAACTAAAGGACCTGTGATGACGTCCAATCACATGGTCCATCTTACCATGGTGATGAACCATGTGATTGGACCATGTGATGTGACGTCATCACAAGTCCTTTAGTTGTTAGTTAAAGCATGAAGAGAGAAGACAGATCGCAACTACGCGATCAAGTGGCTAAGGTAAGTTAAGTTTTATTATTTTTAACCCCTTCATCTTCATTTTACTAAGCATTCTGTATTGAGAATGCTATTATTTTCCCTTATAACCATGTTATAAGGGAAAATAATAAAAATCTGGTCCCGTTGCTAAGCAACCATGCGGGAAAATCGCACTGCATCCGCACTTGCTTGCGGATGCTTGCGATTTCCCGCAGCCCCATTCACTTCTATGGGGCCTGCGCTGCGTGAAAACGCACAATATAGAGCATGCTGCGATTTTCACGCAACGCAGAAGTGATGCGTGAAAATCACCGCTCATGTGCACAGCCCCATAGAAATGAATGGGTCCGGATTCAGTGCGGGTGCAATGCGTCCTCCTCACACATTGCACCCGCGTGAAAAACTCGCCCGTGTGAAAGGGGCCTTAGGGTTAGGGCTAGTATTAGGGTCTGTAATATGGTCAGGTGCCAGGATTAGGGTTAGGGTCAGTATTAGAGTTGGGGTCAGTATTGGGGTTAGGGCCAGTATTAGGGTCAGTTTTAGGGTCAGGGGGCAATATTAGGGTTAGGGGTTAGTATGAGGGTTAAGGAACACAGAGAGAAAAGGGGAGGACAGTCTCTATTCAACTGTCCCAGTGTAGTCCCACAACTCAGCGATGCAGACCCACCCTCTTCTGGTGGGTCTGTTGCTGCGGAACGTTGCAGGCAGCACAATGACGCCATCGCTCCGTCTACGTCACATCAATGCGTCAGGAATGCAGAGGATGAGAACCAATGGTCCACTTGTTCATAGATATCTTCATTGATTAAACACTGACGGATTTTTCCACAGATGTTAAACGGACACGGAAATGTGAACAAGGCCTTGGCGTTTGGTTATTGTTTGTTCAGTGATTTCCATTAGTGATCATGAGAAAAAACAGGTGCGGATAGAAAACACAGAACATGTGCCAATCTTTCCCTCATACCTTATCTCTGTGTAAGCTTCGCTCCTGATTTTGGCACACAATAACTCATGGAAATAACTTATCAAACATTGTGTGAAAGGTGCCTAAGGTGTAGAAGGTGACCTGCGAAAACCAATAAAAAATGTAGTTATTATATAGTAGTTTTACTAAATGCACCTACATACCAAGTGTCCCTACTGGTCCAAGACTCTTCATCTCTTTGTTTCTTAAATGTCCCTCTTTTTGATTTGGGGAAATATGTTTGAATCAAAAAACTTACTATATTGCTCCAGTGCTCTGGCTGGTTCCCAACTGTATACTAAGACACACATTGTTATTTTTATCTTAAAAATATCTATATTCAGAAAATATTTTGTAATGTGTAACTTAAAAAACTGTTCAAGCATGTCATTGTTCATGAACCAATGGATATTTCAGTAGTGAAACATAGGTGTCCCTCTTTAAATCTAAAAATTAGAGAGGTATGAATTTAATAAAGACTCAAAATTACTAAACACAAAATATATGTAGGTATTTCTTGACTTCAGACATAGGCAATGAAACATATTTTGCCATGAAAGCCCTTCCATAACACCCACGGACAGGGTCCTCTGCTGCATGCATTAGCTCCCAGGCTATTTTATATAAAAATCAAAGGCCTTCTAGATCTTACTTTATTGTGCTGTAATTCAATTTATTTCCACAAGATGGCGATCCCATATTGGTAATCCCTTGTTACACATGTGTATTTCTTTTTCGTATGCCTTTCCATGAATGGATCCCAGATATTCTGAAATAAAGGATGTCTCCTTCTCAAATCCAACTGGCTTTAGTCTGAAGAAGAAAAACAAAACAATACAATGTAAATGGGCACTATAGGAAAAGGGGCCTAACACCATCATTAAATCTGTCAGCAGATTTGTACCTATGACACTGGCTGACCTGTTGCATGTGCGCTTGGCAGCTGAAGACATCTGTGTTGTTCATATGTGCCTGCATTTTGGAATAAAATTAAGTTTTAATATATGTAAGTGAGCCTCTAGGAGCAACAGGGGGTGTTGCTGTTACACCTAGAGGCTCTGCTCTCTCTGCAACTACTTCGCCCTTTGCACTTTGATTGATAGGGTCAGTTGTGATGACGTTTTCACTGCCCGGTCCTGTCAATTAAAGTGCAGAGGGTACAGCAGTTGCAGCGAAAGCAGAGCCTCTAGGTGTAATGGCAATGCCCCTGTTTCCCCTGTTTGCATATATTAAAACATCATTTTCTCAGCAACACAGGCACATATGAACATTGCACCAACACAAATACCTTCAGCTGCCAAACGCACATGCAACAGGTCAGCCAGTTGCATCGGTACTGATGACAAATGCCCTTTAAACAAACATTTCCTCCTACTGCCTACTAGATTACTTAGCCTACTTTTGCTCTCTAGGACTGTCATTAAAGTTGTTGGATAGTTTGCACAACCAGTATGTGCCAAAATAGGAAACACCTTTCAATCAGCCAGAGCAGTAAAAACAGTAGCTTTCCCACTGAAGGACCTGTCGCATCTGTGCATTAGGTTGCTTTCACACAGTCAGTGTGGTCTGGTCAGTATTTGATCAGTGATTTGCATCAGTGATGTTAGCCAAAATTAAGTGCGAGTCAAAAACACAACAGCACATTTTTCTATTATAACTTATATTGGGTTAGGCTTCACTCCTGGTTTTTAGACTAAACACTGACTGTGTGGAAGTGGCGTTACACAGACAGCCAGGGGCGTAGCTAAAGGCTCATGTGCCTTGGTGTAAGAGTTCAGTTTGGGCCCCCCTTCCCCCAGTTCTTTGTGGCCAGGGGCAGGGAAGCACATAGCCTTAGTGCCGCCTGAGGCAAAAATTGAAACGGCAAATTCTTGACCTAACACCTTCCCTTGAGTCAGAGGTGTAACTTAACCAGCATGGACTTTCTATAATACTGGTGTCTTCTTATGCAGCACAAGGGTCTTTGGGCCCCCTCAGGCTCCTGGGCCCGGTAGCGACTGCTACCTCTGCACCCCCAACAGCTATGCCCCCTGCAGACAGCTCATTCCTTTAATTGGTTGCCAGGATTTTTCCTGCAATGGACAATGGTCCAGCTGCTTCCCATACTGAGTTGGTGGGAGTCAATTGCTTCACAGGGACCAAGGTATGAATGCTTGTAGGCAACCACAATTGTGCTATATTTTATTATTTGCACAATAACTCCAATGTTGTATATTTTGTGAAAGTCTAACATGGCTACTAGCTTTAAAAATGGTTCTGCCCATTTAGTTTGACATTTCCCACCAATATGTGTAATGCTTGTACCTTGGCTGTCAAGTAGGCTGTATCATAATTGTACATATCCGATTATAATACAGTATAATAACACAGATGATAGAACTCAATTCTTCACTTTGTGAAAATTTGTTTCACTGTACTATTTAATCACATGTTTGTTTTAAGGTTAATGACATAGGAAATCTTACCAGATGACTCACATTGCGTATATAAATGGAAAGGATCATTCGAGACTATTATAAGCACACAAAAGATAAATGCCTGACTCACCTATTCAGTAATGTTACAAAAAAGAATTCATAAGATGTCATGCTGTTCTTTCAGCATTCACTTGAAAACAACATGAGAAAATGGAACTTACAATTTATTGCTGGCATTTCAGGGGTTGTTAAGGAGACTGGGTACACACACAGGAAATAGCAACTTCAGGCACGTTGTAAGAATCACCTCTGAATGCCTGTCCATATACATTTAATGTACTTTAGCTTTGGCTTTGAGTATACAGATATGGATAACATGTTACTGAGATCCAGACAAGGCAAATGGAAACAAATAACCATTACTGGCTGCATCACCTGGAAAGATGGGCATCTGTAGGAAGATACTTCAAGTCAAGGCATAAAGCCTTCTTCTTAACAAGATGTAACAAGAAACCATGGGGCCCTACCATCACTACCTTCAGAAGCAAATTCAGACTATGGAACGTTACTTTGGTCTCCCTAACACACAGGGATAATCATGGGTGGATTGGGAACTAAAAGTGGCTCTGGAAAAAAAAACATAAAAGTGGCCCCATGTTGCAAGTGGGTCCAAATTGACAGAAGGCAAGGCAACATAATTAGGTAGGGCCAGCAATACTATAGTGCAGAACAATATACCGCCCCAGCTGAATCAAATACCTCTGTTCAGCACAAAATACTGCAACCTGTGCTATGGTATTGAACTGTACTGCTGCCCTGAAGATGTCAATACAGTTGAATTCAGGAGGGCACCTGCAGCTGCTGGTCATGTGCATAAGACAGAATCAGATCATTATGTACCCAGCTGGCAGCCGTAAGGAGGCATCAGCCCACCGGGAAATTTCCCTGTAAGTTCTATGGCCAATCCACCCCTGGGGATAATGCAAATAGAGATGTCAGAGTACGGGGATAATGTGCACAGTGATGTCACAGTACAGTGATAAATGCTTACATTGATGTAACAGTACATGGATATTATACAGGGTGATGTCACAATAGTGGGATAATGTGCACAGTGATGTCACAGTACAGTGATAAATGCTTACAGTGATGTCACAGTACAGTGATAAATGCTTACAGTGATGTAACAGTAGATGGATATTATACAGAGTGATGTCACAATAGTGGGATAATGTGCACAGTGATGTCACAGTACAGTGATAAATGCTTACAGTGATGTAACAGTACATGGATATTATACAGGGTGATGTCACAATAGTGGGCTAATGTGAACAATGATTTCACAGTACAGTGATAATGCTTACAGTGATGTAACAGTACATGAATATTATACAGGGTGATGTCGCAATAGTGGGATAATGTGCACAGTGATGTCACAGTACAGTGATAAATGCTTACAGTGATGTCACAGTACAGTGATAAATGCTTACAGTGATGTAACAGTAGATGGATATTATACAGAGTGATGTCACAATAGTGGGATAATGTGCACAGTGATGTCACAGTACAGTGATAAATGCTTACAGTGATGTAACAGTACATGGATATTATACAGGGTGATGTCACAATAGTGGGCTAATGTGAACAATGATGTCACAGTACAGTGATAATGCTTACAGTGATGTAACAGTACATGAATATTATACAGGGTGATGACACAATAGTGGGATAATGTGCACAGTGATGTCACAGTACAGTGATAAATGCTTCAAGTGACGTAACAGTAACATAGTAACATAGTACATAAGGCCGAAAAAAGACATTTGTCCATCCGGTTCAGCCTGTTATCCTGCCAGCTGATCCAGAAGAAGGCAAAAAAAACCCTGTGAGGTAGAAGCCAATTTTCCCTTCTTAAGGGGAGTAAAAAATTCCTTCCCGACTCCATTCAGGCAATCAGAAGTACTCCCTGGATCAACAACCCATCTCTAGTAGCTATAGCTTGTAATATTATTATACTCCAGAAATACATCCAGGCCCTTCTTGAATTCCTTTATTGTACTCACCATCACCCCCTCCTCAGGCAGAGAGCTCCATAGTCTCACTGCTCTTACCGTAAAGAATCCTCTTCTATGTTTGTGTACAAACCTCCTTTCCTCCAGACGCAGAGGCTGTCACCTCGTCACAGTCACAGTCCTGGGGATAAATAGATGATGGGAGAGATCTCTGTACTGACCCCTGATATATTTATACATAGTTATTAGATCTCCCCTCAGTCATCTTTTTTCTAAAGTAAATAACCTTAATTTTGATAATCTTTCAGAGTACTGTAGTTGCCCCATTCCAGTTATTACTTTAGTTGCCCTCCTCTGAACCCTCTCCAGCTCTGCTATGTCCGCCTTGTTCACAGGAGCCCAGAACTGTACACAGTACTCCATGTGTGGTCTGACTAGTGATTTGTAAAGTGGTAGGACTATGTTCTCATCACGGGCGTCTATGCCCCTTTTGATGCAACCCATTATCTTATTGGCCTTGGCGGCAGCTGCCTGACAGGGGTTTTTGCAGCTTAGTTTGCCGTTTATTAAAATTCCTAGATCCTTCTCCTTGTCAGTGTTACCGAGTGTTTTACCATTTAGTATGTACAGGTGACTTGCATTATTCCTTCCCATGTGCATAACTTTACATTTGTCATGGATATTATACAGGGTGATGTCACAATAGTGCGATAATGTGCACAGTGTTATCACAGTACAGTAATAAATGCTTACAGTGATGTAACAGTACATGACTGCTGGTAAAAGGGTGGTGGGGAGGTACCCCTTAATTAAAACCATGGCGCCTTCAGCCGCTGACCCCTTATCAACCATTACAAAGGACACCGACACATTCTTTATTCTTCATTGCTGGGTGTTGATCGACCACAGCTTTTTTATTAATTATAATGCGGCAAACCCTAAAAACATCTCCATAACATACGGAGCGATATGCCAACCGCTGGACTCCCAGCGGGCAAGTCTGCCATATCAGACTTGACTTCAGCATATCTCCATGCCATTCAAATGACGCTCCCTGTGACTTCAAAGGACTCAACTGCAACTTGTAGCACTATGAAACAGAAAACAGTGTAAACCAGATGTCCAGGGTAAACTGAACGTAAACTTTAATGCCATGCCATTCATCAGGATGCCCCAAAGGAGGGAGGGTGGTACCAGGTTACTTCCACGTGCAAAGAGGAAGTGCCTGGGGGAAAGGGGGAATATAAGACAGGTAGGCGGTGCTCCCGCGACGCCCCGGACTGAAAGAGGGGCAAGGAGGCCTTCTCTCTTAACCCTTCAATGCCCCACACACTTCCCAGCTACTGTGCATTGAAATCCCCCCCCCCCCTCCCCACCCAAGAAAAGAAAAGGGGAACAGATCTAGAGGGGCCAGAACCCACAAAAGACCAAACGGAGGGAGGGGGCAGCACCATCAGTCCCTGCACACCCTCGCTAAGCGGTCGGGTGCTAACCAAGATATTATACAGAGTAATGTCACATTGGTGGGATAATGTGCACAGTGATGTCACAGTAAAGTGATAATGCTTACAGTGATGTAACAGTACATAGATAATATACAGGGTGATGTTACAATAGTGGGATAATGTGCACAGTAATGTCACAGTACAGTGATAATGCTTACAGCGATGTTACAGTACAGTGATAATGTTACAGCACATGGATAATATACAGGGTGATGTCACAATGGTCAGATAATGTCCACAGTGATGTCATAGTACAGTGTTAATGCTTACAGCGATGTTACAGTACATGGATAATATACAAGTTGATGTCACAATAGTGGTATAATGTGCACAGAGATGTCACAGTCAGGGGCGCACCAACATGAGGGGTCCACCGGGTTTGGACCCCTCCTCCAGACACAGTCAGATTTTTTTTTTCCAGTTAGGGCCCTGGATCTAAGTGGGGGTGGTGGTGGTGGAAGTGCTCATCTCTAAATTATGGGGGACACTATGCGGAAGGGGGAGAGGAGCACTATGGGGGCATCTACTGGGGGCTCAAAGAAAGGGTATTTTATACTGCCACATTATGTAGGACAATATGGGCATCTACTAGGGCGACTATATTTTATACTGGAACACGTTATGGGGGTACTATGGGGAAGGGGAAACATGTGCACTATGCGGTCATCTACCAGGGCACAATATAGGAGCATTTTATGCTGGCACATTATGGGGCACTATGAGGAAGAGGGGAGAGGAGCACTATGGGGTCATCTACTGGGGGCACTTTATAGGAGCATTTTATAGTGGCATACATTATGGGGGCACTATGGGTACATTAGCTCAACTGCAAGCACTAAGAGGTGGTATTTTTTGTACTGGCACACAAAACAGAGGCATTTTTGTACTAGTTCACATATTTAGGGGGTAATTTTTTAACTTCTTGCCGACCGCCTCACGCAGGATTGCGTCCTGCGGGCGGTCGGTCTGTTCCTCCTTGACGCGCGGGCGCGTCATCTCGTGAGAGGCGAGATCTCCTGTAAACTACAGCCTGCCAGCGCTGATCGTGCGCTGGCAGGCTGTAGAAGTTAAAAAAATGGCATATCAGACGCTGTTTTGTTAACAGCGTCTGATATGCTTGCTGATCGTTCCTTTGGTGGTCCCTTTTGCTTGGGACCACCAAAGAAACTTTTATAAGTGCACCAAATCACCACACAGACCCCCCCCCCACCCATCCACCCCACCCACCCATCCACCCCACCCCCGTCACTGATTAACCCCTGATTAACCCCGATTAACCACCGATCACCCCATGTCACCCCCTGACACTAATTACCCCCTGTAAGGCTCATTCAGACGCTCAGTATGTGTTTTGCGGATCCATGGATCCACGGATCCGCAAAACACGGACACCAGCAATGTGCTTTCCGCATTTTGCGGATCCGCACATTGCCAGAACTATATAGAAAATGCCTTTTCTTGTCCGCAATTGCGGACAAGAATAGGACATGCTCTATCTTTTACGGAGCTGCGGCCGGATGTTTGGGGGCCGAAACCCGGAAGTTTGCGGCCGCAGCTCCGCAAATGCTGATGCGGCGAGCGCATAGTGTGCTCTCCGCATCACCGCCAGCCCCATTCACACTGAATGGGTCCGCATCTATTCCGCAGAATTGCGGAATAGATGCGGACATTTTTGCGGACGTGTGAATGGGGCCTTACTACTTTTTTTTTTGCACATTTTTTGGCAGAGATTTATTCATCCACATTGATCGATGCGAATGAGGAAATCTGTGCCATTTTGGGTTTTTTTGCACATTTTTGGGCAGAGATTTTTTCATCCACATTGATCGATGCGAATGAAGAAATCTGTGCCGTTCATTTTTTTTCTTTTCAGCCCAGAGGCTGAACGGGAAAAAAAATCTCATTACCCGTATGCTCAATATAAGGAGAATCGCAGAAACTCCTAATGCTGGCCATACGTGTAATGATTGCGGAGACCCTCAAATGCCAGAGCAGTACCAAAACCTCACATGTGACCCCATTTTAGAAAGAAGACACCCCAAGGTATTCCGTGAGGGACATGGCGAGTTCATGTAAAATTTTCTTTTTTGTCACAAGTTAGTAGAATATGAGACTTTATAAAAAAAATATATATATATCAATTTCCGCTAACTTGTGCCAAGAATTTTTTTTTCTATGAACTCGCCATGCCCCTCACAGAATACCTTGGGGTGTCTTCTTTCCAAAATGGTATCACATGTGGGGTATTTATACTGTCCTGGCATTTTAGGGGTCCTAAAGCGTGAGAAGAAAAATGCGTAAAAATGCCCTGTGAAATCCTAAAGGTACTCATTGGTTTTAGGGCCCCTTTGCGCATCTTGGCTGCAAAAAAGTGTCACTCATGTGGTATCGCCGAACTCAGGAGAAGTAGGGCAATGTGTTTTGGGGTGTATTTTTACATATACCCATGCTGCGTGTGAGAAATATTGCTGTAAACGACAACTTTTTACATTTTTTTATTCAAAGTTGTCAATTTACAGAGATATTTCTCACACAAGTATGGGTATATGTAAAATACACCCCAAAACACATTGCCCTACTTCTCCTGAGTACGCGATACCACATGAGTGACACTTTTTGCAGCCTGATGCAAAGGGCCCAAATTCCAACGAGTACCTTTAGGTTTTATATGGCTGCTCACAATTTAGCCCCACCCAAAATGCCAGAACAGTACAAACACTCACAAATGACCCCATTTTGGAAAGAAGACACCCCAAGGTATTCGCTGAGGGGCATAGTGAGTCCATGAAAAATTTAACTTTTTGTCAAAAGTTAGCAGAAAGGTAGACTTTATGAGGAAAAACAATAAAAATCAATTTCCGCTAACTTGTGCCAAAAAAATCTTCTATGAACTGCCATGCCCCTCACAGAATACCTTAGGGTGTCTTCTTTCCAAAATGGGGTCACATGTGGGTATTTATACTGCCCTGGCAATTTAGAGGCCCTAAAGCGTGAGAAGAAAATTGCGTAAAAATGCTCTCCTAAAAGGTACTCATTGGTTTTAGGGCCCTTTGCGCATCTTGGCTGCAAAAAGTGTCACTCATGTGGTATCGCCGTACTCAGGAGAAGTAGGGCAATGTGTTTGGGGTGTATTTTACATATACCCATACTTTGTGTGAGAAATATCTCTGTAAATTGACAACTTTGAATAAAAAATGTAAAAAGTTGTCGTTTACAGCAATATTTCTCACACAGCATGGGTATATGTAAAAATACACCCCAAAACTCATTGCCCTACTTCTCCTGAGTTCGGCGATACCACATGAGTGACACTTTTTGCAGCCAAGATGCGCAAAGGCCCTAAACCAATGAGTACCTTTAGATTCACAGGGCATTTTTACGCATTTGGATTCTCACGCTTTAGGGGCCCCTAAAATGCCAGGTCAGTATAAATACCCCACATGTGACCCCATTTTGAAAGAAGACACCCCAAGGTATTCCGTGAGGGGCATGGCGAGTTCACAGAATTTTTATTTTTTGGCACAAGTTAGCGGAAATTTATATATATATATTTTTTTATTTTGTTTTTTACAAAGTCTCATATTCCACTAACTTGTGACAAAAATAAAATTTTACATGAACTCACCATACCCCTCACAGAATACCTTGGGTGTCTTCTTTCCAAAATGGGGTCACATGTGGGTATTTATACTGCCCTGGCATTTTAGGGGCCCCTAAAGCGTGAGAAGAAGTCTGGAATCCAAATGCGTAAAAATGCCCTATGAAATCCTAAAGGTACTCATTGGTTTTAGGGCCTTTGCACTCAGGCTGCAAAAGTGTCACACATGTGGTATCGCCGTACTCAGGAGAAGTAGGGCAATGTGTTTTGGGGTGTATATTTATATATACCTATACTGTGTGTGAAAAATATCTCTGTAAACGACAACTTTTAAAAAAATTTATACAAAGTTGACAATTTACAGAGATATTTCTCTCACCCAACATGGGTATATGTTAAAATACACCCCAAAACACATTGCCCTACTTCTCCTGAGTACGGCGATACCACATAAGTGACACTTTTTGCAGCCTGGGTGCGCAAAGGCCCAAATTCCAACGAGTACCTTTAGGTTTTACATGGCGGCTCACAATTTAGCCCCGCCCAAAATGCCAGAACAGTAAACACACCCCACAAATGACCCCATGTCGGAAAGTAGACACCCCGAGGTATTCACTGAGGGGCATAGTGAGTCCGTCTGAGATTTCTTTTTTTTTGCCAGAAGTTAGCAGAAATTGAAACTTTTTTTTTTTTCCTCAGAAAGTGTCATTTTCCGCTAACTTGTGAAAAAAAATGAAATGATCTATGAACTCACCATGCCCCTCCGTGAATACTTTGGGGTGTCTTCTTTCTAAAATGGTGTCATTTGGGGGGTATTTATACTTTCCTGACATTCTAGCACCTGAAGAAACATGACAGGTGCTCAGAAAGTCAGAGCTGCTTCAAAATGCAGAAATTCACTTTTTTGCACCATAGTTTGTAAACGCTATAACTTTTACCCAAACCAATAAATATACACTTATTGGACTTTTTTTATCAAAGACATGTAGAACAATAAATTTAGAGAAAAATTTATATAGAAATGTAGTTTTTTTTAAAAAATTTTACAACAGAAAGTGAAAAATGTCTTTTTTTTGTAAAAATTTCGGTCATTTTTGATTAATAGCAAAAAAAGTAAAAATGTCAGCAGCAATGAAATACCACCAAATGAAAGCTCTATTAGTGAGAAGAAAAGGAGGTAAAATTCATTTGGGTGGTAAGTTGCATGACGGAGCAATAAACGGTGAAAGTAGTGTAGTGCAGAATTGTAAAAAGTGGCCTGGTCATTAAGGGTGTTTAAGCTAGGGGGGCTGAAGTGGTTAAAACTGGCACACATTTTAAGGAGGCATTTTAGTGGGTGAGCTTTACTGCTACTGCGGGGCAATGGGGAACATGATTACTGGTATGGGCACTATGGGGGCATTATTACTACTAAGTGTGCTCTTGTATTATTCCTATTGGTGGGATTGGTGGGTGGGCGCACTATTACTATGATGGGCACCCTGGCACAGTATCAGCTTAGCACAATTATTTTTGGGGGACATTATGTTTATACTATTAGTGTCCGGGATATTATTTGCTGGGCGCAGTTATTTTTTTTAGGGCACTGTGTGCCACTAATTATTGAAGGGGGACACTATCTCTGTGCTACTAGTATTTTCAGGGGGACTGTTTCCGCTGTATAGTATTGGGGAGCACAGTATTAGGGATGGCAGGATAGGGTGTTCAGAAGATGTGAAGATGATGGAAAAGTGGGAAACTAACGTCTGTTTGTCATTCTCTGCAGAGGCGCTAGACGGCTGAAAAATTATCATGGAAAGTCTTTATCAAAGGTGACATCACTGGATGTAAGAGGTAAGTGGTGCTTTGTAGGAGAGGAGATGCGCTCTGGCTTCTCCACCTGCCATTTGCAGAAGGGAGATTCAGAGCTGGGCAGCCATAAACATGGTGGTGGCTGCAAATGGGGCAGGGGGACTTTGACCTGGTGAGGACAGCCAAGAGGGGTAGCAGACCACTGGTGGGTGGCGTATCATGAGGAGAACCACAGGCTGCGAGCATGATCCAGGGAGGGAGGAGAGAGGAGGAGCTTCCTGGCTGTAGCCTACTGTTGTCTATTATATAAAAGTAAAGCAAGCAGTGCAGCCAAGGCAGGCCCTCCCCTCTCTGTATGATGTGTAGAGCCGGGCTCCTCCACCCGGACCTAAACACCTTAAAGGGCATCTGTCAGCAGATTTGTACCTATGAAACTGGCTGACCTGTTACTTGTACGTTTGGCAGCTGAAGGCATCTGTGTTGGTCCCATGTTTATATGTGCCCACACTACTGAGAAAAATTATGTTTTATTTTATGTAAATGAGCCTCTAGGAGAAATGGCAGTGTTGCCTCTACACCTTGAGGCCCTGCTCTGTCTGCAACTAAAGAGCCCTCTGCACTTTCACTGACAGGACCTGGCAGTGAAAACATGATCACACCTGTCCCTGTCAATCAAAGTACGGGTAGTGAGGCAGTTGCAGAGAGAGCAGAGCCTCTAGGTATAATCAGCAACATTGCTCCTAAAGGCAAATTTGTATATGTATTTAAAAAAAGTTTTTCTCAGCAGTGCGGGCACATATGACCATGGGACCAACACAGATGCCTTCAGCTGCCAAGTGCACATGTAACAGGTCAGACAGTTTCCAACTACAAATCTGCTGACAGATGCCCTTTAAATATCATGCAGCTCCTCCTCCAGACCTCTTTTGGTGCTTTCAGGACTAGGAAGGAGAAAGTGAAGCTGCAATAGCTCCTGTAGGGAGTGGCCTATTATATGTAAGAGGAGCTTGTAAAATGGGTGTGGCCTAACATGTTTGTCACAATGGTGGGATAATGTGCACAGTAATGTCACAGTACAGGGATAATGCTTACATTTGTGCCACAGTAGAGTCATAATGCTCACAGTAATGTCTAAAGACAGTGATAATGCTCACAGTGATGCTACACTGCACACTGTGATGTCACAACAGTGCGATAATTTGCACAGTGATGTCATAGCACAGACATAATATGCATAGTGAGGTCATGGTCCAGGGAATCTACTAGATAATGTTACAGCACAAGAAGTATACAAATATTGATATCATATGATAGCACACAGAGAACATAAAGTTGACCATACACGTGAGACCTCAAATTACAGGAAAAACATATAATGATATCACATTCAGGATAATGCACACAAGATGTCAAGGGTTAATACAGTAATGTGACAGCACATGAATAATGCAAAAAGCAATGCCATAGAGAAGGGATAATGCAGTGGGCTGCATTCAGATTTACATTCTCCTTTTGTAGTGATCACTAATTGCGCCTCATGCGTCAGTGGAAATGCCCCCCATTAGTAACTGGGCCACACTCCAGCTTCTGTCCTGCTACCCTGGTAGTAACGTTGATGTTTTATGACAATTTACCCTTGGACAAAATGTTCTTGTTTTTCTAATAGGTTCATGGGCATTGCGGGTGAATCTTCACAAATTGTTTATTGCCTAACGTTTTTTCCTCATATTTAGCCTCTCACTGAAAGTGGCCAGTTTCCTTGACTACAAGACCTTGCTTCTGCTGCTGGAGTTGATATGCATCTATATAACCGGAGTGTGAGCTGCCCCTTTCCAAGAATTTAACGTGCTTGTAATGGTATTCCTGGAATCATATAAATAGTAGTCAGATATAAATAGGTCTTTACAGACACCAGGTTCAACATTCCTCACATGAACTCATGGAATACGTGCCTGGAGCTGATATTAAAGAAGGCACTCCAACCTGGACAGAAAAATCTTTCCTACAGCCGCCATGATAAAATCTTTCCCGTCACTTTCCATTGGAATATATTACTGACAAGCAACGTTAAAAAATAAAGGAATGACTGCATAAAGCCAAAATAAAACTAATCTGTATGATGACCAAGCTCGGACTGGGGAGGCGGGGGATTCCTTGGTAGGCCCACAGTCTCCTGCGCCCAGAGATAAGACGGAGGAGTAATATTTTCTCTTGTTTCTCAGGAAAGATAATTATTGCAGCCACTAGGTGGCAGTATTGCACAGTGATGCAGCCTCCTACTAGTGTAAATTGTACAGGAGGCCCCACAGTATCTTCTAGACTTCTGGGGCTGCTGGCTGTGAAGGAGGAGAGAAGGTGTCTGCCTCCTCCTGCCCTCCCTGCTTTCAGAAAACTGTGGCTTGCTGGAGAGAAGGAGTCCTCGACGGTGCTGGGCTGATTTCTCAGGTGTGTGACAGTAGTGTGCTGTAGGAAACTACTGTAAAGGGGAAATAGGGGATTTGTTTATAGTAGACTCATATCTGTGTATGTGTGCTGCTCTCTGCAGAGTTTAGAGTGGCATTGGGGGGACTTTGCCCTAGGTGCATGTGACATATGTATAAGTGTCTTGTGTGCCACGTGTGACCAATGAGTGATTAGTGTGCGCTGCATGTGTCTTGTTTCTGACTGACTTAAGTGCAGGATATCCATATATGTGTAAATTCTGCCACATGTGTACTCAAAAAAAACGTGGTGACATACTAAAACTTAACTTTTACTATAAACATCAATAAAAATGCTCAATTCCTTTGATAAAGTGTATATATATATAATCAAATGGCATAGATAATTGCCAGTCAAAATAACAGTACATAGAACAAGGTGTATGAATACCTTGCAATGGTACCTGGTAAATTCACATATACGTGTGCGCAGCAGCACCATACAGTATAGGAAAGAAAACCGTGAGTCCTACCTTATAGATGTCGGCAGGGTATATTGAGGGAATAAAGGGTACAGAGAGATAGTATATATAACCCTAGACTTCCCTAGTTAAAGGGGTTACTCTGTCCCTAATAGTCCTAACTACGGAGTAACCGTCCTGAAAAGAATGACCCCGTCCGGAACCCATCCCTCAACGGTTGGAGACCCTGTAAGACCCTAATGCAGCTAGACCCTACATGCACGTTTCATCAAGTAGAATCATCAGGGGAATAGTATTAGTGTACCCCTGGGAAAAACAGAGAAAAGATGACAAGCACAGGCAGCAACACAATAGATAGATTATATGGTGCATACCACAAAGTGCCTATAGAACGCCATACTAACAACAATCAAATCTCAAGGGCATACGGGTAATCGTCACGTAGCCCTCCCAGGTGGATATTCAGGGTCAGAAGAAGAGACAGGGGCTGCCCATAGATGAGGGCTTCCCAACACAGAGACTGCCCACAGATAAGGGCTCCTCTTTACTATGAACGGATTCCAGTATGTGATGAACTGGCAGTCCGTCTTTCCAGCTGATGGGCCGCTAGTAATGTGACAGATAATGTCCTGCCAATTCTGCCACATGTATGTTTGTGCATTTTGCTGTGAATGTCTGCCATCATACTTCATCTTTAATATTTCTGTTATCACTGAAAGTGCTCATGAACAGGACCGTTGGATGTGCAGTTGTCAGGCGGGGTGCGGCAAGGGGTCCCTTAAAGTAAATGTTTTCGTGACGCCAGTTGCAATGAAGCAGCAATGAGACAGAGTCCCTTAAAGAAATGGTGTTGGTGGTACCCAGATGTAGGAATGCCAGAGTGGTGTAGGGTGGCTTACAATGTCCCTTAAAGTTTTATGCATGTGTCATGGTGCACCTACCTGGATCCCAAGCGTTGCCTTCCGAAAGCAGAAAAAGGGGTAGTAGTAGTAGGGGATGAAGAAATAATTTGAGTCCAGACCTTTTGATTACGTTTAATAACAGCTTTACTTGAATAAACGTTTCTCCAACAGTTTCAGGCTTTGTCATGGTTCTCAGCAGGCTTTAGCATTAACTCTGGCAGGCAAACAAACGCAACTCTGCTACATCTGTTGCTCTCTGGCTCTGCTATGCTGACAGAGTGACTGAATAACTTTGCTTTAGCTGTATGCTGCTACTTCTCTCTTTGTAGTCTGACTCTAGCTTAATCCAAGGAACTCTGCTCCTGGCTTCAGAGGCTCCAAGTTGTGGCCTCCACATCTAGCAGAGCTAAAGGTACTTTGGCTGGCTTAGGCAAGGCATGTCCAGCAGGGACTTGCACCTACTGCACACCCTCCCTTGGCAGGGGGCAAACTGCAACTGACTCCAACTAACTAGTCCCCTCCCCTCCTTAGAGCGAGAGTTAGAATAGAAAGAAGGGTTCCATCCTCTGTAAATGTATTAGATAGTAGCGGGGTACAAAGGTGGTAATGCCACTCTGGGGCATTACAGATGTTTTGCAGTCTGCAAATTGCGGATCCGCAAAACATGGATACCGGGTGTGTGCATTCCACATTATGCGGAACAGAACAGCCGGCTTCTAATAGAACAGTCCTATCCTTGTCTGTAATGTCGACAATAAATAGGACATGTTCTATGATTTTGCAGAACGGTCATGCGGACATACAGACACGGAATGCACACAGAGTCTTTTTTTTTTTAATTTTTGAGGCCCCATTTAAGTGAAGTGAACGGTACAGACATGGAAAAAAAAAAAAGTTAGTGTGCAGGAGCCCTAAGGTGAGCCCCCAGAATCAGTTACACTGGTGGGCCTTAAGTACCCAAGTCCGACACTGATGATGACTATTGCATTATGTAATAGAACTTTACATATTTATATCATATATAGTATAAATAATGATGTTTTATAAGTACAAGATATTACCATACAACAAACTGTACAATAAATATGTTTATTTTGTACATTTTCTGTATACTTTACTAGAATTTGTAATATTATTTTGCACCTGCAGGTGTCGCTCTTGTGACTGAGCTCTCTAAGTGACACAGCACCAGCACGCAGCAAGTATTGCTTGCTGTATGTAGAAATCCAGGAGGTCTGTATACCTGCCTGTACATAGATTCTCAGTGTGTTTAGCAGATTAATACCAGAACAGTTTGCGTATAATGAATCCTGTGCTACTGTCTCTTCTTGGCAGATCAAATCCATTGTTTACCAACAAAGTCTGCTTATTATATGAGCTAGATTAGTTGCCAAGCACTACATTTTCAACAAACTGCATTATGAAAGCCAATCTAAATCATGAGCAATTTTAGTGCTGCATGTCATCATCCATGGAACCACCCAGATTTTTCCATCAACGTTCCCCCCGGAGCTTGATTAATAAGATAAACAAAGATCGACTACTAAAATCAGGAAAATCAATGATTATTTACTGATGGGATTTAGTTTAGAAATAATACTCATCTAGCAGGCTAATCGGACGCATAAGATAACTGTGATTTCAGTTTATTTTGAATACTATGTAGGGACATGGATGTTAAACATTTTGTAATATACCACGTTATTTTTTTTTTACAATAAGAGTCAGTAGCCGACATATCGGAATGTATCCCTAGAAAGAATTGCTCGAATGCAGTCTGCACAGAACCTTAGCTCTCTGTGCTATGAGAAAATGTCTATATAATTTTATTTGTAACATTAAACAAAGTGTTAGTAATTTAAGAAACCTCAATTGAGTTATATGTGAATCTAGCATAGGTAAAGCATAGGTAAAGATAGCCTAGACTGGAGTACTCAACTGTCCAGATTCATGCATATCCTCAGGTCACAGATACAGTTGAATACAAGGTGAAGCAGGGAGCACTCAGCTTCCCAACTATTTCACCATTTGTGTTCAGCGTATACAGGAACGATGCAGTGATGTCATTGCGCTTGCTGCACTGCACCAGACAGCACAGCATAGAACAAAGCTGCTCCGCTCTGTGCTGTGCTGTCTGTAGCAAATGGTGAAGCAGGAAGCTTGTGAGTATGTAACCCCTCCCTGGCTGCCCCACGTAAATTTACGTTGGTGGTCATGCATTTAAAAATGGTCCCCATTCACAAGCAGAGCGAGTGCCATAGCCGCTGGGTGCCTGCTGTTTTATCTAATGCTAATGCATTGGAGTGTATGAGAAGCAATCTAATGAAGTGTAAAAAAAAAAAAAAATATTTAAAAAAAATAAAATAAAAATTCTAATCACCCCCCTTTCCCCAAAATGTAAATAAAATATGTAAACAATAAAACAAATTACACACCATGGGTATCACCACATAAGAAAATGCCAGTACTATTAAAATCTAAAAATATTTTTCGATACGGCAAACTAAAAAAAAATGCAAAATGGCCTGTTCGCCATTTTTTTGGCCGCTTCACCACCCACAAAAAATTAAACAAAAAGTGATCAAAAAGTCATACACATCCCAAAATGGTATCATTGAAAAGTACAGATCACTCTGCAAAAAGTGAGCCCTACACAGCAACACACATATTGTTGTCAGAATATGGCGATGAAAAAAAAAAAAAAACTATACATATGTTGTATCGCCGTAATAGTACTGACCTGGATAAAAAAAGGAACAGGTATTTTAGTATATGGAAAACTTTTTAGCTTAGGATACTTTCACATCTGCATTTTTGCTGGATATGTCAGGGGATCAGCAAAAACGCATCCAGCCAATAATACAACTGTCCGCATCTGTATTATCTCCAAAATGAACAAGACGTTTTTTTCCGTGCCCAAAAATGGAAAAAACATGGCGCTCGCTTGCGCTTGCATTGGGCACCATAGCCGGCAGGTGTCTGCGATTTCAAACAGCAGAGGGCCGCGGCTGTGACCGGCATTAATGACAATCTCAATCATTTAAGCCTTTACCCTAGGTACACACCTAAGCGTTTTTCAGCGCGTTCAAACGCGCTGTAAAACGCACAACATGTGGAAAGCCATGCTTCCCTATGGGCATGGTTCACTGTTCGCTGTCGCTTCAGCATGAGCTTCTTTTGGGCGTTTTAACGCGCCTATGGACCATGCTGAAATAGGGGAGAATCACTGAATCGCGCGTATGATGCGCGTTTCTTAGTTACAAAAACGCGCATCGTAAAACGCGCGTCATACGCGCGATTCAGAAACGCTTAGGTGTGTTCCCAGCCTTAGACCAAGTGTGACCACAGGAACGTTTATCGTTCATCATCAGTCGTTCATTATATACGCTTATATTCATTCAATACGCTGAGTCTCTTCAAAGAATCCCAGCTTATTAGAGCTGCAGTTCCAACATAGGATATCAGCAAATTCAGCTTGTACTGTCATTCTATGGGTATACAGTATAAGCTGTAATAAATCTGCATACTGTACTGCATATTGTAGCCTCCTAGAGGGGCAATAGAAAAGGTAAAAAAGTTAAAATTTTAATCATCCCCCTTTCCCTAGAATGAAAAAATAAATACATAAACAATAAAAATTTTAACATCATGAGCATCGTCGTGTCCAAAAATGCCGGTACTATTAAAATATAAAAATATTTATACCATATAGCAAATGGCGTAATGGGAAAAAGTATAAAAATGACCGATTCACCATTTTTTCAGTGCTTCCCTTAACCCCAAAAATTTAATAAAATATAATCAAAAAGTCACACACACTTCCAAATGGTATCAATAAAAACTGCAAAACATGAGCTCCCACACAGCTCAGTAGACGCAACTATAAAAAGGTATGGGGGTCAGAATATGGCGATGTAAAACATATTTTTTTTCAAAGTGTTTTTTTTTTCAGTATTAAAACACAAAAAATCCTACACATATGTGGTATCGTTGTAATTATTCTGAACCAGAGAATGAAGGGCACAGGTCAGTTTTTCCACATGAAGAACATCGTAGAGACAAAACCCCTAAAACTGTGGCTGAATTGCATTTTTTTTCCAATTCATCGCCTTTGGAATTTTATTCCCGCCTCCCACTATATTTTATGCCATATTAAATGGTGACATTAAAAAGTACAACTTGTCCTGTGAAAAACAAGCCCTCATTCAGCTATGTGAACTAAAAAATAAAACAAAAATCCTCTGGTATTCAAGGGGTTGTTACCAATTTGGGAGCTGGGATGTTAGCAGAAGCATGTACTTTGTGGGACACATGCTGCACACACTCTAAGGCCTCATGCACACGACCGTTGTTTTGGTCCGCGTCCGAGCCACATATTTTGCGGCTCGGACACGGACCCATTCACTTCAATGGCGCCGCAAAAGATGCGGACAGCACTCTGTGTGCTGTCCGCATCCGTTGCTCCGTTCCGTGGCCCCGCCAAAAAATAGAGCATTTCCTATTCTTGACCGTTTTGCGGACAAGAATAGGCATTTCTACAATGGGCTGCCGAACGGAACGCGGAGCAGCTTCCGTGTTTTGCAGATCCGCGGTTTGCGGTCGCAAAACACATACGGTCGTGTGCATGAGGCCTTAGGGTGGGTGCGCACTAGCGTTATGCCATTCCGTTATAGGTTTAGTTTATAACGGCCAATAACGGAATGGCCAGACGGAATGCAAAACGTAAGCCTTTAAGAGGCATTCTGTTTTGCTCCATCCTAATGGAAGTCTATGGTCAAGCATTAACCTTGGGTTCACACCTGAGCGTTTCTGAGACGCGCGTTTTACGCGCGTTTTTGTTGCGCGTATTACAGCGCGTTTTTGCAAATAGGAAACTAGCGTCATACGCGCGTTCGTGACTCTGGAGACCAATTGAAAAAGGCATATCTACACTTTAACGCGTGTTAAACGCGCGTAAAACGCTCAGGTGAGAACCATGCCCATAGGGAAACATGAGTTTTCTACTGTTGAGCGTTTTACAGCGTGTTTGAACGCGCTGTAAAACGCGCAAGTGTGAACTGAGGGTAAAAGTCCTGTCAACAAGTGCGAACCCACTCTTAGCTCACACAGGGGAAGCTTTCACACACTAACAGCTCCAAAGAGCTCACACAGCTCACAAAGAGCTCACAGACAGGACACATGTACACACTGACAGCTCACATAGGGGACACATGCACACACACAGTTACATATCTCCCAACCGTCCCGGATCTGGCGGGACAGTCCCGTATTGCAGTGGCTGTCCAGCGGTCCCAGTATGGGGGAGGTATGTCCCGCTTTCTGGCATCTATCCCTGCTTCCATAGGAAGTAGAGACAGCTGCCTGTAATGTTGAAGCAAGACCCGTCCGATGAAGCAAGAGCTATCTACTCCATTATTCCCCCCGTCTGCGCTCTACATTGAAGATCTGGTCAGGGGCGGGTTCTGGCCGGGAGCTCCATGTATCCTGTTGCTGTAGAACGAGGTTAGTATGTGGACTGGAGATTTTTTTTTTTACTGCGTGTGAAGCGGCACAGCTGGGCATATTACTGTGAGGGGGCACATAAATGGGCATAACTACTGTGAGGGGGCACATAACTAGGCATATTACTGTGAGAGAGTACAGCTGGGCATATTACTGTGAGGGGGAACAGCTGGGCATAATACTGTGAGGGGGCACTGCTGGGCATAATACTGTGAGGGGGCACTGCTGGGCATACTACTATGAGGGGACACATAACTGGGCATAACTACTGTGAGGGGGCACATAACTAGGCATAACTACTATAAGGGGGCATAACTACTGTAAGGGGGCACATAACTGGGCATATTACTGAGAGGGGGCACTGCCGGGCATACTACTGTGAGGGGCTACTTAACTAGGCATAACTACTGTGAGGGGGCACATAACCGGGCATAACTACTGACAGGGGGCACATAACTACTGTGAGGTGGCACATAAATGGGCATAACATCTGTGAGGAGGCACATAACTACTGTCAGCGGGCACATAAATGGGCATAACTACTGTGAGGGGGCACATAACTACTGTGAGGGAGTGCATCTATGGGCATATTACTGTGAGGGGGCACATAACAGGGCATATTACTGTGAGGGGGCATAGCTGGGCATATTACTGTAAGGGGACAAATCTGGACATCACTATTGCGATGGGGCATATATCTGGGCATAACTACTGCGAGGGTACACAATCTTGGGCATATTACTGTGAGGGGGCATAGCTGGGCATATTACTGTGAGGGGACAAATCTGGACATCACTATTGCGAGGGGGCATATATCTGGGCATAACTACTGCAAGGGTACACAATCTTGGGCATATTACTTTGAGGGTGCACATATTTGGGCATATCTACTGTGAGGGACACATATCTGGACAGAACTACTGTGAAGGGGCACATATCTGTGAATTGCTACTGTGAGGGGGCACATATCTGGACACAACTACTGTCAGGTGGCACATATCTGGGCATAGAAACATAGAATGTGTCAGCAGATAAGAACCATTTGGCCCATCTAGTCTGCCCAATATGCTGAATACTATGGATAGCCCCAGGCCCTATCTTATATGAAGGATGGCCTTATGCCCATCCCATGCATGCTTAAACTCCTTCACTGTATTTGCAGCTACCACTTCTGCAGGAAGGCTATTCCATGCGTCCACTACTCTCTCAGTAAAGTAATACTTCCTGATATTACTTTTAAACCTTTGCCCCTCTAATTTAAAACTATGTCCTCTTGTAGCAGTTTTTCTTCTTTTAAATATTCTCTCCTCTTTTACCGTGATGATTCCCTTTATGTATTTAAAAGTTTCTATCATATCCCCTCTGTCTCTTCTTACTTCCAAGCTATACATGTTAAGGTCCTTTAACCTTTCCTGGTAAGTTTTGTCCTGCAATCCATGTACTAATTTAGTAGCTCTTCTCTGAACTCTCTCCAAAGTTTCAATATCCTTCTGCAGATATGGTCTCCAGTACTGCACACAATACTCCAAATGAGGTCTCACTAGTGCTCTGTAGAGCGGCACGAGCACCTCCCTCTTTCTACTGTTAATGCCTCTCCCTATACACCCAAGCATTCTGCTGGCTTTACCTGCAGCTCTATGACATTGTCTGCCCACCTTTAGGTCGTCTGATATAATGACCCCTAAATCCCTTTCCTCAGATACTGAGGTTAGTACTGTATCACTGATTTTATATTCTGCTCTTGGGTTTTTACGCCCCAGGTGCATTATCTTGCACTTATCGACAATAAATTTTAGTTGCCAGATTTTTGACCATTCCTCTAGTTTTCCTAAATCCTTTTCCATTTGGTGTATCCCTCCAGGAACATCAACCCTGTTACAAATCTTTGTGTCATCAGCAAAAAGACACACCTTACCATTGAGGCCTTCTGCAATTTCGCCGATAAAGATATTAAACAATATGGGTCCCAGGGCATAATCTGTGAAGGGGGCTGAAGGCTGGCATATCTACTGTGTGGTGGCATAAAAGGGGAATAATTACTCTGTGGGGGCATTTAGCGGACTGGGTGGGATTAGGTGTTTAGTTATGTATTGAGTGGAGTTAGAGGTGTGGCCTAGTGCAGAAAAAAATAGTGCCCCTCTTCCTTCTTTTCTGAAGTTGGGAGGTATGCAGTTCGTGGCGCATGAACACACCCACAACTTACACAGGGGATGCATACACACTGACAGCTCACAAATGGTACACATGCACGTAGAGAGAGCTTACAGATGGGACGCATGTACACAATGACCGCTCACACAGGGGACATATGTACACACTGACAACTGTATTGTCAGCCTGGCAGATGGCATTTGGGCCCTCAAACAGCTATTTATCCCATCAGACATGAGAACGGTGGCTGCTTTTGAGCGAGCGCCAGAAAAATGAAAGGAATTGGCACTAAGATTGAACAGAGGGCTGTGGGCACCGAGTAGTAAGTGAACTTGTTTTTGGTTGAGATCCAATCACACTACTTTTAATGGGGAACAAGCGGGAACTTACATGCTGTGTGATTGGAGCCTAAAAGTATGGGGGGGGGGCTGCCAGAGAAAGGAAACGCTCTGGGTGCCAGACACCTTAGGCGCGCACGCCACTGCAGCGCCTTACATTGTATAGCAGAACCACCACTGTCTTATAAATACTGATCAGTGGCGTACCGCCAATATAGGCAGGGTACGCCACTGCTATGGGGCCCGAGGCACAGAGGGGCCCGGAGTGCTTGGAAGGCCCCGCCCCCTGCAGACCAGGGCTTTTTTTCAGGCGGAAATGCAGATGCCCGTCCGCCCCAGCCTCACTCCATCCGCCGTCCGCGGCTGTGTCGGCCCCCAGCAGCTGAGCTCCGTCCCTGCGCTGCGCTGTGCCCTGGTGGCTCCTCTCACACAGCAGTGCACTATCACGTGGACATGGGGGGCGTGACTTTTGAGTGGCGGCGCCACTCGCACAGGCAGGCAGCTCAGGAGGACAGATGATTTCCCGCCTGTGGCTCTGCCTCAAGTCACCGTCTGTCACCCTATCTGGTAGCCTGGTAGGTGGTTTGTTAAACTGAAACTATGGGGGCGGTTGAGGGATGAGAATCTGGATCATGGATAGAGGATCTGTGCCATCGGGGGTTGATTGGGGATGAGAATCTGGCTGGATGATGGATTTTTGTGGGGGGTTGCGGGAGGTAGTGCCAAATGCTAGGTGCTGAAAGAAACTATGGGGGGATTTGGGGATGAGAATCTGGATGGGAAGAATGGAGAAATGGCAGGGCAGGTCAGGGCAGGGGTCATGAAAAAGGCATGGTGGAGGGGGAGGGGTGCCATGGGGGTGCGGCGAAGAAATGTGAATTGGGGGACAAATGTGACATGTAGGGGGAGAAATGTGACATGGAGGTGGAGAAATGTGACATGAGGGGGAGAAATGTGACATTAAGGGGGAGAAATGTGACATGAGGGGCTGATCTGAGGCATTAGGGGTCTGATTGCTGGTCTGACTAAGTGTAACGAAAAATATTTTTCTTATTATCATTGTCTAAAACCTAGGTGCGTCTTATAGGGCGATAAATACGGTCCCCACACCAACAAAGCAGAGGGAAGATACCAGGGCCACATAGAGGAGAAGCCAGCTGCTGCAGACGAGACCAGAGCCAGGTGAGCCGCGCGTGTGATGGGGGGCGCCAAAATAACGCAATTCCATGACGGAATCCATAACGGAATGCCTTTAGAGGCATTCCGTCATAATAGAAGTCTATGGGCTGCATAACGGATCCGTCCGGTTTGCGTTATGCTGGAGTCCTCAGTAGGTCATGTATACATTTTTTAATTTGCAAATGTGGGTGTGGCAGGGGAGGAGCCAGGGCAGGAGGTGGGATGGGCCAGGGTAGTGGGCGGGGTTAGGGGCCCCAATTCAGATTCTTGCTATGGGGCCCAATGATTTCTATGTACGCCCCTGATACTGATCATGTGAAAGCAGCCAAAGTGAAAATGTTTCACTCTGTACTTTATTGCTATATGTCCAGAGCAACTATAATTCACGAGTCTCATGCCTGAAATAGTGGCTGCGCTTCAAACAGCAAACCCTCCTAAATATATCTGTCTGTTGTCTGCACTGCAGTATATGACTCATGGGAAGGTGATTCATTCCTTGTTATTCTGAAGAACAATCACACCAATTTATAGAATGAAAGTACATGCACCAATCAATCCCACCACACTCTGTAGTTATCACTTGAAAGACAAACACATATCACTGACTATGAGTCCATATGGTTTGTCATATGTTCATTGTTAACAAATGATCTCTTTTATTTTCTAAATTGCTAAAAATCTGGGGTGGTCCCTGAAAATTAGGAACAGTTGGCACCCATGCCACAGCACAAGGTGCAGTATTACTCATCTGTAAAAAGGAAATATATGATAATGTGAAGACACTGATGCCTGGTCATCATCATGCAACCTTATACATTCAGCATAGTGAGACATAATTGTTCCTATTTTTAAAGTTGTAATGCTCAGCCTCTCAAGTTCCTTAAAGGGTTTCTGTCACCAACTTTTGACATTATAAGCTGTCTGACATTAGCTATGTGCTAATGTCAGACCAGCCTGATAATGTCCTTATTATAAAAATCGGATGTATATATAGTCCGAAAAACTTACATTTATTATATGTAAATTAGCCTCTAGGAGCAGGGGGGGCGTTGCCCTGCTCCTAGCGGCTCAGTCCGGCAACCTGCTGGCACGCCCCTTCACACTTTGATTGACAGTGCAGGGCAGCGATCCTCCTGCACTGTCTCGCTCTGAATGCGGCAGCGCCGCCGCTCTGTACTCGGCGCAGGCGCGGTGAGCAGAGGACAGCAGGCACCAGCGTCCTCTGCTCACCGCGCCTGCGCCGAATACAGAGCGGCGGCGCGGGCGCGCGATTTCAGAACGAGACAGTGCAGGAGGATCGCTGCCCTGCACTGTCAATCAAAGTGTGAAGGGGCGTGCCAGCAGGTTGCCGGACGGAGCCGCTAGGAGCAGGGCAACGCCCCCCCTGCTCCTAGAGGCTAATTTACATATAATAAATGTAAGTTTTTCGGACTATATATACATCCGATTTTTATAATAAGGACATTATCAGGCTGGTCTGACATTAGCACATAGCTAATGTCAGACAGCTTATAATGTCAAAAGTTGGTGACAGAAACCCTTTAAAGATGTCCAGTAATAGCTACCTTTTAACTGATGCCCACAGCTTGTCTCTGCTATTGAAAGAGTCATACCTTCTCCCCACTGCAATGGTCTTAAGCACTCGCTCCCGCGTGCCCATCTTCCGATCCACGGCTTGTTCACTTTCTCCCTGGAATAGTCATGATCACTCGTTCTGCTGCAGCCAGTGACTGGCTTCAGTGATGATGTGTCACTGACACGATACTGCTGACGCCAGTCGGCTGCAGCAAAGCAGGTGATCATGCCCATGCCATGGAGGAAGCAAACAAGTTACAAACCGAAACATGGACATGCAGGAACCAGCGCACAGGATTAGAGCATCGGGGAGCAGGTAAGTATGAATCTTTCAATAGCGGAGGCAAGTTGTGGGCATCAGTTAAAAGGCAGGTATTCCCAGACAACACCTTAAAGATGCTTTCTGTCTCCCAGTTTAAAGGTATTTCCCAAGAGTTCAATATTAATGGCATATTCTCAGGATAGATCAGCAGTACCTGATTGGTGGGAGTCCGATTCCTGGCACTCCCAACGATGAGATGTTTGAAAAGGCAATGGTGCTCCTGTGACTGCTACCACCTCCTCACAGCAAATCAAGCACAGCGCCATCCATTGTATAGAGACTGTGATTAGTATTGCAGCCCAGGTCTATTCACTTGAACAGGACTGAGCTGCAAATAGGTCATATGACTAATGAACATAACTTCACTGAGGGTAGGTCATCTATATTGAAGTTCTGAAAAATCACTTTAGCATTATAGGACCTCAGGGTGATTTAAGGCTGGCTTTTCACACCTAGTCAGTTGACTATACCAAAACTTGTTTCGGGAACCTCCTCAGGCCACTAAATAGACTAATGAACAGATATACGCCACTTTTGTGGTGTATATCTGCCGCAGATTCTGTCGCAAACCATGCTGCAGCAGAATCTGCAACTTTTTCCCTGCTCATGCCAGGTCTAAAAAAGGGTGTGTGGTATGGATGGGGAACAATGAGGCTGCAGACAGTTTTTTTTCTTTACCGGGCACTAGTTTCATCCATTGGGTTCTTGGCTCCCAGGCTGGACAATGATTTCAACTGAGGCTGAAAGTTTTAGGAAAGCTCTTTGGGGATCAATTTTTCTGGCTCCTCCTATGTGGATCACTGTGAGTGGCTGTCTCTTTCAGATGTACTGATGTACACAGTATTGTAACTTATTGTGCCACTGTCATTCGCGGACTGTAGATGACACTATTAAACTGAATTCAGACAAGGAGGGTTTGGTATAGATTTTATCTATAGGTTTGAGCAGGCAAAATCCACAGCAGGTTAGTGTACAGCTTTTGGAAATATGACCCATGTGCTGCAAAGATTTTCTGCAAGAAAAAAAACAAGCATGCAATGGATTTCTACATCCACGGCATGCTCAGTGTGCTACGGATTTGTCTTGAATTTTCACAATGGGTTTATGGTGGTGAAAAAATTGCCACCTTTGGAAATATTGGGCAAACAGTGAGTAAAATTAATAGGAGGACCGTGTCTGTCAAAGTTACAGAGACACTGTGGTCAGCATTTTTGTGTGGTTATTAATAGGCATAAGCGAATCGACTTTGGTTCCACGGTTTTTTACTTAATTCCTGAAGTTATTATACGAAGTCTCGAGCAACTTTGCAAAAATAACTTCAGCTCATCGGAGCCCATACATTCTAATACTGTACAGAGAAGGATCTCCATACAGTATTAGAATGAATTTTTAAGCAAATCGACTTTGGATGTACCATCCGAAGTCAATTCGCTCATCTCTAGTTATTAACCATTATGAGGGTACTGTACCTAGCTCAATTATGTGTGTACTAAAGCAGGAGCGGACTGGGAACTTAAAGAAGACCTTAATGCCCCACTACCCCCCACTACAGTGGCTCTAGTAGGAATAGTGCCGCCAGTAGTAATAATGCCCCAATAGTGTCTCAAGTAGTAATATTGGGTCTATAATGCCCCAGTAATAAAAATAATGCCCCTATAATGCTCCCAGTAAAAATAATACTCATATAGTACCTCCCACAATAATAATTCGCTCTACAGTGGGACCAGTAATAATGCTCCCCTAGTGCCCTCAGTACAACCCCCTATAGTGCTACCAGTATTGAAAATGCCCTACAATTCTCCCTATAATGCCCATAATAATGATCTCAGTGGTATGCTGTCCAAGTGAGGAAAGAAAATAATAAAATACCTGTGCCCGACTGCAATGCAGGCCATAAGCCTCTACCAGCTTTCATACCCATGCCATTTTTACACTGCCTCATATAGTGGCCTGAGACCTATGAGGGTAAATAGCGTAGCAGGGAACCATGGGCTGCAGTGTTTAACTGTATCACCATCCTGAGAGAGACAATACAGTTGAATTAGGAGGGGAAACTGTGGCCGCTGGCTGGGTACAGATTTAAGTGTTAATTAAGACAGAGCATGCCAGACTGTTATGTACCTGGCCAGCAGCCATAAGGAGATTTCCCTGTAGGGTTTATGGCCAGTCCACCCTTGCACTGAGAGTACTGTAGCTAGCTCTGCTATGTGTCTACCAAACGTACTGTAGTTATTTCTGTTATGTGTCTATCGAGGGCACTGTAGCTAGCTCTGTTATATGTGTACCAAGGGTAGGTACTGTAGCTAGCTCTGTTATGTGTCTATTGGAGGTACTGTAGCTAACTCTGTTATACGTATATTGAGCAGGGGCATAGCTATAGAGAAAGTAAGGGAAGTGGCTGCTTTGGGGCCTGTACTCAGAAGGATGTGGACTAAAAGATTTTATTGTCAGGACCCCCTCAATAGTATTATAAAATTTATTTATATACAGTCACACTGTAGGAAATGGATGGAGCGCTGCCTGACCTGGTCTAAGAGACCGATCTTGTCTAGATGCAGGATTGGGGGATGCACGGGAGGATGGGGTTGAGAAGCCAAATCTATATGTCTGTCTATCTATCCCTTCTTATCAGTATTCACAGAATGTATATGTGGTTTCTCAAGCTAGTATGCACAATTCTATAATTATCTGCTTAAAACCAAAGGCCACAAGGTAGCAAACCACAACAAGGAAAACCACATATTGAAAACCGTCAAAGATAACTAACTTTTATCTGGTAAAACATCTCCAGTACAGATGCAACATACAACATGTGTCAACAGGTAGAAAATGATGACGCAATTTTCTCAGGTTTTAACAATTTACAAAAAAATAAATAAAGGCATTTCAAATGAATGGAGCATGCAAACATACATGGTGCTCACCTGCTTATTGTTAAAAAATTTACTAAATGTTGAATGCAATTTTGAGAGACTTGGAAGACATTGGTTCTGGTGATCCACTAATGCTTTCAGCAAAATCTAATCAGGGTATGCAGTATAAAAGCATTTATGGATTTAAACCTTATGTGTTATTTATTACATAGTTTTGCTCATTGCTTATTGATTAAGTAATCTATAGAAGTAAAGAAGTAAAAATGTATAAATATAAATCCCAAAAAGAAATCAAAGCCATAAAATAATTACAAAAAGAAAAAGATATAGTAATACATCCAGCCGATAAGGAGGAGCCATTGTAATCCAAAACACTATCGACTACAATACTGAATGCACAAGACAACTGTCAGATACATACAAAAAATTGACGAACAATCCCACAGAAAAATACTATTCTGAATTAGTTCAATACTGTGAAAGAGGCAAAGAAAAGGGAATCCTATCTGAAACGGAGTACAGTTTTATTCTAAACACACCTAAAAGACTACCGGTATTATATTGTCTCCCCAAAATACACAAGAATAGAGAGAATCCACCTGGCTGCCCTATCATTTCAGGGATTGAATCATTAACTAGCAACCTATCAAAATATATAGACACCCTTTTACAGCCAAGGTTCAAAAACATTAGATCTTACATTAAAGATACCACGCAAGTCATCACTACATTAGAAAATTTGAAATTTGAAGCTCACTGGCACATAGGCACACTATGATGTTCAATCATTGTATACCGGTATTAACCACCAACAAGGGACAGAAGCCATTTTTAATCAATTAACCAAAGAAGCCAAACTTTTGCCAGACCAAATCAAATTTATCACAGATGGCATTAACTTCATACTAAACCATAACTACTTTTATTGGAATTCAGATTTTTTTTTTACAGACCCAGGGTACCGCCATGGGCACCAGATTCGCCCCCAGTTACGCCAACTTATTTATGGCGCAATTGGAGGAGGAAAGTATAACACCTAGACTGGGGACGGATCTGGTGCTATGGCAACGGTGCACTGACGACATCATTTTCATATGGCAAGACAGTACAGATAAACTACAATCCTTTTTAACAGAAATTAATGAAAACCCCTACAATTTAAAATTCACACCCACCATTAGTGTATCTAAAATAGAATTTCTGGACCTACAAACGTTAGTAGACAAGGACAAGCTCATTTGTACCACATATCAAAAACCGATAGCTAGGAACAGTTTCACATTCACTAAAGCCCCTGACTTAGGTATAAAAATCACCCCAACCACAAAACAAAATATCGGACACCCCACTACAATTCAGGAATCGGCAGACATTACAGGATTCTTTAGATGTAGTAAATGCAGCAACTGCCAGATAACATCATTCCCAAAGAAAACTACCTATGTCGAATCTAAAACAAACTCACACAAACAAGAAATTTAAGAATTTCTAACATGCAGTTCCACTGAAGTAATATATGCCCTAGAATGTCCATGCCAGAAATTATACATTGGCCATACTAAAAGATCACTCAAAAAACGTATATAAGAGCACATTGCAAACATAAAGAAGGGATATGACAAGCACACTGTATCATACTACTTTATGACTGTACACAATAAAGACCCTAGTTGACTGAAATATACAGCACTTGAAAAGGTAAAGAAAGACTGGAGGGGTGATATGTGGGGAACCACATACACAAAATGTCTAGAGTAGTATCTAGGAGGATCTTTGAATTCAGTTCAATCCTACCGAATGGACTGAATGCAGAGATGGAGATCTTTGGCTTCCTCTAATGACGGGGGGCTGCCGCTCTCCGATGACATACCAGTGCGGTTTTTTCTTGGTCGCGCTGGTTTGTCCTTGGCATACGGCCGCTCCCCTAATTACCCCCCCTCCAATCTAGAACCAACTAAAGACATAAGAAAAACACACACAAGAAGCTATAAACCAACTTTATTCTTGACAATCAAATTACTGGGAAATCTAGAACCAACTAAAGACAGAAGAAAAAACACACAAAAGAAGTTAAAAACCAATTTTATTCTTGACAATCAAATTACTGGGAAAAACCATACCTACTGGGTCCTCTAGTGCACGGACCAGCGGGATACCTGGACAACCTCCCAGCTCACTATAAACATCAATACTTACATCTAAAACTAATCTATAGCGTATGTAAGAGGATGGGAAGGCCTCTGACTCACTGGGTATTTTGCTTATACGGACCAGTAAGATAATGAGGCTACCCCCCAACTACATACTGTTAAGACAATTGTTTTCATACTACATATAACTTTTCCCTACGTCTATTTTGACGAACTATTCCATAGTGTATATTAGTAGATGGGAAGGCCTCTGACTCACTGGGTCTTTTACTCATACGGACCAGTGAGACAATGAGGCTACCCCTCAATCATATACCATTAAGATAACTGTCTCTACACCATAGGTACCTATGTTTTGAGTTTAACATCATTGTCAACTAGGCCAACACATTCCACAGTGTACTCCTTCATAAACACGGACCAATGAGAATTATACAATTCCCTACCAACATCAGGATCCCTTGCTAAAATTGGATCCTCTGCTATTGGATAACTGGGTAGCATACGGACCCGCCTGCTATGTCCCTTTGTTCCATGGACCAGTGAAGTATTGTGATAATACTGAAAGCTATACCTAGAACAGTGTGGCAGTATATAAAAGACAGGAGGTCCTACCACTCACTGGGTCTTTTGTTTCTACGGACCAGTGAGACAATTAGGCAACTTCCTAATAATATACTGCTAGACTAAAACCATAATGTAAAACCATAATGTAAATCACAATATCGTGTATGATCACTGTGTTCTTCCAAAAGATGGACTAAAGACTACCATACTATTTTTTATACCACCCTATATTAACAATCAAAACAAATGGTAACTTTTTTACACCTTCCAGTGCCAGTATAATGTCCAATTATCCACACATGTATCCAATGACTAGATCACCTGGACCCTTTCCATTTGCAAAACGCATCTAATTGAAATCACTAATTATACTATTAGACACACATGGACTAAATGATTGAAAAACTTTGATCCACTTCATTTGAATAATTTATTCAATTAAAACTAATGATTGCACTGCCAATCAGATAATGAGATCCTCACTATAAATGACACATGGACTACAGCAATCCTCTATTTACTGATGAAGGTTTAGATACCCGAAACGCGTTTAAGCTTGCAAAGGACTGCCTCCCACAAACATTTAGAACACCAAAGTAATCAAATCCTGAGGAGCACTCCCCGAAAGAAATCAATCGGCAAAATCCAGATCACGTGACTACCTGAACCAACAGCGTCATTCAGCGAACGCGCGAAATACGCCCAGGAGCCACAAGGGACGCCGAGAACTCTACCTCTGGATCGCGAAAGAACAATCATCGAGGACCCACAGCAGCAGCTCCGGTCAGTGGGTAAGTGACCTCTGTAGCCGGAGACAGCACGGGACGACAGAGCAACGTTCACCTTCTTTCCACAGCACCGTGCAGCGCAACAGGATATCTGGAATCCTTAAGGATTTACTATTGTTTTATGAATTACTTATCAACCAGGGCCCCAATATAGGAATACCGTTTTTTATTGAATATACAATACACTTGAGGCCTTTTTTTTTATATGATCTCTGTATACAGCCACCGCATCAACTGCCGGCAATCATGGACAACTACTATTTAATTGTGCTACTTGAACATTAATTTTGTTACAGACAACAATTTATTCTTTTTGATATTAATCAAGGGTACAGAATATTTAGTATCCTTATTACTGACTATATTCCACAAGCAAAGGATCACTGTTTTCTATCAGGGTGACATTTTCAAATACAAGACCACCCTTTCATGTTTTATACCCACATTTTTATCCGCGGCTATATGAATTTGTAAGACTTACCGTTATATTAATAACCTCTATTCATCACCTAAATACTCTAGTCCATTGAAGACCAAAACCATCTCTATACAACTATTACCCACCTTATCCAATCAATTAGCACCATCGCTTTTATACCATCTGGTACCAGACCACTACAGCCACCATTTATTTCACCATTATACTACCCATATTATATTTTATCCTAATAAACTACAATATGTTTTACCCAAATAAGAGTGTGCTTGCTATTTTTCTCTTTCCTACAAATCCCAAGGGCTTACATTTCTGGTGGAGGTATACCCTGGAGATGTTTGTAATTCAGAACCATCTTTACAGAATGTGGCAAAAGCTATCTCAGATATCTTAATGGAATGTGTTTATATAATAAAGTAATATTTAAGTATTTTCAGTAATTTTATTTTATTAATTTGCAAAGAATCCCTTTAGGGCAGCAGCAGAAGAAATTAGATCCATGCACAATACCAAACCATGGACTCTAACAGAATTACCACCCAGGAGAAAGGCCATAGGCTTTAAATGGACTTTCAAAGTTAAAAACAATACAGATGGCAAAGTGGAATGATACAAATCTAGACTTGTTGCCAAGGGATACTCATAAAAATATGGAGAGGACTATTATGAGACATTCGCTCTAGTAAAACACGCTACTGTCGGAACCTTGTGAAACATTTTGATGTGAAAACAGTATTTCAGCATTGTGAACTAACAAAAGACATTTTTATGCAACAACAGCCAGAATTCAAGGATGATCAAAGACCAGAATTAGTAGGCAAACCTCAGAGAAGTATACAGTCTATGGTCAAAAGCAGGCCATGAGTACATGGAACATCTAAATAAATTAAGTACTTAGAGATGAAGGACTTCATAGGAGTAAGGCAGACATCTGCCCATACACTAAGAAATTGCCAGATGTATTTTGTGCTAGATTATGTGGATGATCTCCTAGTCTGTTTTGAACAAGAAGGGGACGAAACAAAAATACTACAAACTCTAAATGATAATTTTGATACCAAAGACCTTGAAAACATGAGTCGTTATCTAGGTATTCAGATTAAGAGAGAGGAAGACATCAGTTTTCTTCTGAACCAAAGATACAAGAAATAATTAAAACTTTTTGCCTAAAAGATGCAAAATCAGTAAAGTCTCCTATAGAAACCAACTACTTGAAGGAGACGAACAGCCAAGTTACATTGTTACCAAATGATAATCAGTACAGAAAGGCAATAGGAAAATTCCCATACATTCCCACTGTTACAAGACCTGACATTTTAACAGTAGTTTGAATCTTATGTAGAAAGGTCTCAGTATCAAATCGGATAGACTGGAATGTTGCAAAAAGGTTCATATGATATGTAAGGGGAACCCTGCTTTTCAAACTAAGGTTACCAGCAAGTGACAAATGGAAACTGATTGGATATGTAGATGTTGACTAAGCTGGAGACCACTGTGATAGAAAGTCTAGTAAATATCTGTCTGTACTCTCAGGTACTGTCATCAGTTGAATTTGCAGAAAATAACTCTCTGTATCACTTTTGTCACCAGACGTATGTTAATGTGGCACAGATAAGTCAGGAAGTTTTATAGATAAAGACAATTGCTGTCAGATTTAGGTCAGAACAAAGGTCTTTGAAGACAACCACAGATGCACAGATGAAAAAGTTAGTTCCAGAACCAAGCATATTCATGTGAAGTTCCATTTTTTGAAGGGATCTTCAAGAACAAGGACTTTTGGACTTGCACTACTGCCCAACTGGTCATGGATATATTCACAAAGCCTCTGAATGCTATTGAGAAGGGGGGTTTGAGCATAGCAACAGCTGCAGCTTAAAGAGGTTGGCTCATCTCACACATTAGTGACATACCATCAGAGGTGGGATCCGCACCTACCGTATCTCTAGAATGGAGCCTGCAAAGTGAATGAGAGCGGACTGAATGCACGGCTACCCTCCATTCATATCTATGGGGATTTTTTGGTACTCCCACAGGAATTAATGCAGGGCAGCTGTGCATCTATGGTCTGCTGTCCTTCACTTTGCGTGCTCCATTCTAGAGATAGGTGTGGGTCCCACACCTATCATATATTGGTGGCATATTCTAGCGATATGCCACCAATGTGTGAGATGGCCCAACCCCTTTAATGCTGGAGGAACTATGTTGCATTGACAGTAGAAGATGTGTTAACTATCAGGATTTATGCATGTGTGGTTGTTCCAGTGTATGTACACTCTGGTATTGATGTAAGATGCTGTCTCTTGTGTTCTCCATTTTGATGGTGTTACAGATAATAGTTGTTGTCTGTTTCAAGAAAAGCACACCACTTTGTCCTCCCTCAATATCTTAGTGCTGTTCCTAAAAGGTGAAACACTGCGACATTAACCCCCTCACCATCCTAGACCTAGATATTAAGTCCAAAACCTGTCCAGCTTCCTGGCTCTTGGATCTTCGTCTGGCTCAAGGCCTGGATGGACACTTGGAAGTCCTCCTTTTCTGTGGCTCAGTGTGCTCAAACAGCAGCATTAAACTGTCAAAGTGCCAGCTGACTGAGGGAACAAGAGCAGTGACTACTGACCAGGATCTGTTCTGTATCTGCTGCACTGAAAGAGCTGGAGGATCTGTGATAATGTCACCATCATGGGATTAGTGCAGGAGAGGCGGAGCTGAGCAGTGGAATGAAGAATGATGATGTTATGTGATATCAGGGGCAGATCTTTGTATGGAGGAGGAAAAAGAGTAAAAGTTAAGGATTCAGTGTTTTATCTCCTTCTATAGATCCGAGGATATGCTGGTAGCTGTAGTTCTCTCCTCTAATAGCCTACACTAGCAGTCTGCACATGCTGGGAGTTGTAGTTGTCTTCTCTGATACCCTACAATAACAGCTTTGATATGCTGGTAGTAGTAGTTCTATGATATTCTAAAATAACAGGACGGGGGGGCCAGAAAGTCAGACTGTCCAGCTTAAAGCTGGACATCCTCTTCAGTCATACCTTCTAGGGTGGCCAGATATCCAGGGTCTTGTAACCAGTACTGTGTGTAATTCCTGGCCAAAAGAAACATCTTGGAAGCAGAGAGGAAAGGAGCTAAATATCGCAAGTAGACACCAAGTTTGATGAATAAAACAATAATTTATCCTATAGATTTCAAGTTGAAGTTGACTTACACTGGTATATAGATTATAGCCCACCCTATATCTAGACCACTAGAAATAGTACCAGGAATACTATCATGAACCTCTTAACCATTATATGTACATGCAATATAATTCATGTAGAAACTTGGCAAAGTGAGTCAGCATTTTGTTATCTTCACCCTGGACAGCAACCCATTTTAAAGACTCTCAGCATTCACTAATGGTATTGGTATTTATTTATTTTAAATATGTGTTTATAAAACATTTTTGCTTATTTCTCCTCTGGACTTCTGTGTTTTCCTTTATTGATTGTATGTGTGAAACAATATCAAAAGATTTAGCTTTAAATATCACCATCAGCCTCTTATAAACCCAAGCTTGCTCTGTGTAATTAGCTTACTTAATGTTTTACTTGTAAAACATTAAACACTTAAAAATCCAGCATTCCCAAAAAAAACTTCTGATTCCTTAGTTTTTAGACCCATTTAAAATATTGGTACCAAATTGGTTGTCCCTAAATATTATTGAACACACCTCCATACTGTTTCTTTTGCCTTTTCCTGTAAAATAAACACGATAAGTGCAGATACAACAGAAAACATATACATTATATAAGTTGTTTTGGCTGTACTTTCACTCTCTTCGTCAAGTGCTCACAAAAAAAAAAAAAAAAAATAACATATAAGGGGATTTCCATCCCATTTAAGTATGTGACCTATAAAGGGGAACTCCCTTAAAACAGTTTCCAGTTGTATATATTCATAAGGGAGTCCTGCAGGCCCTCAGGGAATTGTAGAACATTCAACACCTATATAATTCTCTGTATATCAATGACAAACAATACAATTGATATATATCTTTATTAGCAATCATTACACAAAAACCCATAAAATTATAAACCATTACAGGAAGGACCACTGCATTAACCCCTTAGTTACCAGCCAGTTGTGGTCCTTACTAACAAAGCGTTTTTCTTCCTTTTTTCATTGTCACGTTCCAAGAGCTATAACTTTTTTGTTTTTCCGTCTATATAGCTTTATGAGGGCTTCTTTTTTACGGGAAAAGTTGTAGTCTTTAATGACGCCATTTTGGGGTACACAACTTTCTGATTAACTTTTATTAACTCTTTCTGGGAGGGAGATGGAAAAAACAGCAATACTGTCACTGCGTTTTTAAGTTGTAAATTTTACGGCGTTCATTTTTCGGTATAAATAACATAATATCTTTATTCTCTGGGTCTGTACGATTACAGTGGTACCAAATACATATAGTTTTTTTAAGTTTTACTACTTTTTTTTGCAATAAAACCCCTTTTTTTCTTTCTATGGAGTTCTGTGAGGGCTTGATTTTTGCGGGGCGACTTGTATTTTGCATTGGTATCATTTTGGAATAAATGGCGCTTTTTGATCTCTTGTTATTAAGTTTTTTTAGGTGGCAACTAAGAATAAATTAGCAATCCTGTGTTTCTTTTTTTTTTATGGCATTCACCGTAGGGGATAACTTATGTGATATTTATGTAGTCCGGGTCGGTATGGACGCGGCAATACCAAACTAATGGGGTAGATTTTACTTTTGTAATTTTTTTTCATTGAAAAGCGTATTTTCAATGTAAAAAAAAGCTTACGTTTTTATTTAATGAATATGTTTTTTTTCTTTTTTTACCACTTAATAGTCCCACAAGCGGACTATAGCAGACAGTATTTTGATTGCTTTTAAAATGCAATGCACTATCCCTATAGTGCATTGCATTTTGATGGCAATGCTATTATAATATTGACCAGCAGGCTGCGCCAGAGAGGCACAGCCTGCTGGAAATGACTGAAGGCTGGTCTGTGGCCTACATCAGATCCCTGTCAGCCTTCATACACATCGTCACCCCGCGATCGCATTTGCGGGGTGCCGATGGGAGACAGAGGGAGTCCGCTCCCTCTGCCAGCACTTTATATGCGGTGGGCACCATTGCCCGTGGCGTGTAAAGTGTTAAACAGCCCGGATCAGCACTCCTGCCTGTCCAGGTTGTTGTGGGATTCATGTGAGAGCCGGGTCCCCGCTCCCCGCCGCATGGGGGACCCATGCAGCGCTTAGACTGGGCTGCTGTAAAGAAGCGGCGGCCCAGCCTAAGGCCCCTTAGTGACCACCGTAAAAAGGTGTATGGGTGGTTACTAAGGTGTTAATATTATAGTACATACCATATTATCAATGATGACCACCGTAAAAAGGTGTATGGGTGGTTACTAAGGGGTTAATATTATAGTATATACCATATTATCAACAATAACGTTAATATTATAGTATATACAAGCCTTACTGTTTTGACATAATGCACATACTAATTATTTATGTATTATTATATTGTTATGCTGTTTGCTTTCAGTGAAAATATGGAATAATTTAATTCATCAAGCTTATTGATTTAATATATAGATAAGCATTCTATATCTTTTCCTTCTCTCAAGATGGAGGATGCTATGTACACTTGGGAAACATTCCGTGGCTCTGTGCTGGCTGTTAATAGGACTTGAGCAAATTCCTTATCATTTTTTGGCTGCCTATATAGTAAGGCCCCTTTTACATCAGCGTTTTTGCTTTCCGTCCTAGAGTTCCGTCCTCGGGGCTCTAGGATGGAAAGATACTGATCAGGATTATCCTAATGCATTCTGAATGGAGAGAAATCCGTTCAGGATGCATCAGGATGTCTTCATCCAGTATGTGAACAAAAATCAGGAAGACGTGCCGTAACGCCGGATCCGGAATTAATGCCCATTGAAGTGCATTAATCCGGATCCGGAATTAAGCTAAACGTCGTTTCCGACGTTTAGTGTAAGCTGGGGCTCCGATCGGTTACCAGCAGTGTACTTACCTGCACTGTGGCCTCCGGCCACTCCTTCATGACGTCACAGGTCCGGGCAGTCGCAGTGCAGGTAAGTACACTGCTGCAGAGTACTTACCATGGCAGCCAGGACTTCAGTAGCGCCCTGGCTGCCATGGTTACCTGAAAGCATATTGAAGACTGATCAGTCTTCAATAGGCTTTCAGTTGTCTTGCGTTGTGACGAATCCGGCGGGCATTTCCGGCAACGGAAGTGCACGCCGGATCCTCACAATGCAAATGTGAAAGGGCCCTAAGGTTTAGGAGGACTGCATTTCCTAATATTGTGACTCAGCCTGGTCGATATTGATAGTTCCTATATAGCACTTGCACTTTACATGTTAAGGTCTATGGCAGATCATATCACTTGATATTATGTTCCAGTTTAGTCTATACTGTCTCCTATAATGTAGCACTTGCACTTTTACACCACTCACTCCAGTTTTGAAATGTGGGCATGGGTTAGCTAAGTTAATGAGTTTGACTCCAGATTTATCACTGAGACTTTTTTTAAAATTCGCAAAAAAGTCACAATCTCACTCCAGTAGGAGGGTGGAGTAGGAAAACTAAAGTAGCTTTTAGTATTAGGTTTAAGGACGAGACTAATTTTTCAAACATCTGACATTTTATAAATGTGGCATATAGTACGCCAGCACAGACTCAAGCAAAACTTAAAAATTTCCCCCCATGATAAATTCCCTCTTTAATTATATTGTTTAACATTGCACAATACAATTAGTATTTACTATAATATTAATGTTATGGTCTTGCAGTGGTCCTCCCTGTAAGGGTTTTAATGTGATTTTATGGGTCATATCTAATATCTAGGAGTTTCCCTCAGGAAATTTTAGTCTGCCTGATGAAATAATTAGCCATCACATCATCATCACATTCATTCATTCAGTATTTATGACTATATAATATCCTTAGATAATAATATCATGCAGAAGGTTTATAGTGTTTCAGTGATATACAGGGGGTAAAGCAAATAGCAGGACCAATATAAGGATTGGTACTGCAACACTACCACTTTCACAGGTCTAACTTCATTGTATGGGCGAGAGGCCTTGATGAATGGCTTGATGTACTACAGCCATAATGGATGCTGATTACTTCCTGCTGTTTCCGTTTCCTCTGAAATCAGGATTTATTACACACAGTACACGCGTGGACAGGTCTAGTGAATTAGAGCATAGAGATATTTCGTGCACTGGCTAAAACACAAATAATATGACTTTGTGGTAACACATTTAATGCATTTTTAGGGAGTACACAGTCATTGTCCTGACCACAGCCAGCGAACCCATAATTTGCTACCCACCTCCTGAAACCTCTCCAGGTTGTATGAAACTAAGGTTACCGCTAGGTATTAACCAGAGCCCACAAAGAAAAATTAAACAAAGTAAATACAATTGTGCCATTCTCACTATAGAAAATGTAAATTGCTAATGCTATGTTATAAATGTAAAAATCTTGGTAAATACCTTTTGTACAAAATCATTTGTGCTTGTCCACCAGCATCAAGGCGATCTCTTTAAGACAGAAACCTACACTAAATACTACCTACACTGGTGCCATACCGGCCGCCATTATATTCAGGGGATGCAGGTTCCGCATGCATGCTGAGCCCACACTATATTATAACTCTATTGGTGCCACACAGGCATTCCCTGAACATAATGGAGGCTAATGTTTGTTTTTTTTGTTTTGTGTTTCCAGCCATGGTGACGTGCACTTGTGCAATGGGTGAACATAACATTAGCATTACTCCATTATCTATAGTGAGTATGGCACTATTTTATTTACTTGATTATTTGTTTTTGCAGAGTGCTGTTGCATTGTTTGTTTTTTGCTTATTAACCAGAGGATTCATCTGCAGACCTTGATAACACGATATTGGTGCGGGCACACTAGTAGCAGACATTTCAGAATGACCAGGGAGGTAAAGAGAAGTCAGCAACCAGGGTCAAAAACCAGGAGAAGTAATGCCAGGCAATGATGATAGGAAACAGCTGACTTAAATCCCTCGCCTAGCCCACAGAGACAGAAACCTTAATGGCTAATTTTCCAGTCACACTGACAGATCCAGGAGCATGGTAACTAGAAATGAGCGAATTTTTATTCGATTCATCGGATTTTTCGAGAAAAATTTGGTTCGATCCAAATATATTCGCGGCAAATTGCATTAAAAAATGGCTATTTCCTGGCTGTTGTGAGCCTTAATAATGGTGTAGAACACTGTGCCTTGCAGTAACACACATAGGGAGTCTGCTTTGGTAGTGAAATAATACTGTGAGTCCTTATGACATGCAGATGACAGGCGTCGCTCTTAGAATCACAGCATGCTTCACTTATTTGGGCAGTCACGGGGCTAAAACTGACCAAATAACTCAAGTATGAACTCAGCCTTGCAGATCAATGTTAGTGTCAACAGGAGTGGATCTAAAACAGAGATGACATGTGAATGAAATATTTGCATGTCTTCTGTGTTTTGTACCCACTCCTTACAGCTGCTACACAGAGAGGATCTGTTATTTGTCTCGTTTTTCCTTCCTTCTGACAGATCAGAAAAAGGGTCAAATAAAAGATGATGTCAGCTAAGCCAAAAAGGCAAAATAGTGGCCCAGTCAGGAAGTGGGGAGGGTGGGAACAGCATGGGAAGTCCACAGTGGCCCTATGACAGAGTCCGGAGGTGGCGGCAGCATCAGGAGACCACAGAGTGGCACAATGACAGAGTGTGGAGGTGGCAGCAGTATCAGGAGGAGGCCACAGAGTGGCACAAATACTGAGTCTGGAGGTGGCAGCAGCATGAGGAGGCCACAGAGTGGCACAATGACAGAGTCTGGAGGTGGCGGCAGCATCAGGAGGTCATAGAGTGGCACAATGACAGAGTGTGGAGGTGGCAGCAGCATCAGGAGTAGGCCACAGAGTGGCACAATGACAGAGTGTGGAGGTAGTGGCAGCAGCATCAGGAGGAGGCCACAGAGTGGCACAATGACAGAGTGTGGAGGTAGTGGCAGCAGCATCAGGAGGAGGCCACAGGGTGCCACAATGACAGAGTGTGGAGGTGGCAGCAGCAACATCAGGAGGCCACAGAGTAGCACAATGACAGAGTCTGGAGGTGGCGGCAGCATCAGGAGGTCACAGAGTGGTAAGACGACAGAGTGTGGAGGTAGATGGAAATAACAGTACCCGCTGACGATGGTGGGTGTAAGAAGGAGCACTTGGGATCAGATGTGTGGCATCAGGTGAGTGACCGCATCAGAATAGTAGCTGAGGCAGGTATCCAGAAGAAACCGGTCCCTTTTGTCAAGGTTTGGATGAGGCAGCAAGGATGATCTTATCTTATGCTTTAGGCATTGGTGGGTGAAAATCCTGGCTGATCCACGCCTGATTAATCTTGACAAAGGTCAGTCTCTCCACATTTTGGGTGGACAGGCGAGGTCTCCTTGGGGTAACTATGTCCCCGCCGCACTAAACACCCGCTCTGATGCCACACTTCTGGCATAACAGCTTTTCCAGGGCAAACTCGGCCAGTTGCGGTCACAAATCCAGTTTGGCTGCCCAGTAGTCCAGCGGATCTTCAATGTCAGGTGGCAGGGTGCTGTCCAAGTATGCCACCACCTGCTGGTTCAGGTCCTACTCCAGGTCTAGCTGCTGCTGCTGCTGTTGAGTACTTTGTTAACTATGCGGGTGAATCAGCAACTCTAGACTCAGGCTGCTGCTGATAGAGCTGGTACTGCTCCTGCCACCCCAACCCTTCCCAGCAGCCATGGCAGTGGAACGTGAGAGCAGGGTCGGACCTGTGAGAGGATGGAAGATGGCGCAGATAGGCAGCGGCCAACTGACTACATAGGATGTCTCTATAGTAGTTCAGATTGTCCTCCCTCTCAGCAGGTGTAAAAAAGGCCCCTATTTTGGACCGGTAGTAAGAGTCCAACAAGGTGGAGAGCCAGAAGTCATCTCTCTGCCGAATGGTGATAATTCGGCTTTCACTACGCAAGCAAGTGAGCATTCATCGGGCCATTTGTGCAAGTGACTCGGAGGGACTCCCTGCCTCCATCTCCACTGCATAATGCGACAGTGTCCCTGGGTCCTCTGCCTTATCTTCCTCATCGCCCTGTAGCTCCTCTGGCTGCTCCTGCTCCTCCTCTCCTGTCACCAGTGTAGAAAACCACCTGTTTCGGATACACATTGCTTGTGCTCCAATGTCCTTCTTATCCTCCTCCAGTTCAGCCCCCAAAAGGGCTCATGTGGTCGTGAGAAGTAGGCGCCACGTTTCCAGTCCCCTGACCAGCAAGATTTACCAGCATCTGTTCCAGGACATGAAGCAGTGGAATGACATTGTTTATCCTGTAGTCCTGGCGACTGACAAATAACAAGGCATCCTCAAAGGGCCTAATCAAACAGTAGGTGTCACGCATGAGCTGCCATTGGCTGACATCGAAGTTACACAAGAGAGTACTCCTGTCCGCTTGGATCATTAGGAAATCATTTATGGCCTTTCTCTGTTCGTATAGTCGGTCTAACATATGGAGGGTGGAATTCAAACGGGTGGAAACGTCGCATCTGAGCCTATGTTGGGGGATGCCGTTCTGCCGCTGCAGCTCAAGGAGGGTGTGCTTTGCATTGTACGAGTGGCTGAAGTGCATGCAAAGTTTCCTGGCCATTTTTAGGATGTCTTGCAGATGGGTGGAAGACTTCAGGAACCGCTTGACAACCAGATTGAACATGTGTGCCATGCAGGGTGCATGGCTCAGCCCTCCTTGACACGGTGGAGGATGAGGAGGCAGAGGCGGACATTGTTGCAGGACCAACGGCGTGGCAACATGGAAGCAAAAGCAGCGTCACCTGGCCAAGTTGCTGTTGTGGCTGGGCAGGAACCACATTCACCCAGTGGGTCGTAAAGGACCTGTATTGTCCCTGCCCGTTGTTACAGCTCCACACGTCGGTGCTGTCGTGCTCTTTGGCAGACACCGACAGGCTCAAGGACTGGCCCACCTTCTTTTCTACATGTGTGTGCAGGGCTGGTACTGCTTTTTTGGCAAAGAAATGACGGCTTGGGACTCTCCACCTTTGCTCGGCACAAGCCATCAGTTCACTGAAAGGTGCAGAGTTCAACACTTGGAAAGGGAGGGACTGCAGCACCAGCAACTTGGACAGGAGCACATTCAGCTTCTGCGCAATTGGATGTGACCACGCATACTGTTGTCTCTTGGCAATCGCTTCGGTGATCGATTGCTGACGGAATGACTGACGGAGAGTAGGAGGAGGAGCAGGAGCATCAGGACCAGCAGATGATGGGAAGGACAGACAGCTCCCTTTACCTGAGGTGGTGAAGCCTTGACTTCCTGAAACCAGGTGCGTGCCACTGGGTGATGCAGTGGTTGCTGTGGCAGGCTGGAAAACCACATTGGAGCCACTGTTCTCCCAGGCCACTTTATGGTGACGCTGCATATGTAAACGCTGGGCCACGGTGCCAACATTGGCACCCTGGCCGTGCTTCACCTTCTGCCACATATTCTACATATGGCCATGTTCACCTCCTACGGCAGCTTAACAAAAAAAATTTACACCGCCGAGTAGGTGATTTTACCCCCAACACTCCGCACTGACTGACTGCTACCACCGCTGCCTAGATGAACCCGTGCACCGCTACTTCCCGCGCAGGTAGTTGTCACAGGTAATGGGTAGGGGATAACACCAGATAACACAACACACAGAAGGAATACACCGGAGTCTAGGCCTCAAAGCTAAGAGAGAGGAATGGTGACCTCCTAGTAATCCCTAGACCCCTCCCTGACTCCTGCCAGTATGAGTAGACCCTGAAGTTAGAAATACTGATACACCGGAACCTTAGTCCTGGAGACTCTGGAAGGTAAAGAGACTCTTGGTTTCTCCCCAGATGAAGGAACCAGCATCTCCCTGAGGCCTAGACAACAACACACACAAGCAAACAACAAAATGCAAAACAAAATGCTCTTAGCTTAAAGAAGAATGGAGGAGCAGGATATCCAAAGGAACAACACACCAGCTCAACCAACTCCAGCATCAAATATCGACCGCATGGTAAGCAGTGTGAGTCAGAAGTAAATAGAGCCTCAGTAATGACCACAAGCTGCATCTAATAAGAGGTGTCGTAATTACCAAACTACAACACTGTAAGGGTACTTTCACACTTGCGTTGGTGCGGATCCGTCTATAATGTAAACGTTTGTATCCGTTCAGAACTGATCCGTTTGCATTAGTTAAAAGAAAAATGACAAAGTCCAAAACGGATTCGTTTTGAATTACATTGAAAGTCAATGGGGAACGGATCCGTTTTCAAATGCACCATATTGTGTCATTTAAAACGGATCCGTCCCCATTGACTTACATTGTTATTTAAAAACGGATCCATTAGGCTCCGTCTCTTCAGACGGACACCAAAATGCTGCATGCTGCGTTTTGGTGTCCGCCTCTAAAACAGAATATAAGCGGAACGGAGCCTAACTGATGCATTCTGAACGGATCCTTATCCATTCAGAATGCATTGGGGCTTAACTGATCCGTTTTGGACCGTTTGTGAGAGGACTGAAACGGATCTCACAAACGGAATCCAAAACGCTAGTGTGAAAGTACCCTAAGATGAAAACAGAGAGACTGTCAGATACCCTCATGTGCCACCAGTCTCTCAGATTTTCTCACCTCTGTCATGGGAGGGACTGTGACAGTACCCCACCGTCTACGGTTGACCTCCGGACACCCAGGGCCGACTTTATCAGGATGCGCCCTGTAAAAAGCCTTCACAAGGAGACTAGCATTAACGTCGGTCGCAGGAACCCACATTCTTTCCTCTGGACTGTATCCTTTCCAGTGCACGAGATACTGGAGAGATCTACGGAGAATTCGTGAGTTTACTATCCTGGAAATCTGAAATTCAAGATTACCGTCCACCAAGACAGGAGCAGGAGGTAAGGAGGACGGTTCAGCAGGTTAACATATCTTTTCAGCAATGATTTGTGAAAAAAATTATGATTTTTTAAAGCCTGCGGAAGTTCAAGACGAAAAGCAACCGGATTAATAATGGCAGAGATTTTATATTGGCCAATAAACCTTGGCTCCAACTTCCAAGAAGGTACCTTCAACTTAATGTTTCTTGTGGACAGCCACACAGAATCACCCACTCTCAGGTCCGGACCACTCATACGTCTCTTGTCAGCCATACGTTTATACTTTTTGCCCATTTTTTAAAAATCGTTTAGAATTTTCACCCAAATTGATGACAACGAAAAGGATAATATTTTCTCTTCTGGTATACCAGAAGTCTCAGTACCAGAAAATGTGCCAAACTGCGGATGGAACCCATATGCTCCAAAAAACTGCAAATTGTCAGTGGACTCCTGTCTATGGTTATTTATGGCAAACTCGGCCAACGACAAAAATTAAGACCACTCCTGATTCCCGGAGACTAAACATCTCAAATAAGTCTCCAGATTCTTGTTAGTGCGTTCAGTTTGTCCGTTCGACTGAGGATGAAAAGCCGAAGAGAAGGACAATTGGACCCCCTGGCGAGTACAGAATGCCTTCCAGAATCTGGAAACAAACTGAGTCCCCCTATAAGACACCACATCAGAGGGGATACAGTGTAGTTTCATGATGTTATCAACAAACACTTGTGCAAGAGTTTTAGCATTAGGTAGACCTGATAATGCTATAAAGTGCGACATCTTGCTAAAGCGATCAACAACCGCCAAAATCACAGTTTTCCCTCAGGAATTAGGCAAATCTGTGATAAAGTCCATGGAAAAATGAGTCCATGGTCGGGACGGGATAGACAAGGGAAGTAGAGATCCTGAAGGCAGAGTATGTGTCACCTTGGCACGCGCACAAGTCTCATACCAGTACTAGTGGAGGAAGCGGCGGATGTCTCCTCCAGATCTTGGCTGGGCAGTGTCCTCTAGTAGCTTGTCCTCGCTGTAAAGTGGAGCCGAGCCAACAGCAAATAATACTTCTCTGGCTGAGGGAACCGAAAAGGACAAAGGCAGGTTGAGGACAGGTGAAGCTACAGGGCCTGCTCCCAGGCCATGCCAACTAAGCGTTGTATCAGAGGAACCCGCCGACTCTTGGCTGGGGGTGTCTGATGTCACTTGGGACGAAGTGAATGACCGAGTCAACCATTCAAGAACCGCTGGGTTGCAAGTCAAGACACGGCCGCTAGATGACACGGGGAGCGCAGGCCTCTCGCTGCGACCCCTGCTGCCATGCCCCCTTACTCTGCTGCGAGCTCTGCCTGCGTCAGAAACATTTACGCCTCTGCCACCCCCCTGTGCAGGGCCTGGCACTTCTCTGTATGACATACTGTTAGATCAAATAATCCAATGTTAGATTAAATATTTTTTATTTCGCCACTAATACTTTTACACAACAGGCTTTTCAACAGATATATGCAACGCTAGCCGGCGAATATATTTTTATTTTGCCACTAATACACAGCAAACTGGGCTTCACAATATATCACTGCACCGCAAAATGTCAATTAGGCCCAAATTTTGTTCTACGTTTAAACAACAGGCTTTTCAATAGATATTTACAACGCTGGACGGCGAATATATTTTTATTTCCCCACTAATACACTGCAAACAGGGCTTCAGAATATATCACTGCACCGCATAATCGTCAATTAGGCCCAAATTTTCTACTTTTACACAACAGGCTTTTTAACAGATAGAGTATATGCAACGCTAGACGGCGAATATATTTTCATTTCGCCACTAATACACGGCAAACTTGGCTTCAGAATATATCACTGCACCCCTGAGCGGAAAAGATAATTTTTCTTTTTCCACTAATACACGTAAAAAAGGACTTTACAACAGATAACTGCACCGCTGAGCGGCAAATATTTTTTCCACTAATACATGCTAAAAAGGGCTTTAAAACAGATAACTGCCTGCTGAGCGGCAAATATTTTCTTTCTTTTTCCACTAATTAACGGAAAAAAGGGCTATAAAACAGATAACTGCATCCCAGAGCGGTATTTTTTTTTTCCTTTTTCCACTAATACATGTAAAAAAGTGCTTTAAAACAGATAACTGCACCGCTGATCGGCTAAGAAATTTTTGCTTTTTCAACTACTACATGCAAAAAAGGAATTTAAAACAGATACAGTTGTGTTCAAAATTATTCAACCCCCAATGCTGTAAAGGGTTTTAGGGAATTTAGTGTACATTTGTAATTGTGTTCAGAATGAAATCTTACAAGGACTTTTTAAAGAACCAAATGCAACTAAAATGACATCAATTGTTTTTGTAATACAGTATTAAATGTTTTTTTTTTGTGATTTCTTCATTGACACAATTATTCAACCCCTTAAAGACTACCACTCTTAACTCCTTAAGGACACATGACGTATGGGTACGTCATGTGTCCAGTCCCTAAAGATGGCGCCCGCTCCTGGCCGCTGCGGGCACCATCGCTGCGGGGGTCCGGCTGATTCCTGTAGCTGACCCCCGCAGCTGATGATCGCGGTCGGCAGCGCTGCCGACCGCGATCATTTAACCTTGCAGATGCCGTGATCAATCCTGATCACGGCATCTGCATCGCGCTAAACCGAAAGTAAAACTTTCGGCAGCGCTCCGGCTCCCCTAGTGGTGATCGGGAGAATCGGAGCGCTGTAAGGGATAGCCTCAAGCCTTTCATTCAGCATGAGGCTATCACTTACTATTTCCTATGGAGCCCTTGTTAGCAATAGGGCTTCATAGGAAAGTAGTAAAATGCTCATAAACTCCAATACAAGTGTATTGGAGTTTATGATAGAAGCAATCAGGTAACTGATTTATATAGGTCCCTATGGGATCTATATAAAAGTGTAAAAAATAAAAAAAATAAAAAAATAAAAATAAATAAAAACCTAAAAATTTAAATCACCCCCTTTCCCCAAAATTAAAATAAAATAATAAAAAAATAAAAAATACACATCATGGGTGTCGCAATGTGTGAAAACGCCCATAGTATAAAAATATAAAAATATATTTCCCATACGGTAAACAGAAAACGGAAAAAGCGCCCAAATGGCCGATTTGCCGCTTTTGGACGCTTCATTTCCTCAAAAAAATTAAATAAAAAGCGATCAAAAAGTCCTACACACCCCATAATGGTATCAACTAAAAGTTAAGATCGCCCCGCAAAAAATAAGCCCCCATACAACGCCATACACTTATATACAAATACGTTATAGCGGTCAAAACATGGCGACAAAAAAAAAATAAAAATTTTTCCCACTTTGGAATTTTTTTCACTATCAAAACGCAAGAAAAGCTATACATATTGGGTATCGCCGGATTCGTACTGACCTGTAGAATAAAACTAAATGGTCAGTTTTATCGCAAATCAAACGTCGTAATTTAGAAACCCGTAAAACTGTGGTGAAATTGCTTTTTTTTTGCAATTTCACCCCATTTGGAATTTTTTTCCCGCTTCCCACTACACCGTATGCATTATTAAATGATGGCGTTGGAAAGTACAACTTGTCCCGCAAAAAATAAGCCCTCATATGGCCATGTGAACGGAAGAATAAAAAAGTTATGGCTCTTGGAAGGCATAGAGCGCAAAACGAAAACGCAAAAATGTAAAAACCCTGTGTCCTTAAGGGGTTAAGAACAGAGGTTCATTCAAGTGTTTCCGATCAGGTATTGAAAACACCTCTGAATGTCAAGGAGCAGCAATCAAGCATAATAAGCACCAATTAGGCAGATGTAAAATGACTGTGATACTCAGCTCCTTCTAGACATTTACTGGTGTGTTTACAGACATAGTGAAGTCAAGAGAATGGTCCAGGAAGACAAGAGAAGAGGTGATTTCTCTTCACAGGAAGGGCAATGGCTATAAGAAGATTGCAAAGATGTTAAACATACCAAGAGACACCATAGGAAGCATCATTCGCAAATTCAAGGCAAAGGGCACTGTTGAAACGCTACCTGGTCGTGGCAGAAAGAAGATGCTGACTTCGACTGCTGTGCGCTACCTGAAGCGCAAAGTGTTGAAAAGTCCCTGTGTGACTACTGAGGAACTTAAAAAGATTTGTCAGATGTGGGTACTGAAATTTCAGCTCAGACAATAAGGCGCACACTGCGTAATAAAGGCCTCCATGCCAGAACTCCCAGGCTCACCCCCTTGCTGTCTCCAAAGAATAAGAAGAGTCGACTGCAGTATGCCAAAAGTCATGTGGACAAACCACAAAAGTTTTGGGATAGTGTTCTGTGGACTGATGAAACAAAAATTAGAACTGTTTGGGCCCATGGATCAACGCTATGTTTGGAGGAGGAAGAACAAGGCCTATGAAGAAAAGAACACCTTGCCTACTGTGAAGCATGGCGGGGGGTCAATCATGCTTTGGGGCTGTTTTGCTTCTACAGGTACAGGAAAGCTTCAGCGTGTGCAAGGTACCATGAATTCTCTTCAGTACCAGGAGATATTGGATGAAAATGTGATGCAGTCCGTCACAAACCTGAGGCTTTGGAGATGTTGGACCTTTCAACAGGACAATGATCCCAAGCATACCTCCAAGTCCACTACAGCATGGTTGCAGATTAAAGGCTGGAACATTTTGAAGTGGCCATCGCAGTCACCAGACTTAAATCCGATTGAGAACCTCTGGTGGGACTTAAAGAAAGCAGTTGCAGTGCGCAAGCCTAAGAATGTGACTGAACTGGAGGCTTTTGCCCATGAAGAATGGGCGAAGATACCCGTAGATCGTTGCAAGACACTTGTGTCAAGCTATGCTTCACGTTTTAAAAGCTGTTATAACTGGAAAAGGATGTTGTTCTAAGTACTAAGATTGAATGTCACTTGGGGGTTGAATAAAACTGATAATGATGTGAGCACAGAAAAGACATTTGTGGTTATTTCATTATAAATGTTATGTTATATTTGTCTGACTTACAAGTGCCTCTTTGATTTAATTGTAAACAAGATGACTGAAATGATCAAAATCAATGTCAAACTGGCCAAAACACTCAATTTCAGTGGGGGTTGAATAATTTTGAACACAACTGTAACTGCACCTCTGAGCTGCAAATATTTTTTTTCTTTTTCCACTAATACACAGAAAAAAGGGCTTTAGAACAGATAACTGCACCACTGAGCGGCAAATATATTTTACTTTTGCCGATAATACATGACAAAAAGTACTGTAATTTTCGCCCTTCACCACACAACGGCTAATAAGCCCTTTTCTCCCACTAATACAAGCCAAAAAATGCTTTAGAACATATAACTTCCACACAAGGGCACGTAGACACAAAATAAAACGTAGAGATTTTTCCTTGTAATAAACCCTGTTAATGGTGGTATCAAACAGCACTTGCACCCTAATAAGACAGGTTTGCTGGAATTACAGAGCTGTATAATGGCAATTTGGGTGCCCAATCAGTGCAGCAAGGTGTAATCGGATTGTTCCTATTACCCAGGCTGTCACCTCTCCGACTAAACCCTGTTCAAGACAAATGCTGGTGGAATGATTCCTCCCTATCCTTTCCCTAGACCTTGAGTAATCTTTCCCTGCACTTGCAAATCGTTTTTTTTAACCACAATCAAGTCTTTCCTATCACTGTCCCTAGCTTCTGCAGACGTGTCTCTCCCTGCACTAAGCACGCTGGTGAATGACAGAATCTAAGATGGCTGCTGCTCTTTATAGGGCTGTGACATCACAGGGCTGGCTGCTGATTGGCTGCATGCATGTCAGTATGGGTTATGCCGCCTTTCCAGAGTTCCTTGCCCCATGTCCTCACACGTGTAGCAGCCATTATAGGAAAAAATGCGATTTGTTACCACGAAGCGCAAGGAAATTCGCATTCGTTGCGAATCAAATTTTTCCTGAAATTCGGATTGAATTCTACTTCATCAGCTTCGATTCGCTCATCTCTAATGGTAACCCTACCAGTACAGCTTTTTATAGTAAAGCAAGGTGAACTCCGAACATGCATTCTGTATGTTTAATCCAGAATAAAACCATAAGGAAGGAGTAAAAACTGTGAAATATTATCTTGTCAGATACATAATCACTAACCATAAAACAGCTGTATGATATGTGAGCTAAGATTACATATCAACAGATTAGCCTTCACTTTCATGTAATGCATGGTTTCTTTTACCTCTCCTCCAAGCAGTGAATCTTGAGCGTCGTGGTTTTCACTTTATTTGCTGATTGTGTAGAGCCAACATATTCCACAGAGTCTCAGCACTCCATCAGAATTATTTATGGAGTGTTGGAGGGAATTAGAGTACCTTGCAGAAACCCACACAAACACAGAGAGAACATACAAACTCCATGCAATGCTGCAAGCAGGGGCGCAACTACCATAGCGGCAGACCAGGCGACTGCCATGGGGCCCAGAGCAAGAGGGGGCCCAGTTGGGATCATCACCTCTTCTACTTGGGGTGAAAACTTGGTCAGGACTCTACCCTACTTTTAGCAAACGATGTAGTAGAAAAAATGGCTCAAGGTTTATTTAAAGGGGGTTAGGCAGAAACCCTTCTGGGGCCTGTTTGGTCCTTGCTATGGGGCCCTTACTTCTCTATGTATGCCACTGGCTGCAAGGTAACAGTGCTGGCCACTGAGCCACCTCTCTGCACATCTTACTACATATCAAACAATAATACTCTATACCAGGGATGCTCAACCTGCGGCCCTCCAGCTGTTGTAAAACTACAACTCCCAACATGTCCTGCTGTAGGCTGATAGCTGTATGCTGTCCGGGAGACAGGGGCGGATTGGGCAGGGGGGCAATTGCCCCCCGGGCCCCTCTGTAGTGTCACCCAGGGCCGGGTGTGCATGTACCCTGCCGCGGCCCTGGTGACAAGTGGGGGCAGCCGGCGGCAGGGCACAGGGAGATGAACGCTTCCACTGTGGAAGCGTTCATCTCCATAGTCATCTGTTTCGCCGTCCTCAGGGCGGCGATACAGATGTCTGTGCTGCAGCAGAGAGAGGCGTGTTTCCTTCCTGTTCCTCTGATAGGCTGCCAGTGCAGGCGGCGCGATGGCGTAATCGTGCCGCCGGAGCGGTACAGTGAGAGACACAGGCCGGAAGAGGCCTGCATCGCATCGCTGGCGGTAAGTATAAGTGTTTTTTGTTTGTTTGTCTGTTTTTTTGGGGGCTACTGGCACATAAGGTGAGGGGGGGGGATTCTACTGGCACATGATAAGGTGAGGGGGGGGATTCTACTGGCACATGATAAGGTGGGGGGGGATTCTACTGGCACATAATAAGGTGAGGGGGGATTCTACTGGCACATAAGGTGAGGGGGGGGATTCTACTGGTCATATGATAAGGTGAGGGGGGGGGTTTCTACTGGCACATGATAAGGTGAGGGGGGATTCTACTGGCACATGATAAGGTGGGGAGGGGGAGACTACTGGCACATAAGGGGGGACTACTGGCACATAAGGCGGGACTACTGGAACATAAGGGGGGACTACTGGAACATAAGGGGGCTGCTGGCACATAAGTAGGGCTACTGGCACATAAGGGGGTGCTACTGGCTCATAATGGGGTGCTACTGGCACATAAGGGGGGGTACTGGCACACAAGGAGGGCTACTGGCACACAGGGGGACTACTGGCACATAAGGGGGGGGTCTACTGGCACATAAGGGGGACGGCTACTGGCACATAAGGGCGGACTACTGGCATATAAGGGAGGACTACTGGCACATAAGGGGGTGCTACTGGCACATAAGGGGGTGCTACTGGCACTAAAGGGGGGCTACTGGCACATAAGGGGGTGCTACTGGCACATAAGGGGTGCTACCGGCACATAAGGGGGCTACTGGCACATAAGGGGGGCTACTGGCACATAAGGAGGGCTACTGGCACATATGGGGGGGCTACTGGCACATAAGGGGAACGGCTACTGGCACATAAGGGGGGACGGCTACTGGCACATAAGGGGGGACGGCTACTGGCACATAAAGATTAGGTGAGCGGCGGTGTGGGGGAAGAGATAGCTGTCAATGCTGTCAAAGGAGGCTGTGCTCTCCTTCCGCAGCTCCCCGCCCAGCCTCTTGTGACAGCGAATCAGGAAGTAGAGGGGGGCTGAGTGGGCCTCTGGGTGTTACTTGCCCCCTGGGCCAAAAGTTGCCAGTCAGCCCCTGCTGGGAATGCTGGGAGTTGTAGTTTTGCAACAGCTGGAGGACCGCAGGTTGAGCATGCCTGCTCTATACGGTACATCCACATGGGGCGTAAATTTCATCTTGAATGTAAAATTGACTGAAAAGTTAGTGATATATTTATGCATATGCCCAGTTTACAGCAGTGACCGGGCTCAGCTAGTGATTGGCTGAGCAGGCATTTTTAGGCATTTCCTGTCAGGACTAGTGAGGACCCAGAAAGTGCAGAAATGGGAGTGGCAGGGATCAGTATAGGTATATATTCTATTATTTTTTTTCTACTCCAATAGATTTTCCAATACATTTTACCCCCTGAACAATCTCTTTAAAGGGTTTCTGTAACCAGAATTAACCCTATTAAACTGGCTGACATTAGCGATGTGCTAATGTCAGCAGACCTTAACTCTACTATTCTTATGCCTATGGATGCGCCACTTACTGCACAATTTTAACTTTGATGATATGCAAATTAGCCTCTAGTAGCGAGGGGAGTGGGGGAGGGGGGCGTTGTTCCTGCTCCTAGAGGCTCCGTTCTCCCACCTATTGTCATGTCCTGCCATCCTTGATTGACAGGGCCAAGCAGCGTTCGTCTCCTCCTGCCGACCCTGTGTGCTGGGTTAACGGCACTGGGCAGGCGCGAGATATATCCAGCACACAGGGCTGGCAGGAGAAGACAAACGCTGGCCCTGTCAATCAAGGAGGCAGGGCGTGACTTGTGGTGGGAGAACAGAGCCTCTAGGAGCAGGAGCAACGCCCCTCCTGCTCTTAGAGGCTAATTAGCATATAATCAAAGTTAAAATTGTGCAGTAAGGGGCGCATTAATAAGCAGAGGAATGGGAGAGTTAGGGTCTGCTAACATTAGCATATCGCTAATAGCCAATAGGGTTAATTGATGTCATTTTAGTTGCATTTGGTTCTTTAAAAAATCCTTGTAAGATTTCATTCTGAACACAATTACAAATGTACACTAAATTGCATAAAACCCTTTACAGCATTGGGGGTTGAATAATTTTGAACACAACTGTATTTGGAAGACAGGAATTGTTTATGCGGAATGTCAGACTGCACACTGTGTGAACTTGTATGAAGACAGAACAGTAAAACAGATGCTAGTTACCAGGGGAGTAGCAAAAGGCTCATGGGCCCTGGTGCAAGAGTTCAGCTTGGGCCCCCCTTCCCTCAGTGCTTTGTGTGTCTTCTTATGCAGCACAAGGGTCTTTGGGCCCCCTCAGGCTCCTGGGCCCGGTAGCGACTGCTACCTCTGCACCGCCTATAGCTACGCCCATGCTAGTCACCAGTGATAGTGGATCTGACTATATGGAGCCGCCATCAGCCACGCGGTCCTGCGTACAAGATTGCAGCGGCTGCCATACAGTCACAAGAAAAGAGAGTGCAGCCCCCAAGCAAGTGCAGCACGATCCAGAACACACTGAAGACCGTTTCTACATAGACTGAGTCCGCACAGAGACATTAAGCAGCCAGCAAACAGGTACACAATGTACACTAGCCGGGCATCATCATATAGGACCAGGTCACGAGCAAGCTGCTCTATCAAATCCTCAATAATAGAAAATGCTGCTATCGCCTGTGCAGAAGCTGAGGCTGCAAAAGTAAGGTCTTCCTTTGCTGCACAAGAAATGCAACTAAAGAAAGATAGAGCGTCAAGGGAAAAAGAGAAAGCACGTCTGCAAGCGTCAATGGAAAAAGAGAGAGCACTCCTGCAAGCGTCACTGGAAGTAGAAACAGCACGCCTGCAAGCTTCAAAGGAAAGAGATTGAGCGTCATTGGAAGAAGAGAGAGCATGCCTGCAAGCCTCACTGGAAAAACTCACCGCAGAGAAAGAAGCGGCATCCGCAGTGGCCAAAGCAAAGTTCCTAGAAGCCTTGGAGTTTCCCGAATCTGAGAAACACAGCCAAGTACTTGGGCCAGACCTAGATGAACAAGATCCAGCACAGTGTGTCTCAGAATATGTCCACCAGCATCCCAAGACAGATGACAACTATGATCCAGAATATCAGACAGAGTGTCAAAGATCCTACTTTGAACCACAGTACCTCCAGCAGGACGGTATGCGACGATACGATGCTGACCACAACTACCGCCCTACAGAACGAAAGCTACAACCTTCGCTTTGACTTAAAGGGACACCCTTCGCATCAGAATGGTATTATACAGACTTTCCTAAGCCAGAGACCCCTAAAAGATATGGTGATACACCGCACACGCCGCATAACAACAACACATCAGGTTGTATTGGCGCTAGTTCTTTGCTAAACGGGAGATGGTTACCAAAGGACTTATAAAGTTCACTGATTGCCCTGAGAACTACAGGGCTTGGCGAGCCTCCTTCCAAAACGCCGTAAGAGACTTAGATCTTTCCTATAGTGAGGAGTTAGATCTCTTGGTAAAGTGGCTTGGAAGCGAGTCTGCTGAACACGCCAAAAGAATCAGAAACATTAACATAAACTATCTGGGCAAAAGACTAAAGATGGTGTGGGAAACACTTGATGAGTGTTATAGGTCAATAGAAGCTATAGAAAATGCTTTATATAAGAGAATTGATAATTTTCCCAGAATAGTGGGTAGGGGTTACCAGAAGCTCAGGGAACTCAGTGACTTGTTGATAGAGATACAGGTTGCTCAGGCAGAAGGAGATCTGCCAGGGCTAGCATTCCTGGACACCGCTAGAGGTGTCAATCCGATTGTCCAAAAACTCCCTTATAATAGCAATTTTTTTTTATGAATATTGACACTTCGCTAATTCGCGAATATTTAGAATATAGTGCTATATATTTGTAAAAACAAATATTCCTTTTTAGCGCTATGTTCTCTATCTTCGTTATTTCTAGCAAGTCAACCAATAGGAAAGTCATAGCCCGTTCAAAGTGTCATTCGCAGTACGCGAATATTACATTATGTAATATTCGCATACTGCGTATTAAACTTTGAACAGGGTATAACTTTCCTAGAATTAACGAAGATAGAGAATATAGCGCTATATTCATATTCATTATCTTCGCTAATTCTAGCAAGACAAGTAAACTTGCCTATACACAGCTCTAGGTTGGATGCGCAATGCGAGAATATTAAGTAATATTAGTCGCATTGCGCATCTAACTTAGAGCGGGGTATATGCCACTTACTTTACTATTGTTTGGCTGGGTAGAATTAACGAATATGACGAATACGCATATAGCGCTATATTCTCTATATTCGCTAATTTTAGCAAGCCAACCCAATAGCAAAGTTGACTGTACCAAGCTCTAAGTTAGATGCGCAATGCGAAAATATTACTTTGCCTATTTTTGGCAATAAATAGAATTATGAGTCTGTATTCTATTTATTGAAAAAAAAATAGGTAAAAGTAATATTTTCGCATTGCGCATCCAACTTAGAGCTGTCTATAGGCAATTTTCCTATTGGCTTGCTAGAATTAGCGAAGATAACGAATACGAATATAGCGCTATATTCTCCATATTCGTTAATTCTAGCAAGCCAACCAATAGGAAAGTTCCCTCTATACCCTGTTCAAAGTTCAATTCGCAATACACGAATAATTAAATCGCATATTATTTGCGATAGATAGAATAGTGATGAATATTCGATTTCGACGAATATTCAATTGAATATTTGCGAAATATCGCGAAATCGAATATGGCACCTCCTGCTCATCACTAATTTACAAGAGAAGTGGATCACGCATGGTTAACATTATAAACACTTCCATAATGTACCATCCGCCCCCCCCCCCTTTGTGGTGTTTGTAGACTGTCGCTGAACAGGCGAGGATTAGAAATGATCCAAGTTTTGACTTTATATTGTCATGTCCCACTACCCCTGGTGTCAAACCTCATAAAACACCAGTGGCAGTCCACAAAACTAACGTTGCCTTTACAGGTTCTCCTTACAGGCCGTTTAAGTCTTCTCAAGAAGAGAACAAACTCAAAGATCTTACCAAAGAATGCCCCCTGCACAAGAAACCCCATTCTCTACTAAAATGCAGAGCCTTCAGGGAGAAGTCTTTAGAGGACCACAAAGAATTCCTCAAAGAAAACAACATCTGCTTCAGGTGCTGTGCTACAACATCGCACTTCGCCAGGAATTGTAAGGTCAGTGTGACATGCACAGAATGCGGTAGCACAGAACACAACACGGCTTTACACCTTGGACCACCCTCTCAGGTATCGTCCCAAGCAGAGGAGCAATATGGAAAGCAGATAGACACCGACATAGATACCCAAGTAGTCACTTCTCACTGTACTTAGATCTGTAAAAGACTCGCAGGAGGGAAGTCCTGCTAAAAAAATCTGCCTTGTCAGAGTTTATCCGGTTGGCCACCAAGATAAGGCGATCAAGGTATATATACAGTAGTCTTAGATGATCAAAGCAACAGGTCTTTAGCTAAATCCACCTTCTTTGACACCTTCAACATCGTAGGGCCCGGTTCTCCCTACTCCTTAAGGACATGTGCAGGTACCGTTGAGACGGTGGGGAGGAAAGCAACTAGCTACAAGGTAGAGTCCGTGGATGGTCAGACCTGCTTGTCCCTGCCAACCATACTGGAGTGCAATCAAATTCCTGACAACCGTTGAGATACCACCCCACCCCCCCCCACCTGAGGCATATAGCTCATCTGATACCGGAACGGGACCCATAAGCCCCGATAGTCTTACTCCTTGTAAAAGACATACTACGAGTTCACAAGGATAGAGGACAGATTAACGGTCCCTAAAACGCTCCATACGCCCAGAGACTTGACCTAGTATGGGTCATCATAGGAGACTGTTTAGGAGGAGCACACAAGCCAACCTCAGTCAATAGTATGCTCACCAACACACCTGCGATGGTGAGCAAGATCACTGAGGGTGCACAGTCTGTCACAGGACAAGAGAAGACAACAGGGTTGCAATTTCCATAGAAGACAGGCTGTTCTTGGATATCATGGATCAAAGAATAGTAAACGACAAGTCAAAAAGCTGGGTCGCACCTTTACCATTTAAACCCTGGAGACAACGTTTACCTAACAACAAAGAACTTGTCTACAGTCGATTTATCTCCCTCAACCACAAACTTCAAAGGACACCAGAGACGAAAGAACATTTCTTTACTTTCATGGAAAGAATATTCCATAACAGCCATGCAGAAATGGCACCTGCACTCCAAGACTCCGAGGAGAGTTGGTACTTACCCATATTTGGCATGTATCATCCTAAAAAGCCAGGCCAGATAAGTAGAGTTGAGCAAATACCAGGAAGTTCGGATTTGCCGGGTTCGGCCGAACTTCATCGCAAAGTTCGAGTTCGGGGCCTGAACTTGACCCCCAACCCCATTGAAGTCAATAGGGACCCGAACTTTGGGGCACTAAAATGGCTCTGAAAAAGTAATGGAAAGGGCTAGAAGGCTGCAAAATGGTGGTAATAGCTGGACAATTGCCCTGCAAACAAATGTGGATAGGGAAATGACTTAAAATAACCTAAAATACATAAAAAATAAAAATAATAATCTTGAACTAGGAGGAGGAGGTCCATATGGAGTAGGAGATTGAGGAGGCGGTGGACGTGGCGGTGTAGGTGGAAGCGGTGATGGAGGGGGTAGTCGCCAACAACACTGTTTTTTGTTTAAAAAAAAAAATTTGGGTAGACCCCAAAACACTAGAAAATATAGAAAAGAAAACATAGAGAAAGTGCGCTGGAGTATAACAAAGGCTGGGTGAGGCCGGTATACATGTCTATTCTGCACAAGGTATGGTACCAGGTACCCAGAAGTTGAATGGGATAGACCCATCAGTCAGTACGTGTAGGCGTGTGCACACATACTGTTCCACATGTTGCTGAAATGCTGCCTCCTGCTAAGACGTTCCATATCAGCTGGTGCTGCTGGTTCTTGTGGCGTGCTGACAAAGTTTTTCCACATTTTGGCCATGCTAACCCTGCCTTCTGAGGTGCTGGCGGTGCCCCAGCTGCGTTGGCGAATTCTTCCTCCTCCTCTGTCTTCGCCTTGTGTCTCCACTGAGGCCCCGGTGTCTCGTGGGAATGCCATCAGCAGCGTGTCTACCAGCAAGTAGAATATACAATTTTCTAGTCATGTATGCAGTGCAGGGGTAGTGTGAAATAAAAAAGGGGTACAGATCACACAACAATCTAAACGCTGCCAAATTTACAGAATATATTTTCCAGTCAGGTATGCAGTGCAGGGGTATTTTGAAAGAAAAAAAGGGGTCATGGAGCGTCCCCGTCATCCGGCATCTATTCGCCCCGCTGAAGGATTATTTTGAAAGTATGTAGAAGCCTCACGGGGCCCTCACGTTGCAGATTTATCATGGAGACATCATGGAGATTTTATAGCATATAACTACAGCACCCAACAATGTTAACGCCGCAGAATTTACACAATATATTTCTCAGTCAGTTATGCAGTGCAGGGGTAGTGTGAAAGAAAAAAGGGGTACAGATCACCCAACAATCTAAACGCCGCCGAACTTACAGAATATATTTCTCTGTCAGGTATGCAGTGTAGCAGGAACACACCCTCCAAGCCACTTGTAAATAACTGGTCAGATAACCGTGGAAATGTCCACCCACAATCTAAAAGCTGTATTTACTGATTACATTTCTCTCTTAGAAATGCAGTGGCATAAAAAAGTGATTTTCTTTTATCCCACAATGTCACAGTTGTATTTACTGGTTATATTTAACTCTCAGAAATGAAGTGCAGGCTGCAAATGTACTTTATGGCAAAAAAAAAAGGGGGACTTTTTTTCACCCACAATGTCACAGTTGTATTTACTGATTAAATTTCACTCTCAGAAATGCAGTGCAGGCCGCAAATTTACTTTATGGGGAAAAAAATATATATTTTTTTCCACCCACCATGTCCCAGTTGTATTTACTGGGTATATTTCACTTTCAAAAATGCAGTGCAGGCCACAAATGTATTTTATGGCAAACAAATTAGATTTTTTTTCACCCATAATGTCACAGTTGTATTTACTGGTTATATTTCACTTTCAGGAATGCAGTGCAGGCCGCAAATGTACTTTATGGCAAAAAAAGTTTTTTTGTTTTTTTTTACCCACAATGTCCCAGTTGTATTTACTGATTATATTTCACTCTCAGAAATGCAGTGCAGGCCGCAAACGTACTTTTTAGCAAAAATAAATAAATGTATCCCCCCAGAATCCAACAGATGGATTTACTGAATTGATTACACTGTCACATATGCAGCACAGGGGTACTTTACAGAAAAAAATGTGAATATGTCACCCCCTGAACTCACAGACGGATTACCTATGTTATTTTCCATTCCCCTGGCACATATGCAATGCAGGTACACTTAAAAATGGGTATATGTCGCCCACTGAACTACAAGAACAGGATTAAATTATTGTCCCTGGCAAATTATTGTCCCTGGCAATATTGTCACTTGCACAAAATGGCCGCCGACGCCTACCTAACTAACAGACGGATTAAAACTTATTTTAATGTATCACAGGGCTCAGGGCAGGGTACAAAAATGTTGCATTGCACCCACAAAAAAATCGCTGTAGATCACAGACTTAACAGCAAGATTCTTTCCTAATCTCTCCCTCACAGCAGTGATTCGGGCCCGGGTACTAAAAACCCTAAAGTCCTGTACAAACCCGAACTGCTCAACACTACAGATAAGAGTAGTATTCAACTCAAGCGCCAGGTGTGAAGCTGTTTAGCTAAATGATGTCTTAGGCCCCTTTCACACGGGCGAGTTTTCCGTGCGGGTGCAATGCGTGAGGTGGACGCACTGCACCCGCACTGAATCCTGACCCATTCATTTCTATGGGGCTATGCACATAAGCGGTGATTTTCACGCATCACTTCTGCGTTGCGTGAAAATCGCAGCATGCTCTATATTGTGCGTTTTTCACACAACGCAGGCCCCCTTATAAGTGAATGGGGCTGCGGGAAAATCGCAAGCATCCGCAATCAAGTGTGGATGCAGTGCGATTTTCCCGCAAGGTTGCTAAGAGACGAGACCCGATCTTTATTATTTTGGCTTATAACATGGTTATAAGGGAAAATAATAGCATTCTCAATACAGAATGCTCAGTCAAATGTGGATTAGGGGTTAAAAATAAAAAAAATTAACTCACCTTATCTACTTGATCACGTAGTTGCCGATCTCTTCTCTCTTCTTCAAGCATTAGCTGCCAGCTAAAGGACCTGTGGTGACATCACATTACATGGTCCAATCACATGGTCCATCACCATAGTGATGGACCATGTGATTGGACCATGTGATGAGCTCAGTGACGTCATCACAGGTCCTTTAGCTGATAGCTAATAAATGAAGAAGAGATCGCAACTATGCGATCAAGTGGATCAGGTGAGTTAATTTTTTTTATTTTGAACCCCTCCATCCACATTTTATTAAGCATTCTGTATTGAGAATGATATTATTTTCCCTTATAACCATGTTATAAGGGAAAATAATAAAATCTACAGAATGCTCAACCCGAAACCAGACTTCAGTGATGAAGTCAGGGTTCGGGTCTGGGTACTAAACATGCCGATTTTTCCCACGCGCGTGCAAAACGCATTAAAACGCTTTGCACTCGCGTGTAAAAACGCGCATTTTCCCGCAACGCACCCGCCTCTTATCCGGGCATCAAACATGACGCCCGTGTGAAAGAGGCCTTACTGTCTGGTCTAGACCTCAACAACAGACTTCTTGAGGTACTTCTCTGTTTCCACAGAGATTCCGTAACATTGATGGCCGACATGCAACAGATGTAACACTGCTTCCTTGTCAAGGAAAAACATAAAAACTACTTGAGGTTCTTCTGGTAATGCAACAACGACCCCAATGAAGACATTGTAGAGAATCGAATGAGAGTGCACATCTTCCGAAACAGTCCTTCCCCTGCAGTCGCTATCTACGGTCTCAGGTATTCAGCCCGAGAGGGTGATGCAAAGTATGGGTCAGATGTCAGATCCTTTGTGGAAAAAGATTTCTATGTGAACTTGAAATCCACACACACGAACGAGACCGCAATCAGTCTCCTAAAATGGCCTCAAGAGATGCTCGCTCTAGCTAATCTGAGGTTGCACAGAATTGCCTCCAACAGCTGTGAGTTAATGGAAGCCTTCTCACCCCAATACCATTCAAGTGATCTAAAGGACTTGGATCTTAGCACCGACTCCCTACCCATGCAACAGAGCCTCGGTTTGCTTTGAGACTTAAAGGCAGACACATTCACCTTCTAAATCAGCAAGGAATATAAGCCATTCACACATAGAGGAGTTCTGTCCACCATAAACAGCTTATATGATCCTCTGGGATTTGTAGCACCTGTTACCATCCAAGGTAAAAAGTAAGGCCGGACAGGACGGAGTTAAGGGAAGGCCGGCATGAGGGGTTTTGGTGGAGAGGGCCCGGCCAGGTTAGGGTTAATAATAGCAGCACGTGGGGTTGGGAGTGGCTAGGAGAGGGGTGGGCCTTAGTGGGTTAAATAGGAAGAGCGCAAGGGAGCGGGCACCATTTTAAATTAAAAGTATTGAGGCAACTGCTGCCGGTTACCTGGTACCATCATGTCCCAGGCAGTAGACGCTATGTTGCGGCGGCTTCGGGAGGTGGCGGAGTCCAGAGGCCCTGGATGGCTGGAGCAGCTGGTGGGTGGCTTGTTGCAGGGGATGGAGGTGGGTACAGCTAGCCCGCCTCCTTGTGGAAGACGGCCATCTTTCTGTTAATAAAGATTATTGTATTGTGGGAAGTGCAAGGCATTGTGGGAAGTGCTAGGTATCCTGGGAAAGAGAAGCCCAGTCTCCATGTTACAGGACATCAGCAGTGCTGTCTTCTGCATATCTCCTTCTTAAACTACACCATCCTTTTGCAAGCATATCTGGTGAGAATTCTACCTCTGTATCAGGGACATAGTGTTATGCAGAGCTAGTTATCATTGTCTCAGGGAATTTGTTATACTGTTAGATGTGAGCTATGCAATCTTATGTATAGGCAGCCATCTTGGACATGTGCTTTCTCTGTTAATGTAATGTTACCGTACATGCAATTCTATGCTATATACTTATTCATGTTATTTGTATTCTTATAGTTTTACCAAACAATTGATCACACTTAAACACTTCTGGTCTGCCAATAAACAAGTTATACTACAGTTAAAATATATTTAAAATAATCAGGAACCGCGCTGCATCAAGTGGAAACAGGTTCAGACCCAACAGGTTTCAATGTTCGTGGGTCAGTTAAACACCCAGAACCAGGATGAAGATCTTGCCAGGTATGCTGTAATAAAAAAGCAAGATAGTGCACCACCTTTGATAAAATAAGCTGTTGCGCCTTTAATTACACTTACAAGATCGTAGTATAAAAAGTCATAAAAACCGTCTCAAACGGTATTTGCCCGACCCGGGTTTCGCTGGCCTGAGCTTCATCAGGGGCAGGAACACGTCACTACCGGGGTTGCCCCACTCTTTTATACATTTCCCTTAATTATTTCATACGATCATATACTCACAAACTCATAAAAAATACTATTACAAATTACTTAAATTACATCCCAATGCGTACATCATCATCAATTCACATCAAATATTAATCAGAATCTCCTCTATCCTTATGGTGTCGCCAAACTTTAAAACCAGGACCTTTCATAAAATCTGTATCTTTTTCCTCTTACTCCGCTATCAAGGACCTTTCATTCACAAAACAGACATCTGATCTCATCCACCTATCCCTGCAGTGGGCGTTTCTCTAGCTGGTCACATTGTCCTTCCTAACCAATGGGTTCTTCAGGATTCAGTAGGTGTGTGCGACCTTACACCACTACCGCCGGGAGGCAGATGGATATAATACCGGCATTCAAGCAGGTAAAGTGAATCGGTCAGATCAAACAAGGTTTTAAATCGAACTCCACATTGAGGCCACCGGGTTGAAGGGTGCCCAATCTATATATCCATTCCACCTCCCTCCGATTGATCTGAGCGACCCTATTTCCGCCCCTCCAACGCGGCTCCACATTCTCGACCCCCATGAATTTCAAACCTGATGGATCTTTTCCATGATGGAATTTAAAATGTGCCGACACACTGTGTGTTAAAAGTCCTTTTTTTATATTACGAATGTGCTCTTGTATCCTAACCTTTAATTTCCTCAAAGTCCTCCCTACATATTGGATCCCGCATGGGCATTCTATTACATATACAACCCCTTCTTTCTCACACGAACATTCCCCCTTAACTTTGAACTTCAGCCCACTAGTATGGGATGTCACTTCAGCAGAATTCATTTTGCGGTCCACACGGTGACGGTTCCTGCACGGCCCGCAAAAACCGCACCATGTGAATTGTCCCACCTTCTTGGATCCATTGATGTTGATAGGTGGGATGGCACTCCTAACCAATTTGTTCTTCAGATTCGGGGCTTTTCTGTACACAACCTCAGGCAAAGATGGGAGAATCGAACCAATTGTCGGGTCAATCTTCAAAATTTTCCAGTTCTTTTTAATGATCTGTTTCAATGGTCCTGCTTTAACATTGAAACCGGTCATAAATGTAAACCTGAAATCCTTCTCTACTTTCTGTCTAGGTTCCCTCTCTCTCTCCTGTCCTATTATTTCTGACTTTAGAGATGTTGTCCTCCAGATTTCTATCATCATACCCTTTCTCCAAAAACCGGGTTTTCAATATTGCACACTGTTTATCAAAATCCCCATCAATCATACAGTTCCTGGATATCCTCTTAAACTGTCCAGCAGGGATATTAGAAAGCCACGGACGAAAATGACAGCTACTAGTATCGATATACGAGTTGACGTCAGTCTCTTTAAAGTGAGTTTTAGTCACAAACCTCTCCCCCTCTATTTCTATGCTAAGATCCAGAAAGACCACTTTTTTATTACTGATCTCCCCAGTGAATTGGAGGTTCCATTCCTTCGAGTTCAATGAATTCACAAAGTCCTGCAACCCCGATTCCTCTCCCACCCAGATCAAGAAGCAATCGTCGATATATCTTCTCCAGAGGGAAAGAGTGCCCTCTGGAGAAGGTACATCAATACGAGGGTAGTTATGTAGTTATACTACAGAAAACAGTGCTTTTATTTGGAAGACAGGAATAGTTTATGCTGAATATCAGAATGTACACAGTGTGAACGTGTATGAAGACAGAACACAGGGTGCGCTTTCTGTCTTATGCCGGTGGTTTCTGTTACACTGCTTACTGATTGTAGTACAATATTAAACTCAAAACCTACTAGTCTACAAAGCTCTCCACCATGCTGCGCCATTATCATACATCTCCGTTTTTGCTTCCATCTGCCATCCCACTCGTGCTTGTCACTGCAATGACAAGGGCATAAAACTCTCATCATCATCTTTCCTATGTTCTATGGAACTCATTTCTGCAGGCCATCAGACTTTCCTTCCCATTCCCAGTTTTATGCAGGCCTTGAAAATAATTTGTCATATATTACAACACAGTCTGTGGCCCACACACAACCTTATGTGATTACATATTTAATCAGTTTGTATGTGTTCACCTTGCTATCCTTCTAGCATTACTCTGCAGTTACATCCATGTTGGCTCAATTATAGGCTCATACATTTTTATTTATATTTCCAATGCCCACGCAAGGGGATGGTCCCCTGGACAAAAGTTGCACCTGTACCAATTATGTGACTCCTCCCATTCTATACAAATTGTAAGGACCCTTTTACATGGGCTAACAGAATGGGCTCTGATTGGAAATGAGAAAGGTCACCCTGACTTAGGCTTTTGTGGGCAAGACTCCCTCCTTTTGTCTCATTGTTCATTTCATTTGTTTTCATTACTTGTCATTTTACTTGGTTTGCTTTTTCATTTGTAAACTGCTGCGGAATATGTTTGCACTATATCATTTTATTATTATTATCATAGGTATACATTAGAAAAAGAATCATTACAGGTATATTGTGATGTTAAATAATTTTAAATGTAAAGTTTAGGTCCAGAATCAAGGCCTCTTGTCAGTGTTAAAAGACCTAACATTGATCAGAGATTTATCCTTATTTCCCATTCAGAAATACAGTATATCAGCCATAATAAAACTGAAGTTTTCATACTCCCTACCTTAGTTATGTTAAAGGGGTTCTCTGGGAATTAAGAGAATGAAAATAATTAAATATTACTTTCCCAAATTCCTTTCATTAGTTATAATGACTTGTTTTGTCTGGGGAGCAATCATCAGGGGAAATAAAATGGCTGCCGTCCTATTGGTACACACAAAACCTTTTCTAATCACAGGAGGACAAGTTACTTCACAACACTGAGGTAAAGAGCTGCCTCCTCCTCTCTGCTCTGCTTTTAAGGGATTATGATCCCAAATACAGATGATAAGATTTATAGTTGAATCTCTGTAGGAATGGAGTCCATGAAGAGACATTAAGTACAGAGAGGACGGACAGGACCGACTGTGGTAATGTGGGCTATGGTAATGGAGACTGTATGCAAGTGCAGCTGCTCATCAGCCACAACCCACCCTCCTCTCTGTACTTCATGTCCCCTCATAAACTCCATTTCTACAGAGATTCAGCGAAGATCTTATCATCCGTATTCAGGACAAGTAGGAGAGGAGGATGAGGCAGCTGTTTAGCTCAGTGTTGTGAAGTAACTTGTCCTGCTGTGTGATTAGGACAGGTTTTGTGTTTACTAAAATGACGGTGGCCATTTTATTTCTCCTAATGTTTGCTCCCTAGAAAAAAAAACATCATTATGACTAATGAAAGGTATTTGGGAATATATTAATAACACAATATTTAAGTATTTTTATTTTCTTAATTCCCGGAGAACCCCTTTAATGAATCAATGATATATACGTATTTTTCGCTTTATAAGACGCACCTGATGATAAGACGCACCTAGGTTTTTGAGGAGGAAAATAAGAAAAAAAATATTTTGAGCCAAAAGGTGTCCTTTTGGTAGGTTTTAATCTAATGGTGGTCTGTGGATGACACTATTATGTGGGATCTGTGGCTGATGCATTGTTATGGGGGGATCTGTGGCTGATGCATTGTTATGGGGGATCTGTGGGTGACACTGTTATGGGGGATCTGTGGCTGAAGCATTGTTATTGGGGATCTGTGGATCACACAATAATATGGAGATATCTGTGAACGACGCACTGTTATAGGGGATCTGTGGATGATACTATTATGCGGGGATCTGTAGATGACACTATTATGGGGGAATCTGTGGTTGACACTGTTATGGGGGATGTGTGGATGACACACATATAGCATCTTATGCTGGTCCCCTCATGGCCCTATGTGTTACAGTATAACATTATTAATGTGTCCCCTCATGTCCCAGTGTTAATAGTGAACCCATTACACCGGGCACCGCTCACAGCAGTCTTTACATCTAAAGTCTATTTATTTAATGCTCAAGTAGTGGCTTTGGTTTTTTAAACTAGCGTAATCGTCTGTAGTAGTACTCACTATTAAAGCGGTGGGTAGGCTGGCAGCGTAACGTCACTCACTCAGTCACGCTCCTGCTCCACCAACTTCATTAATGAAGTGGGAAGAGCATGACCGAGTGAGTGACGTTACGCTGCCGGCCTGCCGATCGCTTTGAAAGTGAGTACTACTAAAGACAATTACGCTAGTTTAACAAACCAAAGCCACTGCTTGAGTATTAAATAAATAGACTTTACAAGTAAAGACTGCTGTGAGTGGGGCCCATTGTAATGGAGTACAGTGACTGCACTGGGCCCCGCCACGAGTGCAACAGCAGTTGCCGGCCTCCAGCCTCTCCTCCCACCCCACGTGATAAAGGTTTACTGTAACTGATACATCGCAGGCCGCGCTGTGCAGCATAGCGGCCGGCGATGTATCAGTGTCAGACATTTAAAAATTGCACCATTCGCTTTATAAGATGCACTCTCATTTCCCCCCCACTTTTGCATCTTATAAAGCGAAAAATACGGTATATATATATTAAGGTTGAAGGGAACTTGCCCCCATGAAAATGCAGTGTAATTGGCAGGCGGCATGTTATAGAGCAGGAGGGGCTGAGTAGATTGTAATATAGTTTTTTATTTATGTGGATTTCCAGCCATATAGACATTTTTAACAGTTTTTTAACAGTCATTTGTAACAGTGATTGACAGTCTTTTCTGTGTCAAGGCCCTTTTACACCAGCAAAAAAGTAGGGCAACTGGAAATGAGCAATTGTACAAATGCTCATTCTGAACTGTCCCATCTAAATGTGCCACCGATCACCTGACAAATGAGAAAAAAGCAGTTTTGTCTGTTATTAAATTTTTTATGTGGCATATAACATTATCAAAAAAAAAAAAAAAAAAAAAAACTTTGCTCAATTGAGCTCAATTCACCACTTTTACCCTTAATATTTAAATCAGTAAAACTTCACTTTTATTAGTAGTTCTCTAAAAATGTTTGTGAGTTTTGACACACTTGTTAAAACTACTGCTCGAATTTGCACACTGCTATCGCACAGGTTGCTAGTGGTAACGGAGGGTGTGCACTACCCTCCTAACCTTCCCACAAGTTTGCAATCAGTGTATAACTACCTGCCTGACTAATCCTGCAGGGTACTCGGTGCTGTGAACATACACCCTAAAGTAAATAACTGTTTCCTACTGTTTCCTACTCAGTGTTTAGCAACTCGAGCAGAGCTAAAACCAACAGATTCTGTCCCCCAACATGTTTCACCAGATAAACTGGCGTCTTCAGGGGAAAGGACAGACAAGTTCGAGCAGTAGTTTTAACAAGTGTGTCAAAACTCACAAACATTTTTAGAGAACTACTAATAAAAGTGAAGTTTTACTGATTTAAATATTAAGGGTAAAAGTGGTGAATTGAGCTCAATTGAGCAAAGTTTTTTTGTTGCTATGGAACCCTCCCTTAATAGGGTCTCTAGTTTTTTTTATATAACATTATCAGAAGCAGATTGTCTTATATAAACATGGTTCTGCTGTTACATACAATTAATCTGTATGAGGACCGGTGACCGTAGTAGCCATCACTTGTCCCCATACAGAGAAGATGATCTCTACTTGTAGATGCAACTACAATAGGATTTCAGTTCAATAACTGAACAATTAGCAGACACTAATGGATGATCATTGTCTATGCATTGGCAGATGTAAAGGGGCCTCCAACATTTAGATATTGTCCTATTCTCCTTGTGGGTCATCAACATCAGATTATTAGGGGTCCAACACGTGGCACCCCCATGGCCAGCTAAATCGGCAGTTGCTGGAAATGAAAACAGTAGATAGAGCTGGAAGCAGAAGACTCAATCCACAGTAGATGTAGCCTTTTGCTTTCTGCTCCATCCAAGATTTAGTTCTTAATGTTAGTAGATGATGAAAACACATGCCTACGACCTCCACTAATCTGATATACAAGTAGTATCCCCCAGATAGGTCATCAGTGTCGAAACATTGCAATACCCCTTTAAATGTGTATCAAGAGATGGTTAATAATTACTGATAAGACTGTCCACTTGACTACTAATCTCAGAAAGAGCAGAGATTTTAATGAAAAAATTACGTTTTACTGAATCACTCACCATAAAACATAAAACTATATATCAATCTGCTCAGTTCCTCCTGCTCTATCACAGGCTGCCTGCAGACTGCACTGCATTTCATGGTGACAGGTCCTCTTTAAGAATGGTTTATCCTCATGATTTTTACTACAAGAATTGGAATGATAACATATCTCCTTTGCAATCAGGCTGGGCCCATTATTTTTGCTCTGTCCCTGACCGGTGTTTTCATATGAATTGCAGTTATTTTTCATTAGCTGCACAGATAATACTTTTCCCTCCCACAACAGCTTTTAGGAGGAATCAGTGAACATTCCTCTGGTAGAGGTGTGAATGTCAAAGTACTATATTGTTTCCACTGTTCATACAAAGGGGCAGTATTGTAGTTTGTACTAATTCATAGCTTTTATCTAACAAGACAAAAGGCTTTACTGAAAACATCAGGTGGTCTCATTGTATTCTCTCTAAATATATATCTATAACGTAGAAGACAGCTTAATAGTAAATTCTTCATAGCAACCATTACTAATATCTATACAAGTGTGAGTTTTCTTGTCACAGTCTCACAGTAGTATTAGGGTACAGCCACAGAGTCAGGTTTCCTAAAGCAATTTTGGAAGCCAAAATCAGGACTGGATCATAAAAGGGGAGAACATATAAAAGGCAGATATGACTTCTCCTCTTTTGCTAATCTGACATGTGTCACTTTATATGGTAATAATTTTGGAATACATTTACTTATTCAAGATTCTGAGATTGTTTTCTTGTGACACATTATTTTATGTTAGTGGTAAGGCTCCATTCACACGACCGTATGTTGTCCGCAAAAAAACGGATCCGTGTCCGCAAAAAAACGGATCCGTGTCCGTTTTTTTGCTGATCCATAGACTTCAATAGGCCCTATTGAAGTCTATGGATCAGCAAAAAAACGGACACGGATCCGTTTTTTTTCGGACACGGATCCGTTTTTTTGCGGACAACATACGGTCGTGTGAATGGAGCCTAAATTTGAGTTGATATGTTTTATCTTTATGTATAAAAAAACTTGGAAAACTTTGCACTTTTCTAAATTTAAATCTCTCTGCTTTTAAGGGCTCGTGCACACAACCGTATGTATTTTCCTGTCCGCAAAAAACTGATCCACCAAAAATACGGATGACGTCTGTGTGCATTCCGTCAATAGTGTTTTATCCAGTAGCATACATAGCGACGTTTAGACCCTCAGGTATTTATTATTGCTTGATAAAGGCGTGAGGGTCGAAATGTCTCTATGTATGCTGCCTAACTACTAAATAAAACACCATTAACTGAATTGGACTAGTGCTGCGTATTTCTCTACTTTGCTGTTTTCAAAATTGGGTAACTTTTTTTGGTTTTCCACTGTAGGGGTATGTCAGGGTCTCTTCAAATACAAAATAGTGCCCAAAAACTATTCTAGCAAAATCTGCCTTCAAAAACCATATGACGTTCCTCTTCTTTTGACCACTGCCATGTGCCCCTACAGCAGTTTACTAATATGGGGTATTTCTCTAAAATTCAGAATCGGAGTAATGCACATTTAGTTTTATTTTGCTGTTAACCTTTGCTGTGTTGCAAGAAAAAAATAATTTTTATTTTAAATTAATCCTTTATAACTGAATTGGTGCTTAAAAAATGGTTTGGGAAATTTTATTGAAAATTTGAAAGATTCCTTCTAAAATTCTAAGCCTTCTAACGTCCTAAATAAATATCTTGGCCACCATGCTGCAGCTCAGTTTCATAGTGTTGGCAATCTTGTTGTAGCCTAGGCCATCTTTATGTAGAGCAACAATTCTTTTTTTCATATCCTCAGATAGTTCTGTGCCATAAAGTGCCACGTTGAACTTCCATTGACCAGTATGAGAGAGTGTGAGAGCGATAACACCCAAAATTAACACACCTGCTCCCCATTTACACCTAAGACCTTGTAACACTAATGAGTCACATGGCACTGGGGAGAGAAAATGTCTAATTGGGCACAATTTGGCTATTTTTACTTAGGGGTGTACTCACTTTTGTTGCCAGCGGTTTAGACATTAATGGCTGTGTGTTAAGGGCACACCAAATTTACACTGTTATACAAGCTGTACACTGTACACCCATTCTCCCCATACCCCCCCCCCCCCCACCTATTGTCCCGCACCATTCCATGGGGTTCATTGAGCTAAACTATTAAAACCATAGCATCCATGTTTTTTCCCAATTTTCTTTCTGTTTCAAACTATGGATAACAATTTTTTCATAATCTATTACTCTCTTTACTAATTTTAACCATTCTAAGATTCCTGGGGAGTGCTTGTTTCCCCAGTGCCTTGCAATAATTACTCTAGCGAGTAGCAATGCTTTTGACCGAAATATACGTTCCTGTGAATTTTTAGAGGCTGAGAAGGGTAAAAGCCCCAGGATAGCGGTGGTAATTTCTAGGGGAGGTTTAAGAACCGACTTCGTCCCTAGTCTATCAAAGACTCTGTACCAAAAGGATTGAATCTTGGGACAAGCCCATACCATATGGACGAAGTCGGCTCTCTCCCCTTGACATTTCCTGCAATCCGTAGTTCTATTCTTATATATTTGACCTAATAGTGATGGTGGATAATATATCTGATGTATAATATTAAATTGGATGAATGGATGATTCATTGAGACAGATGCATTTTTACAATTTTTATATATGTCCCACCACTCAAAATCCGAAGGCAATCCCACCTCCCTTTCCCATTTACCTTTGCTCTTAAACTTAATTTTTCTCCCTAGACAAGTCCTAATCTTCCCATATATCTGTGAAATAGAGATATACTTTTCTTTATAATTATACAAAAAATTCATAAGTTCGTGATTTTTAATTTCAAACCTTTCTTTACACCGTGAGAAAGTGTGACATAACTGGTGATACTTTAGTTTAGCTAAGAAGTCAACTACATTTCCCCCTAGTAAATCCTCTATTTCCTTTAGGCCTCTTTCACACGAGCGTGTCCGGATTAGGTCCGGATGCGTTGCGGATGCGTTCAGGGAAAACTGCGCGATTTCACAGGCAAAGCCATTCAGTTTTGCCTGCGATTGCGTTCAGTTGTTCAGTTTTTTCCGCGCGGGTGCAATGCGTTTTGATGCGTTTTTCACGCGCGTGATAAAAAACGGAAGGTTTACAAACAACATCTCCTAGCAACCATCAGTGAAAAACGCAACGCATCCGCACCTGCTTGCGGATGCAATGCGTTTTTCACGCAGCCCCATTCACTTCTATGGGGCTAGGGCTGCGTGAAAAACGCAGAATATAGAACATGCTGCGATTTTCACGCAACGCACAAGTGATGCGTGAAAAAAAACGCTCATGTACACAGACCCATTGAAATGAATGGGTCCGGATTCAGTGCGGGTGCAATGCGTCCTCCTCACGCATTGCACCCGCGCGGAAAACTCGCCCGTGTGAAAGGGACCTTAAGTGTCCTTCTATAAAGAATTGTGCTACCATTGTAAGACCTTTCATTTCCCAAAATTTATAATCTATCGAGGAAAATTCCGAAAGATTTATATTGTGCCAGAGCGGAGTGTATCTAAGAGAGTATGTGATCCCCAGAATTTGTTTTATTTTTTCCCATACGAGATTTAGAGCTTTACTAACATAACACTTCCTTCCCATTTTTCCCAGAACCCCAGACTCCATTATAGAAAGTATATTTTTATCTAATCCTTGATATTCCTTCGTGAAATAGTGGCCATAATTATCTAACCCTCTTTTCAACCACTGTAACTGAGCAGCTAAATAGTACCCCAAGGGAAAGTGAAGGGATAAGCCTCCATCCTCCTCTGCCAGTTGAAGGAACTGGAGCTTAATCCGTACCCTTTTCCATCCCCAAATAAGGTCATTAAAGAGCCGGTCAATCTTATTGAAATAATCCTCATATATCCAAATAGGACAAGCGGTTATTTTATACAGAATCTGAGGTAACAGAATCATTTTAATTAGGGCTATTCTGTTGGCTTTTGACAAGGGTAGTTTTTGCCATATATTGATTTTGTTTTTTATTTTCCCAATCACTGGATCTAGGTTCCTCTTATTATACTCTTTTAAGTCTGAGCTAAGCTCAATCCCTAAGTATGTCAGGGAGTCAGAAACAGATAATATTTGATCCCCAGATGTCCCTAAGGTACTGTATATATTTAGCACATAGGTGGCTGGACCACTTTATAAAACAATCAACTTTAACTTTTGTGTCACCCCCATTTCCTTATAGATTGTAAGTTCTTGCAAGCAGGGCCTTCACTCCAAGTGCTTTAGTTGTTTATTACCCTGTAATTTTGTGATGTTTTTTGATTTGTACATGAGCCTTCTGAATCGTAAAGCACTGTTTCATATGGTGGCACTATAAAGATTATTATTATTAACATAATTATTAATACATTAAATGCATTACGTTTTTTGGGCTACTGAAGAAGGGGACAGGAGCCCCAAAACACGCTTAGCCTATTAATCACTATTTCTACATACAGATTATCATATGTTGTATGTTTTATATTTTGTCCTAACTACCTTTTTCTGTACAACACAAGTAGAGATGAGCTAATTTACAAAAATTTTTTTCTATACGGACGGTTTGCCGAATTTTTAGAAAAAATTTGGTTTGAGCGAATATCGTTAAAAAACGGCTATTTCCTGGCTGCAGAAAGCCTTTATAGTGGTGTAGAACACTGTGCCTTGCAGTAACACGCATAGGGAGTCTGCTGTGGTAGTGAAACAATACCGTGAGTCCGTATGACATGCAGATGACAGGCATCGCTCTTAGAATCACTGCACACTTCACTTATTTGGGCAGTCACGGGCCAAAACTGACCAAATTAACTCAAGTATGAACTCAGCCTTACAGGTCGATGTTAGCGTCAAGAAGAAGCACACTCCTTTTACACCCTCGTCAGCTGATTCCACATAGATGTCTACAAAACATGTTACATTAAATGCTTATACAAGTAGAGCCCCCCGACAGAGTGGAGTGGGTGTCAGCAGTAAGCAGTAAGTCAGCAGTAAGTTTGTGTTGGTCAGCATTTGGTCAGTAATCCATCAGTATTAAATTGTCCCTGCAGTGGAGACAGAGGTCACGGTGGAGGATGAGGAGGCAGAGGCGGACATTGTCGCAGGACCAACGGTGTGAGGACGTGGAGGCGGAAGAGACGTCACCTGGCCAAGTTCCTGGTGTGGCTGTGGAGGAACCACATTTACCCAGTGGGTCCTAAAGGACATATATTGTCCTTGACCGTAGTTATAGCTACCGACCAATTTTCCCAAAAAAGGCTGTTTCACAAAAATTTTTGCCAACGAATGGCTAATCGATGTAATTCGGTCCATACAGCAAAAGGAAGTCTACAATCACCTATCAATTTTCCCAAAAAAAGGTGTTTCACAAAAAAAATTCCCCAATGAATGGCTAATCGACATAATTCGGTCCATACAGCAAAAGGAAGTCTACAATCACCCGACCAATTTTCCCAAAAAAGGCTGTTTCACAAAAAGTTCACCAACGAATGGCTAATCTACGTAATTCGGTCCATACAGCAAAAGGAAGTCTACAATCACCCATCACTTTTCCCAAAAAAGGCTGTTTCACAAAAAATTCTCCAACGAATGGCTAATCGACGTAATTCGGTCCATACAGCAACAAGAAGTCTACAATCACCCATTAATTTTCCCAAAAAAGGCTGTTTCACAAAAAAAATTCACCACTGAATAGCTAATCGGTGTAATTCAGCTCATACAGCAAAAGAAAGTCTACAATCACTCATCAATTTTTTCAAAAGAGGCTGTTTCACAAAAAAAATTCACCACTGAATAGCTAATCGGTGTAATTCAGCTCATACAGCAAAAGGAAGTCTACAATCACCCATTAATTTTCCCAAAAAGGCTGTATCACAAACAAACTTCACCACTGAATGACAATGTAAATTTACCGCAGAACAGCTAATAACACATACTTATTTTTGCTTTTAATACAGCGCAACAATGTCTGTATGACAATGTAAATTCACTGCAGAACGGCTAATAACACGTATACTTATTTTTCCCATTAATACACCCCAACAATGGCAGTATAACAATGTTGGTTCACTGCAGACTGGCTAATAAGACGTATTCTTTTTACTATTAATACACCCCCAAAAAAATATTTTTAACAATCACAATTCACCGCAGAGTGGCTAATAGGACGTACGTATCTATCCTATTATTTCACCTTGTAAATGGCTGTAGTACAATGGAACTTCACTGCTGAAAGGCAATTTTTTTTTTTGCCACTAATACACACCAAAATGGGCTGTAATGTTCTCACTTCACCACACAATGTTTAATAAGCCCTTTTTTTTCTCCCCACTAATACATGCCAAAAAGGGCTTTAGAACATGTAACTGCACCGCTGAACGGCAAATATATTTTTCTTTTTCCACTAATACATGCCACAAAAGGCTTTAGAACATATAACTGCACCGCTGAATGGCAAATATATTTTTATTTTGCCACTATTACATGACAAAAAGGGCTTTAGAACATATAACTGCACTGCTGAACGGCAAATATATTTTTATTTTGCCACTATTACACAACAAAAAGGGCTTTAGAACATATAACTGCACCGCTGATGGGCAAATTTATTTTTTATTTTTCCACTAATACACGCCACAAAAGGCAAATCGGCAAATATATTTTTATAAAAGGACTGCAATTTTAGCGCTTCACCACACAACGGCTAATAAGCCCTTTTTTCCCACTAATACAAGTCAAAAAATGCTTTAGAACATATAACTGCATTGCACAAGGGCAAATAAGACATAGAAATATTTCCTTGTAATAAACCCTGTTAATGCCTGTATCAAACAGCACTTGCACCCTAACAAGAACAGTTTGCTGAAATTACAGAGCTGTATAAGGGCAATTTGGATCCCAAGTCAGTGCAGCAAGGTGTAATCGGATTGTTCTTATTACCCAGGTTGTAACCTCCCCTAGTGAACCCTGTTCAACATAAATGCTATGAAATGATTCCTCCCTATCTTTTCCCTACACCTTGAATAATCTTTCCCTGCACTTGTAAATCGTAAATCGCAGCACAATGAAGTTTTTTCAAACACTGTCCCTAGCGCCTTCTGATGTCTCTCCCTGCACTAAGTACACTGGTAAATGGCAGAATCCAAGATGGCTGAGGCAATTTATAGGGCTGTGACATCAAGGACATTGAAGGACATCTAGAAACCCTTGAGATCATGTGTAGACACTTCTATTGGCCAGGAAACTTACAGGTAGGGGAAATTCCACCTTTCGTGCCTTTTCAGAGGAATAGCAGTTGGACTATGCTGAGGGTATTGTTATCACGTTATGCCATCACCGACCCCCACCCCCCACACACACACACACACACTCCATAGACACAGCTTTCTTAATCTTGGAGTTTAGAAACAAGTTGCCCCATGCCCTGGATGAGTGCACCCTTGGTTGTGAGGCGGAGACTTTTGGTGACCTCTGCCAACTGTTTCTGAAGGAGCAGTTCTCTGAAAGATGTCGAGTAGGAACTAGGGAGTGGGTGATGGATCGAGAACTTCAAACATTGGAGGAGGCAGCCTGCCTTGCAGATAGGTATGTGGAAAGTTGATCCACAACTCAGAGAATCTCTGGGCCAACTACTATAACACCTTGTGGTCACCTTGGATAAAATAATCCCAGGATAGACACTCAAGATTGTGTTGGCTGGAGGGGAGAGACGTGAAGTGCCAGTCACCCAGGTGACTCTGGACTGGGGGCAAGGACCCATTAACCACAAGGTATGAGTAATGGTTAATCTACCTGCTGATATACTGCTCGTAAATGATATTGGGGACATCTATTGCAGAATTTCCAGGAGACAGGCAGCAGCAGGGTCTGGCTCACTGTGAGGATACCATTGGGTAACAATGGCAGTCGGAGCCGCTGAACAAGCCTGCAAAGACCTCAATACCATAATAGATGGTCGCAAAGCAAATATGAACCTCGCTTATATTGGAGCTCAGTCCAGGACCCTCCAAGCTGGTTTACCCATCAGAGTGAAGCAGTTAAACCCCTGCCTGCTGCTAGTAATAGTTCAGACAGGGGAGGGGGGGGGGGTTATTGTGTGTGTTTCTGGATATCTCTGAGACTATGGGTAGTAGTCGTAGGGCGTTGTTTCTCTCCTCCTGGATTTGGGCTCTTCCAGCATGTTCCTGTATATCTGATATGTGTGACCCGTCCATGTTTTGGGAATAAATGACTTCCCTGGTGACAACTCCTATTGCTCAGTGCCTAGCTTTCGTTGGTCGGTGTTTGTAAAAGGGACATTTAATTGCGCCCCTGTCTTTAAATTGCAGAAAAAAAGCAGTTTTGCTAGTACTGCTTATAAATCTGTGTACCTAACCACAATCTTCAACCACAACAAAAATGCAGTGATGTCCACAGCAAATATACATGCATTACCTTCACTGGCTTGTACTTTTCCAGCACTCTTCCTTGTAATGCCTGCTCTGCCTTCTTCACGTGTGCCCCCGGACTGCCGCTCCGTCCCCATTGACTATAATGGGGGCGAAGTTCTGGCGGCAGGACGGCAGCGCACAGCGAGAGGCCGCTGGACTAAAAGTACGACATACAGTACTTTTAGTCCAGCTGCCTCTCGCTGTGCGCTGCCGTGTTGCTGCTGGAACTCAGCCCCCATTATAGTCAATGGGGAGGGAGCAGCAGTCCGGGGGCACACGTGAACTAGCGGCAGGACGGATCCGACAGGCTGTTCACCCGCCGGAACAGCCTAACGGACTCCCCTGCCGCTAGTGTGAAAATAGCCTTATATGCCAGCCCCTAAAGGGATTGTCTCACATCAGCAAATAGCATTTATCATTTAGAGAAAGTTATTTTTTTAAACTTGTTTTATTGAACGAATAGTCATAAAAGTTCAAAGTACATCTTTATACAATGAGGTGAAGATATCCATGAACATGAACATAAACATTACCATATACATACTATCATCTGTAAATGTTAGATGACAATTCACATTTACTTTATGGACAGTAGTAGGGTCAAACCTACGTGTCACATCACATAAAAGTAGTGGGCTCCTGTACAGGTTAGCCCCTCGCTGCACCGAGTTCCGCGGAAAATCTGGAAGCTGAATACATGGTTTGAGTGGATGAACACCAATTTCCCCACACTTTACCAAATTTCTGAGGACAACCTCGATTTTTAAATACAATGTTTTAATAAGATACAACAGTATTTACTAAACTTCTCCATTGATTAAGGGTAGGGCTTCTTTCGCCCATCCATCGGATCGCAATTGATTTCCGAGCAAGAAACAACGCTTCTCTAAGAAAAATTCTGGTATGGTGAGGGTATATTTCTTCATCGGCTATACCAAACAGACACAATAATGGAGTTAGAGGTACCTGGAGATGTATAATCTCAGATAGGAAACTGGTGATATTAGACCAGAAGGATCGTATGTCTGGGCAGTCCCATATGAGATGCCAGAAATCTGCTCCCTCTGAGTCACACCTGTGACATCTAGAGTGTGATAGCCTACCCATTTTTTGTAGCCTGACTGGTGAAAGGTAACTCTGTTGAATGATACATAGCTGTATAAATTTATTATTAATGGACGGGGATACCAGTAAAGAAGATTCCAGAACGTCACATACTTCATCGTCTGTGAGTTCAGGAATGAAAGATTTCCATTTGGAGAGTGCTGAGAGGGAAGCTTTTTGCATCTTGGTGCTCAGTAAATGGGTGTAAAGAGTGGAGATAAATCCTCTGGGCCTTGGGAGCGTATCACACCAATCAGTGGGTAGTTAGAGATTGCTACTGGGGTGCCTCTAAAGTGTGTGTCTACCATATGTCGCAGCTGTAAGTACTTATAAAAAGCAGTCCTAGGCAAGTCATGTCGGTCCTTCAGCTGTTCAAAGGTGTTAAACACATTGTTGGTAAACAGATCCTCTATAACGACAATCCCATATTCTGTCCAAAATGGTCTGTCCGTCCCAGTCTGGAGAGAGGGGAACATGGGATTGTCCCACAAGGGTATATTGGGGATCAGCCCGTCATAGTCATGTATACGTTTACAAGTATCCCATACATGTATAGCTAATTTGTGTATGGGTAATAGTACTCGGGGAAAAAGTCGCGGGCTTTCCAATACTGGCCACAGGGAGGAGAGGTTCAGATATGTAGCTAGTAGTCTCTCTGCTCTATCCAGCTTCTCTCCAGAAGAGATCCATGATCTTAAATGTCTCAACTGTCCTGCTAGATAATATATATGTAAGTCTGGAAGAGACATGCCTCCCTGTCCTCTGGGGCGACATAATATATCTATGGACAACTTGTGTCTGTTGTTTCCCCATACAAATCGGGATATTAGTGATCTGTAGCGTTGGAAGGTTACCTTGGGGACAATGAAAGGTGCATGTTCTAACACATATAGCCATTTTGGCAATATAATCAGCTTGATCAAATTTATGCGTCCCGACACAGACAGTGGAAGACCTCCCCACACCCTGAACTTGTCTGCGCTATAATTCAGGAGAGGCTGAATATTCAGGGTGTGGAAAGAGGCCGCATTTTTAGTGATATGAATCCCTAGGTATTTGAAATCAGTGACAATAGGTAGTTCAGTGGTAATAGTGGAGGGGGACAGGGAGTACAGCGGAAATAGGACTGATTTGGACCAGTTTATCTTTAAACCGGAGAATTGTCCAAATGTCTCAATAAGATCAGTAGCTCGGGGTAGCGTATTTTCCACATCTGACATAAAAAGTATCATGTCATCCGCATACAGTCCCACCCTGTCCTCCTGATCACCTATAAGTATTCCTTTAAATTGCGCATCAGATCTAATGCGGAGGGCTAACGGTTCAATCGCCAAGGCGAATAGCAGAGGTGATAATGGGCACCCTTGCCTAGTTCCACGACCTAGATTGAACTGTGCAGAGCACATACCATTCACCAGAATATCAGCCTTCGGTCAGCTATACAATATGGATATCCATTTTATGAACACTGGTCCAATCCCAAAGCATTCCAGAGCAGCTAGTAAATATGGCCATTCCACCGAATCAAAAGCCTTGGCAGTGTCTATCATGTAGAGAAAGTTAATACGAGGCACTTACTAATGTATTGTCATTGTCCATATTGCCTCCTTTGCTGGCTTCGTTCATTTTTCCATCTCATTATACACTGTTCTTTTCCATTGTTATGACCACCCAGAAAAAAGAGGCGGTCTATGCGCACTCCTGCGGTCCTGGCCACCTGACAGGCCACAGCTTTTTTTTATAGTGTGCAAGCAAGCTCACCGCTGATGGATTGCAGGGTGGTTCTTAACCATGGGAACAAGTAGTGTACATGGAAAATGAATCCAGCCAGCGAAGCAATATGGATAATCACAATACATTAGTAAGCGTCTTGTATTAACTTGCTCTTCATGATAAATGCCATTTACTGAAGTGCGGCATCCCCTTTAACTTTTTTATTTTTTCATTCACATTGCCATATTAGAGTTTGATTTTTTGAGGGACAAGTTGTACTTTCTAATGGCACCATTTACTATTGCATATGATGTAGTGGGCAACTAGAAAAAGATCCAAATGGGTGTAATTGGAAAAAAAAATGCAATTCCGCCATAGTTTTATGGGTTTCATTTTTATGGTGTTTCCTATGCGTTAAAACTGACCTCTGCCATTTATTATCTGGGTCAATACAATTACAAGGACACCAAATTTGTATAGTTGTTCTTATGTTTTAATACTTTTTTTATTTATATCTTCATATTCTAACCCCCATAACTTTTTTATCTTTAGCTTTACAGAGCTGTGTAGGGCTCATTTTTTATAGGGCTATCTGTAGTTTTCAGTGATTCCATTTTGGGATTTGTATCACTTTTTATGGCATCTGAGGAGTTGAATGTCTGAGATGGCCATTATCGTCAATCACAGGCATTAGCCCGGGGTTTCTGCTGTTTATAGCAGAAACCTGGTGGAGAGGGGTAATTTTTAACCTCTTGCCGCCACGCTAACGCCGATGGGCGTCAGCGCGGCGGCTCTCTCAGGTCTCAGTCACGCCTATCGGCGTCATCTCGTGAGACCTGAGATTTCACATGAACGCGCGCGTCGTGCGCGCGCGTTCATGTGATCGGAGCCGGGACAACTGAAACTACAGCCTGCCAGCGCTGATCATGCGCTGGCAGGCTGTAGATGCGGAAAAAACGCATTTAAATCGCATATCAGACGCTGTTTTTTAAACAGCGCCTGATATGCCTAATGTCTGCTCGTCTGGTGGTCCCTTTGTTTGGGACCACCAGAGGAAAATAGGAAAAGTGCACCAATCACTACACACACCCCCCCACCCCCATCACTGATTAACCCCTGATCACCCATGTCACCCCCTGATCACCCCCTGTCACCCCCCCTGTCACTAATCACCCCCTACAGGCTCATTCAGACGTCCATATGTGTTTTATGGATCCATGGATCTGCGGATCCATGGATCTGCGGATCCGCAAAATACGGACACCGGCAATGCGCTTTCCGCATTTTGCAGATCCGCACAGAACTATATAGAAAATGCTTTTTCTTGTCCGCAATTGCGGACAAGAATAGGACATGTTCTATATTTTTGCGGAACGGAAGTGCAGACCTGGAAGCGCGGATCCGTAATTCCGGATCCGAGCGGGACAAAGTCTGTCCCCATAGAAATGAATGGGTCCGCAATTCCGTTCCGCAAACAGAATTTCGGACGTGTGAATGGGGCATAAGGGTCCCCTATCACCGCCAGTTAGCTAGCTACTTGTTAGGTAGCTAGCGCCCACCGCACCGCAGTCACTGATTTGGCAGAGATTTTTTCATCCACATTGACCGATGCGAATGAAGAAATCTGTGCCGCTTCATTTTATTTTTTTTTCAGCGCAGCGGCTGAACGGAAAAAAATCTCATTACCCGTATGCTCAATATACGGAGAATCGCAGAAACTCCTAATGCTGGCCATACGTGTAATGATTATGGAGACCCTCAAATGCCAGAGCAGTACAAACACCTCACATGTGACCCCATTTTAGAAAGAAGACACCCCAAGGTATTCCGTGAGGGGTATGGTGAGTTCATGTAAAATTTTATTTTTGTCACAAGTTAGTGGAATATGAGACTTTGTAAAAAAAAAATATATATATATATATATATCAATTTCCGCTAACTTGTGTCAAAATTTTTTTTTATGTGAACTCGCCATGCCCCTCACGGATTACCTTGGGGTGTCTTCTTTCCACAATGGGGTCACTTGTGGGGTATTTATACTGCCCTGGCATTTTAGGGGTCCTAAAGCGTGAGAATCCAAATACGTAAAATGCCCTGTGAAATCCTAAAGGTACTCATTGGTTTTAGGGCCTTTGCGCATCTTGGCTGCAAAAGTGTCACACATGTGGTATCGCTGAACTCAGGAGAAGTAGGGCAAGTGTTTGGGGTGTATTTTTACATATACCCATGCTGGGTGAGAGAAATATCTCTGTAAACGACAAATTTTTAAATTTTTTTATTCAAAGTTGGCAATTTACAGAGATATTTCTCTCAACCAGTATGGGTATATGTAAAAATACACCCCAAAACACATCGCCCTACTTCTCCTGAGTACGGCGATACCACATGAGTGACACTTTTTTGCAGCCAAGATGCGCAAAGGGGCCCAAATTCCAATGAGTACCTTTTAGGAGGGCATTTTTACGCATTTTTCTTCTCACGCTTTAGGGCCCCTAAAATGCCAGGGCAGTATAAATACCCCACATGTGACCCCATTTTGGAAAGAAGACACCCCAAGGTATTCGCTGAGGGGCATGGCGAGTTCACAGAATTTTTATTTTTTGGCACAAGTTAGCGGAAATTGATATATATTTTTTTGTTTTTTACAAAGTCTCATATTCCACTAACTTGTGACAAAAAATAAAATTTTACATGAACTCACCATACCCATCACGGAATACCTTGGGGTGTCTTCTTTCTAAAATGGGGTCACTTGTGGGGTATTTATACTGCCCTGGCATTTTAGGGGCCCCTAAAGCGTGAGAAGAAGTCTGGAATCCAAATGCGTAAAAATGCCCTGTGAAATCTAAAGGTACTCATTGAATTAGGTCCTTTGCACTCCAGGCTGCAAAAAGTGTCACACATGTGGTATCGCCGTACTCAGGAGAGTGGGGCAATGTGTTTTGGGGTGTATTTTATATATACCTCTGTTGGGTGTGAGAAATATCTCTGTAAACGACAATTTTTAAATTTTTTATACAAAGTTGTCAGTTTACAGAGATATTTCTCTCACCCAACATGGGTATATGTACAAATACACCCCAAAACACATTGCCCTACTTCTCCTGAGTACGGCGATACCACATGAGTGCCACTTTTTTGCAGCCTGGGTCCGCAAAGAGACCCTAAAACCAATGAGTACCTTTAGCTTTTACATGGCTGCTCACAATTTAGCCCCGCCCAAAATGCCAGAACAGTACAAACACCCCACAAATGACCCCATTTCGGAAAGTAGACACCCCAAGGTATTCACTGAGGGGCATAATGAGCCCGTATGAGATTTTTATTTTTTTGCCAGAAGTTAGCAGAAATGGAAACTTTATTATTATTTTTTTCCTCAGAAAGTGTCATTTTCCGCTAACTTGTGAAAAAAAATGAAATGATACATGAACTCACCATGCCCCCCTGCGAATACTTTGGGGTGTCTTCTTTCTAAAATTGTGTCATTTGGGGGGTATTTATACTTTCCGGACATTCTAGCTCCTGAAGAAACATGACAGGTGCTCAGAAAGTCAGAGCTGCTTCAAAATGCCGAAATTCACTTTTTTGCACCATAGTTTGTAAACGCTATAACTTTTACCCAAACCAATAAATATACACTTATTGGACTTTTTTTTTAACAAAGACATGTAGAACAATACATTTAGAGAAAAATTTATATAGAAATGTAGTTTTTTAAAAAAAAATTTACAACAGAAAGTGAAAAATGTCAGCAACAATGAAATACCACCAAATGAAAGCTCTATTAGTGAGAAGAAAAGGAGGTAAAATTCATTTGGGTGGTAAGTTGCATGACGGAGCAATAAACGGTGAAAGTAGTGTAGTGCGGATTTGTAAAAAAGGGCCTGGTCACTAGGGGGGTATAAACCTGTGGTCTTCAAGTGGTTAAACCCCGCACTTATGCTTTACATATATGGTAGTGGTGCTAAAGAGGGTTAAGGGAAAGAGCTATTGGATTCTACAGGAAGTTTTGCAGCCACATAGCAGGATTGTAGAGCATTTGTCAGAGAAAGTCAATAACCACCCTACACTGAGGCTACAGACATCTCTGCGGAGATTGCGCAGCTTGATTAAAAGACAAAAACGTTTCAGAATAATCTGCCATGTGTATAAATGTATAAAAACGTGTATTTGCAATTTTCAGCAGTTTTCTCCTTTGCAGGCTTCATTTCTAATTCACAGTTTTCTCTAAGCTTGTGGGTGGAGATTAGCGGTAATAATGTCTGCCCAAAGAGTACACACACAGACAGCAGATTCTGCTCTCTAACTCCCTCACTCAGAAGCACCATATACAGTTGTGTTCAAAATTATTCAACCCCCACTGAAATTGAGTGTTTTGGCCAGTTTGACATTGATTTTGATCATTTCAGTCATCTTGTTTACAATTAAATCAAAGAGGCACTTGTAAGTCAGACAAATATAACATAACATTTATAATGAAATAACCACAAATGTCTTTTCTGTGCTCACATCATTATCAGTTTTATTCAACCCCCAAGTGACATTCAATCTTAGTACTTAGTACAACATCCTTTTCCAGTTATAACAGCTTTTAAACGTGAAGCATAGCTTGACACAAGTGTCTTGCAGCGATCTACGGGTATCTTCGCCCATTCTTCATGGGCAAAAGCCTCCAGTTCAGTCACATTCTTAGGCTTGCGCGCTGCAACTGCTTTCTTTAAGTCCCACCAGAGGTTCTCAATCAGATTTAAGTCTGGTGACTGCGATGGCCACTTCAAAATGTTCCAGCCTTTAATCTGCAACCATGCTCTAGTGGACTTGGAGGTATGCTTGGGATCATTGTCCTGTTGAAAGGTCCAACGTCTCCCAAGCCTCAGGTTTGTGACGGACTGCATCACATTTTCATCCAATATCTCCTGATACTGAAGAGAATTCATGGTACCTTGCACACGCTGAAGCTTCCCTGTACCTGTAGAAGCAAAACAGCCCCAAAGCATGATTGACTCCCCACCATACTTCACAGTAGGCAAGGTGTTCTTTTCTTCATAGGCCTTGTTCTTCCTCCTCCAAATATAGCGTTGATCCATGGGCCCAAACAGTTCTAATTTTGTTTCATCAGTCCACAGAACACTATCCCAAAACTTTTGTGGTTTGTCCACATGACTTTTGGCATACTGCAGTCGACTCTTCTTATTATTTGGAGACAGCAAGGGGGTGCGCCTGGGAGTTCTGGCATGGAGGCCTTTATTACGCAGTGTGCGCCTTATTGTCAGAGCTGAAATTTAAGTACCCGCATCTGACAAATCTTTTTTCAGTTCCTCAGCAGTCACACGGGGACTTTTCAACACTTTGCACTTCAGGTAATGCACAGCAGTCGAAGACAGCATCTTCTTTCTGCCACGACCAGGTAGCAGTGTTCTTTTCTTCATAGGCCTCCTCCAAACATAGCGTTGATCCATGGGCCCAAACAGTTCTAATTTTGTTTCATCCGTCCACAGAACACTATCCCAAAACTTTTGTGGTTTGTCCACATGACTTTTGGCATACTGCAGTCGACTCTTCTTATTTTTTGGAGACAGCAAGGGGGTGCACCTGAGAGTTCTGGCATAGAGGCCTTCATTACGCAGTGTGCGCCCTATTGTCTGAGCTGAAACTTCAGTCCCCCCCTCTGACAAATCTTTTTTCAGTTCCTCAGCAGTCACAGCAGTCGAAATCAGCATCTTCTTTCTGCCACAACCAGGTAGCGTTTCAACAGTGCCCTTTGCCTTGAATTTGCGAATGATGCTTCCTATGGTGTCTCTTGGTATGTTTAACATCTTTGCAATCTTCTTATAGCCATTGCCCTTCCTGTGAAGAGAAATCACCTCTTCTCTTGTCTTCCTGGACCATTCTCTTGACTTCACCATGTCTGTAAACACACCAGTAAATGTCTAGAAGGAGCTGAGTATCACAGTCATTTTACATCTGCATAATTGGTGCTTATTATGCTTGATTGCTGCTCCTTGACATCCACAGGTATTTTCAATACCTGATCGAAAACACTTGAATGAACCTCTGTTCTTAAGAGTGGTAGTCTTTAAGGGGTTGAATAATTGTGTCAATGAAGAAATCACAAAAAAAACATTTAATACTGTATTACAAAAACAATTGATGTCATTTTAGTTGCATTTGGTTCTTTATAAAGTCCTTGTAAGATTTCATTCTGAACACAATTACAAATGTACACTAAATTCCCTAAAACCCTTTACAGCATTGGGGGTTGAATAATTTTAAACACAACTGTAGAACATATAGAGAAGTAGTGATGTGAATATAGCACTTGGAGTGATATATCTAACACTTACTATTAGATATTGAGTCTAATTAATCATGTCTGTCTCACAATGCTTGTTTCTCTGTGCACTTCCTCACTTAATCTCCAACCTTCTTGTCTATATAGAATTCTAGGGTATGATGTAATCTGATCCTGCAGTTAGATGCGGCAGCCCCTCTCCGTCTCACAAGATGGATTTTTCATAAATTTCAGGGAAAAGATTAGGTTAAGAAAGAGGCTGATAACTCCAGAACAAGCTATTTTTTCTGATAAGATATATTATACAATTTTCTTTCACCTATTGATTTATGAAAGGTTGTGTGAAAATTAAGTGCTCACTTAACTGAGATTGGAGAGTGCACATTGTTTGTGCCCGTTCATCAGCCTGTGTAAAAGACCCATTAGATTCAGGAGCCAACAGAGACAAACCAAGACTCACTGAGAACAAAGTCAAGGTACCAAAAACATTTGTATGAGTTTCCTGCAGCTTGCTGCAACTGCATTTTAGCTGTGATATGGCTATAAAAACGCAACCAATTTGCAGAATAGTTGAAATTGAGTCCCAGTCACATGCTACTTGCTTAGTGGTATATGAGAACAAAATCGCATGTGCCTTGCCTCCAAAATTCCAACAGTGTTTGATTTTCTGCCATTGTCACATTGCAGGCGCAGCATGTCCCATTGTGACCACATTGATTTCATTACATGTGATGTGGCACAATGTAGCCTCAGCCTTATACACAAAGAAATCCAGCTCCTAGAAATTTGTCCTGACTCATTACTGTTAATTGTCAAATCAGAAGTGATACGCATGCATGTATCATTTTGCTACGAAGGACTCAAGCTGCAACTGCTTTTTTCAGAAATATAAAGTATCACGTCTTGTTAGATATTTCCTTTGTGGTCTACCAGATGACGAATGTATATACGTGTTTTTTACTTTCTCACAGATAAAGAAAATTTTAAACTTCATCCTAAAGGGAAAAGAGAAACATGCATTTAGAAGTCAATTTCCTGTTTTAGTACAATCAAAGCAAGTTTCCAGTCTGAAAATCTGAAAAGTAGTCCTGACATTTTTCATAAGTTTCCAGTCTGAAAATAAAAGTAGTACTGCTATTCTTCACAATTAGCTCTTCTAAAAAGGACCTTAGGATTACAGACGTTCTGATTACTGGTAGAACTATCTAAATGCAGTGACAGCGGGTGCTAAGGAGAAGGGAAGCAGTAGATGATTAAGCTGTAAGTCATGCACAGTTTGTTGTCAGTCCCACTGTAGTTCTGTGGTATGAGAACAGTTGGTAATATCTGACAGCCTGAGAATAGATGATATTTCATGTCTAAATAAATTTGTTTTATTTATTGGGCGGTGTTGGCCTGCCATATGTTTTTATTAATATTTTTCTGAAGGTTTGCCAAAGATTTCATGGGAATCGTGTCAGACAAAAATTACATAACATATGACACTGTTCAAAAAATATTCACATTAGTTTTTGTGCTTCCAAGTGTAAAACAGAGAAATCGCTAGTACATTTTGGACAGCTGGCTTCCCAGCTACAGTCTCGAGGCAAGGTGTTAATCCCATGTATTACAACTGCTTTATCTGACATAACTTGGAGTTAAACAGCTGGAGAGGATGATCTGGTTTGTTTAATTCAAGACCAGTATATCACATTATACTGTTTACTGAATGGGAGTTATGTCATGCATTATATTGGCATATATGTCTAGGTCTACAGACCTTGGAGTTAGAAATGAGCCATTACCAGGTTTCTTAAGGTAAAATCTCTTTATTGCTTATTTGATCTCCTTTGCTAAGTCTCCTGCTCAGCATCAACCCTGAAAGGGAGTCTGGCACAACGTGTTCATGTTTTAAACTACTCATACAGAGTTATTGTGCACATACTCATGAATAAAACAGTACCTTTGAAGTATATGTCCCTTGTAGAGAAGCTGCAAAAACCAGGTTATAAACTTATGCAAACTAGGTCTCATAAGTGCCCAGGGGCGGTGTTATGGTTGTAAGTGCCCAGGCCCCTCGCAGGTATGCAAGCCTAACTCTTTCCCATGGTGTCCTCTGGCCCGCCCTGTAATGATCTTGTGTCATCCTCTTCAGTTCTCGTCTGCAAACTTCACAGCTGGGCCCAGGCATGTGCAGTGCTCTGCCCACTAGACTTTAGACATTATTGCAGACTTTACTGTTAAGACACCCTTCATACTTGGACATGACTTGGCCAGTCAGATATTTAAAAATCTGTATGCCTTAGTTGCGAATTACAAGCGCAATTACAAAAGTGAGATTGCTAGCTATAGATTCTGCAGGAAGAGACTTCAGTAAGATAGAGAGGAAAGAGTATGATAATTTGCATACTTGCTCAAATGCATACAAAATCATTTGGGGAGATTTGCACTGTATATTGTGGTAATTGTGTTTTATGCTATCGTTGGATATACTACAACCCTCTTATTGCATTTAGGTAACAGGAAATGTTTATTCTGGCACATCTGGCCTGGTTACTGACTCCTGCCTCATTTGCTCACCATTGCACTCTACATGCCCTGTCCATACACTCATACAAACACTAAACATCATGGGCAGCCCGACTGCAATCAGATAGTAGCTCTGGGACTAGGGTGTGCTCGTAGGGAAGAAAAGGTGCCCCTGCTTTCACTGCACAGCCCTAGGGAGCAATGGTATGAGGAAAGCCACTGTGATTGACTGTGTCAGCCAGAGCAACTACCACTCCCATCCTCCACTCTGACTCCTCCTGGGCTTGCTGCACTAAAAAAGAGTACTGTCTCTTTGAAAACTTATGTGCAATGCACATCAGTGCACCACCAGAACAAGCTTCAATGAATAAATTCCTCTGTGTGTCCCATATATGCCAGTGCAGGAAACACTTGCCGACTGTGCAAGATAATCAAAATTGAACAGAAACTTCCACACCTGGAAATAAAATCCAATCCTTTAATTAGAAAGCATTAAAATGCAGCAGCACTGCCGAGATGTTTGGAAAAAACATTCTTAATCATGATATAACGTGTACAACCAAGAACCTATATGCAATCAATAAAATAAAACTGCATCATGCGACACGTCACATGAAAAGCAAGGATATTTACCTGCATAGAAGGTAATAAAACATGGACGCAGGAATTATCTGTATTATAGATACACTGCATCCAGGACATTTAATAAATGTATGATAAATTACTTCTAAGGCCTGGTGGGGGAGGGGGGATGGTCGAACCTCACTATCCACAATGCTCCAGCGTATACTTTATATTGGAAAGTTTTCCTGTAAGGCTGCTGAGCCATGATGGTATATCATAGTGAAGAGTGCATCATTATCATCTATTGTAGAGCAGTATAGTGTGTAGTGAGGCCCCATCCCCTCACCCCCTTAGACAGCTCTGCATGTGTAGGCAACCAGTCCTGCTTATATTCTAGGACAGGTTGCTAGCGGCCATTGTAAATCTTTACTGGAGACCCCTTTAAGTTTTTGTGCAGTTTCCCATCTCTGTCACCGCCTGCCACCAGATTTTTTCAGCCACGCATGAGGAGAAGCAGCTGTGGCAGTGCGGGTACCAGGAGTGCTGTCGATGGTTTTTATATATAGTTTATTTCAATAGTTGCTTTCCTTATTGATGCGCAGGCTACGATTTAAAAAAAACGAAATAAAAACCTAGAAGCATAATTGGTCAGGACTTTTGACCCAAGATAGATCTATCACATGTTGGACAAGATTTACTAATCCTAAGGATGGAGTAAGCTAAAATAAGCTGTCTAGACATGCACCATATTTATTACGGTGGCTCAGGCTGGATGAAAAATTTGGTGTGAGGATGGACACTTTTCTGTGTCTCTATAGCAACTATTGGTTGGTTTATCTTGAGACAGATTTGTATGCCAGAATTGTGGCACAGTTTTCCTGTAAAATGGTGCATCTTAGGCCCTCCTCTTTCTGCAAAGCCTTACCCACTTGTCGAGTTGTCGGGAAGACAGATTTTTGGAGCAAACATATTAGTAAATCCGGGGCCTTTGTGGTATAACTTTGATGCATGCATGATGCATGCCAGGGATTCATCATATATAAGCTTAGTCAGGCTCTTGACAATCACTCTTCTCTCAAAACTAGTCTACAAATACTAACCAGAGACCAGAAAAAGCTGCTAGTAAGCAAAAATATTGTAGGCAAAAAAACGTTCCAAACAAGCAGCCCTGAGAATTCAAAGCTGCTGTTGACTATGGTGGAGAATTGCTCATGTGCCAGAAGATAGGAATTCTCAGTTCATTGTCATTGGCAAAGACTGAGGCCGTTATTACACAGTCACTGTTTGGTCAGTGTTTGATCAGTGATTTCCATCAGTGATCGTGAGCCAAAACCAGGAATGGAGGCTACAAAGAGATAAGGGATAATGGAAAGTTTTGTACCTGTTCTATATTTTTGACCCACACCTGGTTTTGGCTCACAATCACTGATGGAAATATTAAATTACACTTACCAATAATTGGTTTGCCGTGAGCCTATAACAGCACCCTGAGAGACTCCAGTCCAGGACAGGAAACAAAAACTTCCATGGACTGCTTTAAAAGAGGGAACACCCCCTACTACCTCAGTTAATAGTGAGAATACTGTCCTAATTCTTACAAAACACACCTGTTTTTTATTATATATAGATGGATAATTTTTTTCTTAGATTCTTTTTTTCCTTTTTTATTTTTTATCCATATATTTTTTTTTTTCAAAAGAAAAGGCGGAAGACCGATTACCAGTAAGTGCAATCTAATATTTCCCCTTCGGCCATGACAGCACCAAATAGAATAGAAACAGATGCTATGGAGGAACTTCAAGTGAAGCACTTTTCTCCCCAAAGGACAAGAAGTCTCCAGAACCTTAATCTAATCTATAATGTATGAAAAAAGTATTCAGGGAACTCTAAGTAACCACTCTGCCAATTTGTTCTGTGGAGGCATCTGCTCTTTCTGCCTAGGACATGGAACATTCCCTGGTAGAATGAGCTCCAAAACCCTTAGAGGGAGGCATATCTGCAGAACTATAAACTGGGCATATGGCCCTAACAATCCACCTAGCAAGTGTTTTACTACAAACCTTATCCCGTTTATTCCTCCCCTGGAACAGAACAAAAAGAAGGAAGATTTTCTGCAGCGAAGAGTTACCTCTAAGTACCTGGATAGACACTTTTTAACATCTAAAGTATGCAATTTTTGTTCCTTACTGGGGTTAAGGTCCTGAGAAAAAGTTGGCAAAACCACATCTTGAGAACAATAAAAGGGAGAAACCACCTTAGGAAGGAAGGCAGGATTAGGTTTAATCACAACGCTGTCCTCCAGGATGTTAGTAAAATGAGAAGCTGAAATAGCTCTAATTTCTTCTACTCTCCTAGCTGTGGTAATTACCACAAGAAAGGCAGTTTTTAATGACAAAATATTTGTAGGTGAGTCTTCAAGTGACTCAAAAGGAGGTTTGAACAACTTAGAAAGGACAAGATTCAGGTCCCACTGAGGCATTCCTACAGTATCCTGAGGTCTAATTCTACAAACTTCCCTACAAAATGTCTAATCCAGAAATGGTTTGCCAAAGAGACATCAAAGAAGGCACTCAAAGCAGAGACCTGCACTTTAAGTTTGTTGGGCCTAAGATTCTTATTCCGCCTTGGGAGGTGGTTTGAGGGGATCATTGGGATCCTGTGAGAATTTTAAGGAAGCTCTCCAGACTCTTAGGTAGAGCTTAGAAGTGACACACTAAATAAAAGGGTAGAAATGACCTTGTCGGATAATCCCCTCTTTCGCAAGATAGTCCTTTCAAGTTTCAGGTTATTAGGTGAAAGTTCTCTACCCCTGGATGGAGAACTGGCCCTGGAACAGGAGATCCCTCTTTAACCAGGTGAACTATGGCCTGCTCGGCCAGAAAGGAGTTATCAGAATAATCCTTACATGTTCCTGCTTCAATTTCTGGACAAGCCCAGGAACCCTGGGAAGTAGACTCAGAGAGGGAAAGGTATAAGAATGCGAGTTGGGCCAAGGGAGAGATAGAGCATATATCCCCACAGGGGAGCCCCTGGGATTCAAGGAGAAAAATACTTTGCACTTAGGGTTCTTTCTGGTGGCGAAAAGATCAAGGCTCGGATGCCCTTAAAGTTGAAATATCTGCAAAACACTGAGACACTACCCCCCCCCCCCCACCTCCGCAACTTAATAAGCGAGAGATTTTGACATTCCTTTTCAGTATTTTGTTAAAAAATCCTCTAACCAAAAGAACTGCTCATAGAGGGGCTATTCAACACTATAGCAGACCTCAGAGTGGCCATCTGCAGTGGCGATCATACTTACTTGGTCCACTGTGACACAAGAGGAGCAGTCCACAGCTGCTGCCAGCCATTGATTCGCGGAATATTCTTCCCAGGATTGACATGCCCTCCCTAATCCTCACTCGTTTGGTATTTGCCAAGCTTCCTACTTCCTAAATAACCTGGGTTACCTTTACAGGCGGTAGAAGACAAATCTGACTGAGTCTAAAATGAACTCCAGAAACTTGCACTGACAGGACGGACTCAGGAAAGATTTCTCTAAATGTATTTGCCACCCTGGGACTTATGAATTCAAATTGTCTCCTGTAACTGAGATGTCAAGATCTCTGGACATTTGACTATTATCAGGGAATCATTCAGGTGGGGTATGATTAAAATGCCCTTTTCTTTCACATGAGACTTCACTTCTGCCATCAGCGTCATGAACACCCTGGGGAACACTATTGTGGAAATTTACTGTTACCCCTGTGTTTTTGCGAGTTCGGGTATATCAGCCCATGGTAGCATCTTTTACATCTATTATGTCCATTATACAGTCCTTGAAAAGAAACTTGATTGTTGATTGGATGGACTCCATCCTGAATTTGCTGTATGCCAGGAACTGATTTAACTGTCTGAGGTTTTTAATCATACAAAAGGAACTGTCAGGTTTTGGGACAAGGAAAAAAGTGGAAAAGAATCCCCTTCTTTTTTTCTTCGCCTTGGACCAGAAATGGACCTAAGAGAGAATTGGTGAACTCACTAAAAGAGTTCAAGAGGGACCTGGATGCATTTCTTAAGTGTAATAATATTACAGGTTATAGCTAATAAGATTTTTGAAGATGTTGTTGATCCAGGGAGTTATTCTGATTGGCTGATTGAAGTCATGAATACGTTTTTTTGCATAAAATTAGGAAAATTGGCTTTTACCTCATATTTTTTTTATTTTTTTTGCCTTCCTCTGGATCAACTTGCAGGATAACAGGCTGAAATGGATGAACAGATGTCTTTTTTCAGCCTCATAAGCTATGTTACTATGTAGAAAAAACTTCCTTCTTTAGTGCAAAAATTCTTTCTCTGAAAAGGCCTTTTCTGTCTAGGAAAATAGGGACTGATAAACCTTTTTCCTATCAGACGCCTTCTCTAAGGCTATTTTCACACTAGCGTTTTTGCCTGAACCGACAGGGATCAGCAAAAACGCTTCACTTAATGATAATACAACCATCTGCATCCGTTAAAAACAGATCCAGTTGTATTATCTTTAACATAGCCAAGACGGATTGGTCACGAACTCCATTAAAAGTCAATGGAGGACGGATAAGTTTTCTATTGTGTCAGAGAAAACTGATCCGTCCCCATTGACTTGCATTGTGGTTCGTTGCCCCACCGTCTTGCCCCACTTCGTATGACTTAAAGAAAACCGCAGCTGACAATGAATGGGAACAAAACAAAAGCATTTTTTTCCGGTATTGAGACCCTATGACGGATCTTAATACTGGAAAATAGAAACGCTAGTGTGAAAGTAGCCTCAAAAATCATCTAACAGCGGTACAAAAAGGAATTCTTCCTGACAAGGAATAGGGCACAGTTTGGCTTTAGATTCTGTATATGCAAACCACCGTTTCAGCCACAAAGCTCTTCTAGCTGGAATAAAAAATGCTGCAGACCTAGCATTAAGTCTTATCGGATCTGCCAAGATATCTAAAATAAAATCTACTGCCTTAAAGATAGTGGGGAAAACCAAACACTATTTGCTCTCTGCAAGTTTTATCTTGAATGTGAAATTCTAATTGTTGTAGCCAAAGCTTAAGGGAATAGGCCGCTGAAGTAGCTGCAATATTGGGATTAAAAGCAGCCACTGAGGCTTCCAACATCTTTTTACACCTCAGCCCTACGATCCATAGGAACCCAGATCCTCAAACAGTAAAGTTTTTTTCTGAGAGTTTTGCAGCTGAGGCATCTACCCTAGGGGCACTATCCCAGAAGGCCAACTCCTCCTCATCAAAATGATATTTATGTTTAACAGATCTGGGAATAAAAATTTAGCTTCCATTCCTTTTGAATAATGGATCTCATGTTGTCATTAACTAAAAACAGGTTTTGTCAGGCAAAGGTCATCATAATGGCCTGTGCTGACCATGAAAGCTCACATTGGCTAGTACTTTTTCCTATAGTGTGCAAGCACAGCCACTGATTCTGGATTCCAGGGTGGTCATAACTAGAGATGAGCGAATTTCTCAAAAATTCGATTCGGCCGATCCACCGAATTTTCCATAAAGATTTGATTCAATCCGAAATTATTTGTGGCAAATCTTGCTAAAATACAGCTGCAGAGAGCCTGTATAGTGGTGTAGCACACTGTGCCTTGCAGTAACACGCATAGGGAGTCTGCTGTGGTAGTGAAACAATACTGTGAGTCAGTATGACTAGCAGAGGACAGGCGTCGCTCTTAGAATCACTGCACACTTCACTTATTTGGGCAGTTACGGGGCCAAAACTGACCAAATAACTCAAGTCTGAACTCAGCCTTACAGGTCAATGTTAGCACCAGGTATAAAGAACCGTGCAAAGGCCCAAGATCCTACTGTAGCGTGAAAGAGTGCACTCCTTTTAGACCGTCGTCAGCTGATTCCACATAGATGTCTACAGTACCTGTTCTATTAAATGCTTATACAAGTAGAGCCCCCCTGACAGAGTGGAGAAGGTGTCAGCAGTAAGTTTGTGTTGACGTCACTGATTATTTTGCCCTTTCTCTGATCTGTCAAAACAATAACTGTCTGTTGAGCATCCGCCTTCACTCAGCATTTGGTCAGTAATCCATCAGTATTGCTAATGCCAAGAAAAAACAGAAGTGGATCCAAAACAGAGATGGAATATTTGCATGTTTTCTGTGTTTTATACCCACTCCTGCTTTTGGCTGCCAAATCATTAGCCAATTCTGATGGGACCATACTGGCCTGACAGCTGCTACACAGACAGGATCCATTGTGCGTCTCATTTTTCCTTCCTTCTGACAGATTAGAAGAAGGGTCAAATAAATGATGACGTCAACAGGCCAAAAAGGAAAAATAGTGGCCCAGTCATGAAATGGGGAGGGTGGGAGAACAGCATGAAAAGTCCACAGAGTGGCCCAATGACATAGTGTTGAGGTAGCAGCAGCATGAGGAGACCACAGAGTAGTCATTGGTGGGTGAAAATCCTGGCTGATCCACGCTTGATTCATCTTGACAAAGGTCAGTCTCTCCACATTTTGGGTGGATAGGCGAGTTCTCCTTGGGGTAACTATGGCCCCCACCACACTATACACCAGCTCTGATGTCACACTACTGGCCAGGCAGGACATCTTTTCCAGGGCAAACTCGGCCAGTTGCGGCCGCAAATCCAGTTTGGCTGCCCAGTAGTCCAGCGGATCTTCAATGTCGGGTGGCAGGGTGCTGTCCAAGTATGCCACCACCTGTTGGTTCAGGTTCTGCTCCATATCTAGCTGCTGGTGAGTAGTGTGTTACACATGAGCTGCCACTGGCTAACATCAAAATTACACAGGGGGGTACCTTTGTCCGCCTGTATCATCAATAAATCGTTTATGGTCTTTCTCTGTTCGTATAGTCGGTCCAACATAAGAAGGGTAGAATTCCAACAAGTGGAAACGTCGCATATCAGCCTATGTTGGGGGATGCCGTTCTGCCGCTGCAGCTCAAGGAGTGTGTGCTTTGCGGTGTACGAGTGGCTGAAGTACATGCAAAGTTTCCTGGCCATTTTCAGGATGTCTTGCAGATGGGGTGAAGACTTCAGGAATCGCTTGACAACCAGGTTATTATTATTATTAGTTATTATTAAAGCGCCATTCATTCTATAGCGCTGTACATATGAAAAGGGGTATTCATACATAATACAGACAATTGCACTAAGCATGAACAAGATGAGTTACAAACCGGTACAGAAGGAGAGAGGGCCCTGCCCGTGAGGGCTTACAATCTACAGATTGATCATGTGCGGCATGCAGGGCGCATGACTCAGCCCTCCTTGACACAGCATTCGACACTATGTTCTTCCCATTGTCGGTCACCATGGTTCCCATTTTGAGTTGTCGCGGAAAAAGCCAGGATTACATTTTTTGATGAAGGACACGGAGCAGTTCCTCTCCTGTGTGACTCTGTTCACCCAGACAAACTAGGTTCAGAAAAGCGTGACACTGTCCTGCCCTCCACATGTGGTATGCTGGATGGCACTGTGAATTGTCCCTGCAGTGGAAGCTGAGGAGGCAGAGGCGGACATTGTTGGAGGACCAACGGTGAGAGAACGTGGAGGCGGAAGCGGCGTCACCTGGTCAAGTTGTTGGTGTGGCTGGACAGGAACCACATTCACCCAGTGGGTCTTAAAGGACATGTGCTGTCCCTGCCCGTAGTTACAGCCCACACGTCAGCACTGCTGTGCTCGTTGTCAGACACCGACAGGCTCAAGGACTGGCCCACCTTCTGTTCTACATATGTGTGCAGGGCTGGTACTGCCTTTTTGGCAAAGAAATGACGGCTTGGGACTGTCCACCTCGGGTCGGCACAAGCCATCAGTTCTCGGAAAGGTGCAGAGTCCACCACTTGGAGAGGGAGGGACTGCAGTACCAGCAACTTGGCCAGGAGCACGTTCAGCTTCTGCACCGTAGGATGACCACACGCATATTGCTGTCTCTTGGCAATCGCTTCAGTGATCGACTGCTGATGAAATGAGTGATGAGGAGTAGGAGGACGAGTAGCAGGAGCATCAGGACCGGTAGATAATGGAAAGGACAGACAGCGCTCTTCAGCTGAGGTGGTGGAGCCTTGACTGCTTAAAATTGGGTGTGTGCCACTGGGTGATGCAGCGGTTGCTGCGGCAGGCTGGACCACCACATCGAAACCACGTTTCTCCCACACCACTTTATGGTGACGCTGCATATGTTGACGCAGGGCTGTGGTGCCAACATTTGCACCCTCGGCACTCTTCACCTTCTGCCCACACATTCGGTATGTTCACCTCCTCCAGGGGTTTAACAAAAAACTGCCACACTGCCGAGTAGGTGATTTTACACTCCGCACTGACTGACTGCTACCGCCGCTGCCTTTGTGAACCCCTGCACCACTACTTTCCAGGCAGTTAGGCTCCTGCAAAGTGGGTGGTCTACACCCGGCAAGCCACCCTCTTTTCCCGATGGTGATGATGAAGCACCTTCATCACCCGGCTCCCAATTATGATCGGCTACATCATCATCAAGTACTGTCTGTACGTCACTGATGTCTTCCTCAACGGTCTCTGAACCAGGAGCCTACCAATCGCAACAGAAACTCCCACGCCACTCTCCTCATCAATACATGACCGTTTACCGGGCCATGACAACTAAGGGTTGTGTCTGACAAACCCACCGACTCTTGGCTGGGGGTGTCTGATGTCACTTGGGACAAAGTGGATGAGCAAGTCAACCATTCAAGAACCGCTGGGTTGCCGGTCAAGACACGACCGCTAGATGACACCGGGAGCTCAAGCCTCTCGAAGTGACCCCTGCTGGCACTCCCCCTTACACTGCTGCGACCTGTGCCTGCCCCACAAACATTTAGGCCTTTGCCTCTGTTAGATCAAATGAGAAAATAAAAAGGAAATTAATACATCCCAAAAAAGGCTGTCGTTTTGTCACTTCTCCGCACAGCGACTAATAAGACTTTGTTTTTTCCAAGAATACACCACAAAAACCACAAAAAAGGCTTTAAAACATATAACTGCACTGCTGAACGGCAACTAATACTTTTTCTTCCACTAATGAACTCCAAAAAAGGCTGTCATTTTGTCACTTCTCCACAAAAACGCCTAATAAGCCTTTTTTCCCACTAATACGCCACAAAGAAGGCTTTAGAACATATAACTGCATCACTGAATGGCAAATAAGCCCTTTTTTCCCACTAATACACCCCAAAAAGGCTTTAGAATGTATAACTGCACTGCTGAACAGCAAATAAGCCCTTTTTTCCACTAATACACCCCACAAAAGGCTTTAGAACATATAACTGCACCGCTGAGCTGCAAATAAGCCCTTTTTCCCACTAATAAACCCCAAAAAAGGCTTTAGAACATATAACTGCACCACTGAACGGCTAATAAGCCCTTTTCTCCACTGATACACCCCAAAAATGCTTTAGAACATACAACTGCACCACACCCTGTTAATGGCTGTATGACACAGTACTTGCACCCCAATAACAAGCAAAGTTTGCTGGAATTACAGAGGTATCATCTATTGCAAACCTGAAAGCAGCAGTATAATAGCAATTTGGATCCACAGTCAGTGCAGCAAGGTGGAATAGGATTGCTCCTATTACCCAGGCTGTACACTCCCGTATTGGACCCTGTTCTCCAGGCTTGAACTGGCCCACAGGGGTACAGGGGAATCCCCCTGTGGGCCCCTGAGCAAGGGAGGCCCCTAGTCTCCCACCCCCTGCACAAGTGGAACATAACGCTTTAGATTTACTGCACTACATACATATATTCAATGTACAGCACCTCAACCAGCATCTGTTCATATAAAAAACTTGTTAAATTATTTATTATATTTGAATGTATCCATACAGGGGGCCCCCAAAATAAATTTTACTGGTGGGCCCTAGGTACACCAGTCGGACACTGCTGTTCTCCTTTTATAGTGTGGAATAATTCCTCTCTATCCTTTCCCTACACTTCTAATGATCTCTCCCTGAATTTCTATTCAGCCCAAAAAAAGTTTTAAAGTCTTTTCCACCACTTTCCCTACCACCTGCTAACGTCTCTCCCTGCACCAAGTACACTGGAAAATGGCTGAATCCAAGATGGCTGATTGGCTGCATGCATGGCATTGTGGGTGATCCCTCGTTCCCAGAGTTCTTTGTTGCATGTCCTAACACGTGCAGCAGCCATTGTAGGAAAAAATGCGATTCGTTACCACAAACCGTGAGGAAATTCGGATTCAATGTGAATCTAATTTTTCCTGAAATTCGGATCGAATTCCACTTCGTCAACTTCGACTTGCTCATCTCTAGTCATAAACATAGAAACGAGCAGTGTATAATGTGATGAAAAAATGAATCCAGCCAGCAAAGGAAGCAATATGGATAATAACAATACATTAGTAAGTGCCTTGTATTAACTTTCTCTACATCATAAATGCTATTTGCAGAATTGACAAAACCCCCTTAAATAAGTTTTATGAGAACTGTACTTTGGCTTTAAAATGGGAAGTACTTCATGCACTGTATAAAAGCTAATGAGGTCAGTTGACCTCATTACATAACTATTCTGGCTACAATGTTAATCACCCAGAAGTGGTGAACATGCAGATGCCAGCTGATGTTTCTGAAAATAATTCCTTATATCTCTCAGTGCTATGCTCTTTAAACAGTTTCCTGGAATTAGTTAATAATTATTCAGTTTAGGTAAGTACTAGAGATAAGCGAATTTCCTATTTTGAAATTCGTTCACGCTTCGTTTTGTGGTAAAAGCAGAATTGCGTTATGGATTCCGCATTTCCATTATGGATTCCATAATGAAATGCCTTTAGAGGAATTCCGTTATTCATTTCGTCATAATAGAAGTCTATAGGCCGCAAAACGGATCCGTCCCGTTTCCGTTATTCAGGGGAGTTCGCTCATCTCTAGTAAGTACATACATGTGAATTAAAATAGACCTCATTACTATGACAGCAAAATGTACCAAATGTTACACCTCCTTTAGTACAAACTGGACACAAATAAGACAAGGGAGCATTAAGTAGAATGTATTATGTCTGTTGTTTTTTATTGTATCTTGTAAAATATTATATTTTACATTTAATAAAATTATACTGATGATGATATAAAATGATTTGTCATTCTTTATTATATCCGGGTAAACATAAATGAATAATAACTGCACTATGATTTATAGCACTCACAGGCTACATGAACTGCACATACAGTACATGCTGTACTGCAGTGGTCTTAGGGTGGATGCACACAGTTTTTTTTCCGCATAGGTTTTCTTGTGGAAAAACTGCAGCGTCATCAGTAACGATGTGCGATCTGAAACACGCAGAGGTGGTGTCGGAATTAGATTTTATATTAGCACATTGAATAAAAGCTCTCATGATTTTGGAAGCTGGACCTTCTTCTTTGTTTTGTCATTGTGCTTATGGTGCCTTGTTCTCATCCCAGACTGTGCTTCTTCTGAGAATTAGGCTAGATGCAGACGTCTGTTAAACCCGGACGTGAGCAGTCCGTAGTAATGCGGGCTGGATTTGTTCTTTACGTCCGGGTTTAACGGACGTCTGCATCTAGCCTTAGTGCAGTTTGTTTTGTTTCTTAGGTGCGGATATTGACCTGCTGTGAGGATTCTGAAATCTGCATTAGGTCAATAGTTTTCTTTGAATTTCACCCTTTTCAATATAAGGGTGAGATCTGCAGAAAATCTGCACAAAAAGCATTAAAAAGACACACAAAAAAGCACCAAAAATGTAAGAAATAGTGCAAACGTCAGTTTTCGTTGTGTCTGTGGCTTCAAGCTGTGGTTAAGTGATCCTCAGCGCTGTTTCCCATTGAAATGAATGGGAGGCAGAGAGGATGCAGCTGCCGGCGGGTTCTCCCAAAAAAATGTTGGTGTGGCCGTCTGCACAGAAATTTCACAGAAAACCCCGCTGTGTGAACAGGCTCGCCTCTAAGGGTACCTGCACACAATGCACATTCTATGTGTTTTTTTCCACAGATTTTCATTAGGAAGAACCGCAGCATAATACAGTACCAGCAAAGTGTATGAGATGAGACAAACCTCATGTACACTGCAGCATGATAATTGTTGTTGTATTTACTTCTGCAAAACTGTATCAAATCCGCAACAAAAACTGCACAAAAATGCAATAAATAGTGCAGATTCATTTGCATTTTTTGTTTGGTTTTGGTGTAGATTTCTTGCAGATTTTCTGCACGCAAATCAGCACTGTGTGCAGGTACCAATAGGTGCTTGCACACAAGTGCAGGTGAATGGACATAAGATCAACACAAATTTTCGTAATTGCGGTTTTTGGTGCAGATTAAATGCGGATCTAACCCTTCATTGGAAAAGTACCGCAAACTTAATTGACATGCTGCGGATTTGGAAATCTGTGTAGTCTCACACAAATTTGTGTAGTCTCATACTCAATCTCATAATCTCAAATCTCACACTTTGCTAGTACTGTACTATGCTGCAGTTTTTCTGCACAGGAATCCGTGCAGAAAAACAGCGAATATTCCACAACGTGTGCAGATGACCTTACGGTACCTGCATATGGTACAGATTTATGTGCAGAAAATTAGCACCAAAACAGCACTAAAAATGTATATAAAGCCTATTTATCGCAGTTTTGTGCATTTTTAGTGCTTGTTTTTGTGCATATTTTCGTGCAGTTTATGTCAATGACCAAATTGAAGTCTATGCGCAAATCCAGTCAAACAATTGACATGATGCGGATTTTAAAATTCGAACAACAGGTCAATTTCAGCACCTAAAGAAAAAAGCAAAGTGTACATGACATTTGTCAAATCTCATTCATTTTATTGGTAGTGTATTATGCTATGGTTTTTCCACACAAAATCTGCTTGGAAAAACCCAGTGTAATCCTTACCATGTGCAGCCACCCTTAGGCCTCTTGCACATGAACGTTGTGTGCCCGTGGCCACATTGCAGCCCGCGTGCACTCCTCATCACAGATGCGGACCCATTCACTTAAATAGGGTCCGCAATCACGGAGATGCAGAACGGAAGCACGGATCGGAACCTCACGGAAGCCCTACTGAGTGCTTCTGTGGTGTTGCTGTCCGTGCCTCCGCACCACAATAAAATAGAACTTGTTCTATTTTGTTTGCGGTGCGGACAGATCACGGACCCATTCAAGTTGAATGGGTCTCGATCCATCCCGGCCGCCGCACAGATGTTGCCCATGCATTGGGGACCGCAAATTGCAGTCCCCAATGCACGGAACGGATGCACAACGTTCGTGTGCAAGAGGCCTTACCCTGGGTTCAGACGCGCGTTCGTACGCGCGTTCTTGTGATTGACTGCTGTGGTGTCAATCACAAAACGCGCGACAAACGCCCCAAAAAAAGCTCAAGTACTTGTTTATGCGTCGGGCGTTTTACAGCGCGTTCAAACGCGCTGTAAAACGCTCAAGTGAGAACCAGGACCATAGGAAAGCATTGGTTTTCATGTGTTGAGCGTTTTACAGCGCGTTTGAACTTGGTTACTCTCACTCTTACTCTAACTTAGGGTTACTCTCACTCTTTTGCACACTCATCATTTTTAGACACATAATATATTGCTATGTTTTCTATTTTAATGGGCCATCTAAGGACACATTATATTGCAAGCAATGTCTTAATTCTAGTAAACGTCTCTCCTAGGTTGCAAGGTTGCCATTGTGGTCTGAAACCTCTGGATTGATTTGCACAAGAGTTATTAAATCACAATAGGTTTCCTTATGGGCCCCTACACATACTATAATTTTCACTGACCTTTTTTTACCACAAAAACCCCTCACAGAAACTGCTTTCTTAAATTTTTAACACAACATATGGGTTTTCTGACCTTTTTTGCAGCTTTTCTTTTCTAAGTGACTGTGTGAACCAAGCTTTTTTTTCTGGCCTTTTTTCTCTATACAGAAGGAGATGTCAAAATACCAGAAAAAAATGCCAAAAGCTTCAGCATACTGCGTTTTCCTGAAAGCGTCAGACCGCAAAAACGCTGCTTGGTTAACAAGAATGTCAGTAACAGAAAAATTCAAGTCTGTCTTGTGTTTCATATTTCCCAGACACCTTCAGATAACATCTGTAGCTGCTGTTTATTACTGCAAAAACGCATAAAAAACCTAGAATCAAAAAATGATACAAAAAGTGCACAAAAACGCAATAAGGGTCCCTACACACACAATTTTGGACTGGAGTTTATTTTTTTGCATGCTGTAAAAACACCAGAATCACCACATGTGCCAGTTTTTGGCGTAAAAAGTTGCATGACCTTGGTTTGCAACTTTTTAAATGCCAGTGTTACAATATTTTGTCGCACGGGCATTTTAACCCTGTGCTCGCCAGAGTGGTGAGTGAGTGATGGGGATGTGGCAGGGGCTGGGCCAGTGCTGGGAAATCAGGCCCGACACATTTACCATCTTTTATGCTTAGAAACAGGCGTAAAAGCAGAGTAGAAACTACTCCAATCATGGAACGGAATGCCGGAGGAGCACTTAGATTATGATGAGGGCTGAGTCTCATAATAAATTACGCTCTTTCTCTGCCAGCACAGGGTGGAAACAAAGACCCACGTGAAATGCTGGTCTTTGTAAATGACCCGCAGTGTGTTTGTCCGCTAGTGTTTTCTTCTTGGCGTTTTTCCTCTATAGAGAAGGTGATGTTAAAAAAATTTCAAGAGCTAAAGCATGCTGCGTCATGAAAAAAAAAGGCACCCGTGGCTGGTCAGTGTATCCGTTTTTACCATCCGTGTGCATAAGATCAACGCAACAAGGACACAACATGGACTTCAATGGGCGTGCTTGGTCCGCATCACGGATCAAAGTAGTGCATGTCTGAAATGTGGACAAACACATTTAAATCAATGGGTACGTGTGCTGTCCGTGAAAAATGGGGACAGCACACATCAGTGAAAAACGGAAATGTGGACGAGGCCTTATGCCTCATTCACTTGTCAGTGATGATAAGGTAATAGGCAAAGATCTGCACCTGTTCTGTGTTTAGAGACGCATCTGGTTTTGGCACAAAATCACTGATGGAAATCACTGACCGAACACTCACTGTGTGAACAAGGCATTAAAGGGTTTTCCCATTTAAATATATTGATGTTCAATCCTCAGGATAGGTCAATAATATCAGATCAGTGGGAGCCCAACACCCAGCACACCCAAGATCAGACATTTTTGGCTGCAAGTGGCACGTGAAACAACAGCTCTGCCCACTGTCTAGGGACCATGTCAGGGTACAGCAACTCAGCTCCCATTGAAGTAAGTGATAGCTAAACTGCAGTAAACTGGTACACAATCTACATAGTCTGTTGTGTGGAGCTACCACAGATGCCAAATTGCAACACAAATGCACTGTATGAACTTCTGTTCTGTCCTTGGCTGTGTCTTCAGAATAGGAGGAGCATGGATGAGATAAGTGCTGTTTTTAGTTTCCATGTGTTATTTTCTTTTATACTATAGTTTGCGCAGGATTGGTGCAGTTAATACAAAATATCTCTGGCTGCATTGTGTTCATTTTCCTAATCCGAAGGCAGATCATTCAGGGTTTATACATATGTCATTCTCTTACAAAAAGCGTACATGCTGCTACAAATGTAATCAAAGTTCTATTTTTTCTTTTATTATTAGCCAGATGTATTTGTAAATGTTGGCACTTATATTGAAGAATCTCAGTTTCCAGACATAAAATGAATAATTGATTTATTCAACAAGACGGCAGCCTATGAATCAAGAACCAATTTCTGTTTATGCAATATGTCAGGAGCCAATAATAACAGATGAGGTGCTTGATCAGCCCAGTGCAAAGGAATTGGAACATAGCCACAATTAACAAATGTTACAAAGGCCCTGATCTCATCAATGGGCAAAACCTCATCAGCTATTCATATAAAATTCCACAAAAAGATGTATGTCCCCATTGAAGATGCCAGCATTTCCATAGCAATTAGTGTACATTCAAACATAAGACACTGCAGAATTGCATGCTACTAGATATATTTAGAGGCATTTTATTATCGACCACTTTTTTTCCATTGCAGCTGTATTGTGGATGATGCATGTTACTGCTTCTCCTGTGGCAGCACGGAGGTAGATACAATGAGTGGCTTCACTGTTCTTTTCAAATTCAGTTATTTTTACATTGCAATGCCAACCAATTAGGGCCCATTCACACGAACGTATGTGTTCTGTTCCGTACATTGGGGCCAACTTGAATGGGTCTGCATCCCTTTGTTCCGTAAAAAGATAGGACATGTTCTATATTTTTGCGGTACAGAAGTACAGAACGGAACCCCAAAGAAGCACTCCATAGTGCTTCCGTAGGGTTCCGTTCCGTGCTTCCGTTCCGCACTGCTCCGCATCTCCTGATTTGCGGACTCATTGAAGTGAATGGGTCCACATCTGTGATGTTGAATCCACACGGAACGGTGTCAGTTTATTGCGGATCCGCATATGCGGTCAGCAATAAGGAAACTGAACCTTTACTCATCTAGATTGTAAGAGTATCTAGATTGTAAGAGTATTTTTCTTTACAGTAATCAAAACCTTAACCAGAAATTTTCATTAGCTACTACTTTTTAAACTCACTTAGAAATCTCAGCATTTAGCGATAAAAAAAAAAAAATATTATGCCGGGTTTACATTACCATTTACATTCTCCTGATCTGTCAGCCTCATTCACACGTCCGTGCTCAAATCCGTGAGCAGATGGTCAGTGATACATCCGTGAAGCATCCGTGTTGGGTATGTGTGTTAGTTTTTTGCTGTGCGTGTTGCACCTGTGTTTCACTGCCACTGAACAGCTGAAAAATAATTTTGAAAGCATCTATTTTTAATGATCCGTGAAACACGGATGCAACACGGATGGTATGAACACGGGCAAAATAGAGCATGCATCCGTGCTAAAAATACTGACCCACGGAACGTGCTAAAACACTGATGTCTGAATACACACATTAAAATGAATGGGGACGTCTGCGGTCCGTGGAGAACACGTATAGCACATATCTGTGGAACACTGACGTGTGAATGAGGCTTTATGCACATTTAGAATCCATTTTAGCAATTTATATCTGCATGTAGGGCATTTCTTTTCATCTTAAATAACTGATTTCAGATGGAAATGGCTAACACGGATGCCAAATCACTTGAATGGGTCCGCAATCCAGAGCTGCGGTGCCACTACGGAGTGCTTCCGTGGTGTTTCTGTCCGTGCCTCTGCACCGCAAAAAAATAGAACTTGCTCTTGAATGGGTCCTGGGTCCGTCGCAAGAGGATTAACTGAGCCTATCGGATGCTATAGGTACAGGATCTGTTTTTCTTATTTTTTTGTTCTTCTGATGGATGAAGAATGGAAACATAAACGATGATCTGAGCAAAATTTGTGAAAAGGAATTTGTTACCAGTTTTCTGCTGCCCTCACTTTTAAATCCTAACAGCTCCAGCACATGGGAATGAGTCCTATATTCATCAGCTCATGGCAATTCTTTGCCTTTTTTCCCAACTGAATTAGCAGCAGGTGGACATGGAAAGCCAGGTGCTCATGAATATTCAGGACTCATCAGGTGTTCAATGCAAGACTTTGGCAAAATAGCTGGGTCAATTAAAGAGAGTTAGGCTACGGCTACACAACGACATTGGTCGCGCGACAATTTTTATAATGATAGTCTATGGCAGGCGTCCTCAAACTGCGGCCCTCCAGCTGTTGCAAAACTACAACTCCCAGCATGCCTGAACAGCCTACAGGTATCAGCCTACAACAGGGCATTGTGGGAGTTGTAGTTTTACAACAGCTGGAGGGCCGCAGTTTGAGGATGCCTGGTCTATGGTGTAGCACTGAGACATGCTGCGACTGCACTGAGACACGACAGTCACAGAAAACTATCCAAAATGGATTTCTCCGCTACTGTCGCAGTGCGACACCGTAGACACTATCAATATAAAAATTGTCACGCGACATTGGTGCGACATATGTTGCAGTGTACTGTAGTTGTGCCCTATGTGTCACGTCGTCGTGTAGCCCTAGCCTTAGGCTACTTTTAAATCTGTGATTTCCCTTTCCATTTTGTTCACATTCATTGTCAATGGGGACAAAACTGAACTGAATGAAACGGAATGCACCAAAATGCGGTGCGTAGCAAGACAAATCTGTCATGACACACAATCTAAGTCAATGGTGGCAGATCCGTTTTCTCGGACAAAAAAAAAAACGGATCCGTCCCCCATTGACTTACAATGGCCTTAGAGATGGATCCGTCTTGGCTATTTTACAGATAATACAACCGGATAAGTTCATAACGGATGCAGACGGTTCTATTATTATGATGGAAGCGTTTTTGCTGATCCATGACAGATCCAGCGAAAACGCTGGTGTGAAAGTAGCCTTACCCAACATTTTGCTAAGGGGATCTGTCAGTTGTTTATGCTGCCCTGTTAGGACACCATAAAATTGATGACAGATTCCCTTTAAAGATACACTACCTTGTCGGACAAAAAAGTATATACAGTACAGACCAAAAGTTTGGACACACCTTCTCCTTTAAAGAGTTTTCTTTATTTTCATGACTATGAAAATTGTAGATTCACACTGAAGGCATCAAAACTATGAATTAACACATGTGGAATTATATACATAACACAAATATATGTCATATTCTAGGTTCTTTAAAGTAACCACCTTTTGCTTTGATTACTGCTTTGCACACTCTTGGCATTTTCCTGATGAGCTTCAAGAGGTAGTCACCTGAAATGGTCTTCCAACAGTCTTGAAGGAGTTCCCAGAGATGCTTAGCACTTGTTGGCCCTTTTGCCTTCACTCTGCGGTCCAGCTAACCCCATCTCGATTGGGTTCAGGTCTGGTGACTGTGGAGGCCAGGTCATCTGGCGCAGCACCCCATAACTCTCCTTCATGGTCAAATAGCCCTTACACAGCCTGGAGGTGTGTTTGGGGTCATTGTCCTGTTAAAAAATAAATGATGGTCCAACTAAACGCAAACCGGATGGAATAGCATGCCTCTGCAAGATGCTGTGGTAGCCATGCTGGTTCAGTATGCCTTCAATTTTGAATAAATCCCCAACAGTGTCACCAGCAAAGCACCCCCACACCATCACACCTCCTCCTCCATGCTTCATGGTGGGAACCAGGCATGTAGAGTCCATCTGTTCACCTTTTCTGCGTCACACAAAGACACGGTGGTTGGAACCAAAGATCTCAAATTTGGACTCTTCAGACCAAAGCACAGATTTCCACTGGTCTAATGTCTATTCCTTGTGTTCTTTAGCCCAAACAAGTCTTCTGCTTGTTGCCTGTCCTTAGCAGTGGTTTCCTAGCAGATATTCTACCATGAAGGCCTGATTCACACAGTCTCCTCTTAAAAGTTGTTCTAGAGATGTGTCTGCTGCTAGAACTCTGTGTGGCATTGACCTGGTTTCTAATTTGAGCTGCTGTTAACCTGCGATTTTTGAGGCTGGTGACTCGGATGAACTTATCCTCTGCAGCAGAGGTGACTCTTGGTCTTCCTTTCCTGGGGTGGTCAGCATGTTAGCCAGTTTATTTGTAGCGCTTGATGGTTTTTGTGACTACACTTGGGGACACTTTCAAAGTTTTTCCAATTTTTCTGACTGACTGACCTTCATTTCTTAAAGTAATGATGGCCACTCGTTTTTCTTTACTTAGCTGCTTTTTTCTTGCCATAATACGAATTCTAACAGTCTATTCAGTAGGACTATCAGCTGTGTATTCACCTGACTCCTCCACAACGCAACTGATGGTCCCAACCCCATTTATAAGGCAAGAAATCCCACTTATTAAACCTGACAGGGCACACCTGTGAAGTGAAAACCATTTCAGGTCACTACCTCTTGGAGCTCATCAAGAGAATGCCAAGAGTGTGCAAAGCAGTAATCAAAGCAAAAGGTGGCTACTTTGAAGAACCTAGAATATGACATATTTTCAGTTGTTTCACACTTTTTTGTTATGTATATAATTACACATGTGTTAATTCATAGTTTTGATGCCTTCAGTGTGAATCTACAATTTTCATAGTCATGAAAATAAAGAAAACTCTTTGAATGAGAAGGTGTGTCCAAACTTTTGGTCTGTACTGTATAAGTGTCTAAAACAGCTAATAAATAATAAATGTGGTGCAAAGAATGTATGACATTTTACGGAACTTCTCTTCCTGACATGACAACATTGCTTTTTCATGCCGCTGCCACTAGGTGGAGCTCAGTAAACACAGATTGTATTCTTATGCACTGAGCTCCCCCCAGTGGTGTCTTCAGGCAGACAGTTTTATAAAACACTGTATGAGGGAAACAGCAACATAATGCTGTATGGGAAGATACAGGCCTGGACTGGTTATTTGCTCAACTGAGCAGATTCCTAGTGGGCTGGTCTGTCAGGGGGCCACTTGGCAGGAATAAACATGAACTACACTCATGATGCAAATCCTGCATAACATGATGCTAAACATCACCATTACAGGTCTTTTACCTCTTCATAAGGGTGCAATTCCAAGGTAAGGAACAGTGAAGGACATGTAATGACACCATTTTGAGATTGCAAAAACTCTGACAGCATCAATTACAAGAGTTATGTCTGCTTTGCTTACTAAGACATGCACCATAGAAAGAGGATTCCGGTCAGATTCACACAATGTAGTTCCTTTATACTATTTTTTAAAATAGATCTGAACTCACTTTTGAAGAAAGCAGTGAAGTATATTAACTTTATGGAGTAAAGCTAAAATTAATGAAAACAGCAAATAAAATGTATTGCATGGCAAGACCACTTACTGTTATCTCACAAATATATTCTTATTATATCCAAATTTACCACACTAACTCCTCCCACAGTTTATACACTACATAGACAGTAATATACCGAAACATGCGGATTGTTCCCGATTGGTGTGCTATTACTTTGTGGAACGTTTCGCCGTTTCCCAAAACTAGAATGGGAGATGACAAAAGCTAGAGTGTGAGCTGAAAAATCAGGACATGATTTCTAAACTGCCACCACTCCCTCATTTTACAAGCCCACCTACACAAATCTTATATCAGAACGTTCAGCTATCCCTGCTGCCACTAAAAATGTCGGCTAAGCCATAGTCCTAACAGTTTTCACAATATGACCATTTGTTTGCAACTCACACCACCCATTGACATTCATTGAAACTCCACTCTAGCCACCTCAAATATGAAGGGCAATTTCTAAACTGTGACTTCATTTTTAATATTTTAGAGACATACTATGCATCAAAATGTAAGGCTGGGTCTTGTGATTCGTACAATATAAAGTTCTTCGCTGTAGGATTTCGCCAGTGAAGTGACCTCTCTGTACTGCTGGGACTGGGGTGGGCTTTCTATTGCTGTGTCTGTACAGAAGTCTGAGGGGCTCTTGTCTCTATAGGGACAGAGGTGGGCGGGGATGTCATGTGACTACTCCTCTGAAGATGCTTGCTGCAATGCATGCTGGGATATTTACTTTTACTTTACAGCTGCTCCACCCACACAGTCTGTCTGAGGAATCTCCTCAGTTACTCTGCCCACTCAATAAAGTTACTCTGCCCAGTCCAGCCTTTCAACAGTTACTCCAGCCACTTCAACCACACAACCGTTACTTAAGCCACTCAACCCAGTTACTCCGCCCACTCCAGTTCTAGACTACTGGTGGAGGCAAGAACACTTCATACAATTTCCCCATAAATTGTAGCTTTTCTAGTTCTAACATTTATGTTAAAATAGCTTATATACTTTTTTTATGTGCACTAATATATAAATCGTAAGGTCAGACATTGATGTTTGATGAAAGGACCTGCTTGAGTTGAGGCCAGGGCTCTGTGCAGGCCAGTCAGGTTCTTCCACACGAGACTCACCCAACCATGGCTTTTTGGGCCTTCCTTTGTGCACTAGGGCACAGTCATGCTGGAACAGAGGGGCCTTAGGAACAGTTTGGGGAACATATAAGAATTTAACTATAATGAGTGTTTACGAGGTGTTAGGAAATTACAGATAAGGGCTACAAATCCAGCCAACATACCGTGAGTCAGTATGACACTCAGATGACAGGCGCCGCTCTTAGAATCACTGCAGACTTCACATCTTTGGGCAGTTATGGGTCCAAAACTGACCAAATAACTCAAGTGTGAAGTCAGCCTTACAGGTCGATGTTAGCATCAGGTATAAAGAACCGTACAGAGGCCCAAGATCCTACTATAGCGCGAAAAAGTGAACTTTCACACCGACCTCAGCTGATTCCACATAAATGTCTACAGAACCTGTTCTATTAATCGCTTATACAAGTAAAGCCCCCCTGACTGAGTGGAGAGTGTGTCAGCCGTAAGTTTGAGTTGACATGACTGATTATTTTGCCCTCCCTCTGATCTGTCAGAACAATAACCTCCCAAAAATTGGATCCTGTCTGTTGAGCATCCGCCTTCACTCAGTCAGCATTTGGTCAGTAATCCATTAGTATTGCTAATGCCAAAAAAAATACAGGAGTGGATCCAAAACATAGATGACACATGAATGGAATATTTGCATGTCTTCTGTGTTTTGTACCCACTCCTGCTTTTGGCTACTAAATCATAACCCAATTCTGATGGGACCATAAAGGGCTTACAGCTGCTACACAGAGAGGATCCATTGTGTGTCTCATTTTTCCTTCTTTCTGACAGATCAGAAGGGTCAAATAAATGATGATGTCAACCAGGCCAAAAAGGCAAAATAGTGGCCCAGTCATGAAGTAGGGAGGGAGGAACAGTATGAGAAGTCCACAGAGTGGCCCAATGACATAGTGTGGAGGTGGCAGCAGCATCAGGAGACCACAGAGTGGCAAGGTAACATAGTGTGGAGGTAGGGCCAGCATCAGGAGACCACAGAGAGGCAAGGTGACATAGTGTGGAGTAGGCAGCAGCATCAGGAGACCACAGACTGGCACAATGACAGAGTGTGGAGGTGGCAGAGGCAGCATGAGGAGGCCACAGAGTGGCAAGGTGACATAGTGTTGAGGTGGCAGCAGTATCAGGAGACCACAGAGTGGCAAAATAACATAGTGTGGAGGTGGCAGCAGCATCGGCAGACCACAGAGTGGCAAGGTGTCATAGTGTGGAGGTGGCAGCAGCAGCATGAGAAGGCAATAGAGTGGTACAATGACAGAGTGTGGAGGTGGCAGCAGCATAAGGAGACCGCAGAGTGGCAAGGTAACATAGTGTTAAGGTAGCAGCAGCATCAAGAGACCACAGAGTGGCAAGTTGACATAGTGTTGAGGTGGCAGCAGCATCAGGAGACCACAGAGTGGCAAGGTGACATGGTGTGGAGGTGGAAGCAGCATCAGGAGACCACAGAGTGGAAAGGTGACATAGTGTGGTGGTGGCAGCAGCAGCATCAGGAGACCACAGAGAGGCAAGGTGACATGGTATGGAGGTGGAAACAGCATAAGGATGCTGCAGAGTGGCAAGGTAACATAGTGTTAGGGTCAAAACAGCATCAAGAGAACACAGAGTGGCAAGGTGACATAGTGTTGAGGTGGCAGCAGCAGCAGGAGACCACAGAGTGGCAAGGTGACATAGTATGGAGGTGGCAGGAGCATCAGGAGACCACAGAGTGGCAAGGTGACATGATGTGGAGGTGGCAGCAGCATCAGGAGACCACAGAGTGGCAAGGTGGCATAGAGTGGAGCTGGCAGCCTCATCAGGAGACCACTGAGTGGCAAGGTAGCATAGTGTGGAGGTAGGAGCAGCATCAGGAGACCACAGAGTGGCACAATAACAGAGCATGGAGTTGGTAGCGGCAGCATGAGAAGGCCACAGAGTGGCAAGGTGACATAGTGTTGAGGTAGCAGCAGCATTCGGAGACCACAGAGGGGCAAGGTGACATAGTGTGGAGGAGGCAGCAGCATCAGAAGACAACAGACTGGCAAGATGACATAGTGTGGAGGTGGCAGCAGCATCAGGAGACCATAGAGTGGCAAGGTGACAAAGTGTGGAGGTGGCATCAGCATTAGTAGACCACAGAGTGGCAAGGTGACATAGTGTGCAGGTGGCAGCAGCAGCATGAGAAGGCAATAGAGTGGCACAATGACAGAGTGTGGAGGTGGCAGCAGCATAAGGAGGTCGCAGAGTGGCAAGGTAACATAGTTATGAGGTAGCAGCAGCATCAGGAGACCACAGAGTTGCAAGGTCACATAGTGTTGAGGTGGCAGCAGCATCAGGAGACCACAGAGTGGCAAAGTAACATAGTGTGGAGGTATCAGCAGCATCAGTAGACGACAGAGTGGCAAGGTGACATAGTGTGCAGGTGGCAGCAGCAGCATGAGGAGGCCACAGAGTGGCACAAGGACAGAGTGTGGAGGTGGCAGCAGCAGCATAAGGAGTCGACAGAGTGGCAAGGTAACCTAGTAATGAGGTAGCAGCAGCATTAGGAGACCACAAAGTGGCATGGTGACATAGTATGGAGATGGCAGCAGAATCAGGAGACCACAGAGTGGCACAATGGCAGAGTGTGGAGGTCGCAGCAGCAGCATGAGGAGGCGACAGAGTGGAAAGGTGACAAAGTGTGGAGGAAGCAGCAGCATCAATAGTCTACAGAGTGGCAAGGTGACATAGTGTGGAGGTGGCAGCAGCATCAGGAGACCACAGAGTGGCAAGGTGACATAGAGTGGAGGTGGCAGAGGCAGCAGCATCATGAGGAGGCCACATAGTGTCACAAGGACAGAGTGTGGAGGTGGCAGCAGCAGCATAAGGAGGCCGCAGAGTGGCAATGTAACATAGTAATGAGGTAGCAGCAGCATCAGAAGACCACAGAGTGGCAAGGTGACATATTGTTGAGGTGGCAGCAGCATCAGGAGACCACAGAGTGGCACAATAACAGAGTGTTCAGGTGGCAGCAGCAGCATGAGGAGACCACAGAGAGGCAAGGTGACATAGTGTTGAGGTAGCAGCATCATTAGAAGACCACAGAGTGGCAAGGTGACATAGTGTGGAGTAAGCAGCAGCATCAGGAGACCACAGAGTGGCAAGGTGACATAGTGTGGAGGTAGGAGCAGCATCAGGAGACCACAGACTGACAGATTGACAAGAGTGTGGAGGTTGCAGAAGCAGCATCAGGAGACCACAGAGTGGCAAGGTGACATAGTTTGGAGGTGGCAGCAGCAGCAGCATGATGAGGTCACAGAGTGGCACAAGGACAGAGTGTGGAGGTGGCAGCAGCAGCATCAGGAGACCACAGAGTGGCAAGGTGACATAGTGTGGAGGTAGGAGTAGCATCAGGAGACTACAAAGTGGCACAATAACAGATTGTTCTATGAGGCAGCAGTATCACAAGACCACAGAGTGGCAAGGTGACATAGTGTGGAGGTGGCAGCAGCATCAGGAGACCACAGAGTGGCAAGGTGACATAGTGTGGAGGTGGCAGCAGCAGCAGCATGATGAGGTCACAGAGTTGCTGAAGGACAGAGTATGGAGGTGGCAGCAGAAGCATAAGGAGGCCGCAGAGTTGCAAGGTAACAGTTATGAGGTAGCAGCAGCAGCATCAGGAGACCACATAAAGGCAAGGTGACATATTGTTGAGGTGGCAGCAGCATCAGAAGACTACAGAGTGGCAAGGTGACATAGTGTGGAGGTAGCAGCAGCATCAGGAGACCACAGAGTGGCACAATGACAGAGCGCGGAGGTGGCAGCAGCAGCATGAGGAGGCCACAGAGTGGCAAGGTGACATAGTGTTGAGGTAGCAGCAGCATCAGGAGACCACAGAGTTGCAAAGTAACATAGTGTGGAGGTGGCAGCAGCATCTGGAGACCACAGAGTGGCAAGGTGACATAGTATGGAGGTAGGAGTAGCATCAGGAGACCACAAAGTGGCACAATGATAGATTTTTCTAGGAGGCAGCAGCAGCATGAGGAGGCCACAGAGTGGCAAGTTGACATAGTGTTGTGGTAGCAGCAGCATCAGAAGACAACAGAGTTGCAAGGTGACATAGTGTGGAGGTGGCAGAAGCATCAGAAGACCACAGAGTGGAAAGGTGACATAGTGTGGAGGTGGCTGCAGCATCAGGAGACCACAGAGTGGCAAGGTGACATAGTTTGGAGGTGGCAGCAGCATCAGGTGACAGAGTGGGGAAGTGGGTGGCAATAACAGTACCCGCGGACGATGGTGGGTGTAAGAAGGAGCACTTGGGATCAGATGTGTGGCATCAGACAGGTGACAGCATCAGAATAGTAGCTGAGGCAGGTAGCCAGAAGAAACCGGTCTCTTTTGTCAAGGTTTGGGTGAGGCAGCAAGGATGATCTAATCTTATGCTTTAGGCATTGATGGGTGGAAATCCTGGCTGATCCACGCCTGATTAATCTTGAAAAAGGTCAGCCTCTCCACATTTAGGGTGGACAGGTGAGTTTTCCTTGGGGTAACTATGGCGCCGCCGCACTAAACACCCGCTCTGATGACACACCTCTGGCCGGGCAGAACAGATTTTTCAGGGCAAACTCGGCCAGTTGCATCCACAAATCCAGTTTGGCTGCCCAGTAGTCCAGCAGATCTTTAATGACGGCTGGCAGGGTGCACTCTACAGTTGTGTTCAAAATTATTCAACCCCCAATGCTGTAAAGGGTTTTAGGGAATTTAGTGTACATTTGTAATTGTGTTCAGAATGAAATCATACAAGGACTTTTTAAAGAACCAAATGCAACTAAAATGACATCAATTGTTTTTGTAATACAGTATTACATGTTTTTTTGTGATTTCTTCATTGACACAATTATTCAACCCCTTAAAGACTACCACTCTTACCCTGGGTTCACACCTGAGCGTTTTACAGCGCGTTCAAACGCGCTGTAAAACGCTCAACAGATTAAAACCAATGCATCCCTATGGGAGTGGTTCACACTTGAGCGCTTTACAGCGCGTTTGAACGCGCTGTAAACGCCCAACGCATAAACAAGTACTTGAGCTTCTTTGGGGCGTTTGACTGCGCTTTGTGATTGACACCACAGTAGTCAATCACAAGAACGCGCGTACGAACGCGCGTTTCCTATTTGCAAAAACGCGCAAAAAAACGCGCGTCAAACGCGCGTAAAACGCGCGTTTTTGGAACGCTCAGGTCTGAACCCAGGGTTAAGAACAGAGGTTCATTCAAGTGTTTTCGATCAGGTATTGAAAACACCTGTGGATGTCAAGGAGCAGCAATCAAGCATAATAAGCACCAATTAGGCAGATGTAAAATGACTGTGATACTCAGCTCCTTCTAGACATTTACTTGTGTGTTTACAGACATGGTGAAGTCAAGAGAATGGTCCAGGAAGACAAGAGAAGAGGTGATTTCTCTTCACAGGAAGGGCAATGGCTATAAGAAGATTGCAAAGATGTTAAACAGACCAAGAGACACCATAGGAAGCATCATTCGCAAATTCAAGGCAAAGGGTACTGTTGAAACGCTACCTGGTCGTAGCGGAAAGAAGATGCTGACTTCGACTGCTGTGCGCTACCTGAAGCGCAAAGTGGAGAAAAGTCCCCGTGTGACTGCTGAGGAACTGAGAAAAGATTTGTCAGATGCGGGTACTGAAGTTTCAGCTCAGACAATAAGGCGCACACTGCGTAATGAAGGCCTCCATGCCAGAACTCCCAGGCGCACCCCCTCGCTGTCTCAAAGAATAAGAAGAGTCGAGTGCAGTATGCCAAAAGTCATGTGGACAAACCACTAAAGTTTTGGGATAGTGTTCTGTGGACTGATGAAACAAAATTAGAACTGTTTGGGCCCATGGATCAACACTATGTTTGGAGGAGAAAGAACAAGGCCTATGAAGAAAAGAACACCTTGCCTACTGTGAAGCATGGCGGGGGGGTCAATCATGCTTTGGAGCTGTTTTGCTTCTACAAGTACAGGGAAGCTTCAGCGTGTGCAAGGTACCATGAATTCTCTTCAGTACCAGGAGATATTGGATGAAAATGTGATGCAGTCCGTCACAAACCTGAGGCTTGGGAGACGTTGGACCTTTCAACAGGACAATGATCCCAAGCATACCTCTAAGTCCACTAGAGCATGGTTGCAGATTAAAGGCTGGAACATTTTGAAGTGGCCATCGCAGTCACCAGACTTAAATCCGATTGAGAACCTCTGGTGGGACTTAAAGAAAGCAGTTGCAGCGCGCAAGCCTAAGAATGTGACTGAACTGGAGGCTTTTGCCCATGAAGAATGGGCAAAGATACCCGTAGATCGCTGCAAGACATTTGTGTCAAGCTATGCTTCACGTTTAAAAGCTGTTATAACTGGAAAAGGATGTTGTACTAAGTACTAAGATTGAATGTCACTTGGGGGTTGAATAAAACTGATAATGATGTGAGCACAGAAAAGACATTTGTGGTTATTTAATTATAAATGTTATGCTATATTTGTCTGACTTACAAGTGCCTCTTTGATTTATTTGTAAACAAGATGACTGAAATGATCAAAATCAATGTCAAACTGGCAAAAACACTCAATTTCAGTGGGGGTTGAATAATTTTGAACACAACTGTAAGTATACCACCACCTGCTGGTTCAGGTTCTGCTCTATGTCAAGCTGCTGGCGAGTAGTTTCTTCACTATGCGGGTGAAGAAAGCTGCTCATCAGCGACTCTAGATTCAGGCTGCTGCTGATGGATCTGGTACTGCTCCTGCCACCCCCACCCCAGCAGCCATGGCAGTGGAACGTGAGCCGACCTGCGAGAGGATGGGCGATGGCACAGGTAGGCAGCGGCCAACTGACTACATAGGATGTCTCTATAGTAGTTCAGGTTGTCCTCCCTCTCAGCTGGTGTAAAAAGAGAGAGACAGTAGTCATCCCTCTGCCAAATGGTGACAATTCAGCTGTCACTACGCAAGCAAGTGAGCATGCATAGGGCTATTCACGCAAGTGACTCGGAGGGACTCCCTGCCTCCATCTCCACTGCATACTGCCACGGTGTGTCTTGGTCATCTGCTTCATCTCCCTCTAGCTCCTCCGGCTGCTCCTTCTCCTCCTCTCCTGTGTAGAAAAACCACCCATTTTGCTACACATTGCTTGTTCTCCAATGTCCTCCAACTCCAGTTCAGCCCCTATAGGGCTCATGTGGCCGTGAGATATAGACCCCACGTCTCCAGTCCTCTGACCAGCCAGATTTATCAGCATCTTTTTCAGGATATGAATCAGTGGAATGATGTTGTTCATCCCGTAGTCCTGGCGACTGACAAATAAAGTGGCCTCCTCAAAGGGCACGAGCAAACGGCAGGTGTCACGCATGAGCTGCCACTGGCTAACATCGAAGTTACACAGGAGAGTACCTCCGTCCTCCTGTATCATCAAGAAATAATTTATGGCCTTTCTCTGTTCGTACAGTCGGTCCAACATATGGAGGGTGGAATTCCAATGGGTGGAAACGTCGCATATCAGCCTATGTTGAGGTACGCCGTTCTGCCGCAGTAGCTCAAGGAAGGTGTTCTTGATGGTGTACGAGTAACTGAAGTGCTTGCAAAGTTTCCTGGCCATTTTTAGGATGTCTTGCAAATGGGTGGAAACTTCAGGAAACGTTTGACAACCAGATTGAACACGTGCGCGCATGGCTCAGCCCTTCTTGATGCAGTGCTGAAACCATGTTCTTACCATTGTTCCGATTTTGAGTTGTCTCGGAGAAAGACAGGATTTGATTTCTTGATGAAGGACACGGAGCAGTTCCTCGCCTGTGTGAAGCCGTTCGCCCAGGCAAACTAGGTGCAGAACAGCGTGACACCACCATGCCCTGCACATGTGGTATGCTGGTGGGGCACTGTGAATTGTTCCTGCAGTGGAGGCTGAGGACAAGTTGAAAGATGAGGATGCAGAGGCGGACATTGTTGGAGGACCAACGGCGTGAGAACGTGGAGGTGGAAGCAGCGTCACCTGGCCAAGTTGCTGGTTTGGCTGGACAGGAACCACATTTACCCAGTGGTCCGTAATAAACATACATTGTCCTTGGCCGTAGTTACAGCTCCACACTTCGGCGCTGCCGTGCACTTTGGCAGACACCGACAGGCTCAATGACTGGCCCACCTTCTGTTCTACATATGTCTGCAGGGCTGGTACTGCCTTTTTGGCAAAGAAATGATGGCTTGGGACTCTCCACTACGGCCCGGTACCAGCCATCAGTTCTCTGAAAGTTGCAGAGTCCACCATTTGGAAAGAGAGGGACTGCAGTACCTGCAACTTGGCCAGGAGCATGTTCAGCTTCTGTGCCGTTGGATAAGTACACACATACTGTTGTCTCTTGGCAATCACTTCGGTGATCGATTGCTGACGGAATGACTGACTAGGAGGAGAACCAGGAGCATCAGGACTAGCAGACGATGAGAAGGACAGACAGCTTCCTTCAGCTAAGGTGGTGGAGCATTGACTTGCTAAAATCAGGGGCGTGCCACTGGGTGATGCAGCGGTTGCTGCGGTAGGCTGGACCACCACATTGGTGCCACTGTTCTCCCAGGCCACTTTATGGTGACACTGCATATGTTTAAGCAGGGTCGTGGTGCCAACATTGGCACCCTGGCCACGCTTCACCTTATGAGCACAGATTCAACAAATAGCCATGTTCACCTCCCCCGGCGGCTTAATAAAAAAAACTGCCACGCTGCCGAGTAGGTGATTTTACTCTCAACACTCCACAATGACTGACTTCTACCGCCACTGCCTCCGTGAACCCCTACACCACTACTTTCTGGGCCAGTAGGCTCTACCCTGGGCACATTTGGCTCCCGAACTTCCACTGCTGCCACCCTCTTCTCCCAATGATGAAGAAGCCCCTACGTCACCCAGCTCCCAATTGCGATCGGCTACATCATCATCGAGTACTGTCTGCACGTCACTAATGTCCTCCTCAATGGTCTCTGAGCCAGCAGCCTGACCACTCGCAACACCAGCTCCCACGCCACTCTCCTCATCACTACTTGCCCACCTACCAGAGGAAGCGGCAGATGTCTCCTCCGAATCCTGGCTGGGCAGTAGCTACTGACTTTCCTCTAGTAGCTCATCCTCACTGTATAGTGGAGCTGAGCCCACAGCAAATAATACTTGTCTTTCTCACTTCACCACAGAACAGCTAATAAGCCCCTCCCCCCCACCTATACACAACAAAAAAAGGCTTTAGAACATATAACTGCGGCCGTGAACGGCAAATAATGTTATTATTTTTTTGCCACTTATACACGCCAAACAGGGCTTTAATTTTCTCACTTCACCACACAATCGCTAATAAGCCCCCCCCCACTAATACACGACAAAAAAAGACTTTAGAACATATAACATATAACTAATACACAACAAAAAAAGGCTTTAGAACATATAACTGCGGCCGTGAACGGCAAATGATATTATTTTCTTCCCACTAATACATGCCAAAAATGGCTGTAAGTTTCTCACTTCACCACACAACGGCTAATAAGCCCCTTCCCCCCTCCCCCACTAATACACAACAAAAAAGGCTTTAGAACATATAACTGCGGCCGTCAACGGAAAATAAATTTTTTTTTGCCACTAATACACGCCAAAAAGGCCTGCAATTTTCTCACTTCATCACACAACAACTAATAAGCCCTTACCCCCCCCCCCCCCCCACTTATGCACGCCAAAAAAAGGCTTTAGAACATATAACTGCGGCCGTGAATGGCAATTATTATATATTTTTTTCCACTAATATACACCAAAAAGGGCTATCATTTTCTCACTTCACCACACAGCGGCTAATAACCCCTTTTTTCCCCCCACTAATACACGCTAAATAGGGCTTTAATTTTCTTACTTCACCACACAACAGTTAATAAGCCCCTTTTTTTCACCCACTTATCCACGCCACATAGGACTTTAATTTTCTCACTTCACCACACAATGGCTAATAAGCACCTTTTTTCCCCCCACTAATACACGCCAAAAAAAGGCTTTAGAACATATAACTGCGGCTGTGAACGCCAAATAATACTTTTTTTTGCCACTAATACACGCCAAAAAGGGCTGTAATTTTCCTACTTCACCACACCGGCTAATAAGCCCTTTTTCTTTTCCCCACTAATACACGCCATAAAAAGGCTTTAGAACATATATAGTTACGGCTGTGAACGGCAAATAAAGTTTTTTTTTGCCACTAATACACGCCAAAAAAGGGCTTTAATTTTCTCGCTTCCCCACACAACGGCTTATAAGTAGAGATGAGCGAATTTCTATTTTTAGTTCGGCGTCCAAAGTTCGGGTTCGGGTTATCGTAGCATCCCGTTATGGATTCCGCTACCGCGGACCATAACGGCATTTGGAATCCATAAGGGGATGCTTCATTGAACCCGAACCTTGGACAACCCTAAGGACCTGGGGTGACGTCACCGTAATGTGATCAGTGCAGGGGGCGTGGCTCAGCACTGGATTGGATAAGAGGTGATCCAGTGCTGACCCACGCCCCCTGCACTGATCACATAATGGTGACGTCACCCCAGGTTCTTAGGGTTGTCCACGGTTCGGGTTCAATGAAGCATCCCCTTATGGATTCCAAATGCCGTTATGGTCCGCGGTAGCGGAATCCATAACGGGATGCTACGATAACCCGAACCCAAACTTTGGACGCCAAACTAAAAATAGAAGTTCGCTCATATCTACTTATAAGCCCTTTTTCTTTTTCCCCACTAATTCACGACAAAAAAGGCTTTAGAAGATAAGATAAGATGCCTTTATTGTCACTGTACAATACAATGAACATATATAGTATCATCTATTGCAAACTTGAAATAAGCAGCAGTATAATGGCAATTTGGATCCCCAGTCAGTGCAGCAAGGTGTAATAGTATTGTTTCTATTACCCAGGCTGTAAACACCCCTATTGAACCCTGTTCTGCTTCAATACTGTGGAATAATTCTTCCCTATCCTTTCCATACACTTCTAATGCTCTTTCTCTGAACTTCTATTGAGTAAAATAAAAGTTTTTAAGTCCTTCCTAGCACTTTCCCTAGCGCCTGCTAACGTCTCTCCTTGCATTAAGTACACTGGAAAATGGCCGAATCCAAGATGCGTGAGGAAATTCGGATTCGGTGCCAGTGTTGTCAGAATATTTATACTGCTCTAAAATACAGTCTTTTATTTATGTAAACAAGTCAGAATCTATAATAAAAGAGATTCCAACTTATTTTCTTAAACAAAACAAGAGCTACAGTTATTAGAGCTCTTTTATCTGCGCTGAATTGAAGACTAAAATAAACAGGTATACAATATATATATATATATATATAAAAAGAAAAATCAGTGATAGCACCATCCAAAAAGTAAAGCTGGGTGCAGAGTCCACAATAGGGAATAGGCACTTACCCTATATGTATATGGAAAAAATGGACTGCACTCCAAAAGACATCCAGTAAAAAACGTACGGTTTTATTCACCCATAGTGGCGCAGAGCGACGTTTCGGCTCAACATATATATGAATAATAATTCAGTGCAAATAGAATAAAATATAAAATCAGTGACCAAAAATGGTCATGAACAATGATATGCAATTAATAAACACAAAGAATATAAATCTAATCAATAATACAATTGGATATATTAATAATAACACAAGGAAACAAATCCTTAACTGTACACTTGATTTCTCCTAGCCAACAGATATATCCTATTTAAGCTGACATCAGGATTTCACCATATTTCCTGATGGATCCTCCCTGTCAGCTTATGCCACCTTTTATCATTCTCTGAAATGGGGCTTGGTCAGGTTTATCAATAACTAATTACATCATTTATGTTCTTATGTTTTTCTTAAGGGGAAAATTTAACTTTTAACCTAAATTTCTGGACCACACTTCCTAACAATAGAACGCAAACATGAGTGTGTATCAAGGATTAGACCTCTATTCCCACAGAAATCTTAAGTATACACTCCCAAACCGGACAGGAGGACAAGACCTTTTCTATTAAAAACACACACTACAGTTTCTTTGTCTCTGTGAAAATCCATTGTTTGCTTCTAAACCCTTGTGTTTACAATTCCCCTTCAAGAGATTTTCTAAAAACCAACTAACTACCCCAGTCTCTGACATAACACTCTAAAACTACATTGGAATTTCCACCTCAATTCTAACAGTAAATGAATATATCTTTACCACACTTCTAATCATTTAAGGTCCAAGTATTTAAAACCTATGATATAAAACCTGCAATCAATTTACATTGATTACTAATATAAATCTTACAATATATAGTAACTTTAGATTCGTTCTATTTTTCTTATCAAAGCATATCCCTTTTATTGTGTCTGTCGAAATCTGTCCTAAGTTTGCAAAGTCTCTTCAAAAATCCTTAATATCTTGGATAGTGAGTTTCAGTCCAAAGGAGATTGAACTCCTATTGCCCTTTTACAATCTGACAAGATGGCTCCCAAACAGCACATATATCTGTCTATATTTTTATATTCAATAATTCTGACAAATCCCCCCCTTCTTTCCACGTTAGTCAAGGATCCCCTTTAGACCTGACTGGGAAGAAGGTTAGAAGAATTAGGCCTTATTCACACGTCCGCAAAGTCGTCCACATGTATTCCACAATTCTGTGGAATACATGCGGACCTATTGACTGTGAATGGGGCACGGAACGATGCGGAGAGCACACGCTATGCTCTCCGCATCAGTTTTTGCGGAGCGTGCCGCCGATCTTACGGCCGCAGCTCTGCAAAAAGGAGAGCATGTCCTATTCTTGCCCGCAATTGCGGACAAGAATAGACATTTCTATGGGGCTGCCGGCCGGGTGTGTTTATGGATCCGCAATTTGCGGATCCATAAACACTACGGACGTGTGAATAAGGCCTTATTATGTCCTCTTCGCTGAGTTCACTTAACATTTTCTTTACCACGTCCCGGGAAACAAAATATAATGGCACATGGCCCTGAATTAAGTCACTCATATCACTTTGAACTTCATTCAAAAATGTTAATGTGTGGAACATGATGGCATCTTTTACAAATAAAAGTTCATATTTAAACTGTTCATAATTCTTATGTTATTCTGTGGAATGTGAAATTAGTTCAGTATGCAAATTTGTAGTAACTATAATATTATTAACAACGCCCACCAATTGTTCTATATTTGTTTTTTGAAGCTCAGTCTCCTGACAGAGGAGTTAAATGTTTTCCCTCAAATTTCCTACTTCCGCCTGTAAAGTCTTGACGGAAACTGAATTAACTGCTGAAGTAGTAGTAGCGACCACCATTCCCAATGTAGTAAAAACAATACTAGCAATTAAAAGACTGAGGAATCTCTTCGGTCGTTCGTTTCTAGACATAGGTTGTATAATAAAGGGTTTCTTAGCATGTTCCAAAACATCTTGTACTCTCATTCACATGGGCCTTGTACCACTCTTGCATCTCCCCCAACTGAAATTAAGATATGTCATATTTCCTCTCAAAAGTTGTCCTCAGATCCAAACTCACAAAGATTTTCTAGGATAAAATCTTCTTTTCCACTAACAGGAATCCCGGAGCATCCTGTAACATAATTCCTGATAATGGTCCCGACTCGATGATAGGTTCTATCTTAACCTGGGCTCCAAGGATCAACACCATCTATATGATAGCGGTATCTTTGGTATTCATCATCCTTACCAATCACCGTTTGGGTTCAGACTGTCACTTTTCTATAAAAGGAAATGAGAGCATGAATACAGAGATAATCATAATGTCAATCATTCATCACATCCTTTTTGATATCTATTAATTCTCTTCTTTGGCCTAACCTTTCATTATTCTCAATTGAGACCCGGGATGACAAAGTCGCAATTGATTGACATGAACCAACTTCTCTACAAAACCATCATTTTTATCAATTTTAACCTTGCAGACCACATGTGATATTTTGTCGATGACGTCATAAGGACCTTTCCACGATAGGAGAAATTTCCTTTCTTTTACTCGATCCCAAGCAAAATTGTAGGGATACACTTTATCACCTAGCTCATATTCCTTCTTAGTGGTCTTAAGATCGTAATAAGTTTTGTTACTTACTGCTGCTTTTTCAAGGTTCTTCTGCACGAAAGCAAAGATGTTGACGGAGGTTTTCCACATACTGATGTGTCGTGGCTACATTGATCAGGTTATGATCTGAAGTGCGATACAACAGATGTTGTGGAAGTACCATTCTCCTACCAGTCATCAACTTAAAGGGTGAGATCTTGGTAGCAGCACTTAGAGTGGCTCTAGGAGCCATGAGCACTAAAGATAACTTCATGTCCCAGTCTTTACCTGATTCTTTAATATACTTCTTCAGGATATTGACAATTGACTGGTTATAGTGCTCAACGGATCCACTAGAGGCTGGATGATAAGCAATATACACTCTCCATTTTACCCCCAAAATCTTCCACATTTTAGACATTACCTCACTCACAAAGTGTGATTCACGGTTTGAATCGATCCTCAATGGTAACCCAAATCTGGAAAATACATGCTTAATAAGTAAAGCGGCACATGTCTTGACTGTGTTATTATGAGCCGGTAAACACTCTATCCACTTGGTAAACAGACAAGTGACTGTTAACATGTATTTGTTTCCTTGGGATGACCTGGTGACAGGACCTATAAAGTAAATTTGTACATCAGAGCATGGCAATAAAAAACCCTTTTTCTGAAGTGGGCCATGATGTGTGGGACCTTGAGGTTGGAATTGAGCACACACCAAAGAACCTTGACAGTAAATTTGGACATCTTTTAACATATGAGACCAGTAAGCATAATCATGTTGTGTTTCAAAGGTAATTTTCTCCCCACAGTGACCAGCTGTGGGTGCATCATGGGCATGTTGTAACATTAGGCCTCTAAACTTAGTGGGAACTACCCACTGTTGAATACCATTCTCTGAGGTCCTCATCAACAAACCATCTCAAATACTAAATTGGGATTTGGTTTTTATCAGTAATCAGAGGTCCTCTTTTTGGGCATATTCATCCTCTAATATGGGATTGTTATTTGGATCTTCAATGTGTTTATAGAAGATTCTAAGTATAGGATCTTCCTTTTGGCTCTTAATTAGATCCTCACTTGTAGACTCTTGACTCCATTGAGCCACATTCTTTGCAGACTGTTCCCTAGCTTGGTGCCTAGTGACAGCTTCAATGGGTATCATTTCTAGTAGATGATCTATGTCTACATGATCACCATTTATGGCACCTTGTTAGGCAAGCTTAAAGAGGACCTTTCACCAAAAAAAAAAAATGTCTAATCGTTACCTTTAAGGGGACCTGCCCCTGAAGTCTTCACCCACGCCATCTTGGATTCCCCAGCGCAGAAGAGGAGCGTAGCGAGCGTACCAAGATGGCACGGGTTCCGGGACTCGGCAAGCTCAAGTTCTCGCGGTTCTCGCGAGAACTTGAGCTCCTTCTCCCTGGCTAAGAGCCGAGCGCTGCTATTGGATGCGCTCGCAGCCAGGGGGAGAGGACAAACGCCCAGGCACGCCCACCAGAACATCCGAGGAGACGCCTACTATTACTTTCTGCGCCTCATTTGCATATGAGGCGCAGAACATATCGGGAACAAAGGCGGCCGAACGGGGGGTCATTTAAAAAAAAAAAAATATGGTGAAGACTTCAGGGGCAGGTCCCCTAAAAGGTAATATAACGATTAGACGTTTTTTTTTTTTGCGAAAGGTCCTCTTTAACGCTGGGTTCACACCTGAGCGTATTTGATATGCGCTTTTTACGCGCATTTTTTCAGGCGTTTTCTGGAGCGTTTTCTCAGGCGTTTTTGCAAATAAGAAACGCGCGTCATATGCGCATATGTGATTGACAACTCTATCGTCCAATGAAAAACAGTCATGTGTACATTGAAGGCGTCCAATGAAAGAGACTTCCTGCGGAGCAATTTCCTGTGTGTTTCTGTATGGAGAGTGTGTTCGTTGCAGTAACCATGGATCTCAGCAAACGCCGAAGAGTTGCCGCAATAGTTGCAGCAGTACATTTGATTCGTTTGAGGAGAAGGAGATTGAGCAGGAGACGGTATTGGGTCCATCCGGTCATTGCCAACCGACAGCAAAGAGGGCAGTTCTGGGCTATGTATGAAAACCTTCGTGCTTACGAGGATAAATTTTTTCGTATACACGGATGTCCATAAACAGGTTAGTACATATACAATGCTTATTGTTGTGGTGTCATTAATGATTTCTTGTCATTGCTTAATTGCAGTATTGTTAACCCTCAGCGTTTTTATTTTTCACAGCTTTGATGAGCTCCTGGGGTTGATTTCCGACCATTTGCAACGGCAGGAGACATTCATGAGGGACAGCATAGCACCGGTGGAAAGACTGATCATAACTTTGCGGTAAGTTTTTACTGATGCAGGTTGTGACCTATGTGTGTTTGTGGAGGGGGTATGGCATGTGTGACTGTCCTAATATGTGTAGCCCCAACCATACCTACTTGAACCACATTTAAATAAACTACAAACCCCAAGAATAGAATAAAAAAAGACAGAAACACTGTAGAGTTAAATACTAATAACTTTCTTCAATTATAAATAATATAAAATAATGTACAATAATCGGTATATAAACCAGGGAATACTCGAATTAACGTGCAAGGTATTTAGCCTCCTCAGCATGGTTAAACGTGGCTAAAATGAAAAAGGTGCCCAGATTAACAGATAAAAGCACGAAAGCTGGGCCAAAATTACAAATTTTGGTAGTGGGGGAGCCCAAAGACAGGCTCAACCTCCAGTATTGACTCCCTCATTCCACGTGTACGATTGCCAACCTGAATTTGGCTGCTGGTGGTGCTGCTGTGCCCCAGGCTGGTGGAGGGATAGCCATAGGATGAATGTGTGTGTGGGTGCCAGGTGTCATGAGGGTGTTGCATGTTTGTTTGTGGGTACGTTTGGGATGTGTGTGTGTGCGCGGGAATGGGTGGTGCAGGTGTCTGGTGTGTGGTCTCATCAGGTGGAATGAAGGAGTCAATACACCTGGCAATAGCATCTCGTGCTTCTGTCTGCCGACTACTGGGCACCTTTTTCATTTTGTCCTCTAAGCTGAGGAGGCAAAGGGCCTTGCACGAAAGCCTTGGGGCCGGATGGGCAATTGCATCAAGACAGTCAATAAGTCTGTCCTCTTCCCGCTCGGACCTCTTTCTTCTTGGACGAATAGTCCGAATGTTGGCAGGATCCAGGGCAGGTGGGCCAATTGGTGTTGGGGTTGCTGATGGTGGGGTGGGATTTGGTGGGGTTGGACTAGTAGGCCTAGTAGAGCCACAGGCATCGCTTTCCCGTGTGGCTTCCTCCTCTTCCTCCTCCTGCCTCTAAGTAGCCTCCCAGCTACTGTCGGTGCTGTTAACAGGAAAGCATACATGAGTATGTGCAATATAAGAATGTGAATGATCATCATAAACATTGGTATTGAATTAACTAACCTACGCATTTCTGTACAGGGAATGAGAAATGCCATTTGTTCAGCATGAATGTAGCTCGATGGGGCACATGCAGCAGCTCCGCTCCTGTACTCGCGCTCCTTGCGCCTGTGCCGCATGAGCAGCGTCCTTCAGGCTTTTCCATTTCAATTTTAGTATATTGACTGTTGAAAAGAGATACAAACATCAATTAATATAAGTATTCTTTGGTTTTCCATATCTTAGGTATTTAGCTACTGGACAGTCATTGGTCAGTCTACATTATTACTTCATGATTGGAAAATCGACTGCAAGCAACATAATTAAGGAAACATGCTGTGCCATATGGGATGTCCTTCATGGTGTTGTGATGTCCAAACCCAGCAAGGAGGAATGGCTTAAAATTGCGGAAGTATTTTCCCAAACCTGCAATTTTCCAAACTGTGTGGGAGCGCTAGACGGAAAGCATATCCGTGTTATCAAGCCCAAAATGAGTGGCAGTCGTTTTTTAATTATAAGAAATTCTTTTCAGTTGTCCTATTTGCTGTATCTGATGCAAACTACTGCTTCAGGTACATAGATATAGGATCTTATGGAAGCAGCTCAGACTCGGCGGTATTCTCCCATTCCGACTTTGGACATCTGCTGAATCGCAATGCACTGGACCTTCCAGGAGACACCGCGCTGCCTGGCACCACAGATCCAGCTTTGCCTTTTGTGTTTGTAGGAGACGAGGCCTTTGCTCTGGGTGAACATCTGATGAGGCCCTACTCTAGCCGTGGACTGTCCCTTGAGAGGAGGATCTTTAATTATCGACTAACCAGAGCACGCAGGGTGGTGGAGTGTGCATTTGGCATACTGTCAAATAAATGGCGCTTTCTCCACTCTCCAATAAACCTCAAATTGGAGAACGCCATCTCTGCTGTTAAGGCAGCTTGTGTACTTCACAATTTTGTACGCCAGAGGGATGGTTTCAATTTTGAAGATTCATTGGAGCATTCAATGGAGAGATCAAATTTCACCGGCGTCCGTGGTAACAGACATGGAGCCACCATAAGGGACAAGTTTGCAGACTATTTTATGTCACCAGAGGGGGAGGTGCCTTGGCAGTTGCAAGCTATCTAAACTTAATTATTATTAGACCCATATAATACCGGTAAAGACTGCACTGTTGTTGTTTTTATGAATAAACTTTATTTGCATCTGAATCTTCTGACCATTTTTTATTTTGCTAATTTGCATGTTAAAAATTTCTGGGGGAACGGGGGCACCATTCTAAAATTAGCTGTATTCCCCAGAACAGTGACATCCACAGTGACCGCCCCTTTAAGAGTGATCTCCACAGTAAACGTCGCTTTAACAGTGTCTGTCCCTTTAACAGTGACCGCCCTTGACCTCCACTGTAATCGCCTGTTTAACAATGACCGCCCCTTTAACAGTGACCTCCACAGTAATCGCCGTCTGTCCCTTTAAAAGTGTCCGCCCCTTTAACAGATATTTTGGGAATATCTCAGGAATGATATGTCCAAAAGAGTTGATACCCGGTATAAAACTTTAGCGGACACCTGATGTACCAGTGTGCTAAATTGGGTGAAGATCAGTCCAGTCGTTTGGTCGTGCATAAATAACGTCTAGACTCTAAACACACATACAGACAGAAATGCATTTTATTTTTAAATTGCACATATGGTAGTTTAAGCCCCATTTAATTACACCGTACAATACGGGTGTATTACTGTAGTCCAGCAGTGGTATGAAGCGCACAGCATCATAGCAACCAATGACGCCGTGCACCCCTGCTATCTGCTGCATTCCAGGCTGGGTTACCACAGTCCGTACATGGCCGTGGAACACGGCCGTGTGCATGAGCCCTAACCCAAAGGCATTTTGAGGACTGATCAGGATCCTGATAAGCAAGTGTACCTTTGGATTCTTTAGCTTGCTTTGCAAAACTTGTCCATTCAGGCCAGATTTTCTTCCCAATGTCTTCCCAGGCATGTTGTCTCACTTTGCGATCTTTATATTTGGGGTCCTGTATATCATACAGGCAACGCTTTTCTTGAACCATGCGGATCAGGGATTCACTATCACACACTGTGTCCTCCATCATCTTCCTGGCCCTGAACCACTAGTTGCTATGGTGTCAGTGTGGGAGTGGTTTGCTGGGCAAGTTGTAATTTGAGAACGCGTTCGTATGCGCGTTTTAATACCAAGAAACGCTCAGACGCCCATATTAGCGCGTTCCCATTATAGCCTATGGGAGAAAACGCGCGTCAAAACGCCCCAAAGAAGCTCCTGTGCTTCTTTGGGCGTGAGCGTTTACAGCGCGTTCGTGCGCGCTGTAAAACGCTCAGGTGAGAACCAACCTCATAGAAAAGCATGGTTTTTCTCCTGTTGAGCGTTTTACAGCGCGTACGAACGCGCTGTAAAACGCTCAGGTGTGAACCCAGGCTAAGAGCTAGATCATTACCTTCTTTGTCCATGTTCTAGGTTTTAGAATGACCTTTAGTTTTCTTCCAATAAATGGTTAAACCATTACCTTGGACAGGCTTGTTATTAGACCGCAACATGTTATTTCTTTTCCAAGTAGACATATACTTGACAAAACTGTTCTGTACATAATTGGAATCTGTAACTTTGACAAATTCCTTAATATTGTGCTCCAAAGCAATCTGAACAGTCTTGTATACAGCGGCTAATTCAGCTACTTGGCTACTTTTAGCACCGATACTGTAACCTACTGAAACATTTGGGAACTCACTTGTCCAAGTAATTCCTATACCTGCCACTAGTTTTCTTTCATCCCCTACAGTGATATCATAAGCACAACCATCAATGTATACACAGGGGAGTACATGCTTTATAAGGAGTAGAAATTTGTTCCTCTACGAAATCATCCACTGGCTCTTACTTTTTAGAAGGAGCTGCGCAATCATGAAGTTCAGCAAGTCGTTGGGCTACCGGAACACTTTTTATTTTGTTTATACCGGACTTCTAATGGCCATCCTTGTAAAGACAAGATCCAACCGGTGATACATTGAATTTTACCTCTACAGGTGACAAAGACTTACTTGCATAAGCAATAACTTTATGCAATTTATCCTGTTTTTGACATAGTACATCACTAATACTGAGGTCTGTAAACCTAGTTTCCAGATAAAAGGGTTTACCCACTCTGGATAAGCTAGACATGGGGCTTGGGTGAGCTTTCTTTTAAGCTCAATCATGTCTTGCTCCTGATTCTCCCCCCAGGTCAATAAACTTACTTGAATAATTCATCGTACCCAAAAATGACCTCAATTCACTGACATTGGTAGGTGTTTTAGACTTCAATACAGCCTCCACCTTTTTCTTTTGGGGATTTATGCCTTAAGAAGTAACCTCATGTCCTAGGAAGTTGACCGTGGTACGACACCATTGGGCTTTCTGTAAAGAGATTTTAACACCTGCCTCTCTCAACTGATTAAGCACATGCCTAATCTCTTGGACATGCTTGTCAAATGAGGTACTTTTCAACAAAACGTCATTAACATATGTCAAATTCCCTATGTTAATTCAGTGGCATCAGGCATAGCCTTATGTAAGAACACAGCGAATTCATGACCTGAGTTTATATAACCAAACGGTAGTCTGGTCCAGGCAAACTGTTCCTTACCAAAGGTAAATGCCCATTTATATTGGTCTTCAGGACTTACCTCGATGGTCCAATATCCTTAAGCACAGTCCAGTGTAGTAAAAAGCTTGGCGCTTTGCATTTGTACCAAGCATTGGTCAATATATGGCACGGGCCAGCCAGACATATATACTCGTTAGTGTTGAGCGAGCATGCTCAGCACACGGCTGTATTCGGCCGAATACCGCATATGCTCGAGCACATGTGCTACGCAGCCAATAAACGTGCAGCTAAGTACTGCCTTCACTGTAATGCCATAGCCATGTTGGTTACTGGCATTACAGTGATTGGCTGGCCAAGACGCGTTATCAGGTGCCATATAGCACCCGATGACGCGTGTTCGGCTCAGTCTTAGTCAGGGAGAGCTGTGCTGAGGAAGGGACAGACAGTGTAGGGAGTGATATAGGAATATTTTTATTAGAAAAACTTTTCAGAGACCCAAAAGTCCTTTTAAGGACTATTGTGTGTGGTAGCAGCAATAAAGTGTGCGCATCCAAAAAATATCTGTGACATCCAGTGTACTTTTTCCATGGACGGTGTCCGCTGCAGACATTGACATTAGCTGTGCCACATCTCCTGTGTAAAGTGTGCGCATCCCAAAAATATCTGTGACATCCAGTGTACTTTTTCCGTAGACGGTATCTGCTGCGGATAATGACATTACCAGCACCACATCTGCAGTGTAACGTGTGCGCTGAAAAAATATATCTGTGACACACTGTGTACTTTTTCAATAGATGGTGTCCGCTTCTGACAGTGACATTACAAGTGACACATCTCCAGTGTAACATGTGTGCATTAAAATTTTATCTGTGACATACAGTGTACTTTTTCCGTAGACGCTGCAGACAGTGACATTACCGGTGGTACCTCTCCTGTATAACGTTTCCTCATCCCAAATACCTGTAATTTTTTATTAGCCGCTGGTGACAGCAATAACATTATCTGTGGAATATCTCCTGTGTGACATTTCCACATCCCAAATACCTTTTTTAAAAATTTTGCGCATACACTTCCAAATCCTACGCTACTATACGTGTGACATACTTTCAGCATATATAACATTTAATATGAAGAAGGCAAGCAGTAAGGGACAGGGAAGTGGCCATGATGCTGATGGTGCAAGCAGAGGCCGTGGCCTTGGGCAAGTTGAAACTGTGCCTCCTGCCAGATGGTCAGTTGGATTGCAGCAGATAATGCTTCCAGTCAGTTAAGCACCACCCTGTCTTCCACCAAGTCCATTCTCAGTAGCCAAGAGTCTGGTCAACACAATCCTCACCCTGAACCTCCTTCCTCCCACCATGGAGAGTCTGGGCAAACAAGTGATCCCACACTGGGATATTGCAAGGACCTCTTATTATCGCCATTTCTTGATTTGGCCCTCTCGCCAACCACGCTAGAAGAGGGACAGATCTTGTGCCCTGATTCACAACCTCTTGAGTATCCACAGTCACAAGAAGATGACGGTGGGGAATGGCAATTACTGTTTAATGAGGTGGATGATGATGAGACACAGTTGCCAATAAGTCAACGGCGATTACTGTCTCAAGAGGTTGATGAAGAGGATGAGACACAGTTGTCAATCACTGAGGTTGTGGTTAGGTCAACAAGTCAGGAGGATGAGCAGAGTGAGGAAGTGGAAGAGGAGGTGGAGGACGATGAAGTCACTGACCCAACCTAGGAAGGTGGAAAGCCGAGCGAGGACAGCAGTAAAGAGGGGGAGGGATCTGCAGCACCGCCAAAGGCTGGAAGAGGCAGTGAGGTGGCAAAAGGGAGAAGGCGGGCCACACCAAACAGGCCCGCAACTGTTTCACGGAACACCCCCTTGTGGAACTCTCCCTTGCCAAGGGGTAGGTGTTCCGCAGTATGGCTTTTTTGAAGAAAGTGTAGACGACAAAAGAATAGTAGTTTGCAACCTGTGCCGTACCAAACAGAGGCAGCGCGTGAACACTAGCAACCTCACCACCACCAGCATGATCCGCCACATCCGCGGCATCCAAGCACTGTAATAAATGGGACGAATGCCTGGGTTCACAATCTGTGAAGTGCCTCCTCTTCCCCATGTTACGTTCTGGCCAATCCCCTGTCGAAGGCGCAGACCCGGATGTCTCCCGCCCTGCACCTTTGCAAGCGCCATCAGCGACCACATCCACTTCCGTGTCCGAGCGCAGCATCCAAATGTCTTTACCCCAGGCCTTAGAACGCAAGCGCAGATACCCAGCCACCCACAAACAGGCCATAGCACTAAATGCGCAGCTTTCCAAATTAGTGCTTCTGGAAATGTTGCCATTTAGGTTTTTGGACACTGAGGCTTTCCGCAGCCCGATGTCGGCGGCCGTCCCGCCTTGCGCAGTCCCCAGACGCCACTATTTTTTAAGGTGTGCCGTGCCCGGCTTACACCAACATGTGTCCCGTAACATCACACGTGCCCTGACCAACGCAAATAATGTTTTACAGGGTCAGCTCCCCTTCAGGCCCTCACCTACAATCTTTTACAGGGTCAGCTCACCAGCAGACCCTCACCTACAATCTTTTACAGGTTCAGCTTACCTCCAGGCCTTTGCATAAAAAGTTTTACAGGGTCAGCTCACCTGCAGGACCTCGCATAAAATTTTTTAGAGGGTCAGCTCACCAGCAGGCCCTCACCTACAATCTTTTAGAGGGTTAGCTCACCTGCAGTCCCTCGCATATAATTTTTTACCGGGTCAGCTCACCTCCAGGCCCTCGCATATAATTTTTTAGAGGGTCAGCTCACCAGCAGGCCCTCACCTACAATCTTTTACAGGGTCCGTTAATTTGCAGGCCCTCGCGTGTATTTTTTAGAGGGTCAGCTCACCTACAATCTTTTACAGGTTCAGCTCACCTGCAGGCCCTCACATATAATGTTTTATAGGGTCAGCTCACCTGCAGTCCCTCGCATATAATTTTTTACAGGGTCAGCTCACCTCCAGGCCCTCGCATATAATGTTTTACAGGGTCAGCTCACCTGCAGAACCTCACATATAATTTTTCAGAGGGTCAGCTCACCAGCAGGCCCTCACCTACAATCTTTTAGAGGGTCAGCTCACCTGCAGTCCCTCGTATATAATTTTTTACAGGGTCAGCTCGCCGTCCCGCCTTACGCAGTCCTCAGCCGCCACAATTTTTTATGGTGTGCCGTGCCCGCCTTACACCAACATGTGTCCCGTAACATCACACGTGCCCTGACCAACGCAAATAATGTTTTACAGGGTCAGCTCACCTGCAGGCCCTCACCTACAATCTTTTACAGGGTTAGCTCACCAACAGACCCTCACCTACAATCTTTTACAGGGTCAGCTCACCTGCAGGACCTCGCATATAATGTTTTAAAGGGTCAGCTCACCTGCAGGCCCTCGCCCCTAATGTTTTAGATGGTCAGATCAGCAGGCCCTTGCTCCAAATGTTTTTGAGAGTCACCAGCAGGCCATCAATCATAATTTTTCAAGGGTGTGTATGATGCCTTCCTTTATGTGTAACAAAGGGTGAATTGGTGTGCCGGTTCCTTGTAATTTTTGGCAGCCCTTTCACTTAGTGCATAGGCTTTATGAGTGTAGGAGTCCTACTACATGAACAATTGTACCACATTGTGAATGAGGCCCTCCTTTATGTGATATACAGGTTGTATCGGAGTGCTTCTTGCTTGTAATTTTTGGCAGCACTTGCACTTTATATACAAGTAAATATACAGGAAATGTTACCTAACAATTTTTCCTCTAAAATCGATTTTATTTTTGGTTTTGTGTGTATTATTGTCAGTCTGTAAAAGTGGCGTACTACTCGGACAACATCGTTCCCAGCAGAAACCTGGGAGTCCAAGATACATCCGGATATCCTCTCCATGCTGTTCCCGAACCATTTCGGTGGTGTTTTCATCAATTTCTGAACTTTTCCTATTAACCAGGAAAAGGTCAGTGGTAGAGTCTTGGGCTATTTAAGAGACCTTGGCGTGGTTTCCGAGCTTAAGACATGTCCTCCTAGTAGGATGTGTCGAACTAACCTCTCAATTTTAACATCAGTGTGAGGGTTTAGCATTGCCGCAGAGTGCACCTGCCTTTGCTATGGTTATGTTTTTGATTGTTCTCCACATCCACATTATCGTTATCGTATGTAGGATGGTTACTGTGGTACTTGTAGTCCATTGCTGGCATCTTCCATTGTATGCATTTTTTGCTGTTGATTGCTCCTAGCAACGTACTACAAGTGCAGGATGTGCTCCCCTATATACATGCACAACTGCATGTTGAGCATATCCTGCTTGTTAAACACCACACCACGTTTTCTAATGGTTTGTATAATATGTTTGGAGGTGTATAAACTCCAATTTAAATGTGCCTGCTTTTCATCTACAGGCTACATTCAGGTGCACCTGGGAGGCTCTGGGCCATATCAGCCGGTTTCAGATGGGGCTCAAAGGCACCTCCCACCTCCCATTGCAAGCATGGTTACATGCTGGAGGTCACTGGTGAGCTGTTTGTGAGTCAGGCCTTACGCTCCCGTAATGCCCAACGGCCCCTTGTATCGCCCATACGGCACAGGTAGGTTGAGTGGTAGGGTCTCGGGCTATTTGAGAGACCTTGGCGTGGTGTCCGAGCTTAAGACATGTCCTCCTAGTAGGATGTGTCAAACTAACCTCTCAATTTTAACATCTGTGTGAGGGTTTAGTATTGCCGCAGAGTGCACCTGCCTTTGCTATGGTTATGTTTTTAACCAGGCACCCTGCCCTCTTCAGAGCAGGGGGAGCCTGGTTTAATGCTCGGTGTTCTCCCTTCAGCTTTCAATATACAAGCATCCCGATGTGTTTGGCCCGAGCACCAGAGCACTTTGGTGCTCGATCAACACTAATACATGTTTATTGAGCTAAGATCAGCACATAAATGCTACTGACCACTCGGTTTAAGGATACCAAGAATAGGATTATTATAAGAACTGTGCACTGGTCTTATAATGCCTCCTTCCTTGAGATTCCTTATCATTTCCGCTAGCGAATCATAACATGCTGGTGGAAGACGATATTGCTTGATATAAACGGGAGGAGCCATTGGATCAGTCTGAATTCTGGCAATGTGTATGTCTGTTAGACCACAATTATAGGAATCTTTAGCAAAGATGTCCTTGAACTCTAGGAGAATTTCCTTTTAACTGTTGGCGCTCTAGGTCATTAGAACACCCATCAGCTAAAGATATTTGCCGCTGAACCATCTCCGGCAACCCTGGAAAAACTTCAGGTTGACCTATTTCATTGGCTTTCTCAAGCCTGTCAGTGAGGTCATGATTCGACTTACCAGCCTTTTTGGCAAACTCACGATATTCCTCAGCTTTCTGATCATTAAGGGTATGATCAAAGGTAAGAGAGGATTCCTCCACCTTGCAGGTACCTTCTTCAAGATTAAAAGTATATACTGAACTAATGGTGAACAATCCTTCAGGAGAAGAATAGAATGTTTGTTCAACCATTTGCTCCTCAGTGAGCTATGATTCAGGTATTAGGACAATAATTACATTTTAAAACCCAAAGGTATAATAATTTTAATCTAAAGCCATACCAATTATGGTGTCTTTAGACAATTAGACTTCGGTTGGCATGCCATTATTAACAATTATTTGGGTTTGACAGGGTTGCAAATTCACCATAGGCACAGGATGAACTGAAATTCCAAATTTTTGCATTCTGTTGGATAGGAATATGAATGCATCAGAATTCTTAACTTTTTGGCCTTTTGATACCTGAATGGGTAACAAGAAATGACTAGTACCTGGAGAGATAATGACATCTTGTGGTACTAATACACCGACTGCATATGGCAGTATCTGGGATGATTTGAGGGCTTCATGTTCATCCATAAAATTATCAGGATTTCCTTTTAATGTAGTCCACAATGTGGAATTCACCATATCCATATGTATGCCAAAATTATGTAATATATCGTTGTCAATATACATTTGATATTGTGGTTCATTGAGTACCTGATATAAATGAATGGCTGATTTACCAGCAATAGAAATGTATAACATACATTTCGAAATCACATTATGACTATCAGAGTCATCACCCAATTCATGGACCCAGTGATCTTGAGGATTTGGATACCTAATTATCTTAGGATTGGCCAATTGTTTTAGTAGGTCCCTACTAATGTCACTGTTCTCTTGGCTCTCCACAGGTCATTGACCCGTATGGGGAAGAATACATCATCATCCACCTTTTCAGTCCCCAGTAGGAATTGTTCATGATCACTGAACCCAGTAGGGTCAGTAGATTCTGGATGTAGGTGAATTGTGAGAACATCACCTTCCAAGCAAACATCTCTAACTCTTTCAGTAGATACACATATGGTGTTATCCTCCTGTTCACTTACAGTGGAGGTTGGGGTTGCTTGTAAGAAAGAGACATCGGGACATTGGCTAATCCTGAAATGGATCTCAATAGAATCCGGCCTTTCCTCTATCACATGGCAGTTACGCTGACTGTGGTAGGATTGGGACTGATCATAATTAATGTTTTTTTTCACCTGGGACCAGATAACCTTATTGATAAGATCAACAATGGGATTTAATCTTTTTATAAAATCAATGCCAATAATTAAGCGATCAGATGGCATATCCACTATCAATGTGGGGTGGCTGATTACTTTATTTCCCACTTTGAAATCCAGCCACGCCTTACCTAAAATCTTGAGGGCGGTACCTGAAACACTTACAAGATTAGCATTAAAACTTTTTAACTTAACCTGTAATTGTTAAAAATACTTTTGAGATAATAAGGTTGCTTGGCTACCTGTGTCCATTAAAGCCAATATTTGTGGGAAATTTTCAAAAATTCCACCTTAATAAAATATTGTTGTTCTATTTCCTGTAATGAACACAAATATTTTGAATGACGTGTGAAATTGTTTTCTTGCTCTGCAGGCATTATTACCCTTGGGCCTCCTTCCTTCTCTTTACCAGCAAGATTGCATGTCATCCTTTGCACAGCTGAAGATTCTGTGGGTTGAAAAATAAAATCACAAACATGTCGCCCCTCCCCCTTGCCATTTCGCATTGGAAGGGTTAAATTATTTTCAGGGATACTGACACTTGTGTTATTTTGCTCACTTTTGCCTACTTTTAAACCATCGGCCTTTGCAAGATTTGATAAGCTTATCTGTTTTCCCCCATTTATAATTGGGGAGGGCTTTCTACAGGATTTTTGGGTTTAGCAGTAAGAGCTCTGGATAACTCTTCAATCCGTTGCATCATTACTCCAAACTGGCTTTGATCCATTTGATCATATAAATTACCTCTATTTTTCCCATAACCTTTTGAAGGTTGATTTTGGAATTTAGATGATGGAGATTTGCCAGAATCTTCTGATTCAGAACCATTTTGAACTCTTTCCGGGTCACGTTGGAATCTCCTGTAATATCCTCTCTACTATCATCTGACAGGAGGGAATCATATATTTACAAAATGGTTCTTTTTATCTAGGCTTTCATTAATATTTGGCACCTTATTATTATCTGGCCTAGGCTGAACTTTATTTGGATGGGGAGGATGGGAGATTTTTACAACCTCAGCATAACTCCTCCTAGGGGCCTCAAACTGTCCCTGATCTCTTTTTACGTGAGTCTCAGCTATTTCATCACTCGTTTTTTTAATTCTCCTTTCTTGAGACTCCTCGCTATTTTGTAAAGCGGCGTACAGAGTTGTACTCTCTGTCTGCAGCCAATCCAGAGTTTGTCTGGGATGGTAATACCTGGCCAATATAAAATAAATTTTATTGGGCAAAGCATCATCAAACAGCTGAATGAAATCATGGCTTTCAAAATTAGGATCTTTCTCAGCCAGGCTATAGGCATTTTTGAGAACTGACAAAAATTCCCTGGGACTTTGATTAGGCCGACATTTCAGGGTAAACATGGCCCTCCATGCAGCAGTGGCTGACCTATAGGGACAAAACTCTGTCTTTATTTCAGGCACTACCTCTGACCAGGTTTTTTTACCCATATCTCTGAGGGAATAAAAGAAGTATCGGTGCTTTGGCTCAAACACCCAAGAAATAAATTTAATTTTCTGTTCATTGCGTTCTAAATGTAGGGTTTTCATCGCCTCTTCATAGGTTTCTATATGATTAATTATAGAAGGTGATCCCTTCTTATTAAACAAACCCACAGTTAGAGATGGCCCGAACTATCCGCCGGCGAACAGTTCCCGGCGAACATAGCTTAATCGCGTTCGCCTCTGCCGGGCGAACATATGCGATGTTCGGTCCGCCCCCTATACATCATCATTGAGCAAACTTTGACCCTGCACCTCACAGTCAGCAGACACATTCCAGCCAATCAGCAGCATACCCTCCCTCCCAGACCCTCCCACCTCCTGCACAGCATCCATTTTAGATTTATTCTGAAGCTGCAGTCTTAGTGAGAGGAGGGAGAGTGTAGTTGCTGCTGATTTAATTGGGAAATCGATAGCTAGGCTAGTGAATTCAGTGTCCACTCCAGTCCTGAAAGACTCATCTGATCTCTGCTGTAAGGACAGCGTCCTGACAGCACCCCAAAAAGCCCTTTTTAGGGCTGCAACATTAGTCTGCTTTTTTTCCTTTATATACATATTGCAGTTGCCTGGCCTGCCTGTGTGTGAGGAGCTGCAGGCCCACAGACTGTAGTGTGCCCACTGCCAGTGCCCACCCCTGTCATTCCGTGTGGCACAGGACTTTGCATCAAAAAAAGGCATTTAATTTTTACACTTTAATCTAAAGTTAGTTGCCTGCCAGTGTGTGTCAGGCTGACTTCCACTGACTGTAGTGTGCCCACTGCCAGTGCCCACCACTCATACCGGCTGGCACAGGACTTTGCATAAAAAAGCATTTAATTTTTACACTTTAGTGTAATTTCAGCTGCTTGCCTGCTGCTAGTGTGTGTCAGGCCGACTTCAACTGACTGTAGTGTGCCCACTGCCAGTGCCCACCCCTGTCATCCCGTGTGGCACAGGACTTTGCTTAAAAAAAGGCACTTAATTTTTACACTTTAATCTAAGGTTAGTTGCCTGCCAGTGTGTGTCAGGCTGACTTCCACTGACTGTAGTGTGCCCACTGCCAGTGCTCCACCACTCATACCGGCTGGCACAGGACTTTGCATAAAAAAGGCATTTAATTTTTACACTTTAGTGTAATTTCAGCTGCTTGCCTGCTGCTAGTGTGTCAGGCCGACTTCAGCTGACTGTAGTGTGCCCACTGCCAGTGCCCACCCCTGTCATCCCGTGTGGCACAGGACTTTGCATCAAAAAAGGCACTTAATTTTTACACTTTAATCTAAGGTTAGTTGCCTGCCAGTGTGTGTCAGGCTGACTTCCACTGACTGTAGTGTGCCCACTGCCAGTGCCCACCACTCATACCGGCTGGCACAGGACTTTGCATAAAAAGGCATTTAATTTTTACACTTTAGTGTAATTTCAGCTGCTTGCCTGCTGCTAGTGTGTGTCAGGCCGACTTCAACTGACTGTAGTGTGCCCACTGCCAGTGCTCCACCCCTGTCATCCCGTGTGGCACGGGACTTTGCTTAAAAAAAGGCACTTAATTTTTACACTTTAATCTAAGGTTAGTTGCCTGCCAGTGTGTGTCAGGCTGACTTCCACTGACTGTAGTGTGCCCACTGCCAGTGCCCACCACTCATACCGGCTGGCACAGGACTTTGCATAAAAAAGGCATTTAATTTTTACACTTTAGTGTAATTTCAGCTGCTTGCCTGCTGCTAGTGTATGTCAGGCCGACTGCCAGTGCCCACCACCACTCATACCGGGTGTGACAGTAAATTGCACGGCGCAGACGCAGTGACCGTGGTTTAAAACAGAGTGGAGGGAGCCAGCGTTTTTTTAACCATCTCCCCGTTCGAAAACTCTATTCAATAAATGGCCCCCAGATTGGGGACGTTAGAGGGATTAAACTGATGAGAATAGTACTACAGAAAATACCACTCATATCGGGTGTGACAGTAAATTGCACGGCGCAGACGCAGTGACCGTGGATTAAAACAGAGTGGACGGAGCCAGCGTTTTTTTAACCATCTCCCCGTTCGAAAAATCTATTCAATAAATGGCACCCAGATTGGGGACGTTAGAGGGATTAAACTGATGAGAATAGTACTACAGAAAATACAACTCATATCGGGTGTGACAGTAAATTGCACGGCGCAGACGCAGTGACCGTGGTTTAAAACAGAGTGGAGGGAGCCAGCGTTTTTTTAACCATCTCCCCGTTCGAAAAATCTATTCAATTCATCTTTTGGGGACCCTTGGTGTTGTACGTGGCTGGGTGGAGGAAGAAACCTTCAATGACATCACCGGGACGTGGCTAGCTTGGTATCCAACCTTGTGCAAATGGGGAGTTTGCGGTTGTGCAAATGAACTGTTTGCGGTGCATTAAAAGGGGAGTTTGGTCTGTCAATGTCAGTGAAGCGGGCGTAACCCTTACACTACCTGATCGATACAACATCATACCTGATCGTATACACACACTGGATGTTTTAAAGCACGTTATTCCAAACTATTTAGGAATGTTAGTTGATTTATGCCCTTTATGGATTAAAAACCGACTCTGCGTCCACTACGTAATTTTCCATGGGAGTTTTGCCATAGATCCCCCTCCGGCATGCCACAGTCCAGGTGTTAGACCCCTTGAAACAACTTTCTCATCACTATTGTGGCCAGAAAGAGTCCCTGTGGGTTTTAAAATTCGCCTGCCAATTGAAGTCTATGGCGGTTCGCCCGGTTCACCCGTTCGCGAACATTTGCAGAAGTTCGCGTTCGCTGTTCGCGAACTGAAAATTTTATGTTCGCGACATCACTACCCACAGTCTCTTTTATAAATGTTATCACTTTGGTAGTATCAGCCATAGGTTGATAGATGGGTTTCAATTTAGGAATAGAATGTTCCTTTATAAAGATTTGTTCTTCTTCTTAGGTGCTACCATCATCACTTTCTGTCTCTGACCTCCATACTGAAGGTTTATCCTTTACTCTACTGGCATATTGTTTCTGTCTGGATTGAATATCTTCTGGATCCTGGAGATCTATCTCTTTTTGCAGTTTGTTATTTTCATTAAATAACCTCTCACATTCTTTTTCTAAATCAGCATTAGACTTTTGACATTCTAACAATTCACTAGAGACCTGATCGAATTTCCAAGAGTTATGATCGCCTCCCTGTTTTGATTATCTCTGTCACAACATTCTGATAAATTAGCAGACCATTGTGCCAATTCACCAGAAACCGTGGTGGCCCAGTCCCTTATCTCCTCCTTAATATCCAATCTATCTTGAAGAAACAACATCACCTGATATTTTACTAATTCATGAGTTTCTCTACCATGCATATCAGTCCTAATTACTACAGCAGCCTGCCTGACTTGAGTAGCCTCACTATTGTCCTCATATATTTTCAATTTGCACTAAAAACACAATCCAATTAATAATAAAATATATATTCTGCACAATATTATTTTTTTTTTTGTTTCAATTACAAGCAGATCCCAGCAGTGCCTCCAAAATATGTAAGAATATTTATACTGCTCTGAAAAACAGTCTTTTATTTATGTAAACAAGTCAGGATCTATAATAAAGGAGATTCCAACTTATTTTCATAAACAAAACAAGAGATAATTAGAGCTCTTTTATCTGCGCTGAATTGAAGACAAAAAGAAACAGGTATACAAAATATATATATTTATTAATAATAATTCAGTGCAAACAAATAGAATAAAATATAAAATCAGTGACCTTAACATGGTGATGAACAATGATATGCAATTAATAAACACAAAGAATATAAATTGAATCAATATTATAATTGGATATCTTAATAATAACACAAGGAAACAAATCCTTAACCGTATAGTTGATTTCTCCCTATATATATATATATTCAAACATATGTGACTGGAACTAAAACAGTTCTTTGGAGATGATACAGTGATATGAAAATATATATCAACGATATATATTGATCTCCCTAGACTGATCCTACACACAAAATATGGTTGATACAATATATATATATACATATATAAATATGATTAATTAATTTACTGAAATAGACAAATCCAGTGCTGAGCCACGCCCCCCGCACTGATCACATGACGGTGACGTCACCCCAGGTCCTTCGGCTGTTCAACAGTTTGGGTTGGTGGAAGCCGCCCCTTATGGATTCCATATGCCGCGATAGTGGAATCCATAACGGGATGCGCGAGTTACCACAACCCGAACGCCGAACTTTTTTTTAAAGTTCGCTCATCTCTAATAGCAACATATATCATTTTTTTAAAATATTTTTTTATTTTCTGATTGCAGATTTTTTTTTATTGTATTTCCTGAATGTGATTATGGGGACAGCAATATTTCCTGAACTGTTCTTAACAGCATTTAGAAAGCATTAAGAAAATTGCTTTGCAGCAGCTCCATTGTCCATAGTCACAATGGTCTGGACCTGACCCTATTGACTTCTATTGGAGAGCTTTCTAGGCATGCTCTGTGACCTGTGTAGAGGTCATTGTACAAGAAAATATTAGATAAGATTTTAATCATGCCTGTAATAATATAACTTTCAGAAAACTGCAGTAAAGTGATCTGTACAGACCAACACGTGGTGCCTATTATTAGGCTTAGTGGCCAGTGCGAAAACTGCAGGATATTATCTTTTTTGTTTAAAAATAAATATTGGCATGAAAAATTATTAATCACCAAAAATTCTTTCAAAATATGTTAAACATAAAACTGTGATTTAAACAATAGGTCATTTTCTGATGACACATTTCCTTTAAAGCCATGTGCAAAAACTGAGTCATTTTAGCATCCATATAATGCCCACAATACTAGAAGTAGCCTTAGGTGGTTTAGCAACAAAGCATTGTCTAGCTTGGATAGACTACACCCACTATTTCCTCTATTAGCCTGTGTAATTCACCAAGCACTGCTTTCTATTCTTTCTATTTTTTTATTGTTTAAATTTTAGCTAGCTGTCCCCAAAAAGACAAAAACCTTTAAACTTAATACAAATATTTTCCTTAACTCAAATAGGCATTGATACAGTGTTATGTTCGACACTGATCTTTCCTTCACCCCCTATATTCAATCTCTTGCCCGCTCATGCCTCCTGCTCCTCAAAAACATCTCAAGAATCCACCACTTTCTTAGTGTGGAAACAACAAAAACTCTAATTGTTGCCCTAAACCATTCCCTTCTTGATTACTGACGTTCCTCTCTCCAATCCACCGTGAATGCAGCAGCTAGGCTCTGATTGCCCACACTGTATAGGATTTAATTTAAACTGCTCATTCTCACCCACCAAGCTCTCCACAGTGCTGCACCCCCTATATCTCATCCCTCATTTCTCTCCATTAAGATGGCTGGACCATTGCACAAATCAAAGCACTTGTTAATTTCTGTTTCACCTCTATCTCTTCATAGATTGTAAGCTCTTGCAAGCAGGTCCCTTATTCCTTTTGTTTTACTTATTGACTTGTTTGTTGCTATGTTATTTATGACTCTGTTTGTACCTTAACCCCCTGATTGGAAAGCACCGCAGAATACGTTGGTACTAGGTACTATAAATATAAAGATTATTATTATTATAGTTGATACACTGAAGAGCAAAAGGGTACCAATGTTTTGAACGTTTGAGTTTTAGGCTCCATATGTCACCATCCACTACAGCTCCAAACATGAGACTACCATAATTTTATAGACAATCATCTTGGCTACCTCATACATAAATTGGATTTGCAACTATTTAGCATATGATTAGTTATGCAGATTCCTGTCATGTAACTGCATTGCTACTGTTTTGCTCCTGGTGGTGGAACAATCTTTTTCTTTTTGTATACAACAAATTACAACCTGTTCTCACATTCCCTTATAGCTCAGTGTGTTATTAGGTTGATTCCCAAGCGAAAGGTCACTGGTTCGAATCTAGGAGCAGCCATGAAGAAGATTTCCCAAGAAAAGAGAAACACCATCATCCAGCTCATTAGTAGCAGTATCTTGGCCAAGAAAATTGCCAAACTGAATCATGTCAGTGCCATGACAGCTGGAAGAAGTAATCTGTCCATCCATTCCAAAGCCAAGAGGTGGATGTCCAGGCAAAATATCGGGATCAACAAGTCAGCTCGTACAGTAGTGGAGGTGGCTCGTAATGCTTCGTAATAGTAAGATCACAGACGTCCATGCAAGAACTGTGCGACGCACATTACACAAGTCTGTACTGTTAGCCCAAAAAAAGGTGAAAAAGCCTCACTTTCAATAGCATCACAAGAAGCGTCGCCTGAAGTTTGCAAAAAAAGGACGAACAGTGGACAGTAGAAGATTGGAAACGGGTGATTTGGAGTGATGAGAACAAAAGTCAATAGACTGGGCTCTGAGTAGGTGCAAATGGGTCTGGAAGAAACTAGGAAAAAGGGGGCTAATGGATCAAGGAATTGAAGGAACTGTCAAGTTCGGTAGAGGATGCCTGATGATATTGGGTTGTTTCACAGCCAAAGGTGTGGGATACTTAACCAGGATCGATGGTGATCTCAATGCAAAGCTATATGTGAGTATCCTACAAGATGAGTTACTTTGTACACTTGAGTACTATGGGTATGAAAAGGATGACATAGTGTTCCAGCAGGACAATGACCCGAAGCATAGGTCGAGATATGCTATGAAATGGTTCAGTTGCAATGAAGTAGATGTGCTGGATTGGCCCCCACAGTCCCCAGACCTCAACCCATTTGAACACATGGGTAGAGTTGAAGAAAAAGCTGTATTCGTACCAAAGTGAGTCAACCAGTATGCACGAACATTGAGAATGTGTAGAAGAGGAACAGATTTCGGTTGAGACATGCTTGAGTCTGATCGAAAGCATGCCCAGGATTCAGGCAGTTTGAAAGCCAAAGGTGGATTTACAAAATACTAACAAGATAAAAAAATTAAAATTTATAATTTTAGGAGAAAAACAGTAACAATGACATGACAAGAATCTGCATAACTAATGATATGCTAAAGTTCTATTTATGTATATGATAGCCAAGATGATTGCCTATTAAATGATGTTAGTCTCACATTCAAAGCTATAGTGGATGGTGAGATATGGAGTTTGAAAGTGAAAAGTTCAAAACATTGTTACCCTTTTGCTCGTCAGTGTACCTGGCAGTCTGCCAATGAAATACATATAATTACAATGTTTTGATAGTTGTATATGTGCACTATATAATTAAGTAACAGTTTATGTTCATCCGTCTGGAAGCACTGGTGTTTATATAGAGTGGAGAACATATGTATAATGTACTTAACCTGGTAACCGGATGAACCAGGCTCTCCTTCTTCTGATGCCTGGGAATTTGGCACACCTAGGGTGCTTCTGGATTTGTGAGTCATTGTAAGTGGATGTCATCACAACAGCCACACCTAAAACAATCCTAGACCTATTGGTGAAATAATTGCTCATATTAATAAATCTACACAAGTTATACAGTTATTCCAAATCAGTTATGTTAGCGTTCTAAAGGGCAGTGAATGAGGAGATCCATGTGAGGTACACGTCCGGTCCTAGCTTTGTTAGAAAGAGATTGCCATGTACTATATGATGTCTGATTTTGATTTTCAACCTTAATCATGGGATAACGCCTTTAGGATAGATTTAAGTGCAAGAATTTCTGGACTGTATTTATCTAAGTCATTATCAAATAAATCATTGCATGAACTTTACAGTAAAAGTTTTGTAAAAGAAAAAGTTATATTCCTATGGAAGGTGTTGTCCCAGAATGACAATGTATTATCTATCCATTGGATAGGTTATATATGTCTAATCACTAATCATGACAAATGGGTCCTGTGTCCCTCCCTGTAGAATGTAATAACAGATGAGCCTGTACATTGCTGCTGTATTCAAAGTTTATGGACAGCTGAAGATAGCAGAGTACAGCACTCAACTATATCTGCCAGTCCCACAGGGTTTAAAAGGAGAGGCAGTGCACAACCATTGCTCCATTCAAAAAATATTCTGTAGATACATGGCAAGTTGTTATTTTGGGACAAGCTTGAAATTATTGGTTTCTGAAATGCAAAATATTAGGGAGACTGCTGTTGCATATCAACAACAAAAGAACGTGCTGGGTGATAATATAAGTCTGCATAATTCTGTATCGTCTACTTGTTATAGTTAGAAACTGTTTATATTTTGAAACTGCACTGCATTAAGATAAAAACTCTCCTGATTAATCATATGATGCTGCCTTCCAGATGGTAGTAATTCAAACAGACTATAAAGTGAGTGCAAACTATCCCTTTAAAATTCTGTTCACTCCATTAATGCAGTGGACCTTGTGGGGGGAGGGGGGTTTGTGGAGTATGGGAGTTGTAGTTGTGGCTTGGCAACCTGGGTGAAGTGTGGTAGGAATTGTGTGTAGTACCCTGCAAAGCCAAGAAAACTTCTCATCTCTTTTACAGTAGTAGGGGTCAGCCAATTCTTGACCGCAGGAACTTTTCAAGGATTTGGTCTCACGTCTACTGCACTGCTATCATTCCCCAGGTACTTGACTTGAAGGTTCAGCAGGTGACATTTGGATAGCTTGATATTTAGTCCATGTTTATGGGAACTTGGAACACATCAGCCAGATGTTACAGGTGGTCTTCATAATACTACAGTCGTGGCCAAAAGTTTTGAGAATGACACAAATATTAGTTTTCACAAAGTTTGCTGCTAAACTGCTTTTAGATCTTTGTTCCAGTTGTTTCTGTTCTGTAGTGAAATATAATTACACGCACTTCATACGTTTCAAAGGCTTGTATCGACAATTACATAACATTTATGCAGTCAGTATTTGCAGTGTTGGCCCTTCTTTTTCAGGACCTCTGCAATTCGACTGGGGATGCTCTCAATCAACTTCTGGGCCAATTCCTGACTGATAGCAACCCATTCTTTCATAATAACTTCTTGGAGTTTGTCAGAATTAGTGTTTTTTTGTTTGTCCACCCGCCTCTTGAGGATTGACCACAAGTTCTCAATGGGATTAAGATCTGGGTAGTTTCCAGGCCATGGACCCAAAATGTCAACGTTATGGTCCCCGAGCCACTTAGTTATCACTTTTGCCTTATGGCACGGTGCTCCATCGCGCTGGAAAATGCATTGTTCTTCACCAAACTGTTGTTGGATTGTTGGAAGAAGTTGCTGTTGGAGGGTGGTTTGGTACCATTCTTTATTCATGGCTGTGTTTTTGGGCACAATTGTGAGTGAGCCCACTCCCTTGGATGAGAAGCAACCCCACACATGAATGGTCTCAGGATGCTTTACTGTTGGCATGACACAGGACTGATGGTAGCGCTCACCTTTTCTTCTCCGGACAAGCCTTTTTCCAGATGCCCCAAACAATCGGAAAGAGGCTTCATTGGAGAATATGATTTTTCCCCAGTCCTCAGCAGTCCATTCACCATACTTTCTGCAGAAGATCAATCTGTCCCTGATGGGTTTTTTTTTGGAGAGAAGTGGCTTCTTTGCTGCCCTTCTTTACACCAGGCAATCTTCCAAAAGTCTTCGCCTCACTGTGTGTGCAGATGTGCTCACACCTGCCTGCTGCCATTCCTGAGCAAGCTCTGCACTGGTGGCACACCGATCCCGCAGCAGAATGCTCTTTAGGAGACGATCCTGGCACTTGCTGGACTTTCTTGTATGCCCTGAAGCCTTCTTAACAAGAATTGAACCTCTTTCCTTGAAGTTCATGATGATCCTATAAATTGTTGATTGAGGTGCAATCTTAGTAGCCACAATATCCTTGCCTGTGAAGCCATTTTTATGCAACGCAATGATGGCTGCACGCGTTTCTTTGCAGGTCACCATGGTTAACAATGGAAGAACAATGATTTCAAGCATCACCCTCCTTTTAACATGTCAAGTCTGCCATTTTAACCCAATCAGCCTGACATAATGATCTCCAGCCTTGTGCTCGTCAACATTCTCACCTGAGTTAACAAGATGATTACTGAAATGATCTCAGCAGATCCTTTAATGACAGCAATGAAATACAGTAGAAAGTTTTTTTTGGGATTAAGTTAATTTTCATGGCAAAGAAGGTCTATGCAATTCATCTGATCACTCTTCATAACATTCTGGAGTATATGCAAATTGCTATTATAAAAACTTAATCAGCAACTTTTCCAATTTCCAATATTTATGTAATTCTCAAAACTTTTGGCCACGACTGTACACAATTACATAATTCAGGTAGATTAGGATGGTTTCAAAGTTCTTGTGGCGTAAACAATGGTTCATCAATCTCAGAAAGGTACCAGTACAAACAGAATGTAATTGAAACTGGTTCATAGAAGCAGTGAATGCTGTCTTTTCTATGTCTTCCACTGGCAGTGGCGTAGCGTGGGGGGGTTGCCAGGGGGGCAAGTGATACAGATGTATATGCTGCGGCAGGGCAGGGGAGGTATAGGCGTCTCCCTTCCCCGTTCCTCTGATAGGCTGCCGCCTAAGCTGTATGTCATTGCGCCGCCTGAGTCGTACAGAGCGGAACACAGGCCGGAAGAGGCCTTAATCGCATCGCTGCCAGCTTGATGGAGGTAAGTATAAGTGTTAATTTTTTTATATGGTACAATACAGGAGAGGAGCCTTATGGGGGCACTTGTTACTGGCACATGATTGGGGGCATCTATGGGGGGCACTTCTTACTGGCACATGATTGGGGACACTTCTTACTGGCACATGATTGGGGGGGCATCTATGGGGGGCACTTCTTACTGGCACATTATTGAGGAGCATCTATGGGGGCACTTCTTATTGGTACATTATTGGGGGGCACTGTGGGCTCATCTATGGGGGCACTTCTTACTGGCACATTATTGGGGGACACTATGGGGGCACTTTTTACTGGCACATTATTGGATGGCACTATGGGGACATCTATGGGGGCACTATTTTACTGGCACATTATTGGGTGGCACTATGGGGGCATCTACTGAGGCCACCAATAAGGGGTATTGTATATGGGGGGCACTATGGGGGAAGGGGGGAGAGGAACACTATGGGGGCTACTACTGAGGCCACAAAGAAGGGGTATTTTATATGGGGGGCTCTGTATAGGGGCATTTTATGCTGGGACACATTATAGTGGGTACTATGGGGAAGGGGGGAAAGGAGTACTATGGGATCATCTACGGGGGCACTAAGAAAGGGTATTTTATACTTGCAAATTATGGGGATACTGAGGGCATCTACTGGGGCACTATATATGGGGCATTTTATACTGGTACATTATGGGGGCACTAGGATGAAGGGGAGAGGAGAACTATGGGGGAATTTACTGGGGGAATTATATAGGGGTATTTTATACTGGCACATTATGGGGGCACTATGGGGACATTAGCTCAACTGGGGGCATTAAAAGGGGGTATTTTTTGCACTGGCACACATTATAAGGAAGCATTTTTTGTACTGTCAAATTATAAGGAGAATTATTACTAATGTGGGACATTATGGTGGGCTTTTTTACTACTGGTGGTCTATGGGGAACATAATTACTAGTATAGGCATTATGGGACCATTATTACTTCTAGGGCACAGTGGGCAACTGTTGGTGGCACTGTAGGAGCACTATTACTACCATGTGTGCTCTAGCAGAGAATTATTTTTATTGGCGGGACTTTTTGGAGCACTATTACTGTGGGGGCACCTTGGCACAGTATCAGCTTATTACAATGATTTTTGGGGAACATTATGTTTACACTATTAGTATCAGGGGCACTATTTGCTGGGCACAGTTATTTTAGGGCACTGTGTGCCAATAACTATTAAAGGGGGCATTATCTGTGTGGCACTAGTATTATCAGGAGGTTTATCTGTTTCTGCAGTATAGTATTGGGGAGCACAGCGGCACAGTATTGGGGGTGGTAGGATGATTTGTCCAGAAGATGGGAGGAAGATGGGAGGAAGATGGAAAAGTAGTAAACTAAGATTTTTTTTTGTCAAACTGCAGAGACGAGAAATGGCTGAAAAATAGTGGTCTGGTCTAAAGGTCTGAAAGGAGAAGATGAGGAAAGAGAACATCTACATCAATGGAGACGTCACTGGATGTAAGAAGTATGGGGGCTGTATTACCCTATATGTTCTGTAGTGATAGGAGGGTGGATAAAGAATTTGGCTCACACTGTAGCAGCCTGGCCCCAGACTTCAGGTCAGACTGTGCGTGTTCTACATTACTACTCTACATTACTGCGTGTTCTACATTACTACATTACATCTACTACATTATCTGTACTCAGAGAGTTATCACTGTGTTATCGGTGTTGTTATGTATGACTGCAAGTGATATCTACTACATTATCTGTAAAAAGGGGGTGTGGCAACAGGTTGGGGGGGGGGCGCAATACTTGGCTTGCTCCGGGTGCTGGCAACCCATGCTACGCCACTGTCCACTGGTTAAGCCTAACTTTGAGAAGTAGGCTGCAGATCCTAGAGCTGTTAGGGATTCTTCACATCTTTGTGGACTGTTGGACAGTGGTGGCAGGTGAGTCTATGATATCTTGGAAGGTGACTTGGAATAGGTGGGCCAATGGGCAATGGTTCTTCAGCTTCACTCGGTAGTACCCTTAGGTTTAGGATACAGATGGATGCTCTCCAGTGTGAAACTGTCACCAGGCATCTTGTAGCTAGGACCATGGGATGTTCTTTAATTTGAATAAGTTCCACCAGTGCTTGGTTGTCTTGGCCTTGGACACCTATGTTGGCTCTACACCATAGGATGGTTTCTGTGCCAGGTAGTACCACAGGCTGAACATCTTTAACTGTTGATTGTCCCAGTATTTTTCAAATGTGGCCTGCTGGATGGTTGTGACCTGACAGCCGGTATCTAGCAGTGTGGCAAAGGAAACCCCATTGATACTCAGGACAATTTCAGGATGGGGTCCCACATAAATGAGCATCCAACCTGGTTTGTCTGGACCTATAATTCTTCTTTCCAATGGATGGTCCTGGGCCTCAGGGAATGCACTTATAACTGGCAGCATGTTCATTCCACATGGCCATGTATGTAGCAGTACCTGCAGATGAGTCTCTTTTGCTTGCCAAAGCCGTCTGTAGGCAGCCTACCTGGAGTGAGGTAGTAGTTGTCTTTGGAATTGGAAGGAGGCCGGTTCCTAGATTTCTTTCTCTGTGGACACTTTTCTAGCTACTCCTGTTCCTGAATTTTCATTGGTTAGGTGTTTGTAATTAATTAATCTTATGGCTGTTCATACATCAGTGATTGTGAGCCAAAACCTGGATTGGAGCCTCCACAGGCATAAGGTATACGGGAAAGATCTGCACCTGTTTTATTTGTAGAGCAGTGCCTGGTTTTGGCTCACAATTACTGAGGAAAATCACTGACCAAAACACTGAAGTGTGAATGAGGCATAAGTCTGGAACAGGTCTTCTCATTTCATGGTGTTGATAAGAGCAGAAGCGTGACAGTGGGTTTAACTTCCTGTGTATACAAATTGGTAAAATTCATTGTGAAAACAATTCATACTGTAATAAAGTACTGCAACTGGTTATTACAGCACAGTTGTCACCGTTTTTTTTTTCAATAAGTGTGATAAATCAGCAGCCCTCAATAGCTGTACATATGCAGTCACTCTCCATAAAGATGAGTGGAAGTTACTGATACTATAACCCTATCTCTAACCCCTTTATTTCAGTAAGCGTGACTGAACATTGTTCAACTGAATCCCAAATAAAATTAGGGATGGCGCTGGAAGCAAAAATGCACATATTGACTGGTCCCAATTGTACCTACCTGAACTCTTGTTTGGGAAACTGCTAATACCTGCATCCTATATGTTACTTGATGGCCCCGTTAGTGGCCAAGTCAGACCACATGCCTGTATCCACATGTCATGTAATTGGTACAGAAGTTTCTACCATGAAGTTTTCCATAGCGCATCTGTTACATGCTATCATTTAAATGGGTCAGTTCCAGTTACATATTTCCCTTTAAATACTTGCAAATACTGCAGACAGCCAGCTGTATTTTTGCATAGTACTTCTAGGGCTTCTCAAGCATTATAGCAATTGTCTGCATTGTAATTCACATTCCGAAATTCCCTTTGTGAAAGTCGACCTATTTAAATATTGTGACAGCACTTATTTCCAGCAATACTAAAGTTAGACCTCTGTATTGCCAAGTGAACAAATTTAGAAATCAATTGAAAAAAAAATAATCCTATTGTTAGTCCTCTATATCTACAAAATATATCTAGTATATCTATTTTATTTCTGTAAAATAGTTTTTAAAAAACAAATAAAGAACTGAAAATTAAAAATCGCCATAAACATAAGATGCAGACCGGCTATCAGATGGAGGCTGGAAAGCAGGCAGTACTTTTGGCCAACAAGATCAAAGACAAATATAACCAGAAGTAACCATATTGACGTGTGATGGTAATGTCAATGGTGAATGGATCAGGACATTTTATACAGGTCGGGTAAAGATCAGATTGATAATAGCATGGCATGTACTGTCTAATACTGCTCTTTTCGATGTAGGTTTTACTTGCCTGGGGCAAGAGTACCTGGCACGACAGCTTGGGCTTTCGGCACGATGTATAAGCATGCAGCTCAGACTGGCCCACAGGGGAATCGGTGAGTATTAATACATCTCAACCAGCCTGTATTAATAAAAAAAATGGGGTAGATTATTATACCCCAATTTTATATTATACTCAGTTTATTATTATAGATGCATCAGGTGGCTAAGGTGACTTCTGGGTACAAAGGTAGGCCAGCCAGTATCTTCTTTCCTTAAGGATCCCATCTTCTCAAAATTGCTGTATAAACCCTTAATCAATCACTCTGAGTATCTTATAGCTGCCTGCAGCTATGTAAACACGTAGTATTTGGTAGTATTGGCATGCAGCTTTACAGCGGGCCAACTAGAATTCATTTTACTGGTGGGCCCGAGCCCTAGTCCGACACTGTTAGCATGCCCATCAAAATGAGTATGCATTGAAATACAAGGGTATTACCATGAACAGTACAAGTGATCAAAAGATTGCAGGTTAAGGTGACCTAAGTAAACTAAAAAAAAGACCTTTTGTCATTCCTTGTCCCCCAAAAAAAATTTAATAAAAAAAAAGTTTGGGTGTCAGAATATAGTGACACAAAACAATCTTTTTAAAAGTGCTTTTTAATTTTTTTTAGTAAAACATAACAAAACTGTTAAATTTGGTATCTCCATAATCATACTGCTAGTAAAGGTAAAGTGTCATTATTACCGTGTATGTGAACACCCTAAAAATAAAAATAAATAAAAACAATAGAAGAATTATGTGGCTTATTCATACTATTGCCCCCAAATTTTCTTTAAAAGTGTTGTCTCAGTTCAGCAAACATAATATAAGCCACTTACTAATGTATTGTCACATTAACCCCTTAAGGACCGGGGGTTTTGGGATTTTTGCGTTTTTGTTTTGCGCTCCCTGCCTTCCAAAAGCCATAACATTTTTATATTTCCGCTCACATAGCCATATGACGGCTTATTTTTTGCGGGACAAGTTGTACTTTTTAACGCTACCATTTATTTTTGCATGTGATGTAGTGGGAAACGGGAAATAAATTCCAAATGGGGTGAAATTGCAAAAAAAAAGCAATTTCACCACAGTTTTACGGGTTTTTAAATTACAACGTTCGATTTGCGATAAAACTGACTGGTTAATTTTATTCTTCAGGTCAGTACGAATCCGGCAATACCTAATATGTATAGTTTTTCTTGCGTTTTGATAGTGAAAAAAAAATTAAAAGTGAGAATTTTTTATTTTATTTTTTTATCGCCATGTTTTGACCCCTATAACTTTTTGTAATTATGCGTATGGAGCAGTGTAGGGGCTCATTTTTTGCAGGGCAATCTGAACTTTTAATTGATACCATTATGGGGTGCGTATGATGTTTTGATCACTTTTTATTCATTTTTTTAGGAAATGAAGCGTCCAAAAATGGCGAATTAGCCATTTGGACGCTTTCTTTCGTTTTATGTTTACCGTATGGTGAATATTTTTAATATTATTATAGTATGGGCGTTTTCGCACATTACGACACCATTATGTGTAATTTTTTATTTTTTTATTTATTTTATTTTCATTTTGGGGAAAGGGGGTGATTTGAATTTTTATATTTTTTATTTAATTTTTATTTTTAAACTTTTTTTTTTTTTTACCACTTTCTTATAGTTCCCATAGGGAACTATAAGATGCAATCATCAGATTGCTATTCTCATATATTCCAATGCAATAGCATTGGAATATATGAAAAATCACATATTTCCTATGGAGCCTATTACAGTCATAGGCTCCATAGGAATACTAATAGTAGTACCCTAGGTTTCATTCACAGAAACCTAGGGTACTATCATGCTCCGGCTCCCCCTTGTGGCCATCAGGGAGCCGGGCAAACTCAAGTGAAACTTTCGGTTTTGCGTGATCAGATGCCGTGGTCAGGATTGACCACGGCATCTGAGGGGTTAAATGTCCGCGATCGGCATCGCTGCCGGTCGCGGACATGAGCTGCGGGTGTCAGCTTGATGAATCAAGCTTTTACCCGCAGCTCGGGCGCCATCTTTAAAGTGCGGACGAAGGGCGTACATGTACGCCCTTCGTCCTTAAGAGGTTAATGTGATTGTCCATATTGCTTCCTTTACTGGCTTGTTTCATTTTGTCCATCACATTACATGCTGCTCCTTTCCATGGTTATGACCACCCTGCAATCCACTAGTGGATTGTGCTTGTACACTATGGGAATAAGTGCCTACCTCTCTGATGGCCGGGACCATGAAAGTGCGCACAGGCTGGAACTTTTTCCTACAGTGGGCAAGCAGTGCCACCGCTGGTGGATTGCAAGGTGGTCCTAACCCCTGGATAAGAGCATTGTATCATATATCAGGGGTCAGTAAAGAGATCTGTCCCATCATCTATGTATCCCCAGGACTGTGACTGTGACAAGGGGACATCCTCTGCGTCTGGAGGAAAGAAGGTTTGTACACAAACATAGAAAAGGATTCTTCACGGTAAGAGCAGTGAGACTATGGAACTCTCTGCCTGAGATGGTGGTGATGGTGAGTTCAATAAAGGAATTCAAGAGGGGCCTGGATGTATTTCTGGACTGTAATAATATTACAGGCTACAGCTACTAGAGATGGGTCGTTGATCCAGGGAGTTATTCTGATTGCCTGATTGGAGTCGGGAAGGAATTTTTTTCCCCTTATGTGGGGAAAATTGGCTTCTGCCTCACAGGTTTTTTTTGCCTTCCTCTGGATCAACTTGTAGGAAACAGGCCGAACTGGATGGACAAATGTCTTTTTTCGGTCTTATATACTATGTATAATGCGATGAAAAAAATGAATTAAGCCAGCAAAGGAGGCAATATAGATAATCACAATACATTAGTAAGTGTCTTGTATTAACTTGTTGACATGATAAATGCCTTTTGCTGAAGTGAGACAACCAACCAGTTCCCGACCACCCATTGACTATAAACGTCCTTGCTGTCTGGACTTATCTCTGAACCAAAGTTCTGGAATGTCCGTTCAGAGATCACAGCTGCATGTTAATCGTGCAGCTGAAGAACAGGGTGCCCACTGTCAGTGAGAGCAGGGCATCCCATAGAGAAGGCAGAGACGGTTACTCGTGTCCCTGCCTTCTAGACAGCTGTATAAACAGTGCTGAGTGAGCACTGTGTATATAGCTAAGGGACTGCTATGATGCTTCCTGTTCTGGCCCCAGTGATCTTGTGACCGCCGGGAGACTGCAGGAGTTGCCAGGTCTTGCTAGACCTCCATCAGCCCTGCAGTGAGGCTGTACAGCATTCTATAGCACTATACAGCATCTCTTGGGGTTGTATTCCCCCTCTAACTGTGCTACTATGTCAGACTGTTACAGGAGAAATCACCAGTAAAACAAAAAAAATGATCTTATGGGGGACACAAAGTGTGAAATAAAAATGTGCCATTTTCCCCTAATCAAGTCATTTAAAAATTGAATAAAATAAAAAAATAGACATATTTGATATTGTCATGACTATAACGACCAGCTCTATAAAAATATCACATGATCTACCCCATCAGTTGAACACAGTAATAAAAATCAAAATGCCAACAAAACACCTCGCTACTCAAAAAACTAAATATAAAGTCTTTAAAAAGTCCTATGTACACCAAAATGCTAGCGATAAAAGGTATAGTCTGTCCTACAAATGGCAAGCCCTCAGACATCTACGTTGGCAGAAAAATAAAAATGTTATGGATTTGGTTATTATATGGCAATGCAAAATACATCAGATTTTTTTATTTTTTCCAGGGCCACTTTAAGTACCTAGTGCTACAGCCATCACCCAACAGTTGCAGGGGCTGTAATGAGGCTGATACACCAAGGGTGAAGAAATGCATTATGAGAGCCCTCCCCTCGTGTATATTGTACTTCTTGTTCTCTGCCTCTATGGAATGCACACCAAATAGTGCAGACTTTCTTGTGAATTTTTGTGGGAAAATATGCTGGATTTTGCAGCAAATGACACTTTCTCGAATTTTAGTAAGGAAAATGTACACAGTATGTAGATGAGATTTGTGAAAATCTCATCAACTTTGCTTTTACTCTAACCCTCAGTTCACACTTGCGCGTTTTACAGCACGTTCGAACGCGCTGTAAAACGCATAACCGATGCAAACCAATGCTTCCCTATGGGACCGGTTCACATTTTCGCGTTTTACAGCGCGTTCGAACGCGCTGAAAAACGCCCGACGCATAAACAAATACTTGAGGTTTTTTGGAGCGTTTGTCGTGCGTTTTGGCCCATAGACTTCAATGGGAATGCGCAACGCTTGTATTTTGTGCGTTTTTGACACTGAAAACGCGCGTTCGAACGCTCGTTTATGAATTTGCAACATGCTGGAAAGGCCATACCCCAGCTCTGATTGGCCAAACTTCATATAGACAGGGATATTTGGTCATTGGACAACACTGCAGTCAATCACACATTGCCAAAAATGCGCATAAAAACGCCCGGAAAACGCGCGTCTCAGAAACGCTCAGGTCTGAATCCAGCGTAAATGTTGTGGACTCTCTATACTGTATGTAATTCCACGTGAAAAATCCAACTATGTGTAGCTATACCCTAGGGGTCTGTTCACACAGTGGTTTATGTCACTGAAACTTTGGCAGAGGTTCTGTGCTAAAAATCAGGTGGTGAATGTGTGGTCTCTGCCTCCCAAATGCTGCTTCAAGCTGCGGTGGGTGTCCGCTTGCGGTTTAGCTCGATTCAGTGGAGCTAAGCTGCGAGCAGGTCTGCCACATCCAAAGTGAACAACCGCTACAGAATACACTGCAGAATTTAACAGTGTAAAAATCCACTGTGTGAACATACCCTAATTGTGCCCATCTGCAACAAGTCATCCTGCTACAGTGTCTCAATAGCAGAACCAGTTTCTACAGTTTCCACTAATTAACAGAAGCAACCTGCTACAAGTGAAGAGGAAGGGGTAATCCTGTGACACTGTGCCTAGAGGCCCCGCATGAACCCAAAGACCTGTGCTGCACACACCTAACACAGGTTGAGAAACTAGGCTGTAGGGTATTATGTGTATGTGTGAAGCATTATTACATTTCATAAAGATATTTATTGTGTTAGAAAACTTCTATTCAGTGAACATAGGAAAGGACTCATGTACTAATGGTGAGATATAAAAGATTTTGTCACTGGCACACAGGTGGTGCTAAGGGAATATGAACCATCACTAGCCATCTGTGTCAGTAAGACGTATGCTTGGTCATCCACTCTAAATTGAGTTTCAGCTGTTGATCCAACCAACACCACATACATACTATAGGCTTCAATGCCTACCCATTCATTTAGTCTAGGAGCTGTAAATTCCCAGAACTTTTTATTAGTGCATTCTGGAGTATAGCATCTAATACCCAGTACAGTGTGACTTGCTGCCAAAGCTTTAGACTTGCTTAGTGGCTTCCACATGGCTGCTTCCATAAAATACTGCTGGAAAGTCAATCTATATGATAATGAACGAAAGATGTGGTACTGCATTTCTTTATCTCAAAAACCAAATGCTGCTTAAAGGGAAAATGTACACAGCAGAAATAAAGTAATGTTCTATAGTCTATTCAGAGTCCAGTGAATGGGGATAAATAGATTATAGGAAGGTATTAATACACTGATACACAGTAATGCAAAGGATCTGATGCAAAAACAGTTTGTGAGCTGGTACAAAGCTAACAGATAACTAATGTACATTGCTTGAGCTAACATGTTAGCTCCTAAAGGAGCCGTATCCATGCTTATTCTGTTATAGAAATGGTCAAGATCCCTTTAATACATCAGTGAGCACATTTAAACAGTACACATTATATCATCTGCTTTCCATAAATTAGTAGTACATGTGAAACATTGATACAGGAGTACATAACTAGATTTAGTAAAGGTCCATTTACCCGGGGTCTGCATTCAAGAACTAGCTCATGCATACGAGCGGACTTTCTCAGTGCCATATAGACCATAAACAGCTGGTCCGCAATATAAGGGCACTGGCTGTGTGCACTCCGTATCACGGACCCATTGACATGAATGGTTACGCATCCACCAGATATGACCAAAGATAGAACTTTACCTATCTTTTTGCGGTCTGGAGGCATGGAATGGAAGCTCACGGAAGCATGATGTTCTATCTTTGGATATATGTTGCAGATCACGGACCCATTAAAGTAAATGGGTCTGCATCCGCAAGTAGAGTGCACACCACTGGTGCCCATGCATTGCAGACAGCAGCATGGGCACTGAGCAAGTACGCTTGTGTGGATGAGCCCTAAAGAGGTAGCCATTACTAAGGTGAGATGGGACTAAGCACCAACCATCAGGTAGCTGAAAAACAGTGGAACGGGCCGGTGCTCTGCTGTTTCAGTAGCTTCCATTGTAGTTGATGGGAGCTACAGAAATAGAGTAGCACAGCAGGCTATGTAGTTTCCGAGTTAGGGAAATTATATTACCTGCTGTGCTATGCTGTTTCCATAGCTCCCATTAAACACAATGGGAGCTTCTGACACAGCAAAACTATATTGTAAGGGTATTTTTAAGTGACTGATTGGTTCTCCCCTTTAATTCTGCTTAGTACTTTGTGTAATAGTTTATAAATTTCCCTTCTAATAAAGTGGGTTAGAGAGAGAAACCCATCCCCCATTGTGCTAATAAAACCACATTCCTGAGTGATCTCAGAGACATGCGTGATGCACACTGGAGGAGGGGCTAACAGGTTAAAACTCTGCTACCCACCTTGTCTCAGGACACTCCACCAGGCCTCCATTCTAGGTAGGATGTGAGTATGATTGCCTTATCTCTCTTGTACACCCTGGGGTGTCGGTCATGTGTTATAACAGGGTAGACAGCCATGGCTTATAGTACGATAGATGGAGTCTCCATCCCATTTAGCCCCTTCACACACTTGGACTTAACTGTACGTCTAAATCGCAGGTAATTTACTTGATTTGGATGTACAGTCACGTCCAAACTGCTTACCGGGGCTGTGACACTATAAAGTGTCACAGACCCGGAGTCTCCGCTCTCCCTGCGAGCAGAGATACCAGAGAAGCCGACAAGGGACCAATCAGAGTGGTCCCTTGCAGACAAGCGCTCCGATTGGTTAGTCTCTGCAGACTAACCAATAGGAGCGCTTTAGTGTTAAAATTATGGTTTCAGGCTGTGATCTCCACGCTAGAGATCGCAGCCTGAAATCGGGTAAGATCCCTTGTGTGCTCCCAGTGCCCCTGATCATGTCTCTAGCCCCCCAGTGCCTCTTATAATAGCCCTCATATGCCCCCATTGCCCCTGTAGCCGGCTTCACTGTGATGGCAGTGCATCAGGAACGGAGCTGCCGCCATCAGAAGAGAGTGTTAGCTGTAACTTATAGCTAACACTCTGCTACTATGGCCGACCCACCCATCCTTGCGATACCCCCACCCATCCTTGCGATGCTTCTCCTATCCCCTCCATCCAGAAGACGGAGTTGGGATGCTGATGAGGTGTAGGCAGAGGATCCTATAATAGAATTTGAAACTTCCAATTCTCCCATATCCTATTCCAATTCTCTTCAGTATTTCTTTGCTTATAAAGGATATTTTCATATCTTTTGATCTTGTTAACTAAGTTTAACCGTGTATATATACTAGGTATGTTTCGCGAAAATCAGACTCTTGAAATTAAGAGTCTCGCCAAATACATTATTTTAATCAATGAAATCTTTTTATACTTGTAAAAATTAACCTGGGAAAGATCGCCTGTAAATGGAATCACTACTTTTAATTGCTGTCCAATATTTTATTAGTTCTCTACAGGACCAAAACATGTGTAAATAATAAGCTCCCGATAAATCACATCGTGGGCAATTTGAGGTGTTTCTTAAACCACGTTTGTTAAGCCATACTGGTGTAACATATATTCTATGTAAAATATTAAATTGAACCACCACGTGACTGAAATTGTGAGACACTAATTGAAGATATCTAAACCAAGGTAAATTAACAATATGTTCTCTTTGTGCCAATTCCATAAATGAAAGTATAGCTCCATTTCTCACCACCTGTGCCACATATAAAATATAGTTTTTTTTGCCAATACCTCTGCACCACCAAATTCAGCACATGCGCCAGGCAAGGGATATGCGTCAAACCGGCTAGGCCCAGAGCTGCGACGAGATTTCACCCATTAGCGCACACCACCAGCCCAGGCTTGAGGCTCAATGGCTCCAACCACTCATCAGTCTGTTGTTCCATGCCCGTCCACAGCTCCTGCGCGGTGTGGGGTTTTTCCCCCAAACAGATGAGTTTCAAAACATCCTGCTGTCGTTTTCCCCTGGCTGTGCTGAAGTTGGTGGTAAAGTTGTTACGCTGACCGAATGAGGAGGTGGAAGAGGAGTAGGAGGAAGAGGCAACAGAAAATCCCCAAAACCTTGGCGGAATTCATTTTTGTTTTCAATGTTTGCCACACATAATTTTTTTTCCAGTTTTCCAATAAAAGACATAGTAAAGTGGCATTAAAAAATGCATCTTGCCCCACAAAAAAATAAGCCCTCATATAGCTATGTGAACGGAATAATAAAAAAGTTATGGCTATTGGAACGTGGGGAGCTCATATCCAAAATGTAAAAATGAAAATAGGCCTAGTATTTAAGCGGTTAAGGCTAATTTACATGGGCTGATTGAGCAGGCAATTTTTGGGAACAAACTGTTCGTTCTTGAAAATTGCCTGATCATCAGTATGGAGATGAAAGCAGTATTTACATACAGCAATCACCTCCGTTGCATGGGGAAGAGCGATCGGTAACAGCATTGTCCCCATTGTTTCTGGGCAGTAGAAGCCTGTTTACACAGGATGACCTACTGCCCAAAAATGATAAATTTGGTTGGTGGATCAACAATGCTATAGCCTGATGAATGAGCATTTGCTTATTCATTGGGTGATCAATGGCACCTGTACACTGGGCAATTATCAAGAACAAGCATTTGTATGAACGACCAATAATTGTTCCGTCCCATCAATTTTTTTATGATACCCTCCACTACATTAATAGTGATAGTGGGTTTTTTTTGTTTGTTTTTTTAAGTCACAGTTTTGTTGTATGCATGACTTTTTTTTTCACTTTTTATCCAATTTTTAGAGGAGGTGAAGTGACAAAAAATGTAAATTCGCCCATTTGGAATTTTTCTCTGTTACGGCATCACGGTATGGGATAAATACTTTTATATTTTCTTAAACAGCAATACCAGTAATACTTTTATGGTCTATTTTTATATGTAAAATGGTGTGATTTGGATTTTTTATTCTTTTATTTATTTTTTTTATGTATTTTTACAAACTATTTAACTTTTTTTTTTAGCCACCTATAGGGGTCTTGAACATGCAATCATCAGATCACTTCTACCATAGACTACAATAGTTTATCATTGCAGTCTATGAGAAAATTGCTGTGTTTCTATTGTTATGTACAGCACAATAGAGACTTTGCTATGGCAGTCCTAGGAGCCTTCATAATCTGTTCAATTGGGGATTAGGGACCTGTTTGTGTCTGTTCCTTTTCTCTATTACCTGTTCTTAAGCCCTCCATATCCAAAGCCACTGAAGAATCGGAGGAACCTATGCAGGTCAGTGCCACTTTGTCTCAGCAGCAGAGTAAACATTGCTGGAAGAACAGACTGTGTTTCTTTTGTGGCAGCCCTGCTCATCAATTACGATCCTGCCCCATGAGACCGAAGGCAGAAAATGTCAGCGTCTGAGTGACGACTGGGGAGGTCACTCAGACGCATGGGTATTTCCCGAGAAATATGTCAGAATACTCCTGTCAGTGAGATTATCTTCACAGGGAGGGTATGTTTCTGGCATGCCCTTTGTTGATTAATGGGCCGCTGATAATTTTCACCCAGACAGCCCCACTAAGATGAGCATCGGAACATTTCATGCTCCGATGCTCTCCCTTGCCCTGCGCTGGATTGCGCAGGGCAAGGGCTTGTTTGTTTACCTCCACACTCTGCTCGGTGGAGGTTTCCGCCCAGCAGTGTGTTCGATGACATCACCGGCTCTGATGGGCCAGCTTTAGCGCTGCCACACCGTTTTACAGTCTAGGGCAGCGCCAAAGCCCGCCCATCAGTGCCGGTGACATGACTGGGCTCACTGCTGGGTGGAAGCCTCCGCCTGGCAGCCCTGAGGAGAGCCCAGTACGTCACTGGATCTCCTGAAAATGCCTTTGGAGTACTGGGGAACTTATTAAATGGGGTCCTCAATACTGTGGTTCATGCCTTTCAGTTCAGCTGGCTAGCCTGGGTCTGGAAGAGGGTTCCATTCCTGGGTTTATCAGGAATTTCCAGGACGTATTCTCGAAGGAAGCTTCTGAAGCCCTGCTGCCCCATCGAGAGTATGACTATACTATTGAGTTGGTCCCTGGAGCTAAGTTCCCTAAGGGATGGATTTTTAATCTCTCTGGGCCTATGAGACTGGCTATGAGAAAGTATGTCTAAGATAGTATGAAAAAAGGGCACAGTATAGACTATACAGAACTTAACAAAATTATCATCCCGAATCAATACCCCTTTCCTCTTTCTCCCAATCTATTTAAGCAGATCATAAAATAAAGGTAGAAGGATAGTGGCTCAGCCAATTTAAAAAACTCTGGGTCGGTGCTCGCCCCACTACACACCCAATGTCGCTAGAAAAAAAGAGAATAAATAGAATAAAAGAGTAATTGGGGAGCACTCGGCTATCGGGTACTGAATGGATTTGCATCAGCTGTATGCTATTCCAGCTGTAATCCCTGGTTCTGATGACTACATACACATCCATCTCATCTTCTGGCCTGTCACATTTTGACTGAACTCCTGTTGACAACCCTAAGCTCTGTTCCTGACCCCATCAGCACTCCCACCACCAATACATGACTGTGAACTGCAACATTCAACTTAACCTTGTTAGGAGCCTATACATGTTAAACATAAGGGTTTTACACAGACTAACGATTTGTAGAACCATTCGTTCCTGATAATTAGCCCATGAAAAGGTGCCAGTGATCACCTGATGAATTAGCAAATGCTTGTTCATCAGGTTATTGTGCATTTTGCCTGCCACAGAAAAAATTATTGTTTCTGTGAAGCACATATTCCTGTATAAACAGGGATCTGCTGCTCAGAAAGAATGGTTCTCTATATTAACAAATTAATGTTGAAGTGATCAATCGTCCCCATATAGAGGACATGACTTCTGCATATAAGACTATATTCACACGACCGTGGTGTTTTGCAGATCGGCAAAAGGAGGATACTGGCCCATGTGCGTTTCTCAATTTGCCAAATTGCGGATTGGATGCGGACTCATTCGTACGGTCTTGTGAATGTAACCTAAGCCACATGCACATGTTGCATATTATGTGTGGATCTGATGAGCGCATTCATATATAGCAAGACTTCAGCACAATGCAGTACCATTTAAAGGGGTTGTCCGGGTTCAGACCTGAACCAGGACATACTCACATTTTCACCAAGGCAGCCCCCCTAATATGAGCATCGGAGAATTTCATGCTCCGATGCTCTCCATTGCCATGCACTGACTTGCGCAGGGCAAAGGCATTTTATGGAGATCCGCTGACGTACTGGGCTCTGCATAGGGACTGCTAAGTGGAGGCTTCCGCCAAACAGTAAGCCCGGTGACCTTACCAGCACTAATGGGCTTATGGAGTGCCGTTGATGTTACCGGTAACACAGCTGGGCGGAAGCCTCGGCCTAGCAGTGTGCCGAGGTAAGCAAACAAGTCCTTGCCCTGCGCAATCCAGCGCAGGGCAAGGGAGTATGAAATTCTCCGATGCTCATATTTGGGGGGCTTTTTTTAAGGTTGATTTTAAAAGTCTTATCAACTTTCCTTCGTAAATTGACCTGTGGGGTGGATTTTACAATCTGATAGCATGTTAATTCTTTCTGTGGATTTTCATTGTAGATTTCACACTTTGCAATGCAAAAAGCAAATCCGAAACAAAATCCACATAAAATATGTAGCTGTGTGCAGGTCGCCATAAAGTAGAATCACGTTTCATGTGTTTTTTAATCTCCTAAAATTTCAGGATATATTCACTTGGGCACTTTATGACTGTGAACGCTGAATAATTAAGTCATTATGGGAATGAGTAAAATCTTTCCCAAAGTTTTTCATACAAATTGCTTCTGGTTCTCTGTAAGAGACAATATAGCAATACAAAGCTAGTTAGTAAAAATGAACAGTAAGTATTAAATTAGTCTTCCTGCAGGCTATATGAATAATTAGGATTAACCAGATATGAGTCAGTTCAAATTTCTTTTACATCTAATCTTTACATACTGTACGTTACTGCACACATGTAAGCTTACTACATTGGTTTTCTGTTGTTGTTTGTGTTATTTTTGACACAGACATGCCTGTTTTTGTCTGTTTGAAAACAGAAGTGGTTTAGTGGAGGTGTCTGAACCAAATTTATTATTACCATGTGCTAGTTTTCAGACTCAACATAATGGGTAAAAATACAGAAAAGTGTCTAACTTCTAGCAAGAAGCATCAAATCTCCTCTGGTATGTTCGCATATGCGGCAGCAGATCTGGCAGGCTGTTCCAGGTTTCGCTGGATCTGGCATTGACGGATTCTACAGGTCACTTGGGCAAGGTGTCATCCGCCCCCTTATCAGTCTTGGTCTGTACTCATGTTTTGCTTTATGGCACGTTGGTATTGGGTAAACTTCTTTGGCAGCCTTGATAACTGGTCACATGATCGCAACTTCCCCAATGTCTTCTTTGGTTGCTTTAACAACCGGTCACTTGACCACACACTTTATGATGCTCCTTGTTGACTTTGATGATGTGATTAGGTGACCATTACCCTCGTGACTTGCCCCCGGTTGTTTAGATAATCCGAACACTCACATGATTGCAACTCTTATCATGTACTATGCTAAGATAGGATGTGATTCATTTTCCTTCTGTGAGCACTCCCATCTTGCTCATTCTTGCAATGTGTTTATTTTTGCAACAATAAAAGCATAAGGGGCGGAGGGTGGGAGATCATGTGATTTTGCCTCGTCATGTGACCAGCGCCTCAGTGAGAGCACCCGTGGCGTGATGATGCACTTATTACCTGAATCCCGCTCAGGTGCAGAGAGTCCAATATCAGTAGGTGTCTGCTAGGATCCCTTATCATGCACATTTATGAAACAGTTGTTGTTCTTATCACTGTATAATCTGTGATCACTTTTGGTACCTCATCGGTGGTGTAAATGTCAATACCTTGTAATTGTATTTTAATCCTGCAGTTATAATAAAGTTAGTTTGGCATGTACACCTGCAATAATATTAATGGGCCCTAGGTTTATGGGTGTCTATTCTACAGGTCACCGCTAGATCTTCATTGACAATAATGGGAACCATCCGTGATCTGCCTGTTTTCCAAATAAATGCAGGGTTTCAGGTAGACAAAACGCGTTGCACGCAATGGTTTTTGTCCGGCCGACAGCCGACACTTATGCTGGATCAGGTATGCCGCAGTTGCAAACATACCCTTACGCGGTGAGGGGAAAAATGTTTACACTACTATTGTGGCGCAAAAAGTAGCAAATTATATCGAAACATGGGCATAACTACCATAGTGGCAGTCCATGCGACTGCTATAGGGCCCAGGGCAAGAGAGGGCTCAGCAAGAGAGGTGTGATTATTAAACGTTCACCATTAAGAGACAGAATCATTATATATATTTTTCTTGGGTGGCAGTATCAAATTTAATTACGAAGAAGGGATACAGTGTTACTATGTTCTCTATCTACTCCCCCTTAGGGGAGCTTTCTCTGTCTAGGGCTAATTGTAGGTCAAAAGAAGAACAAAATTAAACAAAGAGTGTTGGCCCAGAAAAATTTCCCTCTAAAAAAAGTGAGGGGGAATAATCATAAAGAAACAAGACAGGGCGCCACGAGGTAGAAATGTTAGAGGGCAGGAAAAAAGCAGATGTGGGGGCTGCCAAGGGTGGTAGGTAGCGTAGGAACCTACTGCATCAAATGATATATTTGTGGGAAAGAAAAACACCAGAAGTGTGAACACGGCTGTGTTTATTTCCTACAAAACCACGAGCGATCCTGACAGGAGAGGTTTTGGTGAGAGGGTATCTTGAGCTTTATCCCACTTACCGCCTTCTCAGTGAAGTAAGTCTTTTCCAACTAATCAATATTGATTTTAATATTCATATTTTTATGTATATAACTTTTTAAACATTATAAGAAGACTATCTTCATAAATATATATAAGATACTATTCCAAATATCTCCCGTTTTTATTGACGTCTCCATTCACTATACATTTTTTATTACATTGTCCAATTTTCATCCTTTATTTCTTCATTTGATCGGCGCCGTTTGGTTGGTAGATCTTTTTCTTTCCCACGAATATAACTGAAGGTCAGAAGGGCAGTTACGAGGACAGGGTGATCCCACCATCAGGGACTGTCCCTGGGCAGAGGTCTAGGTAGGGCAAGTATAGGGAGAGTTTTTTCCTTTTTTCTCTTCCCTCAGCACCAATAATTGCCCCAGAGCTACTAATCCATGCCACTGTCGGTACCCTAGTTATTCATCTTAAATCTGATACTAAAACATTCCATCACTGGGTCTTTTAAGTGGATGCTACACACCCAGTGGTAGTGAGGCTATATTTCAGCCTATGTATGTTTACTCGCCTGAAAATATAGGGCGTTTTATATCTGTTTTGTATTAAAAGTTACTTTTTTGGGTCCTTCAATTTTTCTTTTTTGCATTGCCAGTTGGGATCATCCCCTCTGAGCACGGATTGCCTGGAAGTGCTCCAAATCTATTAGGAAGCCTGTGTCTCTTAATAAATAGGTTGCATTCTGTGCTGACATACTAAGGCTAGTTTCACACTAGTGGCAGGGGAGTCCTTTTGGCAATTCCGGCGGGTGAACAGCCTGTCGGATCCGTCCTGCCGCTCTGTCCACATTGACTATAATGGGGGCGGGGGCAGAGTTCCGGCAGCACGACAGCGCACGGCGAGAGGCCGCCAGAATAAAGGTACTGCATGTCGTACTTTTAGTCTGACGGCCTGTCGCCGTGCGCTGCCACCAGAACTCCAGGCACACGTGAACTAGCGGCAGGACTAATCCAACAGGCTGTTCACCTGCCGGAACAGCTTGACCGACTCCCCTGTTGCTAATGTAAAATTATCCTAAGACTGGCATTGTAATGCCGTCTTAGTTTATCTACCAGAGTTTGTGCCACTGTGGTAAATTTAGTGCATCCCGTGACTGCCTTGTCTGAGTTTACACTGTCTAAATATTAGGATGTTAGAAACAACATTCACATGTTAATGAATGCAAATGAAAGTCATCTTTGTGAACTGCATTTTGAAAATACAATAACAATCTATGGACAAAAAAGTTATCTCTTATTTCTATCACTCAAACAGAGAATTGTATATGTCTGTGAGAACAGATGGAGAACTCAAGTGTGCTGAGATGTCAGCTCCGCCTTCAACCACTAGAGGGACCACACAAAGTAAGATCTATTATACTTCAAGAAGCTGTCTACTTCTCCATATATAACCACAAATGGTAGCACACTCATTCTATGCACTGCCTAAATAAAAAAATAAAAAAACTTTTTTCCCCATTTATCATAAAATGGAATGAAATATTATCAAAAAGCTGCATGGTCACCAAAATGATACCAATATAAACTACAGCTAACCCCTCCAAAAACAAGCCCTCACATACCTCCTTCGATGAAAAAATAAAAAAGTTAGGGTGTGATGTGCCATTCTTGCACATATGAGCACTGATGCAAGTGATTGGAAGCAGTGTTCACGGGACCTTGTCTGGTCCATTTGGGACCTGAACCCAACAGGACCCATGGCACTGGAACAGCAGGCCTGTGTGGTCAATTTTGACCACGGCATCTGAGGTGGTTTTTCGACACTGAGATCAGGGAAGCGGTTGTTGGTGGTGGTATCCCTTGCCTGGCACATGGGCTGAATTTGGTGGTGCAGAAATTCCTGAACACCTGACAGTGAAAATCAATTCAGTTAATCCAGCTTTTAGATTCTGGTGGAAAAATTTCAATTTTTTTGGTGCTCAAGGACCCCTGCGGCCTGAGCTGCAGATGTAACAGGCAAATAATTTTATTAAATTTGTCGGTTGAATTGTTGGGTAACATTTTAATGGTTATCAGGACTTTTTATTATAAATCGTAACATAAACTATACAAGGAACATTTCAGAAAGAGAAAATTAACCCGACCAGACTCCCACCCTACATCCCCCCCTTTTCACTCAAACCACTAATTAATGCCCATTCACAAACTATTTACAAATTTACATATAAACATATTTAAATAACTATAAGTCAGATAAACTAAATAAACAAACAAAACTATATACATGCCTTACCCTTAACTTATAAGGCCAGTCATATACAAGTGGCTCGGAGGGTGGGTTCCTGCATCAACATAAGCAAGGTACACAATTGTCCAGCCAGAGTACAGTTCTGGAGGAGAAGGAGGAGTAGAATAAACCGTGCTCACAGCAGGGTGGCACCCAAAGCAGCATCACGGCCATCACTTGAGCGTGGCTGGGGGGATACGGAGGATACAGATGATACACCTCTCACAGAGGACAGCTTGTCGTTGCCTCTGGGCAGCCTGGCAAACATGAGCGACTATATGCTGCAGTGCCTGCGCAATGACTGCCGAGTTGCCCACATTCTAACTTGTGCAGATTACTGGGTGGCCACCCTGCTGGATCCCCGTTACAAGGACAAAGTGCCATCCTTAATTCCGTCACGGAAGCATGATCGGAAGAAGCCAACGTTGGTAGACGCGCTGCTGATGGCATTCAAACCTGACATCAGCGGCTCAGCGGAAGCATAAGGCTAAAGCAGAGGAGGAGGAAGAAGTCGCCAACGAAGCTGGGTCATCGCTTGCACCTCAGAAGGCACGGTTATCATGGTTGAAATGTAGAAAAGCCTTGTCAGCACGCCACAGCAAACAGCACCACCAGCAGATATGGAACGTCTTAGCAAGAGGAAGCATTTCTGCAAAATTGTGGAATAGTATCTGTGCACACGTCTACACGTTGTGACTGATGGGTCTGCCCAGGGTCGTAGCTACATTGGAAGCAGGAAAAGTGGCTGCTTTGGGGCCGTGACCCAGAAGGGGCCAATCCAGGAGGAGGAGGACTAAAAGATTTTGTCAGGGCCTCCTCAGCAGTATTTTGCAATGAAATTACATACAGTGGCAGTATAGACAGTGTAGAAAACGGATGGAACAGCTGCCGCGCCTGGTCCGAGGGAAAGATCTTTAGTAGCCACAGGAATGGGGGTGGCATGAAAGGAAGGGGTTCCGAAAAAATTACTGGGGGAGGGGGGCCCTATTCAAAAATTTGCTGTTGGGCACAGTCATTTCTAGCTACGCCACTGGGTCTGCCACATTTAACTTCTGGGTCTCCAAATTGGGGACATGGCCTCAGCTTCACCTCTACGCCTTGGAGGTGCTGGCCTGCCCTGCAGCCAGTGTATTGTCTGAACGTCTGTTTAGCACGGCTGGGGGCATTATCACAGACAAGCGCATCCGCCTGTCCACAGCCAACATGGACAATCTCATGTTCATTAAAAAGAACCAGGCATGGATCCCACAGGACTTGTTCGTACCTTATGCAGAATAGACATGTATACCGGCCTTACCCAACCATTGTTATACTACAGCGCACTTACTCTTTGTTTTCTTTTTTATATTTCCCAATGTTTTGGGGTCTACCCCAATTTAAAAACAAAAAGAAAACAAAACACATTGTTGTTGGCGACTACCTTTGGCTTCACAGCCAAAAAAGGCTTTATGTCAGGCAACAATGTAACCTCCTATTGTAATGAATTAAGTTTCCTGTCTGTTATGCAGTGCAGGGGTACTTTGAATGAACAAAGGGGTACAGATCAGCCAACAATCTGAAGGCCACATAATTTACAGAATATATTTCCCTGTCTGTTATGCAGTGCAGGGGTACTTTATGGCCCAAGAATGTAACAGACGATTTTTAGAACTGTACCTCCCTGTCGGCTATGCAGAGCAGGGGTTTGTATACGGCAAAAATGGTAAAATGTCACTCCCCAATGAAACAGACGATTTTTAGAAATCTACCTCCCTGTCACCTATGCAGAGCAGGGGTTTGTATATGGCAAAACTGGGTTAATGTCACCCAATAATGTAACAGACGATTTTTACAAATTTACCTCACTGTCATCTATGCAGAGCAGGGGTTTGTATACGGCAAAAATGGTAAAATGTCACCCAAGAATGTAACAGACGATTTTTACAAATTTATGTCCCTGACACCTATGCAGAGCAGGGGTTTGTATACGGCAAAACTGGGTTAATGTCACCCAAGAATGTAACAGACGATTTTTAGAAATTTACCTCCCTGTCACCTATGTAGAGCAGGGGTTTGTATACGGCAAAAATGGTAAAATGTCACCCACCAATAGAACAGACGATGTTTACAAATTTATGTCCCTGTCACCTATCTAGCACATAAAGTGTGTTTTTTATAGCACCAATGTAAATAAAGTATGTTACAGTTGTATTGGACTGTCAGAAATGCAGTGTAGCATGCAAATTTGCTATCTAGCACAAAATAATTTGCTTTTTTATAGCAGCAATGTAACTGCAGTATGTAACGATTTAATCGGACTGTCAGAAATGCAGCATAGCCCGCAAATGTACTATCTAGCAAAAAAAGTGTGCTTTTTTTTATATCAGCAAGGTAACTGCAGTATTTAACGGTTTTATTGGACTGTCAGATATGCAGTGCCTGTTGCAGACAGATAAAAAATTGCTTTAGGTCACAAAAATATGTGACAAACTAATGTAATTGAATAATTTTCACTGCCAGGTATGCACTCACTGCAGGCCGCAGGGGTACTTGACCCACCAAAAAAGGGATTTTGTCCTCCACTGTGCTACCAGAACAGAATTAAAGTAATGTCCCTGGCACACATGTAGTTCAAGAAATCGACGAACACCGAACCCGAACTTTTACGTAAATGTCCGGGTTCGGGTACAAAAAACCCTAAAGTTCGGTACCAACCCGAACTTTACAGTTCGGGTTCGCTCAACCCAATCTGTCACTAGTGGTTTGTAATTTTGGCTCCCTTTTACTCATCCCTATTCCAACCCTGTGCTTACTTAGGAAGGGACTGACAACCAGTTCTGGGCTGCAATTTAGGGTGGATCATGCAAATAGGTAGGAACAGTGCTTAGGCAGGAGTACAGGGCTCACTGTTCCCTACAGTGTTACCTATCCTCTGGATAGGTCATCAGTATCTGATCGGTGGAAATCCAACACCCAGGACCCCTGCCGATCAGCTATCCTAGATGATAGGTCATCAGTATTAAAGTCTCGGAAAACACAACTTATTTTTTTGATAGTCAATTAGACAGAATCCAGTACAATACGTCATGTGACACAGAAAAATGTATCAGGTGATATACTATAAGCGCCATGATAAATACTGCAAAAGATTTGTGTCTGTGAATTCTGTGATGTACATTGGGGTGATACACATTAATAGAAATTGAGCGGTATAGCTTCAAATGCTGCTGCAATATTCACTGAAGACGGCTGTCAGCCAGACGGTGTTACACTACAGTGACTCCAGCCCTACCCCTAGCTAAAATCTTTCTCTGTGCCTGACAATTAATTAAAGAGGCTGTCCAGAATTAGAAAAATGTGTCAGCTTTCTTCCAAAAACAGCTCCATACTAGTGTTGATTGAGCACCAAAGTGCTTGGGTGCTCGGGCCAAACACATCTAATGGAAGTCAATGGGAGAAACTAAGAATTAAACCAGGAACCCCCTGCTCTGAAGTGGGGAGGGTGCCTGGTTCATAGGAAAAGGTCAGAAATTGATGGAAACACCACCAAAATGGTTCGGGAACAGGTATTTGGGATGTGGAAACGTCACATATGAGATATCCTGCAGATAATGTCAATACTGTCACCAGCGGCTAATAAAAAATTACAGGGAATGTTACAGGTATTTGGGATAAGGAAATGTTATACAGGACAGGTACTACAGGTAATGTCAATGTCCACAGCATCTAAGAAAAAAGTACACTGTATGTCACAGATAAAAATTGTATGCGCACACGTTACACTGGAGACATTGCAATGGTAATGTCACTGTCAGAAGCGGACAACGTCTATTGAAGAAGTACACTGTATGTCACAGATACATTTTTTCAGCACACATATTACACTGCAGATTTGGCGCTGGTAATGTCACTCTCTGCAGCAGACACGGTCTACGGAAAAAGTACACTGGATGTCACAGATATTTTTTGGATGCCCACACTTTACACAGGAGATGTGGCGCAGCAAATGTCACTGTCCGCAGCGGACACCGTCTACGGTAAAAGTATCCTGAGTGTCACAGATATTTTTTGGATGTGCACGCTTTACACTGGAGATGTTGCACAGCTAATGTCGCGGTCTGCATTAGCCTAACTATTGCACGCTATTTAGCGCAGGATGCGCTAAAAATAGATATTGCTGGGCCTGCCACACACAATAGTCCTTAAAAGGACTTTTGGGTCTGTAAAGTTTTAGCTATTTAACGCAGTTTGCACTAAAAATACATATTGCTGCTGCCACACACTATAGTCCTTAAAAGGACTTTTAGGTCTCTGAAAAGTTTTTCTAATAAAAATATTCCTATATCACTCCCTACACTGTTTGTCCTTTCCTCAGCACAGCTCTCCCTGACTAAGACTGAGCCAAACATGTGTCATCGGGTGCTATATAGCATCCGATGACGCGTTTCCGGCCAGCCAATCACTGTAATGCCAGTAACCAACATGGCTACGGCATTACAGTGAGGGCAGTACTTACCTGCATGTTTATTGTCTGCGTAGAAGCCAAGAAACGTGTGGGGAGGAGACTCAAGCATTGCGCTCGAGCGCATGTGACACTCGGCCGAATACCACCATGTGCCGAGCATCGAGATACTCGAGCCGAACTGGTGTTCGGCCGAGCATGCTCGATCAACACTACTCCATACCTGTCCACAGGTTGTGTGTGGGATTACAGCTCAGCCCTATTAACTTTAATGGAACTGAGCTACAATAACAGACACAACCCATGGACAGGCATGGTGCTTTTTTTTGGAAAAAAGCAGCCATGTTTTTCTTATAATTGACAACCCCTTTAAATGCAGAAAACGCTGAGAGACAGATGTATAAATACAAGATTTATTGAATCTTTTCCCACAAAACTACCTATATATCAATCTGCTCAGCTATAACATGCTGCTTGATGATTACACTGCATTTTGTGGTGACAAAGTTTCTTTAAACCCTGTCCCCAAGAACATCCCAAACAACCACTTTTGGTGGGGTTTGCATACGCCCCTTTTGCACCCTGGTTCCTGGGTTAGTGCTAGAAAAATGAGAACTGTTAGCAAGTATGTCACACCTGTCCATAGAGTCTGATATTGCAGCTCAGCTTCATTGAAATAAGAGCTCATGCACACAAACGTATTCTTTACCTATGTCTGTTATGTTTTTTTGTTTTTTTTTATATACGGCAGCATTCACCTCAATAGGGCCACAAAAAACCCTGACATGACTCTGTATGCATTCCGTGCCCGTTCCTAAAAAAAATAGAATATGTCCTATTATTGTCTGCATTACGGACAAGGTAGGACTGTTCTATTAGGGGCAGAATGCACACGGCCGATATCCATGCAATTTTCGGACTGCAAAACATCCAACGGTCGTGTTAATGAGCGCTTAATGGGTTTGAGCTGCAGTTCCACATATGACCTGTGGATAGGTGTAGCACTGTTTTTGGAAAACAGAATCCATGTTTTTCTAATCCTTTACAACACATTTAACTCAGGCTGTGGGTTGCTTCTCCCAAGTGCATTGATTCTGCTATCCAGTGGGCTCTCTCAGCCTTGGGGCCCCATAGCATAGTTGCCAATACTCCTGAATTTGCAGGGACCATTCCTAATTTTCAGGGACAATGACAAATTTGGCCTGTCCTGGCTGAAAACAGCTGGTATGGCTGTAGTTGTGGCTGGGAACAGCATCAACTGAATGGACCCCATAAGTTTTGGTGCTGAAATAAAGAAAGTCCCTTTATTGGTATATGTATGACATGAAACCTATAAGGTGACATGTGAGAAGACATGAACACTGTGAGATGACATTGATATGGAGCCTGAGAGGTGACATGAAGCCTGAAGTAACATGAAGTCTGTTAGGAGACATGAAGCCTGTGAGGAGAAATGAACACTGTGAGGTGACATGAAGCCTGAGAGGTGACATGAAGCCTGAGAGGTGACCTGAAGCCAGTGAGGAGGAATGAACACTGTGAGGAGAAATGAACACTGTGAGGAGACATGAAGCCTGTGAGGTGACATGAAGCCTGAGAGGTGACATGAAGGCTGTGAGGTAACATGAACACTGTGAGGAGAAATGAACACTATGAGGAGACATGAACACTGTGAGGTGACATGAAGCCTGAGAGGTGACATGAAGCCTGTGAGGTGACATGAAACCTGTGGAGAGACATGAAACCTGTGAGGAGACAAGAAGCCTGTGAGGTGACATGAAGCCTGAGAGGTGACATGAAGCCTGAGAGGTGACATGAAGCTTGTGAGGTGAAATAAAACCTGAGGTAACATAAAGTCTGTTAGGTGACATGAAGCCTGTGAAGTGAAATAAAACCTGAGGTAACATAAAATCTGTTAGGAGACATGGAGCCTGTGAGGGTGACATGAAGCCTGTGAGGGTGACATGAAGCCTGTGAGGGTGACATGAAGCCTGTGAGCTTGACATGGAGCCTGTGAGGTGACATAAAGCCTGTGAGGGTGACATGGAGCCTGTGAGGTGACATAAAGCCTGTGAGAAGACATGAAGCCTGTGAGGTGACATGAACACTGTGAGAGTGACATGAACACTGTGAGGTGACATAAAGCCTGTGAGAAGACATGAAGCCTGTGAGGAGACATGAACACTGTGAGGAGACATGAACACTGTGAGAGTGACATGAAGCCTGTGAGTGTGACATGAAGCCTGTGAGGTGACATGAAGCCTGTGAGGAGACATGAACACTGTCAGGTGACATGAAGCCTGTGAGGAGACATGAACACTGTCAGGTGACATGAACACTGTGAGGTGACATGAACACTGTGAGGAGACATGAACACTGTGAGAGAGACATGAACACTGTGAGAGTGACATGAAGCCTGTGAGGTGACATGAAGCCTGTGAGGAGACATGAACACTGTCAGGTGACATGAACACTGTGAGGAGACATGAACACTGTGAGAGTGACATGAAGCCTGTGAGGTGAAATAAAGCCTGTGAAGTTACATGAATCCTGTGAGGAGACATGAACACAGAGAGGTGACATGAAGCCTGTGAGGTCACATTAAGCATGTGAGGAGAAATGAACACTGTGAGGACACATGAAGGCTGTGAGGAGACATGAACACTGTGAGGAGAAATGAACACTATGAGGAGACATGAACACTGTGAGGTGACATGAAGGCTGTGAGGTGACATGGAGCCTGTGACGTGACATAAAGCCTGTGAGGTGACATGGAGTCTGTGAGGTGACATGAAGCCTGTGAGGAGACATGAAGCCTGTGAGTGTGACATGAAGCCTGTGAGTGAGACATGAAGCACTGTGAGAGTGACATAAAGCCTGTGAGGTGACATGAAGCCTGAGAGGTGACATGAAACCTGCGAGGAGACATAAAGCCTGTGAAGTTACATGAAGCCCTTTGAGGTGACATGAAGCCTGTGAAGTAACATGGAGCATTTAGCTGACAGGCTCTAATGTTTAACATGTGCCCAGCCTTTTATACAGATAATTGTCAGCAGTCCCGACACGTTGTCACCTGTAATGTAGAGTTAGACTAGTGACTGGAGCAGTGGTCACCTCTATGGCCGCAGTACTATTCTAGCTAATTACAAGAAATCATTCTGCAATGATGGGTGAAGTTCCTGAAATGGCTGTCACTGTACCCTGCGTGTGGACAATCTGACAGGCTGCACGTTGTGCACTGCGGTAAATTGCGTTTCCGTCACTCTAGAACAATGGATGAAATCAACGGACAATGAGACAAGTCGGTGCAGGCGGGAGGATCCCAGCATGAGGCGATCATCACATCAGGTATTGAGGAGCAGAGCATGATAGTGACGGTATCATCATTCATTTATTACTCCTAGTAAACAAAGCCCTGCCTCGTTCACCTGAGGTGTGCGCGCAACAGGTTAATGTGCTGCCGCGGTCGGGCAGTTACGTAAATGCCCCTCCCTCCTCTCCCGCCAGCTCTAGTTATGCAATACACAGGACAAGAGCTACACGTTCTACAGTAACACGGTGTTCACAAGCCTTCTCCGCGTCCCGCCCCTGTCTCCGGCAGCGCTCTCTCATTGGTGGGCGCTTACAAACGCCGGGGATGTGATTGGCTGCAGCGAGCTCCTGTTTGGAAGCCTGGAAGTGCACACAGAGTAACACAGAGGACTATTGACCTACTAACACAGATCTGTGGAGCATCGGCAGCAGCAGCAGGCTGGAGCTGGGACACACTGCATAGGAGGCGCTGCTTCCCGGATAGTGCCATGTCCACCAACTAAGGTAAACCCTGTGCTGAGGAGCCGCACTGCTTGGCTACACTAATATGTCTGAATGGGGATGAATGTGACAGCGAGTGACGGGGCTGCTGCGGCTATTATTCCCCGTGCGGGCTGTAACTCCAGTGACCTTTATCATACAGCCTCCGGAATGTCACATCCCGAGGAGCAGATGGGGAGAGCAGGCTGCCCGAAGAGCTGACACTCTGCCGGGCTAGCGGTGCGCGCACAGCTGGCTGCGGAGGCTCCATGGCACTTACAGATGTGTACGTGGTGCTGGAGGAGTCCGCTGGAATGAGGTGTCCTTTTGTTGTCTGGAGCCGGGGGAGGAGGGTCTCGTGGATTGCATAACCCGTGCAGAGCGATGGGAGGCTCCGCGGTCTCCTGCTGCCATCGATCGCCTCATCTGGTGCAGGGGATCTATCAGCCCAGACACCTATACATTGTGTAGGTCATGGAGATGACTGGCTGTGTGCTAGATATACAGTGTAACACGTGACTGTATGGATGGCTACCGTACTGCTCAGGCTGTATACTAGATATACAATGTAACACGTGACTGTATGGATGCTTACCTTACATTTCACCTATATATACAATGTAACACGTGATTATATGGATGTACACTGTCCTGCTCATCTATATATGTGTACCTATAGATGTAACACGTGACCATATGGCTGTATACCCTACTGCTCAGTCTGTATACTGTATATATAACATGTAACATTATTATATGGCTATATACATGCAGTGTATACTCTACTACTACCCTTCATCTACCTACATACAGTATAATCACTGCCTAATCCATCCACCTGCATGTGCTCTGTATGGAACCTGTCTGCTATCTATCAATCTCTCTCTACCTACCCGTCTGTCTGTCTAATATTTCCCTCTCTCTCCCTCTAGAACTACCTGTCTATATCTCTCTCATATCTATCTAATATTTCCCTCTCTCTCCCTCTAGAACTACCTGTCTATATCTGTCTCATATCTATCTATCTAATAATCTCTCTCTCTCATATCTATCTAATATTTCCCTCTCTCTCTCCCTCTATAACTACCTGTCTATATCTGTCTCATATCTATCTATCTAATATATCTCTTTCTCTCATATCTATCTAATATCTGTCTATCTATCTAATATTTCACTCTCTCCCTCTATAACTACCTGTCTATGTTTATCTCATATCTATCTATCTATCTATCTATCTATCTATCTATCTATCTATCTAATCATTTCCCTCTATATCTACCTGTCTCTATCTATCTCATATCTATCTTTCTGTCTCCAGTATCTACCTCATAGCTATCTGATAGCAGTGACTGACGGCTCTGTCCCTCATCCATCCTGCCGTCTGGTGCCGGGTGTCACTGGCAGCAGCGAGTTCCTGGAAATGTGCTATTATGTAACCTCAGCAGAAGCTGGCAGCTCAGGCTCTGTGTGAAAGGGGAGCTGATGATGCGATTTTCTGAGCCGGTAACAATAGGCTCCGGACAGTATGGAGGAGGAGGGGGGGACCATTCAGTTCTGCGCTGCGGTCTCCTCCAGGAGCAGACAATGGCTGTGAGCTCACGCTCCTGAGGGACTTTGTATAAAAATAACGCACGTCTATATTTGTCCCAGCGCTACGTGTGACTGTCGCTCGGTCACTGTAGCCCCACACTGCTGTGAGGGAATGGCCGCGCTCCGTCCAGACAATGGCCGTGCTCGGGGTACATGCGGCGGCGGCGGCAGCAGCGCCGTGTATGTGGCGGGCGCTTGTTGTGATTGAGGGCTGAGCACGTGAATGGGAGGCGGGCAGGGAGGAGCACACGGCCGGGCTCCGCATTCCTTTGTTCTCCTGCAGGGAAGCATACAGCCGTGCCCCTGCCATGTGTTCCTCTCACCGGGGCGCTGCTGGCGGGGATAGCCTTGAACTTGAGCGTCTGTGGTGATAATGGCGCAGTGCATGTGAGGTAAAACTCCGCTCCCTGGAGCATACGAGCTGCTTCTTGTCAATGAACGGCGCCGTACGCTCAGCTCCACAGCTGTTGGAGGACTACGAGACCCATCGTGTTGTGAGGGCGCTTGGTGTCTTTGTTCTTACTGGCATATATTATAAGTTATAAAGCAGAGAGCCCCATGTTCTACCACAGATACTCCTCATATTGGTGCCTGCTGCCAGATACAGCACTTACATGTCCTCACCTTTCACCATAGTGTCACCAAGGGGGAAGCTACTAGAAAGACCCCAATGGAAAGAGCAAGCCTCTGCCAGAGCCCTGACTCTTGTGTAACATCCATTGCATAATGCTCTCCTATCTGAGCCACAAGATGGCCTGGGAAGCAGCCCTCATGTATGGAGTGGGTTTGTAGGTTGGCACTAATGTCATGCCACTGTGGATTAGTAAACATATTACTTACCTGCATCCTCAGATACTGTCATATTCCTATACAGTGATCGAAGGGGGTTCCTGTGCCATAAAAAGACCCAGGTCCATCAAGTTCAACCTTTCCAGATCAATTGTCAGATTAATTCTAACCCTTAATGCCATTTGCATTTAGAGAAACATCTGTTTTATACCTGACATATATCTGCCGCTTCTACCTCTCTAACTGTAAAGAATCCTTCCCTGTATTGAGCTGTAAATCACCTTTATGAACATTTATCCTGCTCAATAGGAGCAATAATTCTTCTTCCTATCCTATTGAGAAAACGCTTTAGGGCTTATGCACGCGGACGTAGGTGGGCCATTCCATGCAATTTGCGGCCCCCTATGCACGGGCGACCTCCGTACGGCCACCGAGATGAATTCTGACCCATTCAACTTGAATGGGTCTGTGTTTGTCCGTTCTGCAAAAAGATAGGACATGTTCTATCCTTTTGCGGTACGGAACGGAACCATAAAGAGGCACTCCGTAGTGTTCCGTTCCATTGAAGTGAATGGGTCCGCATCCATGATGCGGAATTCACACAGAACGGCAAATGCGGTCCGCAACGGGCAGCACGTGTTAGTGTGCATGAGCCCTTAAACTCATAGCTCTGGCTGACTGGAGTATAACCCCCACCTTATCTAGGACATGCTGAAGCTGTAGTAGACGTAAGTACAATAGTCATGTTCACCTCTTCCTTTATAATGACCGTAGGGGGTGTTGAGGTCTCAGAAGAGCCCGTGCCACTTACAAAGCTTTAGAAATTAAAGGGGTGTTCACATCTGGGACGTCAATGGCATATCGCTTGGAGATGCCACAGATGTCAGATAGAAGCAGGACCCCTGAAGTGAACAGAGAGCAGCTGCGCATGCGCTGCCACCCACTGTCCACCGCTATGGGAGTTCCTAACATAGGCGAGAGGTGGCTTGGTTAGAGCGGTGGCCACGCTTGTGCGGTGTGTTCTCCATTCACCGCTATGGGACTTCTGCCATAGCGATGCGTGGTGGGCTCCCCTATACTTCTTCTAGTCTTTATGTTTGTACAATGACACATCACTCAAATGCTTCCAGTGCCCTTACATCGAGGGGGAAGAGACGGTATGTCAGCCTGGGAGGGAGAGGCTGCATATTTGACATGGCTGGTAACCTGAGCCTCCTTCATACATAGGGATGGCTGTAGCCTCCTAACCTGGGGTGAGACAGCAGGATGTGGCCCTCGCTCCCCTCTCCTGCTCAGGATCACCCTGTGCTAATCCGTTTTTGAAATATGATCTTGGAGGCAGGATAACACTGTTTGTTTGCGCAGAGCGGGCAAGGCAGCTCAGGAGGAGGAGGGAGGGATGCTTTGCCAGTCACGTATTCCTAATGTTTGTGTGTAGTCGTTCATTAACATCGCAATCCACAGACCAGGGAGAGATGGGAGCTCTCAGCCTCCCCCATGTTACAGGGAAAAACAACTTCATAAAACTTTCCACGCCAGGATCGGGCGCTATGTCCTACTATTACCATTCAGCCGGATCACACAAACAAGTAACTGCAGGTGCGAAACATGACACCAACATCTGCAGCCGCACAGACAACATGCTATAATCATGGTAACAGGCCAGGCAGACCTGCGTTAGGTGCGGATCCGTCTTGTATCTGCACAGACGGATCCGCACCGATAATGCAAACGCCTGTATCCGTTCAGAACGGATCGGTTTGCATTATCATGAACAAAGTCGAAACGGATCTGTTTTCAGTTGCACCATATTGTGTCAATGAAAACGGATCCGTCCCCATTGACTTACATTGTAAGTCAGGAAGGATCCGTTTGGCTCTGCAAGCAGCGTTTTGGTGTCCGCCTCCAGAGCGGAATGGAAGCGGAACGGAGCCGAACTGATGCATTCTGAACGGATCATTTTCCAGTCAGATCGCATCGGGGCTAAACTGATCCGTTTTGGGCCGCTTTCGAGAGCCCTGAAACGGATCCCACAAGCGGACCCAGAAACGGCAGTGTGAAAGTAGCCTTAGCCTAGTCTCCTTAGTATAAGCTAGTCACCGGAACTGTCCATAATCCAATATTAAACGCTGTCCCAATTTCAGCAGGAACATGTAATGTGTATGGTGACGCCAATGGCACGTGTCAGGGGAGAGGAGGATCAGCAGTTCGATTTTTATATACCCAATGCTCTTGATATCAGGGAAGAAAGGCAGCACCGTCTCCCCCCATCTTCAAGAAAAAGAAATGGAAGAAGTCCAGTTGCTCTGAGTTATTACTACTGATCCCCCCCATATGTGGGGTCTGGAGAGATAGCTGTTGGCTGAAGGAGTGTCGGGCCAACAGCTTTCTAAGGGTAGATTCACATCACTGTTTCACTTTCCGTTCTTCTGATCCTTCAGATCCTTTAGAGCATCAATTATGCTCATTTTGCATCCGTTTTAGCAATTTCTGTCTGAGATCTGTTATTTTAGACGGAAGAAAAAGTCCTTTGTGGAGGGGGTTGGGGGAGGATAGTGTACAGCCAACTTGAGATGTCCTTCAGACTGCCCCCTGGTGGCAGCCTGGGATCTGACCGATTTCTTTTTCTATTTGTCTGCTATTGTTCCATGGGCAGATAGGTGGTGCCAGAGGTGTCTGTCAGTAGCGTCCCCGCAGCACGTTCGCCCGTACTAACGGCGATACTAACTGACTTTATTAACACGCTGTATCTGAGAAGGAGATTTTGCCGTTTGGTGCTGTTGCTACAAGTACTTGCAGGATAAGCTTAGATGGGCAAGTCAAGCTTTGTGAACTGTAGTTTGTAGTAGCTGATGAAAGTAAAAAGTGCAGCAAGAGCGGAATTACCTTCTACACTGGTAGAACTGGTTTGGATTCAACCGTCCTTGGAGAATCCTGTTATGAGGTCATATGAGTGCTCTTTGTCTTGCTCCAGGCATCACATGCAATGTTTCCTTGTGGAGCATCTTACTTTTAATTACTTATAGGATATAAAATGATGGATGTTATGTGCTCCCAACCAACATATCAAGGGTTAATTGTGCCAGCAGAATGTACTCAAACATTGCCTAATAGGAACCTATTACTAACATTGTAAATGTCATTATCTGTCCTTGTGACAGGGACAACTCTTTCACACTGTTGCAATTAACCCCTTTTAGGACAATTGCCTTTTTTTGCATTTTTGTTTTATCCGAGTTTTTTTTTTGTTACTTTTCAGTTCACGTGGCCTTATGGGGCTTTTTCGAGTAGCGTTTTTATGACACCATTTCATTTACCACACCTTGTATTGAAAAAACAAGTGGGGCGGGGGAGACAAAAAACGCATTTCTGCTATTGTTTTTGGGTATGGTTTTCAGTATGCACTAAAATGACATGGCTACCTTATTCTGCTATGATTATGGCAATACGAGATTATTATTCTGCAGTATGGTCCAGAATAGGACATGTTCTGTAATGGAACAGCCACACGGATCCACAAACGATACAGGTATGTGCATGGCCCCATAGAAATGAATGGGTCTGTGTGCTATCTGGAAATATTGCGGTTGTCGCACGGATGAAAAATATAACCGTGAGCATGAGGCCTAAGTGTAAGCCATCTATATTTTATACAAGATTAGTAAATGTGCCCCCTAGTGATGACTGGTACTCAGTAATACAGACATATGCCAATAAGGGCTCTTTCACTCCGTGTGTGAGCGCGATCCTCCGTTCTGGACACTGCTGGTCTCTGCACGGCATTATACTGATTTATAATGCTGTGTGTCTCTGCTTGACCTTACTTCTACAGGATCAGAGTGACTTAAAGCTGTCGCTATGATTCTCTATGAAGTGTCATTTCCGCACTGGACACGCTCGTGTGAAAGGGAGCTAACAGTAACTCAGGGAATCCCTCCGAATGTAATTCCCCAATATTTTAGTGAAAGTCCCTTAAAACTACAGGTAAGCCATTTGAGCTGGTAAACACGCATGTTAATTCACCTCTGTGTTAACCCTATAAAATCATAATTCTCCATGTCTATTAACTTGTATGACCTCATTAGATGGTTAGATAAGGAGCTCAGAAATAGACAACTCCCAACATGTACCACACAGCAAAGTCCATTGAGTAAGAGGTTAGGTAAACGTGCTAATCCTACACGTAGCGGTGAACACACGGCAGAATCCACGGCTGTACTGTCATCTGCTGTTATGGAACAGAGTGCAGTTTATGTAAGGGTGTGCACCAAGGAGAGGCTTCCTGTCTGGGACTGTAAATCGGACCGATGAAGGTCGCTCTGCACCAGTTACATCTGAGAGGGTTGAGGTTTTTATGTACTCGCTGCTTATAGAAATGACTGTTCACGTGTCATCTCTGCTCTGTTTTAATCGAATGCACCCATTATCATGGCATGGTGTCTGGCAGACAGATAACATTACAGTCCTAGAGGGCAATAGTTGTGCATTATTACCAGTAGACTGAACACACAATGTGCCTCTTCATTAGCTACCAGCCATACATATACACGTATGTGTTGTCAGTGGGGAGAGAGGAGAGGCTGCTGCCGGACACCCGATGGCTGCTTACCTTCAGGGAGAAACAATTCATTCATTTGTCCAATCCTTCTCTCCCCTGACATCTCCCCCTCTACCTATCACCTGGTCGCTCCAAACCGACAGTACACGTAAGGGTGCATTCACATCACCGTTTAGCTTTCCGTTCTTCTGATCCGTCAGAAGAAGAGAGAGAGGGAAAAAAAAACAGGATCCAGTAAAAAAACCGATCCTGTTGCATCAGTTGTCATCCGTTTGAGCCATTTCCGCCTGAGATCTGTTTTTTACACGGGAAAACACTGCATACAGTACTTTTGTTTCCATCTAAAAAAACGGATCTCAGACGGAAATGGCTCAAACGGATGAAAACTGATGTGTTTTTTTTTCTCTCTCTCTTCTGACGGATCAGAAGAACGGAAAGCTAAACAGTGATGTAAATGCACCCTTACATGCATGATGGCCTGTAGTATATGCCAGGTTCTTATCACATACATATCATTACATTTATTCATTTGTAAGGGTACATATAGGCATGTTTTTCAGGGCATTTTCTGCATAAATTAAATACTTTGGAGAGATCTATTAAAACTGCTGCAAAAGATAAGTGGAGCAGCTACCTTTAAATTCCTCAAAAGCGGAACAGGTGTCAACAAGACGCCTCTTCCATACTGTATAAGAACAAATGCTCTTCTCGTCGTGCTGTCGTTTGGTTACACAATCTCCGAGATGAGCTACGATTGCCTTCTCTGTGGTCTTGTGGATTTTTGACCAGCAGTTAGCGGTAAAAGACAGCAGCTCCAGTGCTCGGGAACAGGAACCTTCCACGTCCAAAGGAGAATTTCACAAGTGCCACTTTTCCCTTATCCAGACAGCTCCTGAATGCGGATGCATATTACTGTACTTGGTGGGCCTGCTAATTCAGAGCCCCTGAGATGAAACAAAATGCAAGCAGCGCTGACAGAAATGCCATTAGAGGGTTTGAGCCGCTCTTACTGACGTGACTGCAAGCTCGACAAAAGAGCAAGCGTCACTGACTCATCTGAAGATGGATTAAGACCTGTTTTCCGAGGAATCCCTGCACTCCGTGATCAGCATCATTCAGCCCAGATAAACGCCAAGCATACAAAGACATGCATGTGACAGGTTGGTACGGATAGAGGGGATCTGGAGTGCACTTGATAAGTACATCCGTTTTCATAGCCATCATTGCCATGTCCAGAATGTTACACTCTTCAGAAACTGTTTTATGTTACAAAATATAGGCTACCGAAGAGCATTATAATTTATGTTACCATGCTCTGGCGTGTCATTGTATGTGAAGAGCCCTCCACTGACCTCATACATGGTATGTTGTTATTTCCAAGCCAAGATACCCAAAAGTGCAAATTGTCACCACATGCTAAAATGATAGGAACAGTTGTACCCTAATGTGAGACGGAAGAATCGCCTGCGTGTTCAAAGGATGGGTGGAACCGCACACATTTCTTCTTAGAAGGGTTCCTCCACCCACTGTATTGTGTATGAAAATCCAAGGCTCACTTCTTTTTGCAATTAAGAAGTGAAGTTGTTTTTTTAAAATCACATCTCGTGACCAGAAAGGTCTGTTATATGGCATTATCTTTCCAGGACTCCTAAACATTTTTATACCCAGATGACATGAGACGAACGACGCTTCAGTCGATATGAACTTTATCAAGTCGTATCTGGTATGTATGATGAGAACGGGGTAGGCGTGGACGCTGTCGCTGAGAAGGATTGAAGGAAAATGCAAACTAACAGACCGTTTTAGTCACAAGATGTAGTAAACTTCACTTATGAATTGCAAAAAGTAGTGTGCCTTGGAATTTTATACGCTGCATGTGTCTGATGCCATAGAGACAGAAAGCAATGGTAATGTCTGTAAAGAGCTGCGGAATATGTCGGCGCCATATAAGTGAGTACAATAAACGATTGCTGCCGTGATTGGACATACACATGGCACAAGCTAGCAGTCACCTGGTTGCAAAACTCAGCCTAACGTAGGACAGGGGCAGCATGCCACATCCCAGACTTACCATTCAGTGGGCATGTTGGGGACATCTTTCAGAATTAAGACAGCGGCAGCTGATGTGCAGTTTAATAAGCTTAAGGCTTCATGCACACGACCGTATGGATTTTGCGGTCCGCAAACTGCAAATCCACAAAATACGGATACCATCCGTCCAAATCTTTTCGCTGACCTGTTGACCAATGGGTCTGGGGTCTGCATTGTATGGACCAGAACAGGACATGTTCTACAATTTGTGGGACCAACATATGGAGGCAGAGAACACATGTATGTCATCCGCAGATCCGCAAAATTTTTTTTTTTGCAGATCCATATGGGTCGGGGATCCACATTTTGCAGACTAGAATAGGACTTTTTCTATAATATGTGGAATGGACATACAGATGCATACAACACACGGACGTCATCCGCATAATATGGATACCGTCCATGCACCATTTGCATTTTTGCAGACCCGTTGACTTGCGGACCAGAATAGGACATGCTCTATAATTTGCGGAACAGGTGGATGTCGCCTGTGTGCTATCCGCATCCGTATGTCCATTGCGCAAATTATAGAACATGTCCTATTCTGCAGACCCTGGACCCATTGACTTAAAAAAAACACATACTGCATCCATATTTTGCGGATCCACGGTTTACAGAACGCAAAATACATATAGTTGAGTGCATGAGGCGTAAGCAAGAGATTTTGGGGGAGATTTATCAAACTGGTGTCAAGTAGAACTGGCTTAGCCGCCCAAAGCAACCAATCAGATTCCACCTTTCATTTTTCACAGCCACTTTGGAAAATGAAAGGTGGAATCTGATTGGTTGCTTTGGGCAGCTAAGCCAGTTCTTCTTGACACCAGTCTCAAAATAGCTTAGTATATTAGCCAATAATCAAGAATAAAAATATATATAAAAGAGCTGCCCATTTCTCTTCTATAAGTAGTGCTTGTCAGATAAAACTTTCCAGGCTCCCATGAGACCTCTGACAGATATGGCTTTTTATATGCAAATGATCGTATATCAGCCAGCCTAGAGACTGCTCCAACAGAAAGAGTGACCCATTTGTAGATATCGGGGTTACGTTTCATTTTGGAGGAGTCTTGGTTTGGCTGACTTGAGCCAATCTCAATACTTTTCCCCCATGAAGCCTTGCTTGAAAATAAGCCTTACACTTGCTTGGTGTCTTGAGAACCAATAACCCCCTTGATCTAGATTTTTCTATTAAATACATCTATACACAAGTAGACGTCTCATGGTCAATAAATGATTTGCCGTCTTTCGAACCTTACTTTGTGGAGCAGCAGGGGTCCACCCGGCCTTGTTTGGGGCCAACGTGACTTTCAGTACAACCTCTGACTTGATTTCATGTAGCTGTGGACAATTAGGCAATACACATAGTTGGATGCATACATATGCCATATTTAAAGGCCATTCACTACATCATCTATTATTCTTTGAGAGAATTGTGATTTGGCAGTGGACGCGTTTACACCCACACATTTTGTAATATTATTGTCTTCATTTTTACAAAAAAAAGCTCCATCCATTTCTTCATTTGTGCATAACTGTTCTATTAAAGATTTCTATGCCTGTCTTCAAGTCGTTCTATCCCAAGGAGAGAGAGAAAATGAGATTAATGAGCCATTGTAAATGAGTGAAACGCTAACCTTGCTGGCTGTCTTTGTGTACTTTGGCAGCGTTCTCACTGAGCATTAGCTGGCTAGAGATATATTTATGTGAACAGTTGTTCTTTTACTATTTTTGATTCACTGAAAACCTAACAAACCATGGTGAGTAAGTCACAAAAACAGAAGCATCATTTTTCTGCCAAGCATAGTCACAGTCAGCAAGTCATCCATTTCACATACTCGAATCGCTTCTTGTATGAATTGCCTGTACACGGAAATCACGTGGTGGCTGTTTAGTATGTTTTAATTAGCAGTGATAAAATTAGGTACTGGACATGAATCACCCATTTTATGCATTTAGCTGCTTTTTCCAATGATTACCGTCTATGATAAACTGTGCCTTTAGCGTCATTTCCCTTTCAGAAAGCCGAAGCGAGCAGCAGCCCTGTAGCCCTAGTGTAATGAGCACTGAGAAGGGACGCTTAGTGGCTCCCAAACTGGACAAGGGCTACTGGTGACACATCTGTTTGTAGCCTATACGTGCAAAAGATAATTGCAAGTTTCCTGCTAGATTATTTTTATTTTATTTTATTTTTTGAATTATTTTTCTCAACTATTTAAGATTTCCCACAAGATAGATGTGTTGTCCTTTGCAGCGCTGGTTTTGTATAAAATTCATATGACATTGGAAGGACACATTCTCATGCAGAATGTACAACTAAGCTGTAATAGGTGCAGCATATGCCAATAGTGTCAATTACACCTTTCAATACCACAAGGAATACAGATTCTTTTTCACCGTGGGAGTTAATGGGCAGCACATGTACTTTTGTGTTGCCTGGTTGCATACGTCACAGCTATAGGTTTGTGCTGTGGTAAACACCCAATTGCTGTTGTAAAGTTTATTGCTGTGAAGTACAGTCAGGAGCGGACTGGGAACTTAAAGGGGCCCTGGAAAAAAAACGAAAAGTGGCCCCATGTTGTCGGCCGGTCCAAATTGACAGAAGGCGGAGCAACACAAGTAGGCAGGGACAACAGAGGTGGGTGGGGCCAGCAATACTATAGTGCAGCACAAAATACCGCCCCAGCAGAACCAAATACCTCTGTGCAGTATAAAATACTACAGTTTCAACGTACTGAGGACATTGATACAGTCGTATTCAGAAGGGACGTGCGGCTATCGGCAAGGTACATAGGTACCTGATGCTCTTAGCATTAATTAATGCTGAGACATCAGATCATTATGTAGCTGAACACCGCCCATGAGAAGGGCTCAGACGGCCCTCTGGGCATCGTCCCACCGGGAAGTTTCCCTGTAGGGTTTATGGCCTGTCCGCCCCTGAGTACAGTACATTATTTGACATCGTTGTACATTTCTGAAAGCAGTCACCCAATACTATATACTTTATTGTAGTTTTGAATATATTGGCTTAAGTGGTATATTGGGGGTTTAAAGCCGAAAAGTGGCTTTAAAAAGTTGCAACCTGTGTGTTTGTGATAAAAAAAAAAAAAGTCACAAGCGCCTCTTTTTATGCGGCCTTCGCCACTTTTCCAAAAAGACAAGGGCGGAAAGAGGTGAGGCCTACAGCAGAGACAGATTTATCTTTATTTCCACCTGTTTTCTGGTGCAAACAAAGCCAGAAATCTATAGCTGTTGTAATTTTCTGTTTAGGGGCACCGACTGCCGGAGGATGCGCCTGTGCCTCATCATTAATAAGGCACAGCCCCCGGCAGCACAGGGGATATAAGACCAGACTCCCCCATTGTCTCCTAAAAACAGGTTCTGTGATTACATAAAGCTGCATCGAACAACACACATTGAATTATTGTCAGCCATACCTGCTAATGTGATTACCTAATGTGCATGTTGGCCTCCCAACTCTCATTCCACAAAGCAAACCACTTGGTATTTCCCCATTCTTTTGTTCTGGCAGGAGATCAGCCACCGCCAGAGCTGCCTGGCAGTGGCATTCTCCACTCTTGCCATTGAAAACATGCTTGGTCGGCCATACTGAGCATGCATGTGTATGAGGAAGTCGGGAAGAATAGTTGTCAGCCAAATGAGCGTTTTTTACTATAGACTTGATTTACTAAATTCATTTGCAAGCCGGTATGTGTTAACATATGATGTATAAGTTTAGTGTTTTTTGGGATATATATAGTTTTTTAGGGGCTTTTTCTACTTCATTCAAGTTCACTTTTTCCACTTCTCTTTGAATATCAAGTACCAATTAATCATTCCACGTACTCTTTGTTCCTTCTGCTCTTTACATCCTCAGACAGAAGGCGTGCAGTGTCTCAAGCTCCCCAGAACTGATGTAAGCCAAGTAAATCTCTGCTTATAAGAACATATTGGTGCACCTGATCGTTGTTCTCTACGAACCGCAAACATGCCCTGTATGATCTAGTCTGTAGAATTGCAGAAGTGTTTGTGATTGTGGTTGCAATAGCTGTAGCTCTAGTGGAAACTTCTTCCGTACAAGAGGGACTTTTAGCTCAAGTCATAGATTAATATTGCAAAATACTGACGTAGTGTTTTCTCTCTAAATATGACATTTAGGCCTCTTGCACACGGGCGTCATGTTTGACGCCCGGATAAGATGCGGGTGCGTTGCGGGAATCGCCGCGATTTTTCCGCGCGTGTGCTAACGTTTGTAGTGCGTTGAGCACGCGCGTGAAAAAATCCGCATGCTTGGTACCCAGACCCGAAGTCAGACTTCATCACTGAAGTCTGGTTTCGGGATGAGTATTCTGTATGTGTAATTATTTTCCTTTATAACATAGTTATAAGGGAAAATAATCGCATTCTAATTACAGAATGCAATGTACCCGGGCTTTAAAGGGTTAGAAATAATAAAGAGTGAACTTACCTTCTCCCATTGCGCGCAGAGCTCAGAACGCCGTCTCTCTGATAGTTTGCTGCTTGAGGACCTGTGGTGACGTCACAGGGTCACATGGTCCAATCATAGAAGCATTTGAGTGGACCATGTGACCCATGTGATCCTGTGACATCACGGCAGGTCCTTCATCGAACAACAGATGTTCGATGAAGGACCTGCCGTGATGTCCAGAGATCACATGGGTCACATGGTCCACTCAAATGCTTCTATGATTGGACCATGTGACCCTGTGACGTCACCACAGGTCCTCAAGCAGCCAAACTATCAAGAGAGACGACGCTCTGGGGCTCTGCGTACAATGGGAGAAGGTAAGTTCACTCTTTATTATTTTTAACCCTTAAAGCCCGGGAACATTGCATTCTGTAATTAGAATGCGATTATTTTCCCTTATAACTATGTTATAAAGGAAAATAATAACGATCGGGTCCCCATCCCGATCGTATCCTAGCAAACCATGCGGGAAAATCGCAACGCATCCGCACATGATTGCGGATGATTGCGATTTTCCCGCATCCCCATTCACTTCTATGGGGCCTGCGTTGTGTGAAAATCGCAGAATATAGAACATGCTGCGATTTTCACGCAACGCAAAAGTGATGCGTGAAAATCACCGCTCATGTGCACAGCCCCATAGAACTGAATGGGTCAGGATTCAGTGCGGGTGCAATGCGTCCTCCTCACGCATTGCACCCGCGCGGAAAACTCGCCCGTGTGAAAGGGGCCTTACTCATCTTTTTCTTCCATTTCCATGTTTTAAAATCAATGTGTTCTCATTTTTGCAGGTGGCATGGCATATTGTGGGTAGACTGCGAAGATGGTCACAGACTCCAAGCTTGAACTCCTGGGAATAAATATTTATAGCAGATGGAATTTCCTAGAATTACGATATTAATGTTCACACGGTTTAAGGAACACTGTCAGAAAGTCTCCAGCAACCGTGGACTGTTCCCAACGCCAGTTGGCGGCTGATGCAGCTAAAGGAAAATGCCCACCATTAAAAAAGAGGAGTGTGCTGATACAAGGAATAGTATGGAGAACATCCTTGTGCTTAACCCTAGTGTGCCCGACATGTCTGAATCAATGGACTCCAGTAATGACATGTTGTATAATGAAGGGGCGGTTTCGAAAAACAAGTCCTCCTCCTGCCGCAGGAAAAGGGAATTTATACCTGATGAAAAGAAAGATGCCATGTACTGGGAAAAAAGAAGGAAAAACAATGAGGCCGCAAAGCGATCGCGCGAGAAACGCAGACTAAATGATATGGTTCTAGAAAATAAACTGATTGCATTAGGAGAGGAAAATGCTAATCTGAAAACAGAACTGCTCTCTTTAAAACTTAAATTCGGATTGATAAGTTCAGCTTCCTATGCTCAAGAGATCCAAAAAGTTACCAGTGCCACGGCTGTGTATTTTCAGGAATATGCGGCTGCTAAATCAAATGCGAGATCTTACCCAGGAGAACATGAACTTCCTTTAATGGGCAGTAGCTGTATCTCTGTAATCAAGCACTCCCCTCAGAGCTCCATCTCTGACGTCTCTGAGGTATCATCTGGAGAACACGTCCATCCAACCCCTACCCAAAACGCCTGCATGAACTTTCAAAGGGTAAAGCAGGAACCCCTGGAAATCGAGAACTTTGCTCGGGAACCTAGAGAAGAAAATCCCTCCTATACATCATCTATCTATCGGAACTATATTGGAAGTACATTTCCTGGGTACTCACATTCTCCCCCACTTTTGCAAATTAACAGCTCCTCCAGCAACTCGCCGAGAACATCGGAGGCTGATGAGGGAGTGGTGGGAAAGACTTCTGATGGGGAGGATGAACAACAAGTTCCTAAAGGTCCTATCCATTCCCCTGTTGAACTGAAAAATGGCCATACAACAGTTATTAAAGTCCCAGAGGTGAACTCCTCTGCACTGCCTCATAAACTGCGAATTAAGTCAAAAGCAATGCAGGTAAAAGTGGAAACACTGGAGAACGAGTTTGGTGCCACCCAAAAACTCCCACTGCCAATTGACATGTCCTCAAAAAGGCACTTTCCTCTGGAAAAACATAGTAGTGAACCTCTGGTACATTCTTCCTTGTCCCCCTTGTCAGTTCAAGTGACTAATATCCCAGACTGGCCTATAAAATCAGGACAATGGCATCATCAGGAACTTGATAAAATCCCAAACCTTTGCAAATCATCTGTCATTGCCGGAATGTCGGACAATGTCTACAAAGCTCCTGAGCCAGAGAGCTTGTATTTAAAACGAGGTATCGCTAATTTATCTGCTGATGTGGCCACACTTAAGAGACTTATAGTAGCTCAAGAAATCTGTACTTCAGATTCCAGCTAGATTACTACTGAAATGATTTCAGATTCTTAATGTAAAGGGTGTCGTTTGCAGTAAATGAGTATGTTTTGTAAGATGCTGATTTTCACTGGACTCGTGACGTCATTTCACTGTTTTGTTCCTGTAATGATGTCTACTAAATATTGTCTTTTCCTGTGCACAATATCCGGAGGACTAGATTGTGTTACTATGATCACTATGCCTTGTGTACAGTTACGTAGCTATGGCAAGGTTGTAAATATCGGAAACATTATTTTTGCTGGTCTGTTCTAAACTGTGCAAGTTACCAGTTATAATAAAGTATTGGTGACAACGAAGGAACATTGGTCTAAATCAAGTGGCAATTAGAAAGTAATGTGTTTTTAATATGTACTAGTGTAAACATGGAAAATGTGGACAATGTACCGTATTTATGTAGTTCTGGGTAATATGTGTATGTGGCCCAAAATTGACCTTTGCAACGGTGAAACAATAAGATTGACCAGCTGAAGACCTGATTGTAAAAGGTGACATTGTTATGCTTATTTTATCTTTTTATACATCTGCCCTAATAGGGCTCCTCAATAAAGTGAAGGGAAAACAACCTGAGATGATTATATTTTACTAGAGACCAAAGAAGGCTTTAGCAGAACTCAGCTTGTTATTACGAGAACATGATTGCTTGTATGCACCCCACATCTCCATTCCAGGTTTGCCCTCCCAACAAACAGGAATGGATGGCACTAAAGGGTAGGTTCGTACGAAAGGCCTTTTTTATATTCTGGCAGATTGTCACTACACACAGACCATGCCTCCTTGATCTTATCAGTTCATTTCATGCTTAAAGGGGCTAGCCCATGATTAATGTAAAGAAATGAAAATCAGCCATCATATAGTACATGACAATCTCTTTCTAACAAACTTATAACCAGCCCTGTACCTTACATGGATCCAGAGATCTCCACATTAACTGCCCCAGATATCCTGCTAGATTTATGTCAAGCTGGCAGCTCAAGGGGCGTTCACTTTTCCAGGGCGTGTCCTTTCTACCTCAGATGGTGGAATTTGAAGGATGAAATTGAGCATGTGCTCACAGGTGCTGGTTTGAAAATTGTAGAATATTTTTCGTAGGACAACCCCTTTTACATAGAAAGTTCTATCACAAAAATATATGAAAGAAATCATATGACTTAATAAAATATCAACCAAACACAATTCTTGGTAGAGGGGAAAAGCAGTATATTAGGACTGTTATATATAGCTAGACACCCACAAGAGACAAGTACCCAGCACCTGATTGTCTTTTGCAGATAATATATCCTAGAATCACCAAGCACTGCAGTCATGGAGCCCTATCTTGGTGTAAAATTGTTAAATCTCCTTTGTGCCTATTATCCATTTGTTTGTGTATGTAGGGCCTTAAAGAGGTCTCATCTCCATATGCCTCCTGAATCTCGTCCTGCCAGGATGTGGCATCAGTAGGTGGTCAGAGCTGCGGAAGCAGCTGAGTTGGCTCTGCTACACTGTTTCTGTAGCTCCCGTACAAGTGAATTGGAGTTATAGAAATAGCACAACTTAGTGCATTTCCATAGCTTTAACAACCTCTGGCTGCCACATGCAGGCAGGATGGATTTGGGGTCCCCGTTCTCAAGATAGGTGCAGGTCCCAGTGGTGGCACCTGCATCTATCTAACATTTTTGGCAAGTTCTGTGAGATGGAAATACCCCTTTAAAGTGAACCTGTCCGGTAATTCAGCTGCTGTATCTGAGAGCAGGATATGATAGAGGTCAGATATATGATTTCAAGAAGGATTTCTGACTAAAAAGCAGAGTAAATCAAGACAGGACTCCTAGAAGTGACAGTGAGTCCTGATACAGGGAGGGTTGTCAAACACTGTGTGAGGGTGGGTTGATCAGAACTTTCACTACTCTGCTTTTTACTCCAAATCATATAAACCTATATATGCTGTATACCTTAAAGCTTAGCGTCTCTCCCTATCATATCCTGCCGTCAGATAGTAAAAAAAACCTGACAGGTTCACTATTAGGGTACTTTCACACTTGTGGCATGGCTATCCGGCAGGCTGGGGCGGGGGCAGAGCTACGGCGCAGCACGGCCGGAGATTGCCGGACTAAAAGTACTGCAGGTCGGACTTTTTAATCCGGCGATCACTGCTGTGCACTGCTGCTGTGCTGTAGCTCCGCCCCCCACCCCCATTATAGTCAATGGGGAAGGAGCGGAAGCACACGGCTACTTGCGGCATGGCGGAGCTGGCAGGCTGTTCACCTGCCGGATAGCCATGCCGCAAGTGTAAAAGTACCCTTAGTTATTAAACCTGGTCACAATTCAACAACAGAAAAGGGTAAATCTCGGCACAAAGTTGTACATATTTCCAAATCTCTCAATAAAGATTGAGGCATAGTTATTACTGCACTACATGTACCAGCAGTCTGCATGTCAGAAGATCCTCCTGATGCACACAGATTTATATTGACACCTATTTGGGAATATCACACAAGGAACTGAACAATGGCGGCCTGTAGGGTTGGGGCTGCACCTAGACATTCCATAACACTTTTAATTTATTTATTTGAAAGGAAACCGGTCAGCTCCGAAAGATTCCCCAAATGAGCACAAGCAGTGTCTAGTCCGATTATCTCATCTTCTTACACCCTTGCATTCCCACAATCATTGAGAGGACTCCTGTGCTCACACACATAATGGAGAGGACTCAAAGAGGAGTCCTCTCAGTGCATTTTACTGTGGAGCACAGCATCGGAAGATAAAAATGACATAATCGCATTAGGCGCCACTTACACTATACACCGCTTGCGCTAGTTTAATGGATGTTTTGGAGCTGACAGATTCTCTTTAAAGGGACATTAACATCAAATTAGATTTATCACACATTGGCATATATGTGAATTCTATGATATTTTTTTATAATAACAGGTGGGTGGTTTTCTGGATATCATTTTCTCACTCCATGCATCCTGCTTCCTGCCTTGGCTCTTTAACTTCCTCTTTGGACTTAGCAGGGCAGACAGCCTCGCTTGACCTCCTCAAGTAGAGCATCACTCGTTACACTAATAAGTGCAGTGCTCTTCTGTAGACATCTTTATCTAGGCCTATCAGGAGAACATCAGATATGTCATACTGTTATCCCAGTTGTGTACCTACTATTATAATGATGATTACCTTGCCTATAAAATCCTAACCTCACAGCAACTGCTATAAAAGTTTAGGTGTAGCCACAGCCTGAAACTGGTAAATAAGGCAGATTCAGCACAAATGGAATACAAACCAAACATGTCTAATAGCGCTAAAACTCTCAAAATACCTTCTGTTATTTACTATGAGTAAAGTTATACCAGAAAATAGAGGTATTTGTATCAAATCTTCCCAATTGTATTGCATACACTTTAGACAGCTATTCCTTTTGTCGCCCCAAAACACATGCACACTTGGCTCAATTCATGTATTCTCAATATAGAGAGAGGAATTAGCTGCTCCCAGACACCACAGGCTTTGGCCAGCGTTCATCTAAAAAGGTATGTCCACACGCCACAGAATTGTGAATGACAAATTTGCAGTATTTTACAGCACTAGCAATGTGGATGAGATTATAAGACATTGGGGCTAGGACTAGGAGAGATGACAATGCAGGAACCTTGTTCCTGCCAATCAAGGAGGAGAGGGAGGGGCTGGTACAGGAAGCACAGAGTGCCTTGGGTCTACCCTCAGTGCACTTAACTGCAAATTTGCATATGGATTAAAGATTCTTTTTCTCCAAAATGAAGCAACACATTGCAAAGTGTAAGATGTCAATACCTTCAGCTGAGGTAGCCTTATATGAAAGTGTGGTTTATCACAGAATTTCCTGGTGGCAGACTCCCTTTAAAAGGAATGTGTCATCAGAACATGACCTATTGTTTAAATCACATTTTTATGTAAAACTTTTTTGGTGAGATTTTAAAAATTTTCCATGTCACTAAGTACATAAAAAATGTATATGATCCTGCAATTTTCACAGAGAGTTTTCAAGGCATGCTCCATGACCTGTCCAGAGGTCAAGAGGGAGCTGATCGGCTGTAATATCACCTATTGTAAATTCTGAATCCTGTGTTATCTATACAAAGGTGTTGTCACGGCCGGGGCGTGGGGAAAACGCCCCGCCGTGCAATTTCCACGGCTGTCGGGCCAAAAAGGGCTAGAAACAGGGAGAAGGGAACCGCGGACTAGCACGTCCCTATCGCTGGCCCTGGTCTCCTAACTGTATGGGCCGACCCCGAAGGTAGGAGGACCCATACGACAGGAACCTGTAGCCCTGCTAATCCCTGTTTCACCCTGGATATGGATGGGGCAGAGACCACCTGCTCACCCAGGGACACGGATGAGCAGGAGTCTCCAGAGGCCCCTCTGCAGCCGGGATCCTGACAGTGTGCAGCAGAACAACAGGTGAGCATAAACAACAGACTCTTACCTGCCGCACGGCAGAAGTGAAAGCGGATCCAAACCCTCCATGGATCCCATGCGGAGGTCTGCTGCATGGGAACGGATCCAGGCCAGACAGCACACCGTCAGGTAGGTACCACACCCTCCGGGTGGGCAGGCCCCTTCCGGAGCGTCATACAGTGTATAAACCCACACATACCCAACCATACAACTACACCAGGTGGGGATGGGGAACACAGACACACACTGAGGAAGGGAAACAACAAGGAAAACAATAAGCATACAATATAACAAATAAGGGTGGCTCACACAGACATACAGGTGGGAAGAGACACACTCCAGCCATGCTCCCACCATGGCTGGACAAACAACACTGACCTCAGGCTCCACACACTGATATTTAAGGAGGCCTGAGGCCACACCCACCATACAGAGCAGCCACACCTTAACCCCGTGAACGCCACACAAAACACAGTGCAAACAGGGGAAAACCACATGCAAAATAATCACCTGCGGCAACACCTCGCCGCGGCAACTGCATGTGGAACAGAGCCACGACTCGAACCCGGGTCGTGACACTCCCACCCCTCAAAGCCCCCCCAACCGAAAAGGAGAGGTTGGAAGGGCAAACAACAAAGGGAGGGGGAGGGGCAATGCAACAAAAGCACCGGTGTCTCCTTCAAAAACAGCCGCCAACACACCTGGACCGGGAATAGGTCCCAGGCTGCCGGTAGCGAAAACAAAAGAAAAGAGACCACCAGAAACACTGCCCAGAAGGTGCCAGTCTCCACCTCAACACTCCCGCCGACCTACCTGGACCGCAGACAAAGGTCCCAGGCTGTCGACAAACCAGGAGATCTGAGGGGAAACAGAGACCTCATCCAGCTCAGGGGAAAAGCTCCCACTCCAGATCGTTGGCCTCAGCCATAGGCCCAAGTCCGCACGCAGCCAGACTACGAGGGTAATGTAGAGGACCCCGACCGGAGCTAGGAACCCTGAGACCTGGAGACCTCGTCGAGCTCAGGGGGAAACTCCTACTCCAGGTCATTGCCCTCAGCCATAGTCCCAAGTCCGCACTCAGCCAGACTGCAAGGGAGATGTAGAGAGCCAACAACCGGAGCTAGGAAACCTGAAAAGGACAAGGAGGAGGGGGAACACCACCACGGACACGGTAAGGAAGGTGACAGGGGAAATGCCACCAACCCCGCCGAAAACGGTGGAAATCCCCGAACGCTCTCCTCCGGAGAACGCGCATGCGTGCCCAAAATAGCAGGCGACGCATGCTGCACCCTCTTCGAAGGCAAAAGAAGCTGCGGAGCCGTTATTTGTTATAATGTCACGGCCGGGGCGTGGGAAACGCCCCGCCGTGCAATTTCCACGGCTGTCGGGCCAAAAGGGCTAAAAACAGGGAGAAGGGAACCGCGGACTAGCACGTCCCTATCGCTGGCCCTGGTCTCCTAACTGTATGGGCCGACCCGAAGGTAGGAGGGCCCATACGACAGGAACCTGTAGCCCTGCTAATCCCTGTTTCACCCTGGATATAACAGGGCAGAGACCACCTGCTCACCCAGGGACACGGATGAGCAGGAGTCTCCAGAGGCCCCTCTGCAGCCGGGATCCTGACAGTGTGCAGCAGAACAACAGGTGAGCATAAACAACAGACTCTTACCTGCCGCACGGCAGAAGTGAAAGCGGATCCAAACCCTCCATGGATCCCATGCGGAGGTCTGCTGCATGGGAACGGATCCAGGCCAGACAGCACACCGTCAGGTAGGTACCACACCCTCCGGGTGGGCAGGCCCCTTCCGGAGCGTCATACAGTGTATAAACCCACACATACCCAACCATACAACTACACCAGGTGGGGATGGGGAACACAGACACACACTGAGGAAGGGAAACAACAAGGAAAACAATAAGCATACAATATAACAAATAAGGGTGGCTCACACAGACATACAGGTGGGAAGAGACACACTCCAGCCATGCTCCCACCATGGCTGGACAAACAACACTGACCTCAGGCTCCACACACTGATATTTAAGGAGGCCTGAGGCCACACCCACCATACAGAGCAGCCACACCTTAACCCCGTGAACGCCACACAAAACACAGTGCAAACAGGGGAAAACCACATGCAAAAATAATCACCTGCGGCAACACCTCGCGCCGGCAACTGCATGTGGAACAGAGCCACGACTCGAACCCGGGTCGTGACACTCCCACCCTCAAAGCCCCCCAACCGAAAAGGAGAGGTTGGAAGGGCAAACAACAAAGGGAGGGGGAGGGGCAATGCAACAAAAGCACCGGTGTCTCCTTCAAAAACAGCCGCCAACACACCTGGACCGGGAATAGGTCCCAGGCTGCCGGTAGCGAAAACAAAAGAAAAGAGACCACCAGAAACACTGCCCAGAAGGTGCCAGTCTCCACCTCAACACTCCCGCCGACCTACCTGGACCGCAGACAAAGGTCCCAGGCTGTCGACAAACCAGGAGATCTGAGGGGAAACAGAGACCTCATTCAGCTCAGGGGAAAAGCTCCCACTCCAGATCGTTGGCCTCAGCCATAGGCCCAAGTCCGCACACAGCCAGACTACGAGGGTAATGTAGAGGACCCCCGACCGGAGCTAGGAACCCTGAGACCTGGAGACCTCGTCGAGCTCAGGGGGGAAACTCCTACTCCAGGTCATTGCCCTCAGCCATAGTCCCAAGTCCGCAATCAGCCAGACTGCAAGGGAGATGTAGAGAGCCAACAACCGGAGCTAGGAAACCTGAAAAGGACAAGGAGGAGGGGGAACACCACCACGGACACGGTAAGGAAGGTGACAGGGGAAATGCCACCAACCCCGCCGAAAACGGTGGAAATCCCCGGAACGCTCTCCCTCCGGAGAACGCGCATGCGTGCCCAAAATAGCAGGCGACGCATGCTGCACCCTCTTTCGAAGGCAAAAGAAGCTGCGGAGCCATTATTTGTTATAATGTCACGGCCGGGGCGTGGGGAAAACGCCCCGCCGTGCAATTTCCACGGCTGTCGGGCCAAAAAGGGCTAGAAACAGGGAGAAGGGAACCGCGGACTAGCACGTCCCTATCGCTGGCCCTGGTCTCCTAACTGTATGGGCCGACCCCGAAGGTAGGAGGACCCATACGACAGGAACCTGTAGCCCTGCTAATCCCTGTTTCACCCTGGATATGGATGGGGCAGAGACCACCTGCTCACCCAGGGACACGGATGAGCAGGAGTCTCCAGAGGCCCCTCTGCAGCCGGGATCCTGACAGTGTGCAGCAGAACAACAGGTGAGCATAAACAACAGACTCTTACCTGCCGCACGGCAGAAGTGAAAGCGGATCCAAACCCTCCATGGATCCCATGCGGAGGTCTGCTGCATGGGAACGGATCCAGGCCAGACAGCACACCGTCAGGTAGGTACCACACCCTCCGGGTGGGCAGGCCCCTTCCGGAGCGTCATACAGTGTATAAACCCACACATACCCAACCATACAACTACACCAGGTGGGGATGGGGAACACAGACACACACTGAGGAAGGGAAACAACAAGGAAAACAATAAGCATACAATATAACAAATAAGGGTGGCTCACACAGACATACAGGTGGGAAGAGACACACTCCAGCCATGCTCCCACCATGGCTGGACAAACAACACTGACCTCAGGCTCCACACACTGATATTTAAGGAGGCCTGAGGCCACACCCACCATACAGAGCAGCCACACCTTAACCCCGTGAACGCCACACAAAACACAGTGCAAACAGGGGAAAAACCACATGCAAAAATAATCACCTGCGGCAACACCTCGCCGCCGGCAACTGCATGTGGAACAGAGCCACGACTCCGAACCCGGGTCGTGACAGGTGTTACTTGTCATTGCAATTCTGCCTGTGGTGATAATGAGAGCAGCTACTGAAAGCTGAAAAGTTACCTGCACAGAACAGTAAATCATGACCTATTATAAGGCCTAGTGACCAGCGTGAAAATTGCAGGATTATATACATTTTAAAAAAATATATAGATAGTGACATGGAAAAAAAAAATTCTAAAATATAAAAATTCTAATCATTCCCTTTTTCCCATAATAAAAATGAACAAAAAAATCAAGACCATTTGCCCTGATGCATCCCAAAACGCCCGTACTATTAAAATATAAACTTATTTATCCTGTATGGTCAACTCCCTAATGGAAAAAAATCTAAATGGCTTGTTCGTCGCTTTTTCGACACTTCACCTCCCTCAAAAAAATAAAATAAAAGTGATCAAGTCATACACACTCCAAATTGGTATCGATACAAACTACGCATAGCTCCACAAAAAATTAGCCCTACCTTAGCTCTGTAGATAGAAATATAAAAAAGGTATGAGGGTCAGAATATGATGATGCACAGAAAAAATTATTTTTTCCAGTTTTTAAGTATTAAGGAAAACTATACAAATGTGTTATAGCTGTAACCATACTGAGCTACAGAATGAAGGTTATAGGGAATGCCATAAAAACGAAACCCATAAACTATGGTGAAATTGTGTTTTTCTCCAATTCTACCCCATTTGGAAAAAAAATTTCCAGCCTCCCATTATATCGTTTGCAATATTAAATGATGACATTAAAAATAACAACTTTTCCCGCAAAAAACAAGCTCTCATACGGCCATATGAACGGAAAAATAAAAAAGTTATGGCTGCGGGAAGGCAGGGCGTGAAAAACAAAACCGCAAAAAAATATATATATATATATATATCTCATGGGGCTGAAAGGGTTAAAAGTGCATACATTCATGAAATATGTACTAATTTGGGGTTTGCCTTATAGACCTATTCTAATGAAGTATATAAATAAAGAGGCAAGCAAGCCGCTATGAACATCCTGTGAAATAAAAATGATAAATCTAACATAATACAAAATGAATCTACACAACCTCAGATATCTTGGAAAGTACTTTGCTTTAACCGAACTTGTGCAGCTTTCTGGCAATATTCTGTGCTTGGTTTAGGCATAGGGCTAAATTAAAACTATGATGGTTTCCTGTTACCATAGAGCAGTGCATTGTGGGAGCTCAGATGAGTAATACCGTTACAATTAGGTTGTTTAGTCGTATCGATGTCTCCAGAGAGGAATCAGTATAAACTTGCTGATTCTTATTTGTCAGACAAGGAACAACCATTTTCCATAAGCCCTATGTCACACAGATATCATAGAGTGGGATTAGTAAAAAAAAAGGAACAAAAGTACATCCAAACCTCGGAAGAAAAAGCTGCAGCCTAGTGAGCCATTATATATATAATCATTTCAGGAAGGAGCAGGCAGGCAGAATTCTAAAAAGTAATTTTAACTCCTTCCCATCGTTTGCCATACATGTAAAGTAATTGTCTTGGTGCCCACCATACCCGGCAGGGACATTTGTTAGCAGCGTTCATAGTCAGACAATTTCAAACCTAGACAACTAACCCTTCAGATGCCATGGTCAATGCGGTGATGGCATATGAATGGTCATTTGGAGGGAGTGGGTTTCCTCTAACACCCAAATGGCTAACCTGCGACGAGATTAAAGTTGCCATTTACTTGCTATGGTAGCTGGAAGTCTTGTGAAGGTTCCCAGCCTGCTTTAGTAAAGTTCTTATTGAGCCCAGCATAAGGCCTTATTCACACGTCCGTAGTGTTTTGCGGATCCGCAAAACACCTTGCCACCGGCCCTATAGAGATGCCTATACTTGTCCGCAATTGCGGGCAAGAATAGGACATGCTCTACTTTTATGCGGAGCCGCCGTCCGGAAGATCGGCGGCGCGCTCCGCAAATGCACTGGCGGTGGATCCGCCGAAATTATGAAGAGGCACTGGCCTTTTTGCGGAACGGGTGCGGACGAACATTGCGGACGTGTGAATGGGGCCTAAAGGGAATCTGGAAATTCACTGGTAAACCAGGCACACTGCCCTGTAAGTTGACAACTGAACGTTATGATACATTTCAGTTAGTGATCCATTGTTTCATTCTGGAAAAAAAGTATTTTTAAACCATATGCAAATAAGCAGCTAAGTGCACCGTGGGTTGGCCCAAGCCATCCTGTGGTCCATTGTTGCTCTGCTTTCTTCTACCAGCTCCTACCTCTTCTTTTTGATGGACTGGTCCAGGTGAGATGACGATGCAGGAACCTGGCTGTCAATTAAGAAAAAGAGGGAGAAGTTGGAAGAGGAAGTATGAGGAGCAAAAGTGCACAGAGCAGATTGAGACCCCTCGTGCACTTAACTGGTAATTTGCCTAGATGGATTAAAAGAACGTTTTCTCCAGAATGAAGCAGTGGATCACTAAGTGAAACATCATATCATAACATTCAGCTAAGCTAGCCTTACAAGGTCTTATGCCTAGTCTACCAGTGAACTTTTAGATGACAGGCTCTCTTTAATAGAACATAGCACTTATACTCTAGACTGCCATAGTAAACTATTGCAGTCTATGATAAAAGCCATTAGGAATCACATATGGGGGACTAAATCGCATATTTAGTCCCTAGGCAGGGCCCTGAACTGGGATATACTAATAATGAGCCTGGAAGCCTAGTACAGGCCGCGGCTCATTTTTAGAACAGGGTGCTTTCCCCGCTGGGGGAAGGCGCTTCTGAGCAGGAAGCCCGTGCTTCCATTTTTTAACACTCTCAGATGCCATGGTGACATTTGACAAATGCCACAAGGGGGCCCTCTGAGATTTATCGCCCAAGGGCCCACATGAAACTGGAGCTGGCCCTGTCGCTAGGAAGACTAAAAGTAAAAAAAATAAAAAGAATTAGAGGGGTCATGCAAAAAATTTAAATGAGATCAATCAATCGTATAGTACATGACCATCTTTTTCTAACAAACTTAGAACCGGCCCCATACCTCACATGGATCCAGAGATCTCCCATTAATTGCTCCAATTGTCATTTATTAAGATGGGCGTTTTAGACACCGGTCTTAATAATCCCGTGCACTGGCGGTGGATCCGCCGAAATTATTAAGAGGCACTGGCCTTTACATAACTTCGGCGCATCCACTGCCAGTCTAAATCTACACCAGCTTCCTTGCTGGTTTAAATTTAGACACTTTTTTTTATGCCTGCCGGCCCATTCCCTTCCCTGCCACGTCCTTTTTTTAGACCTGGCTTGAGCATGGAAAAGTCACAGATTGCGGAGCAAATAACCTTTGCGCCACAATCTGCATCAGAAATACGCCAAAAATAGGCGAAAGCCAAGATGGCCGATTTGCTGTTTTTTGGTAATTTTACCTCCCACAAAATAAAATAAAGAAAAAGTAAACAAAAAGTCATACACACCCGAAAATAAAATGCAAAAATTGCTGTTTTTTGGTCACCATTATACAGCTCTGTAGATGGAAATATAAAAAAACGTATTGGTGTTGCGGCGATGCAAATTTTAGTAGTACTACTAGCAGTATTAGTAATACAATCATTATAGTTATAATCATACTGACTCACAGAATAAAGGTAACATTATTTTTACTTTACAATGAACACCTAAAAATTACACAGTTCATTTTTTTTTTCAATTTCACACCATTAATATTTTTTTCCAGCTTCCCAATATATTTTATGGCATATTAAATTGTGTCATTAGAAAATACAACTTCCCCACAAAAAATACAAGCCCTTATGGCTATGTGAACAGAAATATTGGAATTTAGGAAGTAAAGGAAGATGTTAAAAGGAGGCTTTCCGTGGATCCCATTAGCTATGGGTAAAAACAAGAGAATACAGGAAGGAATTGGGGTTGTTGCAATCTAATTTATGCATCAAGATCTATAAAATATGATTTGAAGTTAGTACAGGAGTCAACAACCTTCAGCACAGCTGTAGCATGCTCCATTCTCTTCTGTAGGATTTCTGGGAACAGCCAAGCAAGTGTACATGCTGGGAGTTGTAGTTTCACAATAGCCGGAGTGGCAAAGGTTGCTAAACCCTGATTTAGTGCCAACGAGAACACTATAACATTTTGTAGTGCACAAAGACAGTATGCAAAACAGGTCTAAAAACAGACTTCTTTAAAATCAGGGTATTCATAAACTTCCATAGATGCTGTTTATGGATGGCTACATACAACTTGAAGTCTGTAGGGAACTATTAAGGGTCACCCTTGTTTAATCATCCATCTTTTATTGTGGGCATGTAGTGCCCTGGAGCAGGGGTACTGTGAAGTCTGGATATTTGTGGATATTTGCCTGTCCCCCCTATACAAAGTTATAAACTTCTTACTTTATTTCTCTTGAAAGGGTTAACTTGCACTGTTTATTACTGTTTAACATACATACATATATGTATGTTGTGATATATATCCTGTTCATTTGCACTGTGTTTGCACGGCACTGTGGAAAGGGTTAAATGAATACTATGATGTAAAGTCGATGTAAATTTCATACAACTTTTTGGTCCATGAGGATTGCATCCTGTCAATTTTATACCATGTTACTGTTTTTTTAAATCGTCTAATTCTCATTTCATAACCATATTTGCGCCTGACCATGTACTCTATACTTTAAATCATGACCTTGAATCTTATTTCTTTTTATCCTTTTCATTTTCATTTTTATTTCTTATCTCCGACTGTCATACCTCCTGCTATATTGCATAGACTCTTCCAAAATGGAGCGCCTCTATGGCTTCACAAAAATGGCGTCTTTATCCTAGCCAGACCTTGAGGCTTTTTTGACCCCTCCAAAATGGCGTTATCCTGTGGCCTCCAGTAGTATGGCGCTCCCGCCTGTGACACGATATGGGGCAGACCTATCTGATGCCTATGCTGCAGAATACAAACCCCTAAGTCTTCAAAAAAATGGCGCACGCACCAGCTTACAGATGCACGCGCATGCACAGTCGCGCTAAGTTTTTCAAAGCAATCTCTATGCTTCCCAACAATTGGTCCCGCCCTCCGGTCCTTTAAATAGCACGCCGACGCACTAATGGCTGTGCCGGCGTTCACACAGAAAGTGCTGCCATACGAGGTAAACCTCTTTATGCTCCCCATACTCTGGCTTTACGAACTATTGCCGCGGCTCCCCGAGCCTTTTCTTAATCCCTAACTGATCGCTTACGTTTTGTTCTCCTGAGTCTATGCAGTACTATATTCACTTTTCATGTGTCTCTTTCTGCGGTGCTAACTTGCCTGTGTATTGCCTGCATTCTTTATTTGACATCGGGGCATACAGCCCATGATGTCAGTCTCTTGTTTAGTCAGTGCATTTTTATCACATGTAATGTGAGCTCTGTTGTGGATGTGTGCTGTGTGCTATGTATTGCTCTTTGTCGTGTGGGAGTCGGTGTTTTGCCATGTAGTTGTTCGCATGTGGCTGTTCGCCCGGTCTTGTGCGCTGGATGAAGAGGTATCGGCATCTTTGGCCGATGCTTCTTTGTCGGGTGCGTGAGGCGGTGTGGATGGTTGCATGTGGGTGGTTGCGTGGTGGAGCGTTGACTCTTACATGATGGAGGGTGGTGTATGGTGTATGGTATGCATTCATAATGAAGCCACCTTTGGTACCCTTGTATATCTGCATGTTTATTATGTTCATTATGTGTATGCTACCAGCAATTACGTATAAATCACTATTTAATGCAATTTGTAAATCAAGTGTTATATCAGCACTGACCAAGCACCCTTCTGCTTTTTTCTGTTTCCTTCTCTGTATCACAACAGCCTGATGAAGGGCAATGCATAATATGCCCGAAACGTTGCCTGTAAAATAAGTCCGGCAATACCATGAATAAAACTAAATTGCATTGAAACACTTTTGGAGTGCCGTCTGAATTTTCTGTTATATGTACAAGTACCCTGAGGTGGAGCGGGATACAACCCCTGACGTGCACCCTACAGCCAAGAAGTGGCGGAAGTGCCGTGGCTAAATAAATTGTATACGTTGAAAATTCTCCACTAGAGCCGTACGTGCACCCGTCTTGGCACTTCACACAGATCTATAAATGTCTTTTCTGCAAGCAAGCACACAAAGAGACAATAGCGGAGTTTTTTCATTCTCTGACGAAGATGCCAGGAGAATTACCGCGACAGTGACAGCATCCAACGAGTTCCTCTCCAATACGAATCAGAGAGTATCCATAAGTACTCTGGAGAAAGCCCACAAGAAGGCTATTTCTCTGGAACTCAATACGGTTACTCTAGCTGAGTACTACAGAAGAAAAATAATCCCAAGGGGCCTACGGGCCAATCTACGACCAACCTTATTTTCAGAAGACTCTGAATTTTGTCAGCAGTTCGAGAAAATACTGAACAAAGCTTCATTCGACATAATCCTTCTTACCCTGGAATGTGCAAACATCGAAATTAAGAAAACAAAAGAAGAGATTATTTCCCTAGAACAAAACCTATTCCGTGACCTATCAACAGAGGAAACAACCTCTATTAAAACCAGTTTTGTACAGAAAGACAACTTGTTCAGAAGGAGTCTGGAAGACCGAAAACCCTCTAAATTCCAACGAGATATCCAGGACTATACTACAAACCAAGTATACCGCACAGTCTCCCAGAACTATCAAGCTCCTGGTATCCCTAGAGCACAAACTTCAGGTTCATCTAGCATTATCAGCGAAGCTGATTTTTTAGAAAAAGGTTTTTCCAGGTACCAAAGAGGAAACCGCCCAGGCGGGCAAGAAACATAAGAGGAAGAGGGCAATCACGGGATCCCATCCGAACCAGATCGACATACCAGAACCAGATCCCCGGAGCTTCCGCAACGACCTGGTAATTAATCTTTCTAACAAATCCTTGACAAGTGTAGAATCATCTGCCTTGAATCTTGGATTGGGTTTTGTTCCTACTCAATTTACCGATCCATACCAACTGGATAAAGAAATGCATCGATTTTTCAGGGCAATCCGCCTGAGGGCATATATAGAGATTGAACAACCACCATGGACTAAACCATCCAAAATAGCCTCAACTATATCACCATTTCTGGATCGTACAAAGATCTGCAAGTCTCCCAGCACCTTTACACCACCTAAAAGATATGAAGTGGTTGAAAACTACATTAAACATGTCCAAGAAGACATTAGGAGATTGGAGAAACGCTCCCGTAACATCAAGGTAAGACAAAATTTATCTAAAGAACAATCTAAAGTGTTGAAAGACCTGTCCACTAACAGAGACATCGTTATTAAGCCAGCCGATAAAAGCTCAGGCATAGTGATCATGAACAAGACGGACTATAGGGAAGAGGTCCTGAGACAACTATCGGATCACAATACCTATCGTCCCATTGATCATGACCCCACACGGGAACTTAGTAAAGAACTGGCTACATTAGTGAAGCTTGCCTTAGATAAAGGCATAATCACAAAGAAAATAGCCGACTATCTGGTGCCCGAGTTCCCTCGCGTCCCAGTAATTTACACACTACCCAAAGTTCACAAAAACAAGGAACACCCTCCAGGTAGACCCATAGTCTCAGGGTGTGAATCAATTTTTTAACCAGCCGCCACTTTGCTAGACAATCTCTTAAGGCCCTATTCACAAAAAAGAAAATCTTATATACAAGACACAAGGGATTTCCTAAATATTATCCGTAATATTACATCCTTTGAAGATGACTGTGTTCTTGTAACCATGGACGTTACGAGCCTATATACCAACATCCCAACTGCAGATGGTATCGCATGTGTTAAAGACGTAATACAACAGGAAGCTGAATTCAGTATGGCGGAACAAGTATTTATTGAATCGCTGCTGTCTTTTGTCCTCAAGAACAACTACTTTCTTTTTGAGGACCAATTTCACCAGCAAATTTCTGGTACAGCCATGGGCTGTAATGTGGCGCCAACTTTCACGGTTATATTCATGAACGCATTTGAGGAAAGTGTTGTATACCCTCAAGAATTGTTTAAAAAGCATGTTAAATGTTGGGTCAGATATATAGACGACATTTTTTGTATTTGGCAAGGCAACACTGAAAATCTTGTTTCTTTCCACCAGATTATCACATCCAGCGTCGACTCCATCTCTCTCTCCCTGGACTATAGCAATACGGAAATTTCATTCTTGGATGTGCTCATAAAGGGAAAAAGCAACAGATTAGTGACTGACATATACAGGAAAGCTACAGACAAAAATAGCCTCTTACACTACAATAGTTTCCACCCACCAAGTCTGATTCAGTCCCTCCCTCGGTCTCAACTACTGAGGGTTAAACGATTAGTTTCTGATGATACTGAAGTTGAATCTAGATTAATACAGATGGCCCATAAATTCTTAGACAGAGGCTTCCCCCCCAATGTTATCAACCCTCATATGACATAGGTACACAACAGGTCCAGAACAGACCTACTTGAACCAAGACCCCCTTTGGGTGGAATAGACAAAATTCTTGCCACATCCACATAAATTTCATCTTATGTAGGATGTCCATTGTGGTACTTGTAGTCCGTTGCTGGCATCATCCATTGTATGCATTTTTTGCTGGTGATTGCCATTAGCAACGGACTACAAGTGCAGGATGTGCTCCCCTACAGAAATGCACAACTGCATATGGGTATGAGCGCATCCTGCTTTCTTATCACCACATTTTTTGATGGTTTATATATATATATATGTACGGAGGTGTATAAACTCCAATTTACATGTGCCTGTTTTTCATCTTCAGGTCACATTTGGGTGCACCTGCTAGGCCTTGGGCTATATCAGTCAGTCTTGGGTAGGGCTCATAGACACCTCCCACCTCCCATTGCAAGCATGGCTACATGCTGTCCGTTGCTGGCATCATCCATTGTATGCATTTTTTGCTGGTGATTGCCATTAGCAACGGACTACAAGTGCAGGATGTGCTCCCCTACAGAAATGCACAACTGCATATGGGTATGAGCGCATCCTGCTTTCTTATCACCACATTTTTTGATGGTTTATATATATATATATGTACGGAGGTGTATAAACTCCAATTTAAATGTGCCTGTTTTTCATCTTCGGGTCACATTTGGGTGCACCTGCTAGGCCTTGGGCTATATCAGTCAGTCTTGGGTAGGGCTCATAGACACCTCCCACCTCCCATTGCAAGCATGGCTACATGCTGGAGGTAACAGAGGAGATGTTTGTGAGTCGTCCTAATGCTCCTGTAATTGCCCACTGGCCCCTGATATCGCCCATATGGCGCAGGTAGGTGAGTGTTAGGGCCCTCGGGCTACTTGAGAGACCTTGACGCTGGTGCCCGAGGCTTAAGACATGTCCTCCTAGTAGGATATCTCGAACTAACTCTCAATTTTTAACATCAGTGTGAGGGTTTAGTGTGACGGCAGTGTGCACCTATCTCTGGTTCTGTGTTTGTTCTGAATTCTTGCCACATCCACATAAATTTCATCTTATGTAGGATGTCCATTGTGGTACTTGTAGTCCGTTGCTGGCATCATCCATTGTATGCATTTTTTGCTGGTGATTGCCATTAGCAACGGACTACAAGTGCAGGATGTGCTCCCTATAGAAATGCACAACTGCATATGGGTATGAGCGCATCCTGCTTTCTTATCACCACATTTTTGATGGTTTATATATATATATGTACGGAGGTGTATAAACTCCAATTTAAATGTGCCTGTTTTTCATCTTCAGGTCACATTTGGGTGCACCTGCTAGGCCTTGGGCTATATCAGTCAGTCTTGGGTAGGGCTCATAGACACCTCCCACCTCCCATTGCAAGCATGGCTACATGCTGGAGGTAACAGAGGAGATGTTTGTGAGTCGTCCTAATGCTCCTGTAATTGCCCACTGGCCCTGATATCGCCCATATGGCGCAGGTAGGTGAGTGTTAGGGCCCTCGGGCTACTTGAGAGACCTTGACGCTGGTGCCCGAGGCTTAAGACATGTCCTCCTAGTAGGATATCTCGAACTAACTCTCAATTTTTAACATCAGTGTGAGGGTTTAGTGTGACGGCAGTGTGCACCTATCTCTGGTTCTGTGTTTGTTCTGAATTCTTGCCACATCCACATAAATTTCATCTTATGTAGGATGTCCATTGTGGTACTTGTAGTCCGTTGCTGGCATCATCCATTGTATGCATTTTTGCTGGTGATTGCCATTAGCAACGGACTACAAGTGCAGGATGTGCTCCCTATAGAAATGCACAACTGCATATGGGTATGAGCGCATCCTGCTTTCTTATCACCACATTTTTGATGGTTTATATATATATATGTACGGAGGTGTATAAACTCCAATTTAAATGTGCCTGTTTTTCATCTTCAGGTCACATTTGGGTGCACCTGCTAGGCCTTGGGCTATATCAGTCAGTCTTGGGTAGGGCTCATAGACACCTCCCACCTCCCATTGCAAGCATGGCTACATGCTGGAGGTAACAGAGGAGATGTTTGTGAGTCGTCCTAATGCTCCTGTAATTGCCCACTGGCCCTGATATCGCCCATATGGCGCAGGTAGGTGAGTGTTAGGGCCCTCGGGCTACTTGAGAGACCTTGACGCTGGTGCCCGAGGCTTAAGACATGTCCTCCTAGTAGGATATCTCGAACTAACTCTCAATTTTTAACATCAGTGTGAGGGTTTAGTGTGACGGCAGTGTGCACCTATCTCTGGTTCTGTGTTTGTTCTGAATTCTTGCCACATCCACATAAATTTCATCTTATGTAGGATGTCCATTGTGGTACTTGTAGTCCGTTGCTGGCATCATCCATTGTATGCATTTTTGCTGGTGATTGCCATTAGCAACGGACTACAAGTGCAGGATGTGCTCCCTATAGAAATGCACAACTGCATATGGGTATGAGCGCATCCTGCTTTCTTATCACCACATTTTTGATGGTTTATATATATATATATGTACGGAGGTGTATAAACTCCAATTTAAATGTGCCTGTTTTTCATCTTCAGGTCACATTTGGGTGCACCTGCTAGGCCTTGGGCTATATCAGTCAGTCTTGGGTAGGGCTCATAGACACCTCCCATCCCATTGCAAGCATGGCTACATGCTGGAGGTAACAGAGGAGATGTTTGTGAGTCGTCCTAATGCTCCTGTAATTGCCCACTGGCCCCTGATATCGCCCATATGGCGCAGGTAGGTGAGTGTTAGGGCCCTCGGGCTACTTGAGAGACCTTGACGCTGGTGCCCGAGGCTTAAGACATGTCCTCCTAGTAGGATATCTCGAACTAACTCTCAATTTTTAACATCAGTGTGAGGGTTTAGTGTGACGGCAGTGTGCACCTATCTCTGGTTCTGTGTTTGTTCTGAATTCTTGCCACATCCACATAAATTTCATCTTATGTAGGATGTCCATTGTGGTACTTGTAGTCCGTTGCTGGCATCATCCATTGTATGCATTTTTTGCTGGTGATTGCCATTAGCAACGGACTACAAGTGCAGAGATGTGCTCCCCTATAGAAATGCACAACTGCATATGGGTATGAGCGCATCCTGCTTTCTTATCACCACATTTTTGATGGTTTATATATATATATGTACGGAGGTGTATAAACTCCAATTTAAATGTGCCTGTTTTTCATCTTCAGGTCACATTTGGGTGCACCTGCTAGGCCTTGGGCTATATCAGTCAGTCTTGGGTAGGGCTCATAGACACCTCCCACCTCCCATTGCAAGCATGGCTACATGCTGGAGGTAACAGAGGAGATGTTTGTGAGTCGTCCTAATGCTCCTGTAATTGCCCACTGGCCCCTGATATCGCCCATATGGCGCAGGTAGGTGAGTGTTAGGGCCCTCGGGCTACTTGAGAGACCTTGACGCTGGTGCCCGAGGCTTAAGACATGTCCTCCTAGTAGGATATCTCGAACTAACTCTCAATTTTTAACATCAGTGTGAGGGTTTAGTGTGACGGCAGTGTGCACCTATCTCTGGTTCTGTGTTTGTTCTGAATTCTTGCCACATCCACATAAATTTCATCTTATGTAGGATGTCCATTGTGGTACTTGTAGTCCGTTGCTGGCATCATCCATTGTATGCATTTTTGCTGGTGATTGCCATTAGCAACGGACTACAAGTGCAGGATGTGCTCCCTATAGAAATGCACAACTGCATATGGGTATGAGCGCATCCTGCTTTCTTATCACCACATTTTTGATGGTTTATATATATATATGTACGGAGGTGTATAAACTCCAATTTAAATGTGCCTGTTTTTCATCTTCGGGTCACATTTGGGTGCACCTGCTAGGCCTTGGGCTATATCAGTCAGTCTTGGGTAGGGCTCATAGACACCTCCCACCTCCCATTGCAAGCATGGCTACATGCTGGAGGTAACAGAGGAGATGTTTGTGAGTCGTCCTAATGCTCCTGTAATTGCCCACTGGCCCCTGATATCGCCCATATGGCGCAGGTAGGTGAGTGTTAGGGCCCTCGGGCTACTTGAGAGACCTTGACGCTGGTGCCCGAGGCTTAAGACATGTCCTCCTAGTAGGATATCTCGAACTAACTCTCAATTTTTAACATCAGTGTGAGGGTTTAGTGTGACGGCAGTGTGCACCTATCTCTGGTTCTGTGTTTGTTTGGAATAGACAAAAACTCCCGTATCGCATGTGTCACCACGTATACTCACCTCAGCGGACACAATAAAAATATTATATACAAACATTGGGGTATATTCTCAGGCAATTTCCCGAAAATATTTCCCGAGAAGCCACTAATGTCGTATAAGAGGGCACCTAGCATCCGAGACTGGTTGGTAAAATCTGACTTGGGGCCTAAAACCACTAATCTTATCCAATCCACCATTACAGGCTCCGCTTTGAAGGGCACATACCCCTGCCTAGCTTGCGCCCAATGTGGCAATGTGACCAAGGGCCCGACATTCACACACCCCACTACGGGTAAAAAATTCCAGATTAAAGGCCATTTTTCTTGTCAAACCAACTACGTCATTTACCTGATCAAATGTCCCTGCGGCCTTGGATACGTAGGAGAGACAACACAAAAGGTCAAAGACCGTATTTCACAACACAAGTCCAACATCCGTATTGCCAAACCAGAAGCACCACTGGTCGATCATTTCACTATCCACAAACATGGCATTAGCCAATTACGTTTCCAAATTATAGATTGGATCCCTCCACCTCGACGTGGAGGTAACCGGGAAGCAATACTCCGGGAGAGGGAAATGGAGTGGATTTGACGTTTAAATACCATGGAACCACACAGCCTTAATAAGGAGCACGATTATGTATGAAGTACATGTTATAATAATTTTGCCCTCTTGCTTTATCTTCTAGGGCCTGAGCGTCCTGTCCACGGGTGGAGACTCCCGGGATGCACGCCCTATGGTCCTGGGCCTTTCACCATTGAATTTCCACACTGAGTACCATATGATGTAAAGTCGATGTAAATTTCATACAACTTTTTGGTCCATGAGGATTGCCTCCTGTCAATTTTATACCATGTTACTGTTTCTTTAAATCGTCTAATTCTCATTTCATAACCATATTTGCGCCTGACCATGTACTCTATACTTTAAATCATGACCTTGAATCTTATTTCTTTTTATCCTTTTTATTTTCATTTTTATTTCTTATCTCCGACTGTCATACCTCCTGCTATATTGCATAGACTCTTCCAAAATGGAGCGCCTCTATGGCTTCACAAAAATGGCGTCTTTATCCTAGCCAGACCTTGAGGCTTTTTTGACCCCTCCAAAATGGCGTTATCCTGTGGCCTCCAGTAGTATGGCGCTCCCGCCTGTGACACGATATGGGGCGGACCTATCTGATGCCTATGCTGCAGAATACAAACCCCTAAGTCTTCAAAAAAATGGCGCACGCACCAGCTTACAGATGCGCGCGCATGCGCAGTCGCGCTAAGTTTTTCGAAGCAATCTCTATGCTTCCCAACAATTGGTCCCGCCCTCCGGTCCTTTAAATAGCACGCCGACGCACTAATGGCTGTGCCGGCGTTCACACAGAAAGTGCTGCCATACGAGGTAAGCCTCTTTATGCTCCCCATACTCTGGCTTTACGAACTATTGCCGCGGCTCCCCCAGCCTTTTCTTAATCCCTAACTGATCGCTTACGTTTTGTTCTCCTGAGTCTATGCAGTACTATATTCACTTTTCATGTGTCTCTTTCTGCGGTGCTAACTTGCCTGTGTATTGCCTGCATTCATTATTTGACATCGGGGCATACAGCCCATGATGTCAGTCTCTTGTTTAGTCAGTGCATTTTTATCACATGTAATGTGAGCTCCGTTGTGGATGTGTGCTATGTGCTATGTATTGCTCTTTGTCGTGTGGGAGTCGGTGTTTTGCCATGTAGTTGTTCGCATGTGGCTGTTCGCCCGGTCTTGTGCGCTGGATGAAGAGGTATCGGCATCTTTGGCCGATGCTTCTTTGTCGGGTGCGTGAGGCGGTGTGGATGGTTGCATGTGGGTGGTTGCGTGGTGGAGCGTTGACTCTTACATGATGGAGGGTGGTGTATGGTGTATGGTATGCATTCATAATGAAGCCACCTTTGGTACCCTTGTATATGGTATCTGCATGTTTATTATGTTCATTATGTGTATGCTACCAGCAATTACGTATAAATCACTATTTAATGCAATTTGTAAATCAAGTGTTATATCAGCACTGACCAAGCACCCTTCTGCTTTTTTCTGTTTCCTTCTCTGTATCACAACAGCCTGATGAAGGGCAATGCATAATATGCCCGAAACGTTGCCTGTAAAATAAGTCCGGCAATACCATGAATAAAACTAAATTGCATTGAAACACGTTTGGAGTGCCGTCTGAATTTTCTGTTAAATGAATACTGAGAGACTTTGGGGACTTTCTAGCTAATAATGAGAAGCTGGTAATTTTCCACAGCTACCATAAGGTTTAAAGAAGAACATGTTTTGGAAGGAAAAAGCGAGACTTGTTTACCACCAAAACCAGACAGACTGACCTTTTGAATGTCTGGTTTAGCTCTGTTGTTATGTCTGGAAACTTGTTTGTGTCTGGAAAAACTACTCTGTCACTGCCATTGTGTATCATTGAAGCTATAATGTTAGTCTATGAGAGATGGAAATTGTAACAATGTATCTGTTTGTGCTGTTTCCACTCCACCCATCCCACTAGAAGGTTCTAGTTTACCTATAAATTGTATATAAGGAGAGCAGTCAGAGCCCCTAGTGTTCTGCAATTAGGGATCAGTGCTTGGAGTGGGAGACTCTGCCAGTCTGCATGAGTAACCAGAAGAAGATGCTGAAATAAGGAAACTCTGCCACAGCCTCCTGAGAGAAAGTGAGGGACGGCTAGCTCAGGCCTTTCCTCAGCATCAAACCCTTCTTCTGCCAGGGAGGAAACTGGAGAAGCCAGCCTTATGCCTCGTCTGCATTGTTTTGCACCTGAATTCCTCCAGTAAAGAAGCACACTGGTTTATTGCAGACCCTGACTCTCTGGACTTATTTCCCATTGGGATGCACCATGCCTTACCATCTCTTCTGGAAAGTAGTGATGAGCGGCAGGGGCAATATTCAAATTTGCGATATTTCACGAATAGTTGGGCAAATATTCGTCATAAATTCGCTAATTCGAAAATTCGGGATTATTTTCTTGATTGCGAAAATCGGCAATGTAAAATGCGTGTATTGTGTGTGCAATACAGGCGTGGGTCACTATTGCTACATTTTTCAAGCTGCTAAAAGTTTCCTGAGACTGGAGAAGATTGTTGGCATGGCAGAACAATAGCTTTATATGCAGATAGAGTGCTCCGATATATTCGCGATTGCGCAAATTTGCAATTGATGATGAACATATTTTTGCGCAATATGTGCAACTTCACATTTTAGCAGGTTTGACTACATATTAGTGATTGGTGCAATAAGTATTGTTGTGAACTTGTGACATCACAGCACTATGTATATAGCATGTATGTATGGACAGCAGAACCTATCACCCTACCTAACACCCTGCACTGGAACCTATCAGCTACACTATATCACAATCTAACCTACACTGACTATCTCCCACTAACTATCTGTATTATATATATAGATATATTATATACAGTCGTGGCCAAAAGTTTTGAGAATGACACAAATATTAGTTTTCACAAAGTTTGCTGCTAAACTGCTTTTAGATCTTTGTTTCAGTTGTTTCTGTGATGTAGTGAAATATAATTACACACACTTCATACGTTTCAAAGGCTTTTATCGACAATTACATGACATTTATGCAAAGAGTCAGTATTTGCAGTGTTGGCCCTTCTTTTTCAGGACCTCTGCAATTCGACTGGGCATGCTCTCAATCAACTTCTAGGCCAATTCCTGACTAATAGCAACCCATTCTTTCATAATCACTTCTTGGAGTTTGTCAGAATTAGTGGGTTTTTGTTTGTCCACCCGCCTCTTGAGGATTGACCACAAGTTCTCAATGGGATTAAGATCTGGGGAGTTTCCAGGTCATGGACCCAAAATGTCAACGTTTTGGTCCCCTGAGCCTTAGTTATCGCTTTTGCCTTATGGCACGGTGCTCCATCGTGCTGGAAAATGCATTGCTCTTCACCAAACTGTTGTTGGATTGTTGGAAGAAGTTGCTTTTGGAGGGTGTTTTGGTACCATTCTTTATTCATGGCTGTATTTTTGGGCGAAATTGTGAGTGAGCCCATTCCCTTGGATGAGAAGCAACCCCACACATGAATGGTCTCAGGATGCTTTACTGTTGGCATGACACAGGACTGATGGTAGCGCTCACCTTTTCTGCTGCGGACAAGCCTTTTTCCAGATGCCCCAAACAATTGGAAAGAGGCTTCATCAGAAAATATGACTTTGCCCCAGTCCTCAGCAGTCCATTCACCATACTTTCTGCAGAAGATCAATCTCTCCCTAATGTTTTTTTTGGAGAGAAGTGGCTTCTTTGCTGCCCTTCTTGACACCAGGCCATCTTCTAAAAGTCTTCGCCTCACTGTGAGTGCAGATGCGCTCACACCTGCCTGCTGCCATTCCTGAGCAAGCTCTGCACTGGTGGCACTCCGATTCCGCAGCTGAATCCTCTTTAGCAGACGATCCTGGCGCTTGCTGGACTTCCTTGGATGCCCTGAAGCCTTCTTAACAAGAATTAAACCTCTTTCCTTGAAGTTCTTGATGATCCCATAAATTGTTGATTGAGGTGCAATCTTAGTAGCCACAATATCCTTGCCTGTGAAGCCATTTTTATGCAACGCAATGATGGCTGCACGCGTTTCTTTGCAGGTCACCATGGTAACAATGGAAGAACAATGATGTCAAGCATCATCCTCCTTTTAACATGTCAAGTCTGCCATTTTAACCCAATCAGCCTGACATAATGATCTCCAGCCTTGTGCTCGTCAACATTCTCACCTGAGTTAACAAGACGATTACTGAAATGATCTCAGCAGGTCCTTTAATGACAGCAATGAAATGCAGTGGAAAGTTTTTGGGGGGATTAAGTTAATTTTCATGGCAAAGAAGGACTATGCAATTCATCTGATCACTCTTTATAACATTCTGGAGTATATGCAAATTGCTATTATAAAAACTTAAGCAGCAAATTTTCCAATTTCCAATATTTATGTGATTCTCAAAACTTGGCATACGAATATATAGCACCATATTCTAAATCTTCACAAATTCTCGAAGTGACGATATTCGCGATTAAAATTTGCGATTTGAATATTCGCGCCCAACACTACTGGAGAGCAGCAACACGTGGTGACACCTCGACGGTGTCCAGGGGACCTAGCGTAGTGTCGGGGCCACCCCAAACTGGCCATTGCAGGTACCCATGCCAGAGGCTGATTGTGGGGAGCCCACTAATAGATTTTTACAAGGGGTAAGCCCATAGTACATGAAAGTAGGGCTGGACAATTCAATTTATTAGACTAATCGCCATTTCCGTGAATAACTTTGATATTTTAACCCACTAGATGCTGAAGCTAATTGCAACTGCCACACCTGGGGTTCTCCCTTTGCCCCCATCGTTCCTGGGAACCCATTCTCAGAGTTCCAGTGCATTGGCATTGCAGCCAATGTCTAACAAAGGCCTGTCCATGACTGCATGCCTATTAGACTGTGCCCATCACTTGTCACTGTTACATTGATAAGATATAATGCATCAGTATACAAAGTATCAAGTGATCGCATTGTGACATCCTTTAGACACTAAAACACTTATTTATTAAAGGTTAACAAACTTTACAAAAAAAGGTAAAAAAATATATTTTTCCACAAAAAGTGGTTTTATTTAGTAAAAAACAAAACAAAACATGCACAGATTTATGGTATTACCACATTCACCAAAACCCGTATAATAAATGTAACATGTTCTTTCAAACCACTCTGCAAACAGCATAATAACCAAGTTACAATGAAATAGCTTTTTCCTCCTCTTACCCTAAAAAATAATACCTATTAACCAATATGTCCAATGTACTCCAAAATGGTGCCAATGAAAAGTACATCTCATTCCACATAAAAACCAGCTCACATTTGGCCACATCGATAGAAAAAAGTTACAAAAGTAGCAGACAAAACCAAATGCAACTATACATAGTTGTGCTTTCACACTAGCGTTTTTACTTTCCGTCCTAAAGTTCCGTCCTCGGGGCTCTAGGACGGAAAGATACTGATCAGGATTATCCCAATGCATTCTGAATGGAGAGAAATCCGTTCAGGATGCATCAGGATGTCTTCAGTTCAGTCTTTTTGACTTTTCAGGACGGAGATAAAACTGCAGCATGCTGCGGTTTTATCTCCATCCTGAAAAGCCTGAACACATGATCAGGCCTTAAGTCCCATTGACTTACATTGGGGCCGGATCCGGCATTAAAAAAAGACTGAAGGACGGATCCGGACCTTTAAAACAGTGAAAAAAATACAAGACGGATCCGTCTCTCCGCATGGCAAACGGAGAGACGGATCTGCACTTGCAATGCATTTGTAGACGGATCCGCAATCCGGATCCGTCTACAAATGCTTTCAGTTGTCATGTGTTGTGACCGATCCGGCGGGACGGAAGTGCACGCCGGGTCCACACAACGCAAGTGTAAAAGGGGCCGAAGGGCAGTAATCGTACTGAGCTACAGATTAAAAATGTAAAAATTAAAAAATTCCTGTGGCATTAATGCCATATTAGTGCTTTAGGGACTTTAGGGATTAAAGTACTCCTATTCAAATGATAGGGGTACCTAACCTCTTATCAATGGAAATAACCCTAATCTAAAAAAATACTTTTATTTGGTGAATTAAAATGTTACCCACACAAAAAGATAATATATCTCATATATATATAAAAATCAGTTTCTGTCTGTCTGTCTGTCTGAACGTCTGTCTGTATGCACGACCAAACGACTGGACGGATCTTCACCAAATTTAGCACAAAGGTATACCAGGTGTCCGGGAAAGTTTTACACCGGGTTTAAGCTCTCTAGGACGTACCGTTTCTGAGATATTCCCAAAAAATGACCTGTATTAGCCAATAGAAGCCTTAAAGTCTTTCTATTCATATCCCAACTGCCATACACACAGTCACATGTCCCTTATCAGCCAATAGAAGCTCGCAGGCCCTTAGTCTCCACATACACACAGTTTAACTCCAGGTTTCCATACCAACCCAGCCATTTTCCTTACTGCTGTAAGTCAGCTTTAGGCTAGGACTACACGTCGACATGTGTTGCGCGACAATAAGGCCTCTTGCACACGAACGTGTTTTTTTTTCAGTGTTTTGCAGTCCGTTTATTACGGATCCGTGGTTTCGTTTTTTGTTTCCGTTTTGTTTCCGTTTCAGTTCCGTTGTTCCGTTCCGTTTTTCCGTATGGCATATACAGAATACAGTAATAACATAGAAAAAATTGGGCTGGTCTTAACATTTTCAATAGATGGTTCCGCAAAAAACGGAACGGATACGGAAGACATACGGATGCACTTCCGTATGCTTTCCGTTTTTTTTGCAGACCCATTGACTTGAATGGAGCCACTGAACGTGATTTGCGGACAAGAATAGGACATGGTCTATATTTAAACGGAACAGAAAAAACGGAAAAACGGAAACGGAAGGCATACGGAGACACTTCAGTATTTTTTGCAGACCCATTGAAGTGAATGGTTCAGTATACTGTCAGTATACTGAACTGAAAAAACTGCCAGTATACGGTCTGTAAAAAACGTTCGTGTGCAAGAGGCCTAAGTCTCATGACACATAGGGCACAATTACATTGATGTCGCACAACAATTTTTATAATGATAGTCCATGGTGTGGCACTGCGACATGCGACATGCTTCGACCATGACGTGACAGTCACAGAATAATCCATCTTGGATGGATTTTTTGCGACTGTCATTTCGCAGTCGCAGCATATCGCAGTGCGACACCATAGCCTATCATTATAAAAATTGTTGCGCGACATTGGTTCAACAAAATGTCGCGTGACACATGTCATCATGTAGCCCTAGCCTTAAAGGGGCAGGGCGCTGTGGAGGTCACTGTTAGGGGGCAGGGGACACTATTAAACGGGCAGCTGCTCTGGAGCTCACTGTTAAAGGGGTGGGCACTGTGGAGGTCACTGTTAAAGGGGCGTTCACCATGGATGTTACTGTTAAGGGGGCAGGCTGCTGTGGAGGTCACTGTTAAAGGGACGGGCACTGTGGAGGTCACTGTTAAGGGGGCAGGGGCCACTATTAAGGGGGCAGCTGCTGTGGAAGTCACTGTTAAGGGAACAGGGTACTGTGACAGTAACTGTTAAGGGGACGGGGTACTGTGACAGTCACTGTTAAAGGGACAGGTGCTGTGGAGGTCTCTGTTAATTGGGCAGAAAACAGTGAAGGTCACAGATAAGGGGACGGACCCCTTTGGAGGTCAGGGGCGGGGTGCTGTATAGGTCACTGTTAAGGGGGCGGGCCCTGAGGAGGTCAAGGGAGTGGGTGCTGTGAAACTCACTGTTAAAAGGGCGGGCTGCTGTAAAGGTCAATGTTAAGGGGATGGGCTGCTGTGGAGGTCCCATTTTAAGGAGGCGGGGCACTGTGAGGTGGGGTCAGTGTTAACCCCTTAGTGACCAGCCTGTTTTGGCCTTACTGACCAAGCGTTTTTCTTCCTTTTTTCATCAACGCGTTCCAAGAGCTATAACTTTTTTATTTTTCAGTCTATATAGGGCTCGTTTTTTGCGGGACAAGTTGTAGTTTTTAATCACATCATTTTGGGTTACACATTAACTTTTATTAACTCTTTCTGGGAGGGAGATGGGAACAACAGCAATACTGCCACTGTGTTTTTACATTATAAATTTTACAGCGTTTTTCGGTATAAATAACATAATATCTTTATTCTCTGTGTCAGTACGATTACAGTGATACTAAATACATATATTTTTGTTTACGTTTTACTTTTTTTTTGCAGTAAAACCCCCTTATTTTAAAGAAATTTTTTTTTTTGCATTGACGCTTCACAAGACCCATAACTTTTTTATCTTTCTTTCTATGGAGTTGTGTGAGGGCTTGATATTTGCGGGGCGACTTGTATTTTTTATTGGTATTATTTTGGAGTAAATGGCTCTTTTTGAACACTTGTTATTACGTTTTTTAAGTGGCAACTAAGAATAAATGAGCAATTCTGTGTTTTTTTAATTTTTATTTTTTTTACGGCGTTCACCGTATGTGGTATTTATGTATTCCGGGTCATTACAAAACATTCGGGGGAGTTTGTTTGTTTTTGCAATTTTTTCATTGAAAAGCGTATTTTCAATGGAAAAAAGCGTAATTTTTTAAAATGCAATGTACTATCCCTATTATGCATTGCATTTTAATGGCAATGCTATTCTAAAATTGACGCCTCTCTGGCGCAGCCTGCTGGAAATTACTGAAGGCCGGTCTGGGGCTTTCACACACATCGGCACCCCGCGATCGCATTTGCAGGGTGCCTATGGGAGACAGAGGGAGTCCGCTCCCTCTGTCAGCACTTTACATGCAGTCTGGGTTGTTAGAGCAGAGCCGCGGCTCTCATGTGAGAGCCGGGGACCCGTGCAGTTCTTAGACCGGGCCACCGTAAAAAAGCTAAGGGGGCTAAGGGGTTAAGGGGTGAGGGGCTGTACAGTTCACTGTTAAGGGGGCGGAGTACTGTAGAGGTCACTGTTATGGGGGATACTGTCGATATCCTTTAACAACACACAGAAACATTAAATGAAATAGATTAAATAAAGGTAATAAAGGTCCTTCTGCTAGTATAAAATATAAAAGGAGATATGTAAGGCAGGAAATAAAGTAATACCACTTTATGGTCACTCACGATTCCTGGATGACCATAAGCCGGTTCAGTCATTAAATTCCAGGTCCCAGTGGTGAATCCAGTATCAGGTTCCCTTAGTAATTAAGATAATAATGGGTAGAGGGAGGGTCTTTAACTTCTTCCCGACCGCCGAACGCACGGATGCGTCCAGGCGGCGGCAGGTTTATTCCTCCTGGACGCATCCGTGCGTCATCTCGCGAGAGCCGAGATCTGCTGTGAACGCGCGCACGCGCGCGCGCGCGTTCACAGCAGAGCGCGGCTCTGCAGTTGTACTACAGCCTGCCAGCAATGATCAATCGCTGGCAGGCTGTAAATGTAAAATAAATGAGATCAAAGTGGTATATCAGGCGCTGTGTTGCTAACAGCGTCTGATATACCTAATACCTGGTCCTCTGGTGGTCCCATTTACTGGGATCGACCACCAGAGGACCAGGTAACTAATGTAAAGTTGCACCAAACACTACACTAACCCCCCACCCCCTCACTTTATAACTACTATTAACCCTTTGTTAACCCTGATCACCCCATATAGACATCCTGATCACCCCCTGTCACTGATCACCCCCTGTAAGGCTCTATTCACATGTCCATATGTGTTTTGCGGATCCGCGGCGGATCCATAAAACTAGAGACACCCGGCAATGTGCTTACGCATTTTGCAGATCCGCACATTGCCAGAACTATATAGAAAATGCTTTTTCTTATGCGCAGTGCGGACAAGAAAAGGACATATTCTATATTTTTGCGAGCGGAAGTGCAGACCCGTAAGTCGCGGATTCGCAATTCCGGATCGAGCGGGACAAAGTCTGTCCCCATAGAAATGAATGGGTCCGCAATTCCGTTCCGCAAACAGAATTTCGGACGTGTGAATGGAGCATAAGGGTCCCTTATCACCACCAGTTAGCTAGCTACTTGTTAGGTAGCTAGCGCCCAACCCACCGCAGTCACTGATTTTGGCGAGATTTTTCATCCACATTGATTGATGCGAATGAAAAAATCTGTGCAGTTCATTTTTTTTTTTTCAGCGCAGAGGCTGAACGGACAAAAAAATCTCATTACCCGTATGCTCAATATACGGAGAATCGCAGAAACTCCTAATGCTGGCCATACGTGTAATGATTGCGGAGAACCCTCAAATGCCAGGGCAGTACAAAAACCTCACATGTGACCCCATTTTAGAAAGAAGACACCCCAAGGTATTCTGTGAGGGGTATGGTGAGTTCATGCAAAATTTTATTTTTGTCACAAGTTAGTGGAATATGAGACTTTGTAAAAAAAAAAAAAAAAATCAATTTCCGCTAACTTGTGCCAAATTTTTATTTTTCTGTGAACTCGCCATGCCCCTCACAGAATACCTTGAGTGTCTTCTTTCCACAATGGGTCACATGTGGGTATTATACTGCCCTGGCATTTAAGAGGCCCTAAAGCGTGAGAATCCAAATGCGTAAAAATGTCCTGTGAAATCCTAAAGGTACACATGGGAATTTGGGCCCCTTTGCGCATCTTGCCTGAAAAAAGTGTCACTCATGTGGTATCGCCGTACTCAGGAGAAGTAGGGCAATGTGTTTTGGGGTGTATTTTTACATATACCCATACTGGGTGAGAGAAATATCTCTGTAAATGACAACTTTTTAATTTTTTTTATACAAGGTTGTCAATTTACAGCGATATTTTCACACAAAGTAATAGGTATATGTAAAAATACACCCTAAACACATGCCCTACTTCTCTGATGCAGCATACCATGGTGACACTTTGCAGCCTGGATGCGCAAAGGGGCCCAAATTAACAAGTACCTCTAGCTTTTCATGACTGCTCACAGTTTAGCCCGCCCAAAATGCCAGAACAGTACAAACACCCCACAAGTGACCCCATTTTGGAAAGAAGACACCCCAAGGTATTCACTGAGGGGCATAGTGAGTCCGTGAAAAATTTAACTTTTTGTCAAAAGTTAGCAGAAAGGGAGACTTTATGAGAAAAACTATAAAAATCAATTTCCGCTAACTCGTGCCAAAAAAAATCTTCTATGAACTCGCCATGCCCCTCATGGAATACCTTGGGGTGTCTTCTTTCCAAAATGGGGTCACATGTGAGGTATTTATACTGCCCTGGCATTTAGGGAGCCCTAAAGCGTGAGAAGAAAAATGCGTAAAAATGCCATCCTAAAAGGTACTCATTGGTTTTAGGGCCCCTTTGCGCATCTTGGCTGCAAAAAGTGGCACACATGTGGTATCGCCGTACTCTGAAGAAGTAGGGCAATGTGTTTTGGGGTGTATTTTTACATATACCCATGCTGGGTGAGAGAAATATCTCTGTAAATTGACAACTTTGAATAAAAAAATGTAAAAAGTTGTCGTTTACAGCGATATTTCTCACACCCAGCATGAGTATATGTAAAATATACCCCAAACACATTGCCCTACTCTCTGATGCTGGCGATACCACATGTGTGCACTTTGCAGCCTGAATGCAAAGGGGCCTAAAACCAATGAGTACTGCTAGGATTTCACAGGGCATTTTTACGCATTTGATTCTCACGCTTTAGAGGCCCCTAAAATGCCAGGTCAGTATAAATACCCCACAAGTGACCCCATTTTGGAAATAAGACACCCCAAGGTATTCCGTGAGGGGCATGGCGAGTTTACAGAATTTTTATTTTTGGGCACAAGTTAGCGGAAATTTATATATTTTTTTTTTTTGTTTTTTTTACAAAGTCTCTTATTTCACTAACTTGTGACAAAAAATAAAATTTTACATGAACTCACCATACCCCTCACAGAATACCTTGGGGTGTCTTCTTTCTAAAATGGGGTCACATGTGGGGTATTTATACTGTCCTGGCATTTTAGGGGCCCCTAAAGCGTGAGAAGAGGTCTGGAATCCAAATGCGTAAAAATGCCCTGTGAAATCCTAAAGGTACTCATTGGTTTTAGGGCCCCTTTGCGCATCTTGGCTGCAAAAAGTGTCACTCATGTGGTATCGCCGTACTCAGGAGAAGTAGGGCAATGTGTTTTGGAGTGTATTTTTATATATACCCATACTTTGTGTGAGAAATATCGCTGTAAGCGACAACTTTTAAAAAAATTTATACAAAGTTGTCAGTTTACAGAGATATTTCTCTCACCCAACATGGGTATATGTAAAAATACACCCCAAACACATTGCCCTACTTCTTCTGAGTACGGCGATACCACATGAGTGACACTTTTGCAGCCTGAAGTGCAAAGGGGCCCAAATTCCAACGAGTACCTTTAGGTTTTACAGGGCTGCTCATAATTAGCCCGCCCAAAATGCCAGAACAGTAAACACGCCACAAATGACCCCATTTCGAATAGTAGACACCCCAAGGTATTCACTGAGGGGCATAGTGAGTCCGTCTGAGATTTTTTTTTTTTGCCAGAAGTTAGCAGAAATGGAAACTTTATTATTTTTATTTTTCCTCAGAAAGTGTCATTTTCCGCTAACTTGTGAAAAAAATGAAATGATACATGAACTCACCATGCCCCTCCGCGAATACTTTGGGGTGTCTTCTTTCTAAAATGGTGTGATTTGGGGGTTATTTATACTATCCTGGCATTCTAGCACCTGAAGAAACATGACAGGTGCTCAGAAAGTCAGAGCTGCTTCAAAATGCCGAAATTCACTTTTTTGCACCATAGTTTGTAAACGCTATAACTTTTACCCAAACCAATAAATATACACTTATTGGACTTTTTTTATCAAAGACATGTAGAACAATAAATTTAGAGAAAAATGTATATAGAAATGTAGTTTTTTGAAAAATTTTACAACAGAAAGTGAAAAATGTCATTTTTTGCAAAAATGTCGTTAAATTTTTATTAATAGCAAAAAAGTAAAAATGTCAGCAACAATGAAATACCACCAAATGAAAGCTCTATTAGTGAGAAGAAAAGGAGGTAAAATTCATTTGGGTGGTAAGTTGCATGACGGAGCAATAAACGGTGAAAGTAGTGTAGTGCGGATTTGTAAAAAGTGGCCTGGTCATTAAGGGTGTTTAAGCTAGGGGGGCTGAAGTGGTTAAAGGGCTTCTGTCATCACGTTTTGACATTATAAGCTGTCTGACATTAGCTATGTGCTAATGTCAGAGCAGCTTGATAATGTCTTTTTTATAAAAATCCGATTTATATTCGGGCTAAAAAATGTACTTTTATAATATGTAAATTAGCCTCTAGGAGCAGGGGGGGCGTTGCCCTGCTCCTAGAAGCTCCGTGCGGCAACCTGCTGGCACGCCCCTTTTTACTTTGAGTGGCAGTGCCGGGCAGCGATCCTCCGGCACTGTCTCCTTGTGAAATCCAGCGCCTGCACGGCCGCTCTGTATTCGGCGCAGGCGCGGTGAGCAGAGGACGCTGGTGCCTGCTGTCCTCTGCTCACCGCGCCTGCGCCGAATACAGAGCGGCCGTGCAGGTGCTGGATTTCACAAGGAGACAGTGCCGGAGGATCGCTGCCCGGCACTGTCACTCAAAGTAAGAAGGGGCGTGCCAGCTGGTTGCCACACGGAGCTTCTAGGAGCAGGGCAACGCCCCCCCTGCTCCTAGAGGCTAATTTACATATTATAAAAGTACGTTTTTTAGCCCGAATATAAATCGGATTTTTATAAAAAAGACATTATCAAGCTGCTCTGACATTAGCACATAGCTAATGTCAGACAGCTTATAATGTCAAAACATGATGACAGAAGCCCTTTAAGGGATGGTAGGTGTCCTAACAGACCTAGTCCCCTGCCATGGGATCTGTCCCTCAAATCTATATTCCTGCCCCCTCTTTAAATCTATTAAATCTAATAATATTCCTAAATCTATTAATGTTCCAACGCGTTTCTCCTGTTTCTTATCTATCCAGGTACATCAGGGAACAAGATTAATATCTATCTCAATGGCTTGCGTATATATAGTGCAAAAATGGTCGAGGGTACGGTCACGTGTTGTGGGCACCTCCGTGTGTTTAGGTAGCCCAGATCTTACCCGGCATGTCTCGGGTTGGCGTGCGCATGTGCGCTAAAGAGCCAATCCGAACCGGTTTTATCCTCACATGACGTTAGTGAGGGCATGTGAAAGATGGCGTATATAAGTTCTTGGAACTTAATTAGGGAATAACATTCATTTTGAATACTGTTTGCCTGAAATAGAAACAATCTGTTATCATGATTAGAGCAGCGCAAGCTTTAACACACTTCCGGGTATACAACAAGGTAGTCATGACGGCCCAAGTCATGTGACCGTCACCTGACGGTCCCATGACACATACGTCATCCTTCACATGCTCTAACTAACATCATGTGAGGGTAAACCCGATTTGGATTGGCTCTTTAGCACGCATGCGCACGCCAGCCCGAGACACGGGGGGCAGGAATATAGATTTAAGGGACAGATGCCATGGCAGGGGACTAGGTCTGTTAAGATACCTACCATCCGTCAAAGGCCCTCCCTCTCCCCATTATCATCTATATGACTAAGGGCTCGTGCATACGAACGTATTTTCTTTCCGTGTCCATTCCATGTTTTTTGCGTACCGTATGCAGAACCATTCATTTCAATGGGTCTGCAAAAAAAAACAGAAGTTATCCCGTGTGCATTCCGTTTCCGTATGTCCACTTTGCTAAAAATTTTAACATGTCCTATTATTGTCCTTATTAGGGAAAAGGATAGTACTGTTCTATTAGGGGCCAGCTGTTCCATTCTGCAAACTACGGAATGCACATGGACGCCATCTGTATTTTTTGCGGATTGCAAAATACATATGGCGTGTGCAAGAGCCCTAAGAGAACCTGATAATGGATTCACCGCTGGGACGTGGAATTTAACCTGTTCCCGACCGCCGAACGCACGGATGCGTCCAGGCGGCGGCAGGTTTATTCCTCCTGGACGCATCCGTGCGTCATCTCGCGAGAGCCGAGATCTGCTGTGAACGCACGCACGTGCGCGCGTTCACAGCAGAGCGCGGCTCTGCAGTTGAACTACAGCCTGCCAGCGATGATCAATCGCTGGCAGGCTGTAAATGTAAAATAAATTAGATCAAAGTGGTATATCAGACGCTGTGTTGTTAACAGCGTCTGATATACCTAATACCTGGTCCTCTGGTGGTCCCATTTACTGGGATCGACCACCAGAGGACCAGGTAACAATGTAAAGTTGCACCAAACACTACACTAACCCCCCACCCCCTCACTTTATAACCACTATTAACCCTTTGTTAACCCCTGATCACCCCATATAGACTTCCTGATCACCCCCTGTCACTGATCACCCCCTGTAAGGCTCTATTCACATGTCCATATGTGTTTATGCGGATCCGCAAAACACGGACACCGGCAATGTGCTTTCCGCATTTTGCAGATCCGCACATTGCCAGAACTATATAGAAAATGCTTTTTCTTGTACGCAATTGCGGACAAGAAAAGGACATGTTCTATATTTTTGCGGAACGGAAGTGCAGACCCGTAAGTGCGGATCCGCAATTCGGATCCGAGCGGGACAAAGTCTGTCCCCATAGAAATGAATGGGTCCGCAATTCCGCTCCGCAAACAGAATTTCGGACGTGTGAATGGGGCATAAGGGTCCCTTATCACCGCCAGTTAGTTAGCTACTTGTTAGGTAGCTAGCGCCCAGCCTTCCGCACCGCAGTCACTGATTTTGGCAGAGATTTTTTCATCCACATTGATTGATGCGAATGAAAAAATCTGTGCCGTTCATTTTTTTTCTTTTTTCAGCCCAGAGGCTGAACGGAAAAAAAAAATCTCATTACCCGTATGCTCAATATAAGGAGAATCGCAGAAACTCCTAATGCTGGCCATACGTGTAATGATTGCGGAGACCCTCAAATGCCAGAGCAGTACAAAATTCCTCACATGTGACCCCATTTTAGAAAGAAGACACCCCAAGGTATTCCGTGAGGGGTATGGTGAGTTCATGCAAAATTTTATTTTTTTGTCACAAGTTAGTGGAATATGAGACTTTGTAAAAAAAAATAAAAAATCAATTTCCGCTAACTTGTGCCAAATTTTTTATTTTTTCTGTGAACTCGTCATGCCCCTCACGGAATACCTTGGGGTGTCTTCTTTCCACAATGGGGTCACATGTGGGGTATTTATACTGCCCTGGCATTTTAGGGGTCCTAAAGCGTGAGAATCCAAATGCGTAAAAATGCCCTGTGAAATCCTAAAGGTACTCATTGGAATTTGGGCCCCTTTGCGCATCTTGGCTGCAAAAGTGTCACACATGTGGTATCGCCGTACTCAGGAGAAGTAGGGCAATGTGTTTTGGGGTGTATTTTTACATATACCCATACTGGGTGAGAGAAATATCTCTGTAAATGACAACTTTTAAATTTTTTTTTATACAAAGTTGTCAATTTACAGCAATATTTTTCACACAAAGTATGGGTATATGTAAAAATACACCCCAAAACACATTGCCCTACTTCTCCTGAGTACGGCGATACCACATGAGTGACACTTTTTTGCAGCCTGGGTGCGCAAAGGGGCCCAAATTCCAACGAGTACCTCTAGCTTTTACATGGCTGCTCACAGTTTAGCCCCGCCCAAAATGCCAGAACAGTACAAACACCCCACAAATGACCCCATTTTGGAAAGAAGACACCCCAAGGTATTTACTGAGGGGCATAGTGAGTCCGTGAAAAATTTAACTTTTTGTCAAAAGTTAGCAGAAAGGGAGACTTTATCCCTGGGTTCACACCTGAGCGTTTTACAGCGCGTTCAAACGCGCTGTAAAACGCTCAACAGATTAAAACCAATGCATCCCTATGGGAGTGGTTCACACTTGAGCGTTTTACAGCGCGTTTGAGCAGCGCTGTAAAACGCCAACGCATAAACAAGTACTTGAGCTTCTTTTGGGGCGTTTGAGCGCGTTTTGTGATTGACACCACAGTAGTCAATCACAAGAACGCAGCGCTTTACGCAGCGTTTCCTATTTGCAAAAGCGCGCTGAAATACGCGACAGTAAAACGCGCGTTTTAGAACGCTCAGGTCTGAACCCAGGGTATGAGAAAAACTATAAAAAATCAATTTCCGCTAACTTGTGCCAAAAAAAAATCTTCTATGAACTCGCCATGCCCCTCACAGAATACCTTGGGGTGTCTTCTTTCCAAAATGGGGTCACATGTGGGTATTTATACTGCCCTGGCATTTTAGGGGCCCTAAAGCGTGAGAAGAAAAATGCGTAAAAATGCCATCCTAAAAGGTACTCATTGGTTTTAGGGCCCTTTGCGCATCTTGGCTGCAAAAAGTGTCACACATGTGGTATCGCCGTACTCAGGAGAAGTAGGGCAATGTGTTTTGGGGTGTATTTTACATATACCCATACTGGGTGAGAGAAATATCTCTGTAAATGACAACTTTTAAATTTTTTTATACAAAGTTGTCAATTTACAGCGATATTTCTCACACAAAGTATGGGTATATGTAAAAATACACCCAAAACACATTGCCCTACTTCTCCTGAGTACGGCGATACCACATGAGTGACACTTTTGCAGCCTGAGTGCGCAAAGGGCCCAAATTCCAACGAGTACCTCTAGCTTTTACATGGCTGCTCACAGTTTAGCCCCGCCCAAAATGCCAGAACAGTACAAACACCCCACAAATGACCCCATTTTGGAAAGAAGACACCCCAAGGTATTTACTGAGGGGCATAGTGAGTCCGTGAAAAATTTAACTTTTGTCAAAAGTTAGCAGAAAGGAGACTTTATCCCTGGGTTCACACCTGAGCGTTTTACAGCGTGCTCAAACGCGCTGTAAAACGCTCAACAGATTAAAACCAATGCATCCCTATGGGAGTGGTTCACACTTGAGCGTTTTACAGCGCGTTTGAACGCGCTGTAAAACGCCCAACGCATAAACAAGTACTTGAGCTTCTTTTGGAGCGTTTGACGCGCGTTTTGTGATTGACACCACAGTAGTCAATCACAAGAACGCGCGTTTACGCAGCGTTCCTATTTGCAAAACGCGCTGAAATACGCGCGACAAAAACGCGTAAAGCAGCGCGTTTTAGAACGCTCAGGTCTGAACCCAGGGTATGAGAAAAACTATAAAAAATCAATTTCCGCTAACTTGTGCCAAAAAAATCTTCTATGAACTCGCCATGCCCCTCACAGAATACCTTGGGGTGTCTTCTTTCCAAAATGGGGTCACATGTGGGGTATTTATACTGCCCTGGCATTTTAGGGGCCCTAAAGCGTGAGAAGAAAAATGCGTAAAAATGCCATCTCTAAAGGTACTCATTGGTTTTAGGGCCCTTTGCGCATCTTGGCTGCAAAAAGTGGCACACATGTGGTATCGCCGTACTCAGGAGAAGTAGGGCAATGTGTTTTGGGGTGTATTTTTACATATATCCATGCTGGGTGAGAGAAATATCTCTGTAAATTGACAACTTTGAATAAAAAATGTAAAAAGTTGTCGTTTACAGCGATATTTCTCACACACAGTATGGGTATATATAAAATACACCCCAAAACACATTGCCCTACTTCTCCTGAGTACGGCGATACCACATGAGTGACACTTTTTTGCAGCCAAGATGCGCAAAGGGGCCCTAAAACCAATGAGTACCTTTAGGATTTCATAGGGCATTTTTACGCATTTGAATTCTCACGCTTTAGAGGCCCTAAAATGCCAGGTCAGTATAAATACCCCACATGTGACCCCATTTTGGAAAGAAGACACCCCAAGGTATTCTGTGAGTGGCATGGCGAGTTCACAGAATTTTTATTTTTTTGGCACAAGTTAGCGGAAATTGATATATTTTTTTTTTTTTTTACAAAGTCTCTTATTTTACTAACTTGTGACAAAAAATTAAATTTTACATGAACTCACCATACCCCTCACAGAATACCTTGGGGTGTCTTCTTTCTAAAATGGGGTCACATGTGGGGCATTTATACTGTCCTGGCATTTTAGGGGCGCCTAAAGCGTGAGAAGAAGTCTGGAATCCAAATGCGTAAAAATGCCCTGTGAAATCCTAAAGGTACTCATTGGTTTTAGGGCCCCTTTGCGCATCATGGCTGCAAAAAAGTGTCACACATGTGGTATTGCCGTACTCAGGAGAAGTAGGGCAATAAGTTTTGTGGTGTATTTTTATATATACCCATGCTGGGTGTGAGAAATATCGCTGTAAACGACAACTTTTAAAAAAATTTTATACAAAGTTGTCAGTTTACAGAGATATTTCTCTCACCCAATATGGGTATATGTAAAAATACACCCCAAAACACATTGCCCTACTTGTCTTGGGTACGGCGATACCAGATGAGTGACACTTTTTTGCAGCCTGGGTGCGCAAAGGGCACCTAAATTCCAACGAGTACCTTTAGCTTTTACAGGGCTGCTCACAATTTAGCCCCGCCCAAAATGCCAGAACAGTAAACACGCCCCACAAATGACCCCATTTCGGAAAGTAGACACCCCAAGGTATTCACTGAGGGGCATAGTGAGTCCGTGGGAGATTTTATTTTTTTTTGCCAGAAGTTAGCAGAAATGGAAACTTTATTATTTTTATTTTTTTCCTCAGAAAGTGTCATTTTCCGCTAACTTGTGAAAAAAAATGAAATGATACATGAACTCACCATGCCCCTCCGCGAATACTTTGGGGTGTCTTCTTTCTAAAATGGTGTCATTTGGGGGGTATTTATACTATCCTGGCATTCTAGCACCTGAAGAAACATGACAGGTGCTCAGAAAGTCAGAGCTGCTTCAAAATGCCGAAATTCACTTTTTTGCACCATAGTTTGTAAACGCTATAACTTTTACCCAAACCAATAAATATACACTTATTGGACTTTTTTTTATCAAAGACATGTAGAACAATAAATTTAGAGAAAAATGTATATAGAAATATATTTTTTTTTGAAAAATTTTACAACAGAAAGTGAAAAATGTCATTTTTTTGCAAAAATGTCGTTAAATTTTTATTAATAGCAAAAAAAGTAAAAATGTCAGCAGCAATGAAATAGCACCAAATGAAAGCTCTATTAGTGAGAAGAAAAGGAGGCAAAATTCATTTGGGTGGTAAGTTGCATGACGGAGCAATAAACGGTGAAAGTAGTGTAGTGCGGAATTGTAAAAAGTGGCCTGGTCATTAAGGGTGTTTAAGCTAGGGGGGCTGAAGTGGTTAATGACCGAACCGGCTCATCGTCATCCAGGAATCGTGAGTGACCCTAAAGTCGTATTACTTTATTTTCTGCCTTACATATCTCCTTTTATATTTTATATATATTATCTTTTTGTGTGGGTAACATTATAATTGACCAAATAAAAGTTATTTTTTAGATTAGGGTTATTTCCAGTGATAAGATAGTTATTTATACCCTGACACCATATCTGCAAATTTCCAGTGGGATACCTAACCTCCCCTAACCAATCCAGAGATTGTTGGTCCCATTTACCATTCAAATTGAGCAGCAAGTCGAGCATGCATTTATTTTGTATGGGACTGCCTGAGAGCAGAACAAAAAACTCAATTATTGTCCATAAACTGGAAGAAAAAAAATTGAGATTTTAATCTTAGGCCATATTGCCTAGCCCCACATTAAATGTTTGTTTTTCCGACGAAGGTAACTGAGATGGGTGTCAACTGAATGAGCATTCTTGAGTCACTCAATGGTCTGAGTCATGATGGACAAAGTTTTGGCTTTAAAGTTAATGTGTCACCAAAAAATGTTCTATGCCAGTTAAAACCAGATAGTGACACATATCCTTTTTTCTAATCTGTTTTTATTTTGATTGCAGTTTTATTAATTCTGTTTCCTGAGCATGATTATGGGGACAGCCATCTTACCTGAGCTGCTTTACAGCAGTCACCATGGGCCTTAGGCACATTGGACAGGAGTTCACTTCATTTTCTATGCATGCTCTGTGATCTGTGCGGAGGTAGGGGGAGTAGATAAGCTGTGTTATCACCTATTGTGAATGGTGAATTCTGTGTTATCTATATAGTGGTGACATATGTCATTGTAATCCGGCCTATAATTATAAGCAGATAACTGCTGTAAAGTGATTTGTACAGAACAAGAAGTAGTGCCTATTAGTAGCCTTAGTTGCTTAGTTGCTGGTGCTTAAAGGGAACCTGTCACTGGGATTTTGGGTATAGAGCTGGGGACATGGGCTGCTAGATGGCCGCTAGCACATCCGCAATATCCAGTCCCCATAGCTCTGTGTGCTTTTATTGTGTAAAAAAACTGATTTAACACATATGCAAATTAACCTGAGATGAATCCTGTACGTGACTCATCTCAGGGACAGGACTCCTCTCAGGTTAATTTGCATATGCATCAAATCAGTTTTTTTACACAATAAAAGCACATAGAGCTATGGGGACTGGATATTGCGGATGTGCTAGCGGTCATCTAGCAGCCCATGTCCTCAGCTCTATACCCAAAATCCTGGTGACAGGTTCCCTTTAAACTGCAGGATTTTATGTTTTTTATATTTAATATAGATATTAACATGGAAAATTAAAAATAAATACCAAAATCTTCAAAAATATGTTTAACACATTCTCCTTAAAGGGGTTATTCAGCCCCAGGAGCCCTTCATGCTGCCCCCCCCCCCTCCAAAAGTGGTCAGACCTGTGGAGAGAATTGTACTTTCCTGATCCCCACTACTGGGTTTTGGTTCCTTTATTCCCCTGCCACTTCAGCTCTGCAGTCTCCCCAGCTCAACAGCCGGTTTGCTGCAAATCACATAGGAGCTGCAGCCAATGATCTGCTGCAGTAGTGACACGTCCCACATGCAACACATGACCCACTGACATGAGGGGACACATAACCTCCGCAGCCAGTTATTGGCTGCAGCGGGTACGTGATCCACGTCAAACTGGATGTTGACTTGTGAAGACCAGAGACTTGCAGCAGCGGAAAGGGGAGAGAAGGAGCCAGGACACAGTAGTGGGGATCAGGCAATTCCCTTTGCCATGTTGGGGGGTCTGCCCAAAAGGGCCTCGTGGATAAACAACCCCTTTATTTATGAGGGAACTCTACCCTCCTCTAATATATAACATGAGCCTATCTGCAGCACACAGTACTGTTGATTTACATTAATTCTAGTATGCTCATTTTATTTTTATGCGCATTGAATTCATTATATACACGCACAAATATATATATATATATATATATATATATATATATATTTATATATACGAACATTTTTAAGTACCTTTTCAGTTCTACATGATAAAACGTTCCTCTGAATATAACCTTTTGAAAGAAGAATAGTTAATGGCTAAGGGGCTTAAAGAGTCCTTTGCAAATTCTATTTAAAGCCATGACTAAACAGCCTGCTGCAAATGAATGCGCAAAAAGCAAGATAGTAAAGTAACGACAGCTCACTGGAAAACATTGTAGTTTCTTGGAAATGTTAACATGTGTTTGTTTGCCTGGGCTGTCTATTTATAGCAGGGCGGTTTGTCTGCCTCTTTTTCTGCCTTATCAATATATGTGTTTACTTTTGGAATACCAAATAAATCAAATATAAAAAGAAACCCATCAGGATGTAGATTAATATGAGAAGATAATTTCATCTATTACATTATTCTACTAGTACTCATTGCTCTTGTTGTTATTTACAGTGATGAGCGATATGACTTTGCTTGTTATGTCCCCATACCACATTCAGGTCCCTTGCTATAGTTGTTACTGATAACAGCTAAAGCAAATAAAATAAATAATGTTCATTGTGATACACTGTATTTACCCAACAATAAAAGAAAATACAGATCTAGGGAAAACTGCAGCGCACACTCCATCCGCACTGGGATTCAGCATCCGGAATGTGGACTAGCAGGGCCTGCCTGACACCTACTTGGAGTAATCTATCGAGTGCTTAGAGTTGCGGTGTACATTTTAACATCCAAATACATTGTTTCTGTGTTTTGTGGATCTAATTGATAATCTGTGGGACAGCTCTTTGGTATGTACAATCATTGACAAAAAAAATCACCAGAAAGGAATGGAGGATTGCTGCAAAACTCAGCATGCAGCTATGTCTCAGGCAGATATGTAAATGATTACAAGTGTGGTCAGATTAGACACGTCTTGCCACAAGAGGGCATAAAAGTGCTTTCCCAGCTGCCCCATTAAAAGTCTCTCAGAGGCTACTTTTGGATAGTGTACTTCTAGGTGAGAGATCGTTGACTGCTACACATACCTTTACGATGCACTTAAAGACATTTATCCTAGCTGACAGATTTTAAGATGGGGCACATTATTGAACTGAAAGTAGCAGGATGTTGTTTCGACGAATTGCCTGCCATCTATGCTGTTCTAACCTGTTAGGTGTTGGGAGCAGTGGTTACCTGAGGGCACCACACAAGGCACCACCAGTAGAGAGAATCCTATGGTCTGCTGCCAAGCATAAGCAGCAACCACAGTTTTGCTGCCCTCCATCCAGACACAGATGGCACCTTCATTCCCAACCCCTGTCTCTGCGAGGACCATTTCCAGGTGCTTAGCAGAAGGAAATCTGGTGTCATGGAACCCATTACGTGTCCTGCCATTGATGGCCAACCATTGCAGTGGTGTCGTGAAAGCGAAACCTGGAGTGGTAAGGATTATAATTGCATTGTCTTTAGTGATGAATCCAAGTTCTGTTTAGGATTCGAGTATAGAGGACTTGTGATGAGCTATTCAATCCTGCCTTTGCTGTGGAGCAACACACTGCCCCAACTGCTGCTGTGATGATCTGGGGAGCCATCACATATGACAATCAGTCACCCCTAGTAGTAATATGGGGGACACTAAGGCCTCTTTCACACGGGCGTCATGTTTGACGCCCGGATAAGAGGCGGGTGCGTTGCGGGAATATGCGTGATTATTCCGCGCGGGTGCAAACATGGTCAAATCACATGGTCCATCACCATGGTAAGATGGACCATGTGATTGGACCATGTGATGTGACGTCATCACAGGTCCTTTAGTTCTTAGCTGATGCTGGGAAAGAGGACAGATCGCAACTACGCGATCAAGTGGCTAAGGTAAGTTAACTTTTATTATTTTTAACCCCTAACCCCTCATTTTACTATGCATTCTTTATTAAGAATGCTATTATTTCCCCTTATAACCATGTTATAAGGGAAAATAATAAAGATCTGGTCCCGTTGCTAAGCAACCATGCGGGAAAATTGCACTGCATCCGCACTTGCTTGCGTATGCTTGCGATTTTCCCGCAGCCCCATTCACTTCTATAGGGCTTGCGTTGCGTGAAAAACGCACAATATAGAGCATGCTGCGATTTTCACGCAACGCAGAAGTGATGCGTGAAAATCACCGCTCATGTGCACAGCCCCATAGAAATGAATGGGTCCGGTTTCAGTGCGGGTGCAATGCATCCTCCTCACGCATTGCACCCGCGCGGAAAACTAGCCCTAACAGCTCAGTGGTAGGTGCAGGACATCCTGTGGCTACATGTGTTGTCTTTCATGGCAGGCTTCCAAATGGCATGTTTCAGCAGGATACTGCTTGCTCACACATACTAAGAGTTTTCCCAGGAATGTCCCCTCCAGATTTCAGCACTTACTTGGCCTGTCCAGTCGCCAGATTTATGGCCAGTCGGACATTTATGGGACCCGCTAGGACACCAGCTTTGAGAACCTACAAGTGCGCAGGATCTACAGGTCCAGCTGCTGGGGAAATGTGCTGCAGGATACCATAGAGAACCTGTATGCCTCCATACCCAACCGTATCTCATCCGGTATCCAGGCTAGAGGAGATATAACAGGTACTGGGGCCTCCTTTCACTTGTACAATTTTCTGCAATAAACGTATCCTTTCACTCTAATATTATAATCACTTATGTATACCGTCATTACATTCACAGACAAAGTTTCATTCGATTACAACAACTCCTTCTTGGTGCATTATTTTTTGTCAATGAGTCTATTTATCTGCTACTAATTTAGCATATGAGCTAAAAGGGTTGTTCACCTCATGGACATTTCGGCTTGACCTCCCCTTTCCCCCCACATGGCCAGACCAGTGAAGGAATCAGACTTACCTGCTCCCTGCACCTTGGTTCCAGCTCCTTCACTCCCTCTCCAATTCTTCATCTCCAGTTTCCTTCCGGTTTGACACTCGTCACATGGCTGCTGCAGGTAACAGTGGTGATGTGTCACCCATGTGCCATATTACCCAGTCACATGACTTATGGAGGACACATCAGCACTGCAGCCAATTATTGGCAGCGCAGCCATGTGTTGACACAGGGAGACCAAAGAGCAGCAGTGGTGGCAGAGGATCAAAGCAGCCTGAACCTAGTTGTGGGGAGCAGGTAAGTATACTTCCCTCTGCAGGTCCAGCCATGTGGAGGGATCCCCTGGGAGTGACATGGGGCCCACTAATTACTATGTTCATCCTTGCCCATGGACAAGTGTAGCACTGTTTCTGTAAGGGCCAACCTTTGTAAACACATTGGTGTGCAGTTTAGCTACATAATACCTATAATATTCCACAAGAAGCATTAAAGAGAAACTTTAGAACTTTATTTTCTAGTACTGAGTGCTCCATAGCAGTAAAAACTAACCATCACAAGTTAAACAGCATATGCATTGCTGTCCTATGAACAGGACTAGTGATGTCTGAAAAGCAAATGGATATATGTTTATATTACAGCAACTTTAAAGGGAACCTGTCACCTCTACTATGCTACCCTCACTGAGCATTTCTTAATGTTCATTGTGTCGCCCTAAACATATAAATTATACTTTTAATTTCATTTGCAGACTAATTAAATAGGCATGATGCATTTTTGTACTTTCCGCCTTTTATACAAATTAACATAAAAGAGTCATATCTTACTTGTGTGACCAGAGAAGAGTCATATTTTCTCGAAGTCATGCTCCTCAGCATCGCCTAAGAAACGACCCTATCGATAAAATCTCGCGTGAGCTTCCTTGCTTCGAGTCAAGGTAAGTACGCCCCCTAACCATCTCCTCTTTTGTTAGATTGACAGCCTGCAGTGTGGCCGGGATTGCATAAGACTTGCGCATGCTCAGTGCGCTCCTTGGTAAGGTGTGATCCTGTCTCCGGCTGCCGCTGTTAACCGGATTTTAGCGGTGCACTTCGCATGCGTGAGACTTATGCGGCCGTGCTGCAGGCTGTCAATCTTACAAAAGAGGGGGCGGTTAGGGGGCGTGCTTACCTAGACTCGAAGCAAGAAAGCCGCTGCCCCCTTGACTTAAAACATCATTTTTTGAATCTATGGAGCATCAGTCTACCGGATCAAACATATGATTATTAACAGACTGGGGGCTACTATGAGGATATGCTGGCGGTTTTATATGTGTTTTTGAGGTGACAGGTTCCCTTTAAAATCATCTTTTTATAAGCTCAGAAAACTTCTCTGCAAAGCAAAGATAAAAATACACATAAACGACCTCATTAGCTTTAATTTTCTTCTGAGAAAGGATCAGCAGTAAGTATGTTAAAGTGTCAAATTGCATATGTCGGTATTTAACTTGAGATTGCAACAGCAGAAGTTTTTAGACGGCCATGCAATCTGATGACTGAAACATATGCAACAGAGAATGTTAGCAATGAATTGACCTATATATACTGACCTACATTACATCCATGACTACATTGTGTAAGTGTGCCACACACAAGTCTGCTTTCTCTGGAAAGGAACACACAGTACAAAACAAAAAGTGTAATTAAGGCCTCCTGTACACGGCCATTGTCCCGCCATGGCCGTATTGCGGCCCACATATGGTGGGTCCACAATACACAGGGCACCGGCCGCGTGCATTCCGTATCACAAAGGTGGACCCATTCACTTGAATGGGTGCGCAAATCCGGAGATGCAGTGCGGAACGGAACGGAAGCACTACGGAGTGCTTCTGTAGGGTTCCGTTCCATGCTTCCGTTCCGCAAAAGAATAGAACTTGTTCTATCCTTTTCCGGAACGGACGGATCGCGGACCCCAGTCAAGTGAATGGGTCCGCGATCCGCATGCGGCTGGCCCACGGTCGGTGCCCGTGCATTGCGGACTGCAGATAGAAATACCGAAGACATTTACCGAAGTCTTGTGCAACTTCGACCTCAGATCATACCTCCATATCAGGTCCTCACACCGCCATATCAGACCTCAGATCAGACCCCCATATCAGATCTTAAGACCCGCTTATCAGACGTCACATCAGACCCCCATATCAGATTCTCAGACCCCCAGATCAGACCTCAGATCAGACCCCCATATGACATTTTCAGACCTTTTTATCAGACCCCCATGAGACCTCAGATCAGACTTCCATATCACATCCTCAGACCCTCTTATCAGACCTCAGATTAGACTCCCATATCACATCCTCAGACCCTGTTATCAGACCTCAAATCAGACTCCCATATCACATCCTCAGACCCTCTTATCAGACCTCAGATTAGACTCCCATATCACATCCTCAGACCCTGTTATCAGACCTCAAATCAGACTCCCATATCACATCCTCAGACCCTCTTATCAGACCTCAGATTAGACTCCCATATCACATCCTCAGACCCTGTTATCAGACCTCAAATCAGACGCCCATATCACATCCTCAGACCCTCTTATCAGACCTCAGATTAGACTCCCATATCACATCCTCAGACCCTGTTATCAGACCCCCATCAGACCCAAAATAAATACATTCACTTACCTCCAAAAGCTCCACCACTACTCTCTAGTTCCGGAGGTCTCTCCCTCATTTCCTGCTCGCTGGTCTTCTCCGATCCCGAGCAGCATTGTGACCTGACTGACACTGTATGCAATCAAGACTCGGCGAAGACTAGGGAGGAGGGGTAAGTATAGCACTTCACTCACCTCTCCCCTGCCTCCTGCATACTAGTGAGCGCTTCAGTAATGGAATCGCTCAATAATATTTGCCTTATAAGACGCACTGCGTCTTAAAAAATTACATTGTTAAAGTAGCACTCCCCCCCCCCAAAAAATGTATTCTGTGACCTGTTAGAAAGGTGCATGATGTAATCTGTAGTGAATGTAATCTTCTCTTCAGTGACTGTATTTGTGAGGTATACCCTCCCTTCTAATTTTTAGCTGTGTCATGTGACCAACTCTTTGATGTCCAACTGACACAGGACAGTCAGTTACTTCTCTATTTTTTCCTATGAGATTGAGACTGAGGCTCCCATTTGCTGGTCACATGACACAGCCCAGAAGTAGAAGGGAGGGGATAGCTCACAAAATACAGTCACTGGTAAAAAGATGACGGTACATTCACTACAGATTACATCATGTACCTTTCTAACAGGTCAGAGAATAAAAATGTTTGTGGGAGTTCGTCTTTAATCTCCTGATAAGTTGATATTTGTAATGGAGTATGGAGTGCCGCCTCCTCTTCAAACAGTTGATTGGTGGGGGTCCCAGATGTCAGACTCCCGCCGATCAGATATTGATGACCTATCCTGATGATAGCTCATCAATATTAATGGCTGGACAACCTCTTTAACACTTAATGCTGTACAAGTACACATTATGTGCAGGGAGCAGACTGCTACATTGAGCCTGCTTCATACAGGCCACAATGATTGGGACACAGAAACTTTCATTTAACCGCTTAAATGATGCGTTCAACAAAGAGGTTAGGCAGAGGGATGCAGTTCCCTCTGCCTTCCAATCGGAGCACCCGCAATGAAACTGCGGGGCTCTAATTGGTTACCACGACAGCTTGGGACTTGCTGAAGGTTCCCCGGCCTGTCATGATAAGCTGCCTGCTATGCTGTGCACGAGGCACAGCTGAGCAGGCAGCACGTCAAAATCTTATTCACTATAATATATAGTCATATTTTGGGACAAGGAATCCAAAAAAATCCCATGTTCTAGCCCCCTATGGAGGCTAAAAGTTATTATGTAAAAAAAAGTAAAAAAAAAATAATTAAAATATCAAATTCCTCCACTTTCACAATTTTACAAAAATATATAAACAATAAAAAAAATAATAAACATAACAGGTATCGCCATGTCCAAAAAATGTCTGAGCTATTCAAATATTTTTCCTGAGCAGTAAACACTGTCTGTAACACAAAAAACTGTAAAAACATGCGATTCAACATTTTGTCCCCTGTCCCCCCAAAAAATTGAATAACAGTGATCAAAACGTTGTATGTACCCAAAAATGGTACCAAGAGCTCTGTACAATGAAATATAAAAAGGTATGGCTGTCAAAAAATGGCGATGTAAAGAAAATGTAAACAAAATAAAAGTATACAAATTTGGAATCACCATAATTGTAATGACCCACAGAAGACGTCAAAGCTCTCCCTTAAAAAATGGTTGTCTGCCTCAATATATGTAGCAGTTAGCTATTAAAAAGGTTGTGTAGTGGTGTAATATTGATGATCTGTCCTCAAGATAGGTCATCAATATCAGATGGGGGGCTACGGAACGGACATACGGATGCGGATAGTACACGATGTGCTGTCAGCATTTTTTGAGGACCCATTGAAATGAAATGGTCCACATCCTATCCGCAAAAAACAAAATACACACGGAAACAAAATGTGTTTGTGTGCATGTAGCCTAAGGGTGCATTCACATCACCGTTTAGCTTTCCGTTCTTCTGATCTGTTAGAAGAAGAGAGAGAGAAAAAAAAAAACAGGATCCAGTAAAAAAAACGGATCCTGTTGCATCAGTTCTCATCCGTTTGAGCCATTTCCATCTGAGATACGTTTTTAGAAACAGAAGGTGGAAATGGCTCAAATGGATGACAACTGATGCAACAGGATCCGTTTTTTAACTCGATCCTGTTTTTTTTTCTCTCTCTCTTCTTCTAGCGGATTAGAAGATTGGAAAGCTAAATGGTGATGTAAATGCACCCTAAACTTTGAAGAGGACGCAGCACTGTTGCGACCCCCCTCAAACAGCTGATCGGTGTGGGTGCCAGGAGTCGGACCCCAGCCAATCTGATATTGATGACTAGAGATGAGCGAACTTTAAAAAAAAGGTGGTATAATTATTTAGTTAGCCAGATAGTCAGCACTTTACTTTCCTAGCTCATATGGACTGCCTCTGAGGACGTTAATACTAATGGTTCTTATTTTGCCTTGTGTTAGCTAGATAGCCTAGGTATTATACTGTATTGTATAATTGCTACACAGGGGGAACCAAGTGGTGAGTCACAAGCAGATCTAACAACATCAAGGGTAACCAGCTGCTAATATGTGTTTGGAGGGAATAGTCCACCTGGAGAGATTGGAGAGCACTGCCTCATCCTGCTAATTTTTGTGTCTTAAGGCCTTCTGCATAGACAAGGAATTTTTTTTAGCTACCTGGTCAGACATCAAGGTGACGAAGCATAAAACATGATTAGACCTTGGTGCTAGGAAGGGAATACAGGATGAAGCCAACCTTCTATTTGCAGGCGTATCATAGTATCGTGGTGGGATTACAGTACATGACAACCTCACGCTCCATATACGATTGTGGCCACGTCATGGAGAATTTGAGCGTTTTGTGCAGTATTTGTTTGGTTCGCTACTCACACAGGCAGGAATCCATTGGTAACTGTGTCCATGTCACTGTATGTGTGTTCCTATACAGCACTTTAACTTTTTATATGGTATCCTTAGAGCATATACCCTAAGCACATGCCGAGGGCGGCTTTGTTCTTAAGTAAGGGGGAATATAATGACACAGAGTGTCATTACCTCTCTGCACCCCGCTACTGTCTCCTATGGTCTAATATAGTGCCATCTTATGCATTTATTTCGGGTCCTATACACTGTGCATATCTATTCCTTGCAACTGTTATTGTTCATGTAGTGTGCCTGGTTCACCTGAAGGTGGCAGCAAGCATGGCAGAGCTACATTTCCATTCTCTTCTCTCCCTCTAAAGAGGTGTTTAGTTTAGTTAATTAGAGGTCAGTGAAGAGGACCCCTGCTTGGGGAAGGTAGCAGGTCCACGTCCCTGCTGGACGTGTCCCGCCTAAGCCAGCTAGAGCACCTTAAGCACTGCTGGACACAGAGGCCAAATCCTGAAGCCTGTGAAGCTACTTCTGTTGTCTCTGCCTACATATGCTGCCCCACTGTCTGTCAATTTGTACCTACCTACAACATGGGGCCACATTTAGTTTTTTTTTTCCAGAGCCACTTTCCAGAGCTAAGTTCCCAGTCCGCTCCTTGTGGGCAGATTCCATAGACTGCACTAAATCATAGTGCAGATCGGTAGGAAAAAACACAGAAGTCTACAGCTGTGCATCAGTGTAGAGATATCCCAAAGAAGACTACAGATGGTGGGGGGATCACATACTCCTCCTAGGCATCAGTGTCTGTTAGTGCAAAGGAAGAGAGATCCCTCCTGGGCTGTAAAGGTACAACCACAAGGTGTGGCTGAGCAGCTGAGTCACGGTTGTTGTGCTACCACACTGTGATTGAGTATCACGTGGTCATACGAGCCGCACCATGTTCTAAACTACTTAGGACCACAAATTTTAGTGCCACTGTATTTTTAATGGCCATTAACAATGCAGACCAACTAAACAGCACTGTCCTAATTAGCTTAACAGAGCCTGTTTTGACTCATATGGCCACATGGTACTTAAGAGCAGTGCGGCTGCGTCACTACCATGACTCAACTGCGCTAGAGAAATTAGTAGAGAAAGGAGGCTGTGCTTGTATATGCTGTGCTTGTATATGCGAACTAGACAATATCAGATAGTCTGAAAATAAAATATGAATGAAGATTGTAGTCTGGAACTTTAGCCTTACCTCCACTCCAACTTGCTGGAAAGCAGGTCTCAAGTCAGTGGTATAGGTGCACTGATTATTCATTTGTAAAGTACAAATCCAATATAGAAAATAGTGCTATGATTGTAACTGTGGTATTACCTTGTACAGGGTAACATGTACAGTATATACAGATGTAGAATACTAATGACACATAGAACTCTACTCATAGTGAAAACTGTATACTTAAATTTACTCACATATTACTGGAAGATGCAACAAGCACTTATATGTAGATAGGTAATGTAGGACTTGCTATAAGTATGAATTATTGAATGGGTTGTGTTTGTTAAAAAAAACAGACTGCTTTTTCTCCCCAGATAAAGTACCACTCTTGTTCATGGACTGTGTCATTCAACTCCATTCAGGTAAACACTAGACTCAGCCCATGAAGTGGTGCTATCTTTGGAAAAGACAGAGCGTACTTTAAAAAAAAATCTCATATAACTCCATTAAAGGGGTTTTCCACGACCCAGCAGGTCCCACAAAGTGACTTCATTTACACAGAACACACCTGTAGGAGAAAGTTTGTAATATACTTCCCATTCCAAAGTTGTGTGGATTGGCTTCTTGCTTCTTCTCTGAATAACCAGCTTCCAACATCACGTTCTTTACTAGGTTTTGGCCTGGGCTATGGACAGAAAGTCAATTCCGCTGTGGACGGGCCAAAACTATGCCTATCCCGAGTATGTGTAGATTAGGTGGATTTGGGAGTTGTGTATGTGCCAGGGAGAGGAATAGTTCTAGGCCTGTGCTTAGTGGAAGTGACATCCCATCCATAGCCCAGGCCAGAAAATTGGCAAATTATGTAACATTGGCAGAGGCTGGATTTTCATGTGACCAGGTTCCCAGGAGGCCGATCCATGCAATTTGAGAACAGTAAGTATATTACTAAAGTGGCTTTGTGGAACCTGCTGGATTTCACTAGAAAATCCACACATAAACATTGATTAAAAAAGTCACATTTCATCTGGTATCTCACTTTGTACCAAAGCCATTAAAACACTTCACTCTAATAGATGAAAAAGCAACTATGACAAACACCACAATTATAACATGCAAGATTTCATTAGAATTTTCTAGATTTCTTTGTTAAATAGACAGTTGAAAGTGGCGGATTTCAGCTTGTGAATAATGGTGTGGGACAAGAGCAATAAAATATTAATAATAATAAAATCATTATAGCCTCACATTAGTAAATGACTGGAATAAACATGCACAAAACAGGTACAGTAAGTCACAGGTAAGTCAGATGATTTTGAATAATGCAGCTTCTCCTGTAAAGAAAAATTGACTAGGGGCAATGATTTCAACAATTGCAACAGGAAATTTCTTCATAGTCATCCTCCTGACTAATAATCTATTTGCCTGAAAAATTGGAATGGCTGTAGCTAGCATAAGGCTACATGCACACAGTGCAGTGAAAATAAAAATGTCAGTTAAAAACAAATAAGCCGTCCATTTTTAGGCCCCTTTCGCATCAGTGTTTTTCCTTTCCATCCTAGAGTTCAGTCCTCGGGTCTCTAGGACGGAAAGATACTGATTAGGATTATCCCAATGCATTATGAATGGAGAAAAATCCGTTCAGGATGCATCGGGATGTTTTCAGTTCAGTACTGACACGTTTTTGGCATGCTGCGGATTTTCCTCCTGCCAAAAATCCTGAAGACATGCCGCATCCGGAATTAATGCCCATTAAAAAGCATTAATCCTGATCCGACTTTAAGCTAAACGCCGACGTTTAGTTTTTAAGAATGGTAACCATGGCAGCCAGGACGCTACTAAAGTCCCGGCTGCCATGTATAGCATAGCTATGTGATCCATGCGACGCAGGGACCCGGTGATGTCATTGAGGAGCACCCCGGCCGCCGCACGGAAGGTAAGTAGCTTCTCCCCCGGCTCCCAGCTGATTTTCCATGGCAGCTGGGACTTTAGTAGCGTCCTGGCTGCCATGGTAACCTGAAAGCAAATGCTTTCAGTTGTCTTGCGTTGTGACGGATCCGGCGGGCATTTCCGGCGACAGAAGTGCAAGCCAGATCCTTACAACGCAGATGTGAAAGGGGCCTTAATGGATGTTTTTTTCACTGATGCTTTTCTGCAAATTGGACGTTAAAAACTGACCCATTCAATTCTATGGGGCAGTTGGTCAGTGAAAAACAGACAAAATAAAACATGTTCTATTTTTTGACATCCGTTATTCACTGGTCGTAAACAAAACTGCTGTGTGAATGACCCCATAGACTAACATTCGTCTCAAATCAAACGTCCATAACATTTCCGTTAAGGCTACATTTACACATGGACTTGTGAATTTTCAATGCATAAATTACAGTACAATGCAAATTAATGGGGTTTGACAAGACTCCTTAGGGTCAGTTTACACCGAGTTTTTTGGTGCTGATTTTGGGAAAAGTACTATAGAATTTAATAAAGTTAAAAATCTGCCTGACAAAAGCTTTATAAAAAAACGCGTAAAAAAACATGTGTAATTTTGAGGCGTAAAAATCTGCTTGGATTAAGCATGAAAATTAGCCGTGTGAACTGACCCTTCAAATGCTACAGAAAAAAGTGTGAATTTGATGGCAGATAGCATGCGCCTTCTGTAGGGGATTTGTCATAGATTTAAACCAATGCAATGTAAAGTATGCAGAATTTGGTGCATATTACAGGCCATTTCTGCCACATTGTTTCCTTGTGTGAATGGCTGTGCAATGAAAGAACTGCTCTTTCCTGGTCTCACCAAAAGGCTAGATTCACACGACCGTATGAATGAGTCTGCACGACCATATGAATGAGTCCACATCCGTTCCACAATTTTGCGGAACGGGTGCGGACCCATTTATTTTAATGGGGGTCGCAAAAGATCCAGACAGCAAACTGTGTAGTAGTAATTCCGTTCTGCAAAAAAGATATAGCATGTCCTATTCTTGTCCACAACTGCAAAATTTGCGCATCTGCAAAACACTACGGTCGTGTGAATGTAGGCTAAATTGCACTACAGGAATATGTATAATTAATTTAATTGGGGAGTGGAGTAGGCCGATGACACAGCACCTTAGCAGAAGCCAATCTACCTTCAAAATCAACTCCATGTAATGTTTTTGCCCAGCTGTCTTTTTACAGATTGGACTTAAAAGTAGTTTCTGAGAACTCAATATTCTCAGGATAGGACTTCAGTACCTGATTGGTGGGGGTCCACCACCCGGCACAGCCACCAATCATCTGTTTGAAGAGGCTTTCTTACAGCATGCCAAAGATAGTGCTGTACATTTTATAGAGCTTGTGCGTGGTATTGCAGCCCATGCTCATTCACCTGAATGGGATTGGGCTGCAAATAGGCCGATGTAAGTGGTGTCACTGGCCTAGGAAGAGGCTTTGCCCACTAGTCAGATATTGATGACTTATCCTGAAGATAGGTCATCATTATGGAACTCCCTGAAAACCCCTTTTTAAAAAAATTGTTGTTTGAATACATTATTTAGTGTCACATTTGCACATGGCTGCTTGGTAAGGATAATCATTCAAATCTAAATCCTTTAATCTATTTTAAAAATGTATTTTAGCCTTGGGCCAGACATTTACTATATTGTTTGCAATGCTGGCACTTGCACATTTTGCTAGGCACATAAAAATTGCCAAGTTATTACAGCAGTACCAGTTCAGATGAATCATTAGAAACCACATCAAAGGGAACCATGGTGTAAAAGTAAAAAAAAAACACTCCCATTCAGACCATTTTGGGTGCAGCGCTGAGCTACCATTTTCTGCCCTTTTGATCCCTGCTAGACTGGAAGTTTGTCATGCCGTCTACACACACGTAACCGCTTGAGCTTATCTAAGGCAAATCTACTAACATAATGATGTTGCACTGGAGGGCACTTTAGTGAACATACTTACGTTATGGCAATGCACAGCTTTACCTTGTGTATAATGTCTCAGAGTATGGCCACACAGGGTTTCAACGCAATTTTGCTGTGGAACTTGTTGCAGTTTTGTCCCTATGTATTACAAAGGGTAAAATCCTTGTTGTAAATCCACAGCATAAATTGATATACTCTTGACTTAAAATTTGCATTGCAGGTCAATTTCTGCTGTGGAGTACTGATGCGGGTGTGGATGATACTTGTCAAATTTCCGATAACTGGCCCATTTTAAATAAGCAAGAAAGACAAAAAAAAAGCCATCTAATGAACCAAAAAGTGGAAAAAATGCATGTGTTCTGCGTTTCATCTTTCCCATGGACCTTCAGCTAACATCAAAAATGCAGTGCAGCAAAAAAGCCACAAAAAAACTACGGGGGAATTTATCATTCCCCTGCTTCAGTTTTCTGGCGTTAAGTTGCAAAACCCATGTTTGCAACTTTTTGAATGCCATTGCACCTAAATCTCGGTACAAGTTGTGTTTCTACGTACCCTTGCCACTTTCCAAGAATGGGGTGTGAGAAGGCCATATTTATCTTCTTTTATACCAGTTTTCTGCTGTACAAATAGACTGAAATCTACTGTAGCTCCAAGATGCCGTAGATTTTAGTCTACGCACATGGACTGCCGGATTGCACTTCATGCTCATCCTCTGGCAGCGCAGGGGATATCATACAGTGGCGAAAAACAGTCTATGATAAATTCCCATCAATGTGTGAAACTAGCCTAAGTCTCATATACATTGCTGCTACTGAAAAAGGCTGCAGATTTTCCACACACAGTTCTGTTGTAAAAAATCTGCAATTTATTCCTCTTATGGCGATGCCCTTATAGAACAGACTTTCTTTTGCTCAGTGGGACTGTGGTAGTAGCTTGACCTTACATAATGTTAATGTAGGGTGGCCACTGGCTTCACCCCATAAAGCCAGATCTCACGGCCATGCCCCCAAACTGCTAAACAACGCCACCAGCTCCGTTAAGTCATGCCCCCATTGCCGGCAAAAGGGGAAAAAAAAAAAAAGAACTGGAAGACAGAAAGGTGAGCTGGGGGCAGCCCGGTGTGCTTTACTCACCCTCAGCCAGCTCTACTGACTGACTGGGAGTTAGAGAAGTCTGTCAGTCAGTCAATCTGTGCCTGCAGCTTAGGCCTCTTTCACACTTGCGTTGTTAGGATCCGGCGTGCACTTCCGTCGCTGGAAATGCCCGCCGGATCCGTAACAACGCAAGTGACCTGAAAATATTTGAAAACTGATCAGTCTTCAAAATGCTTTCAGTGTTACTATGGCAGCCAGGACGCTATTAAAGTCCTGGTTGCCATAGTAGTGGTGGGGAGCGGGGGAGCGGTATACTTACAGTCCGTGCCTCTCCCCGTCGCCCTTGCTACCTGTTGTGGACCTAGCAGGCCATGCGGTGATGTTATAGACGCCGAGTGCGCTGGAGACGCCGGGTGCCTGGATGCGGTGAAGATTAGGAGTGAGACGAGGCAGATGACCAGCTTTGCTCAGCTCATTCGAATCCTGCCAAATCCCACCCTGAGCAGATCGTCTGAAGGCAAAGCGGCAGGGGCCTTCCCCAGGATTGATTGAGGGAAAGGGGTTATTGACTTTGTTCTTTGTAACTAATAGTACGTGCCCCCCCCCTCTTCCTCCCCATAAGTACACTAACTTTCTTCCCAAAGGGGTCTTCCCCACGAATGATTGAGAAAAAGGGGTCTATGGACTTTTGTTTGTTATCATTAACTGCATGTGCTTCTCCTGGAATTAACCTGCTAATCCCTAACCTTTAACCTATTAATCCTGGATTTCTATCGTTGCCGCTGATGTGAGGTGGAAGATTGATGTAAATTTGCAATATATTGGACGGCAAGAAGTTGAGAGTGGGGTTCAGGAGCCGCATTGTGTTTGTCACCTGGCATTTAATGTAAAGGCGGCTACATTTGGGGATTTGCTGACAATTGTGACTCGGTACTGGTATTTCAACATCTAGCATCTGGGACATATTCCCTTGCCGTGGGGGTCAGGAGTCGCTTTGTGTTTGTCACCTGTCACTTAATATATAAGCTGCCATATTTGGGGGCTTGCTGACAACTGTGACTCTGTATTGGCTTTTCATTTTTTTATTATTTGGGATACAATCCCTTGTCTATTTATTTATTTTATTTTTTATATGCCACAAAAAAAAAGAAAAAAGGGAGGATCAGCAGGGCCGCAGTAATAGAAGATCTGGAACTGGGCTGGAAACTAGGCAGAAACAAAATGCTTTAAATATGTATTTGATCCCAACAACCCCAACATTGAGATCTGCTGATTCTGAGAAAGAGTCAATAGAGGGATTAGATCCTCAGTTGAAAGAAAATCTGATGCTAAATGATTCAGGGGGACAGGAAACGAATGGTGTAACAACTGAAATTAATGTTAAAATGGTTAAAGAGATTTTTTATACTGTGACTAGACTTGAAAATGTGATGGGGAAATTAGTTACCCAGATTGGGACGGTACAAAGAGATGTGAGCTTGATTAGACATGATTTAGTAAAGTTAAGAGAACGTCTGCAGGAAATGGAGCGTAGAACATTGGTAGTGGAAGATTTATTACATAAATTGGATAAGTATGTAGTGTCTCTAAAACAAACAAAGGTGGAAATGGAGAATAAATTAACAGATCTAGAAAATAGGACAAGAAGAACAAATCTGAGATGTGTGGGAATATCAGAGGGCAGAGAGGGATCCAATTGTGTTCAATTTATGGAGAAATGGTTCCTTGAGAACTGTAAGCCTGGAATACCAGGGGATTATGCAAGATCAATTCTGGTTAAATTTCTTCTTTCTAAATATCGGGATGCTATTTTGCAAAGGTCTAGATTCTCTGATCAGTTTCAGATTGAGGGTACAAAAATTAGACTATTATCTGGATTATTCAGTGGTTACTAACAGGGGCTGACTGGCAACTTTTGGCCCAGGGGGCAAGTAACACCCAGAGGCCCTGGGGCGAAAAACAATAAGGCCCCATGACACTTGATGACTTTTGCAGAAGAAACTGTATATTGTGGGGCACGGTGTATGCTATATGTGTATGACATAAACATATTTCATATGAAAACTTACAATTACTTGGCTTGACCCTCGGACACCACTTCGTCTTCCACACTTTGGCCGGGGGCTCGGCTGAGCTGATGTGTTTTATCCTAATGAGAAAGATTTCAAAATAAGGATTTGGAGAAGGGGCAGAGGAATAGCAGAGCAGAGAGAGGCTGGTGCTGCTACTAGGGGGTCATACCATGGGGGAGTAATAAATTCCACCATAATGGCCCCCCCAGTAGAAATAATTATCCTTATAATGTGACAAAAAATACCCCCTTGTAATGCCCCCAGTTGAGCTAACGTCCCCATAGTGCCTCCATAATGTGCCAGTATAAAATACCCCTATATAGTGCCCTCAGTAAATGCCCCCATAGTGCTCCTCTCCCCCCTCCCTCCTAGTGACCCTCATAATGTACCAGTATAAAATGCCCCATATATAGTGCCCCAGTAGATGCCCTCAGTGTCCCCCATAATTTGTAAGTATAAAATACCCCTTCTCAGTGCCACCGCAGATGACCCTATAGTACTCCTCTCCCACCTTCCCTATAGTACCCACAATAATGTGTCCAAGTATAAAATGCCCCTATACAGAGCCCCCATATAAAATAACCATTCTTTATGGCCTCAGTAGATGCCCCTATAGTGCCCATCAATAATGTGCCAGTAAGAAGTGCCCCCAATGTGCCAGTAAGAAGTGCCCCCATAGATGTCCCCCAATAATGTGCCAGTAGCCAGAGCCCCCCTATTATGTGCCAGTAGCCAGAGCCCCCCCATCATGTACCAGTAGCCTGAGCCCCCCTAATCATGTGCCAGTAGCCTGAGCCCCCCTATCATTCATGTGCCAGTAGCCTGAGCTCCCCCATCGTGTGCCAGTAGCCATAGAGGCCCCTCCTATCATGTGCCAGTAGCCATAGGGCTCCCCCTATCATGTGCCAGTAGCCATAGGGCCCCACTAATCATGTGCCAGTAGCCTGAGCCCCCCATCAACATGTGCCATTAGCCATAGCCCCCTCCCCTATAAGTGCCAGACTGCCAGTAGCCATAGGCCCCCCTATAAGTGCCAGACACTGCTAGCCATAGGCCCCCCCCCTATAATGTGCCAGTAGCCAATAGGCCCCCCTATAATGTGCCAGTAGCCATAGCCCCCCCATATAATGTGCTAGTAGCCATATGCCCCCCTATAATGTGCCAGTAGCCAATAGGCCCCCCTATAATGTGCCAGTAGCCATAGGCCCCCCTATAATATGTCAGTAGCCAATAGGCCCCCCTATAATGTGCCAGTAGCCAATAGGCCCCCCCTATAATGTGCCAGTAGCCATAGCCCCCCCCATATAATTTGCCAGTAGCCATAGGCCCCCACTATAATGTGCCAGTAGCCAGATAGGGCCCCCCTATAATGTGCCAGTAACCATAGGCCCCCCACTATAATGTGTCTGTAGCCAGATAGTGCCCCCTATAATGTGCCAGTAGCCATAGGCCCCCCACTATAATGTGCCAGTAGCCAGATAGGGCCCCCCAATAATGTGCCAGTAGCCAGATAGGGCCCCCATATATTGTGCCAGTAGCCAGATAGGGCCCCCCTATAATGTGCCAATAGCCAGATAGGGCCCCCCTATAATGTGCCAGCCCAGTAGCCATAGCCCCCCCTATAATGTGCCAGTAGCCAGAGAGGGCCCCCCTAAAATGTGCCAGTAGCCAGATAGGGCCCCCCTTTAATGTGCCAGTAGCCAGATGGGGCCCACCTCTCTATAATGTGCCAGTAGCCAGATAAGGCCCCCCTATAATGTGCCAGTAGCCAGATAGGGCCCCCCCTATAATGTGCCAGTAGCCAGATAGGGCCCCCTATCAGTGACAGAAATGACAAAAAAAAAAAAAACTAGAGTCAGACTTATACCTACCTTCTGGACCTGTCCTGAGCGGATCGAGCACCTTCATTCCCGTCCCGCCTCCAGCGCTGCTGATGTCTTTACGGCAGTGCAGTGGCTCAGTCAGGCGGCGCAATGACATCATCGCGCCGTCTGCGCCGGTCCAGCGGCCTCTCTGATAGGCTGCCGACAGCACTCCTCCCCGTCTCCCTGCGCAGTCTGCAGGTAAGTTGTATTAGTAACAGCGGCGGCGGAGGCAGTCCCCTTAAGTGTGGGACAGTCTGACATCACAGATCATTCCGGGCCAGGCCGGCCGGGACAGTGAGGCAACAGAGAGGCCCGGGGGGCAATTGCCCCCCTGCCCAGTCCGCCCCTGGTTACTTGTGAGCGCAGGAAAAAATATATGGATAGAAAAAGTAGATTAAGACTGGCTTGACTTAAGTATAGTCTGTTATTTCCTGCTAAATTTTGGGTGGCGTAGTCTCCTGAAGAAGCAAATGACTGGGTAGATTTAAAGGACGTGTGAAGGAAGTGATTTGATACTAATAAAGGCGAGGGGGGATATACGAAGTAATATGCATAGTTTTGGAGCTATCTCTCTTTTTCAGAGTAGAGCTGCTTGGGGGTGGGAAGGTATGAGGGGCTCTATAGGGAGAGAGAGGAGGGATAAAGGCTTTTTTTTCACTCTGAATGATGAGGGTAATATCACTTAAAGGGGTTTTGCAGTTTGTTACAACTGATGATCTATCCTCAGGATAGATCATCAGCATCTGATCGGCCGGGGTCTGACACCCGGGACCCCCGCCGATCAGCTGTTTGAGAAGGCAGCGGCGCTGCAGGAGCGCCACGGCCTTCTCAGTGTTTACCATTGCTAAGTGAACAGAGCTTAGCCTCGCCCATGCCACTTGATACAAGTTGTGACGTCACTGGGCGGGGCGCTAGCAGTGGTAAACACTGAGAAGGCCGCGGCGCTCCTGCAGCGCCGCTGCCTTCTCAAACAGCTGATCGGCGGGGGTCCCGGGTGTCAGACCCCGGCCGATCAGATGCTGATGATCTATCCTGAGGATAGATCATCAGTTGTAACAAACTACAGAACCCCTTTAATGTACGGGGGTTAAGGGAAAGACTAAAAAGGTTTGCTATTTTTGACTGGATGAAGGGATACATGCCAGTCGTCATCTGCCTGCAAGAAACACATTTGGATAGGGATTCAGTGAGGTGGGTGGAGAAAAGATGGCTAGAGGGTGGATATCGTTCCATGTATACATCATATTCAAGAAGAGTGTACATTTTGGTACATAATAAAGTCAACTATGAATAAGTGGCATGCAAGGCGGATGATTGCGACAGGTATCTATTCTTACAGTGTAATATAAATGATGTACAGATGGTGATAGCAAATATTTATATTCCGCCTCCATATAAACCTGATGTGCTTTATGATTTGCAGAAATATATGCTAAATAGGCAAGATTGTATTTTGATTGCAGTAGGAGATTATAATGCGTTGATGGATCCAAGTAAAGATAGACTATCTAATAGTAAAACTGCATTTTATAATACTAACCTGGCCAACCTAATAGCTGAGTATGACTGGGTCGACGTTTGGCGTCTATTAAACCCGGAAGAAACAATCTTCTCCTGTTATTCAAAAACACACCAAACTTGGTCAAGGATTGATATGATCCTGGGAAATAGAAAACTGTTGGAAAAAAATATAACAAAAATAAAATATGTTCCTATGGCTCTACCAGATCATTGCTCTGTTGTTATGGAGGTTGAACTTGGGACTAGGCAGGGCCCTTCACTGTTTAAGTTCAATTGTTATTGGTTAAGTCTGTTAAAAGATAATGAAGAGATTAACCCCTTAAGGACTCTTATTTCACCTTAAGGACCCGGTCATTTTTTGCAAATCTGACCATATTGTACTTCATGACACTGGTAAAATGGAGTCAAAAAAATTACCAAATTTAAAGTTATAAAAAATTACCAAATTTAACAAAAATTTGGAAAAATTAGCAAATTTCCAAGTTTCAATTTCTCTACTTCTATAATACATAGTAATACCGCCAAAAAAGTGATTCATTTACATTTCCCATATGTCTACTTCATATTTGGATCATTTTGGGAATGCCATTTTATTTTTTGGGGTTACAAGGCTTAGAAGTTTAGTAGCAAATCTTGAAAATTTTCAGAAATTTTCAAAAACTCACGTTTTATGGACCAGATTAGGTTTGAAGTCACTTTGTGAGGATTACATAATAGAAACCACCCAAAAATGACTCGATTCTAGAAACTACACCCCTCAAGATATTCAAAACTGATTTTACAAATGTCGTTAACCCTTTAGGTGTTCCACAAGAGTTAATGGCAAATGGAGATAAAATTTCAGAATTTAGATTTTTTGGAAAATTTTCTATTTGAATCCATATTTTCAAGTCACCAGGCAAGGGTTAACAGCCAAACAAAACTCAACATTTATTGCCCTGATTCTATAGTTTATAGAAACACCCCATATGTGGTCATAAACTACTGTACGGGCACACAGCAGGGCGTAGAGGGAAAGGAGCGCCATGTGGTTTTTGGAAGGCAGATTTTGCCAGACTGGTTTTTAGATACTATGTCCCATTTGAAGGCGCCCTGATGCACCCCTACAGTGGAAACTCCAAAAAAGTGACCCTATTTTGGAAACTACGGGATAAGGTGGCAGTTTTGTTTGTACTATGTTAGGGTAAATATGATTTTTGGTTGCTCTATATTACACTTTTTTTGAGACAAGGTAACAAAAAATAGAAATTCTGAAATTTCATCTCCATTTGCCAATAACTCCTGTGGAACACCTAAACGGTTAACAAAATTTGTAAAATCACTTTTGAATACCTTGAGGGGTGTAGTTTCTTAGATGGATTCTCTTTTTTTGAGTTTCTACTCTAGGGGTGCAACGGGGGGCTTCAAACGGAACAAAGTGTCAAAAAAACAGTCCAGCAAAATCTGCCTTCCAAAAACCATATGGCGTTCCCTTCCTTCTATGCCCTGCCGTTTGGCCATACAGTAGTTTACGACCACATATGGGATGTTTCTGCAAACTACAGAATCAGGGCAATAATTATTGAGTTTTGTTTGGCTGTTAACCCTTGAATTGTTACTGGAAAAATGGATTCAAATGGAAAATTTTTTAAAAAAATAGCTGTTTTGGGACCGTTTTTATTTTTTGTTATTTACATAGTTGATCTGACAGGTTAGATTGAGTGCTATTTCTATAGAGCAGGTTGTTATGGACGCGAAGATACCAAATATGACTACTTTTTGTTTTTTTTTGTTTCAGTTTTTCATAACAAAGCATTTCTGAAAAAATTATTTTTTTAGTGTCTCCACATTCTGAAAGCCATATTTTTTGGGGGGCGACTGTCTTATGTAGGGGCTCATTTTTTGCGGAATGAGATGACAGTTTGATTGGCACTATCTTGGGGTGCGTATGACATTTTGGTCGCTTGCTATTACATTGCTATTACACTGTAAGTGGGTAAGTAACTGACTGAGTGACAAAAAACAGAGGGTGGTTATTAACGATACACACTGTTATTAACGGGCAACTGTCAATAGTGGGGTACTTCAGGGGTCAGTACTGGGCCCTATTCTTTTCAATATATTTATTAATGATCTTGTAGAAGGCTTGCATAGTAAAATATCAATTTTTGCAGATGACACTAAACTGTGTAAAGTAATTAACACTGAAGAGGACAATATACTGCTACAGAGGGATCTGGATAGATTGGAGGCTTGGGCAGATAAGTGGCAGATGAGGTTTAACACTGACAAATGTAAAGTTATCTATTTCAATATATACTGATCGAGATTTCCACTCTACTTGATGGGGTGTACCCAATAAATCTATAAATACAATAACATAGTACACATTTTTTCCCATAAAATCAATAGTCTTTATTCAAACCATTTAAAATATAAAAACATTCCCATAAATTCGGGGAAACAGGTAAAAATACACGCCAGATGCTTCCTGCTCAAGATTTCAATAGTACTAATCACGGGAGGTGTTGCATATGCTAAACTACATGAATCACTGGTTGGTTACAGCTGGAGCCATTTACCACTTGCTACCGCATAGTACGCACGATCTTAGAAACTACATTTTAAGGCTCTCAACTAAATATACCACCACATAATCGATATGCACATACCTAGTGCCACAGATAAAAAAGATCGAGACAGGAACTGGCGCACCCCTGGTGCATGCGGTAGCAACACTCGGTAACACTGACATGGAAAAGGATCTAGCAAACTAAGCTGCAAAAACCTGTGTCAGGCAGCTACCGCCAAGGCCAATAAGATAATGGGTTGCATCAAAATTGTAACATCTAATTGTGAGAGGTACATACCTTATAGGAATAAAAGGCTAAGGAACAATAAGAAACCAATGTGGATAAATGGAACCATAAAGAAGGCAATAAATGACAAAAAGAAAGCATATAAATCACTAAAACAGGAGGGGAGTCAGGAAGCACTGATAAACTATAAGGAAAAAAATAGAATATGTAAAAAACTAATAGAATTTGCCAAACTAGAGACCGAGAGATTAATTGCCAAAGAGAGTAAAACTAACCCTAAAATGTTCTTCAATTATATAAATAGTAAAAATTATAAATCTGAAGGAGTCGGCCCTCTACATAGCAATGAGGGGGGTGTTGCAGAGAGCGACGAGGATAAAGCAAAACTATTAAATATTTTTTTCTCCACTATATTCACTGAGGAAAATAAACTGTCAGATGAAATGCAGAATGTAAAAGTAAATCCCCCATTAAAACTGCCCTGTCTGACACAGGAAGAAGTACCACAGCGACTTAAAAAGATTAAAATAGACAAATCGCCAGGACCGGATGGCATACACCCCCGTATCCTAAGGGAATTAAGTGATGTCATAGCCAGACCATTATTTCTGATATTTACGGACTCTATACTAACAGGGAATGTTCCACAGGATTGGCGCATAGCAAATGTGGTGCCGATATTCAAAAAGGTTCCAAAAACAGAGCCTGGAAATTATAGGCCGGTAAGTTTAACATCTATTGTTGGTAAACTGTTTGAAGGGTTTCTAAGAGATGCTATTTTGGAGTATCTCAATGAAAATAAGCAAATTACGCCATATCAGCATGGCTTCATGAGGGATCGGTCATGCCAAACGAATTTAATCAGCTTCTATGAGGAGGTAAGTTCTAGACTTGACAGTGGCGAATCAATGGATGACGTATATCTGGACTTCTCCAAAGCATTTGACACCGTACCTCATAAAAGGTTATTATATAAAATGAGGATGCTCGGACTGGGAGAAAATGTCTGTATGTGGGTAAGTAACTGGCTAAGTGACAGAAAACAGAGGGTGGTTATTAACGGTAGATACTCAGATTGGGTCACTGTAACTAGTGGGGTACCTCAGGGGTCAGTATTGGGCCCTATTCTCTTCAATATATTTATGAATGATCTTGTAGAAGGCCTGCACAGTAAATTATCTATTTTTGCAGATGACACTAAACTGTGTAAAGTAATTAACACTGAAGAGGAGAGTTTTCTGCTACAGAGGGATCTGGATAGATTGAAGGCTTGGGCAGAAAAATGGCAGATGAGGTTTAACACTGACAAATGTAAAGTTATGCACATGGGAAGGAATAATGCAAGTCACCCGTACATATTAAATGGTAAAACACTCGGTAACACTGACATGGAAAAGGATCTAGGAATTTTAATAAACAGCAAATTAAGCTGCAAAAACCAGTATCAGGCAGCTACTGCCAAGGCCAATAAGATAATGGGTTGCATCAAAAGGGGCATAGACGCCTGTGATGAGAACATAGTCCTACCACTTTACAATCACTAGTCAGACCACACATGGAGTACAGTGTACAGTTCTGGGCTCCTGTGAACAAGACAGACATAGCAGAGCTGGAGAGGGTTCAGAGGAGGGCAACTAAAGTAATAACTGGAATGAGGGCTCTACAGTACCCTGAAAGGTTATCAAAATTAGGGTTATTCACTTTAGAAAAAAGACGACTGAGGGGAGATCTAATAACTATGTATAAATATATCAGGGGTCAGTACAGAGATCTGTCCCATCATCTATTTATCCCCAGGACTGTGACTGTGACAAGGGGACATCCTCTGCGTCTGGAGGAAAGAAGGTTTGTACACAAACATAGAAAAAGATTCTTCACTGTAAGAGCAGTGAGACTATGGAACTCTCTGCCTGAGGAGGTGGTGATCGTGAGTACAATAAAGGAATTCAAGAGTGGACTGGATTTATTTCTGGAGTGTAATATTAATTACAAGCTACAGCTACTAGAGAGGGATCGTTGATCCAGGGAGTTATTCTGATTGCCTGATTGGAGTCGGGAAGGAATTTTTTTCCCCTTAAGTGGGGAAAATTGGCTTCTGCCTCACAGGGGTTTTTTGCCTTCCTCTGGATCAACTTGTAGGAAACAGGCCGAGCTGGATGGACAAATGTCTTTTTTCGGTCTTATATACTATGTTACTATGTTACTAAAAGGGGCATAGACGCCTGTGATGAGAACATAGTCCTACCACTTTACAAATCGCTAGTCAGACCACACATGGAGTACTGTGTACAGTTCTGGGCTCCTGTGAACAAGGCGGACATAACAGAGCTGGAGAGGGTTCAGAGGAGGGCAACTAAAGTAATAACTGGAATGGGGCAACTACAGTACCCTGAAAGATTATCAAAATTTGGGTTATTTACTTTAGAAAAAAGACAACTGAGGGGAGATCTAATAATTTCTATGTTCATCTGAGGGGTTAGGTCATGCGTTAGTTTTATAGAGAAGGTTGTTACGGACACGGGGATACATAATATGTATACTTTTTATTTATTTAAGTTTTACACAATAATATCATTTTTTAAACAAAAAAAATCATGTTTTAATGTCTCCATAGTCTAACCATTTTTTTTTTTTTTGGGGCGATTGTCCTATGTGAGGTATCATTTTTGTGGGATGAGATGACAGTTTGATTGGCACTATTTTTGAGTCTCCATAGTCTAACCATATTTTTTTTAATTTGTTGGAGTGATTGTCCTATGTGGGGTATCATTTTTGTGGGATGAGATGACGGTTTGATTGGCACTATTTTTGAGTGCATATAACTTTTTGATCGCATGCTATTACAGTTTTTGTAATGTGAGGTGACAAAAATGTATTGTTTTTATAAAAAATTTTTACGGCATTTACCTGAGGGGTTAGATCATGTGCTATTTTTATAGAGCAGGTTTTTACGGACGTGGCGATACATAATATGTATACAGTTTATTTATTTATTTTACTTTAACACAATAACAGCATTTTAGAAAAAAAAATAATGTTTTAGTGTCTCCATAGTCTGAGAACCATATTTTTTTTGGGCGATTGTCCTATGTAGGGGTTCAATTTTTGCGGGATGAGATGGTGGTTTGATTGGTACTATTTTGAGAGGCATACACCTTTTTGATCGCTTGGTATTACACTTTTTGTGATGTAAGGTGACAAAAAATTGCTTTTTTTGCACCATTTTTTAGTTTTTTTTTCACGGTATTTACTTGAGGGGTTAGGTCATGTGATATTTTTATAGAGAAGGTTTTTACGGACGTGGCGATACATATTATGAGTAGTGTATTATATATTTTTAATTTTTATTCAGTGATGTGTTTTTTTTATATTTAACCCAAACCCACTTGGTTCTTGAAGATCCAGTGGGTCTGAGGTCTATATAATACAGTACAGTACACTATATAGTGTACTGTACTGTATTTTTAACTTTAGACTTAGTCTAGTCAGACTTCTGCCTTTACTAATACCATGGCAAGCAGGCCACCTCTGAAAGTGTCCTGCTGCCATGGTAACCATCACCCGCTGCCAGAACAGAGCAGCGGGTGATGGGGAGAAAGGGGGCTCCCTACCCCTGCAATCCCATCAAGAATTGGGGGCTGCAAGGGCACAGCAGCCCCCAATGGGAGAGGGAGGGGGAGCTCCCTGTTAACCCCTTCCATACAGCGGTCCGTACGGACCGCAGCATGGAAGGGGTTAAACTGCTGACATCTGCAACACAGATGTCAGAAGTTTTTAGCAGTGTCAGCAATGTGCTGACACTCTGCTAAACCCACTATACTGCCAACGATCATTACAGAGGAGGCGGGCGGGGGATCGCAATTGCCTCCCACACCAACCGTGTCGCCCGCAACCACCCGCCTTCCCTGCAGCCCCGCAGCCACAATATGATTGGGGGCTGCAGTGCGGGGGTAAAATTTAACTGTTTAGGCACTTGTAAGTCTCTGATCTGACCGCAGGGATCAGAGACCTGAGAAAGCACTGCAAACCGCAGGTCTGAAGTTTTTCTCAGAGGATGAAAAAGTTGGCAAGACCTTAGCTAATATAGTGAAAAATCAACAGAGAAAATCTTGGATAGGGGTAATAAAAAATAATAAGGGACAGATTGTAAAAACCCCGGAACAGATAAGTGAGGTCTTTGGGTGCTATTATCAGGACTTATATAAATGAAAAATACTTTATGAAAAGGAAGATTTATGTCAGTACTTGAATGATCCCTGAACCCTTTAAAAAACTGTCATTAAGTCAAAGAGACCAATTGGAGAAAGAAATATAACTGGAAGAGTTAGTAAGGGCCTTGAGAACTGTCAGGGATAGGAAAGCACCAGGAGGAGATGGATTGCCATTTGAGATATATAAGGATTTTAGTCAACTACTCCTACCAGTATTGAAGGAAACCCTGTGTGAGGCTATGAGGACAGAAAAGTTGCCTGAGTCAATGGAAGAAGCTATTATTGTTTTAATTTCCAAAAATGGTAAGAATTTATTAAAAATCAGAATTATATAGACCTCTATCATTGCTGAATACTGATATAAAACTATTAGCAAAGGTTTTGGCAGATAGACTATCAAAAATAATTAAAACAATAGTAAATGATAAAAGATAAAACAGTATTTATCCCTGGGAGATTGATCAATTCTAATATTAGGAGGGTGTTTACTAATATAGAGGTGAATAGACAAAAAGATAGCAAGAAAGGTATGCTTTCTTTGGATACGACTAAAGCAATTAACTTTATAGAATGGGATTATTTGAAGGAGGTTCTTAAATGCTTTGGTTTTGGGGTTCGCTTCATAAACTGGATTAAATTTAATATACTCGCACCCTAGAGCTAGAGTATCGGTGGATGGGGTTACAATATGTCCCTGCCTTTTGCCCTTTCGACTGGGCATTAGGCAGGGATGCCCCCTATCCTCGTTGCTCTTTGCAATAGAACCATTAACTATTATAATTCGTGAAAACTATGAGTTTAAGGTATTCCAATATGGGAGTATTAATGAAAAAATAACGCTGTATGCCGATGATATTTTGTTGTATTTGGGTAACACTGAGGTGGATTTAGGTAACATAATGAGAATAATAGATAATTTTGGATATTTTCAGGATTTAAAAATAAATTAGGAAAAATCACATTTGATGTTACTTGGGGAGGGAGACTTGAATAGGAGCTTAGATGTACACATAGTGGATAAAAGAGTTGTTGTTCTTTTATCAAATCTTTTTTATTGACAAGACTAATGTTACAGATACACATTAAGCATGAAAAATCAGAACACAAAATAAATCTATTTAATACAATCTGCTGTGTACTGTCGAGTTATTTTAGATATCAGTAAATATATGTAAATATATGTAAACCTATCCCCCCCCCCCTTATTCCCTCCCCCCCACCCGGGCCCTTAATCACTCCTGCAATGGTTCGCCTCCTTCCCTTGCCCTTTAGAGCAAATTATGATTATGTGCCAACCGGTCGCTCCATAATTTGTCAAACTTGTGTGGGCATCCTCTTTGAGGAATATAGCTTTTTCATACACCAGTATGCTATTAACTTTTATCCGGAACTCCTCCAGTGTCGGAGGGATCGCCTGTATCCAGTGCAAGGCTATCTATTTTCTGGCTACATACAACAACCTTCCCAACGCGACCTTTATATTTTCATCTGTCTCTACCTTTGAGACGTAGCCTAATATACATATCTTGGGATGTCTATCTACCCTTACCGAAAATGCCTGATGTATAATCTCCAATATACCCATCCACTACCCGTCTAATCTCTGACACTGCCACATGTGAAGCAAGTCAGCTGGTTCCAGTGAACATCTTGGACACCTTGCGTCATTTCTGACGCCGATGTGGTGTAAACATTTTGAGGTTTTTCTACACTCTATGAATAATAAAAAGTTGAGATAATTTCCCCTGTTCACTCAATAACACCAGTGGGACCGCCTCTAAAATGTCTTCCCATTGATCCTGTGATATCGCCCCCACATCTCTCTCCCATCTTTTCATTGGTGTCAATGGGTGGGAATCCAAGAACTTATCCAATAGCAATGTGTAAAGCATAGATATCAGACCCCCTGAAAGCACTCATTTTTGGTCTGTCTCTAGTTTAATAATATTAGTGCCTTTTTTTAGCGTAGTGTCATACGCGTGACGCAATTAAAGATATTGGTAAAAACTTGTGCGAGGGAATTGAAATTTCTCCTGTATATCCGTGAGGGACTTAAACACACCATTATCTAATAGGTCAACTATCCGAAGAATCCCTTTATTCTTCCAATCATGCAGTCCTGACACTAGGAGGAATTTAGGTAGAAGGGGGATGCTCCATAACGGAGTCAGTGTTCACTAATGCCCGTGGCACCTCTCAGCTGTTTAACCTTAGCCCACACTTTTTTCTAGAGCCCTAACAAAGGTAGATTTTTCTCCAGAATATGAATCCCTGCACCCTCCAGAATCCACATAAGGTCCCTTACACCTATTTTTTGTTATAAGATCAGACTAGCCATATTGACCAGTGTGTAGTCCATTTAACCCTTAAAATGCTGACACTGCGCTGCTAAATAATAGATCCAAGGATTTGGTACCGCCAACTACCCCCCCCCCCTCACCATCTTAGCATACTGCAATGTTTCCAATTTAATCCTAGGCTGACCTCCCGCCATATTAAGTCCCTGAATATAGACTTAATTTTATGGAATCTATCCAGGGGCAACCGGGGCGTTGTGGAGTATGTATAGAAGTTGCGGCATCATTACCATCTTGAGGAGATTTACTATACCAACCACTGAGAGAAACAGCTTGCACCATGCTCTAACCTTCACTCTAAATTTTGCCAACAGTGGACACAGATTTAACTCCTCAGAGTCCAGGAGCTGGGATGAAATTTGAATCCCTAAATATATAATACTCTCAACACATGGAATATTATTAGCAGTGGCTGTGGCTGACACAGCCTGACCATGAAAAGGCATCAACGCTGATTTTTGCCAATTAATAGTAAGACCCGTCAACCTACCAAACCGGTCTAAAAGAGCCATAGTGGCCGATAGGGATGGTGACGTATCTCCTAAAAATAATAAAGTATCATCAGCATATAATACAATTTTAATATGTATCTGTCCGTATTGAATATCCTTAATATCTGGGGATTTTCACACTGCTGTCGCTAAAGGCTCAATAGCTATAGCAAACATTAGGGGCCATAGCGGGCAACCCTGTCTAGTTCCCCTAGTCAGATGAATGCAGTTGGACACTCATCCATTAGGCCTGATCCTTGCCTTCGGGTTAGAGTACAATACCTGCACCCATTTAATAAAGCGCTGTCCAAAGCCCATACATTTTAACGTACCCCAAAGATAACCCCACTCCACACTGTCAAAGGCCTTAGCAGCATCAAGAGACAGAACAGCTCTATCTCCACAATTGTCCGCCAAAACCTGTAGACTGGTGTACACTCTGTGGATATTAATAGCTGTAGACTTTTGTGGCATAAAGCCCGTCTGATCTGGATGTATTATATTAAGAATCACCTTGGACAGACGCTTTGCTAGGACTTTTGATAGAAGTTTGACATCCGACGTTAGAAAAAATATAGGTCTATACGAGTTGGGGAATCTCGGGTCTATCCCTGGCATTGGTATCACTACTATAAGCGCCTCCTGCATAGAAACAGGGAGAAAGCCCACCTCCAGAGAGTAATTAAAAACTTTTAGTAATTCCGGCAACAGCACTCCCTGGAATCTCTTATATACTTCCACTGGAATGCCATCTGATACCGGGGCCTTGTCATTAGCCATATCTTTTATAGCCTCCTCCAGTTCCTCCAAATCAATAGGTGCTTCTAATTGTTCCCTCTCCTCTGCCGATAGTGTAGGCAATTCTGGCTCCCTTAGGAACATTAGTAACTCCTCCTCTGAATTTGAGCCCCTAGAGGTATAAAGAGAGCAGTAGAAACCCCTGAGGATATTCTCTGTACACACACATGACTTCTCTTGGGGATCCACCAATTCCGTTATACATGTCGTCCCTTGATGGGGCCTGGAGATAACGGATAGCATATGACCCACTCTTTCTTCTTCTGCGAACATACGTTGTTTATAAAAGATGCCCTTCCTATCAGCAACCTGAAGCAAGTAGCATCTTAATTGTTCCTGTGCTTCTCTCAATGCACTGCTGGTAGATTGTGAAGGTGCTGCCGCAAAGGCCTCCTCCGCATCAGCCGCTGCTTAATGAGATCTGACGTCTGCTTCATTAGACCTGTTTTTATGTGCACTAATATACTTAATCAAAAGCCCCCTCAAACATGCTTTCATAGCATCCCATACTGCATGTGGGGACGCTGTATCCGCATTAAAAGTAAAGTATTCTTGTATGGCTTCAGTCATGCTCGTCAGGTCTCCCAGATTCTGGAGCCAAATTGCATTACACTTCCACAGTTTAAGCCCGGGCTGGCTCTGGTCCTGGGGTTGGCTGGCACTGGGCCTGGAGTGGGCTGTATCTTACAGGCTGTAGGCTTGGAGGCATGCAGGCTCTAAAGATGGCCAACAAATGTGTGGCCAAGCCCAATTTCTTGCTGGCCCAGGGTCTGATCCTTCTTGTGGTTCTACTCATCTCAGGTAACATGTCGTAGTTATTACTGTTGTTACTGTTACTGCCTATGGGCTATCCATTTGAGGTGCTTTGTGTTTGGTCCTTATATTAGCTCATAATATAGCAGTTTCTGTATACCTTGAATAGGTTTTCACATTGTATTTGGGGTTGTTCGAATATTGCCTGCCTTGTGCGGATTTATTGTGCTTTTTTCGGAGTTTCCCCTTTATTTGGATCAGGTTTACTCTATGTCCAGCATGTGAGCTGCTTGCCGCAGCGCTAGCCTGCATTGCTGCTGCTATCATCATTATTTTCCTTATGTTTGTTGTAATGTTAATTACTTAATAAAATTTGCGATTATTTTATATGTGTGTCCTTAGAGTTCATTTGGTGCAGCCCCCAGAAGAAGGTATCACCGAAGCGTGCATCGGGGTGTGCGGCTCTCCTGAGGAACTCTTTTCCCTTAGGCTACTTTCACACTAGCGTTTTGGATTCCGTTTGTGAGATCCGTTTCAGGGCTCTCACAAACGGTCCAAAATGGATCAGATAAGCCCCAATGCATTCTGAATGGATAAGGATCCGCTCAGAATGCATCAGTTAGGCTCCGTTCCGCTTCTATTCTGTTTTGGAGGCGGACACCAAAACGCATTATGAAGCATTTTGGTGTCCGTCTGTAGAGGTGGAGCCTAACGGATCCGTTTTTAATTACAATGTAAGTCAATGGGGACGGATCCATTTTCAGTGACACAATATGGTGCATTTGAAAAAGGATCCGTTCCCCATTGACTTTCAATGTAATTAAAAACGGATCCGTTTTAGACTTTGTCATTTTTCTTTTAACTAATGCAAACGGATCCGTTCTGAACGGATACAAACATTTGCATTATAGGTGCGGATCCGTCTGTGCAAATAAACAGACAGATCCGCACCAACGCAAGTGTGAGAGTACCCTTATATGGGTAGGTCTGGATGTTTATACATTGACAGTATGTAGGACGGTCAATTTATTTTCTGCACTTGCACTTTATGGAGATGTTGTATGATACATAGGTGGTCTGTTTTTTATCTTTGCTTCTGATATGTACTGGGCAGCTGATCTTGGTCTCCTCTGGACAATTACCTGATTTAGCACAGTCATTGTGGTGGTGGCTAGGCAATCTAATTATCCCTATTGTGGGGTCACATATGATGTGTACATTTTAATGCCTTAACACCCCCCATTATTTAGTCCTATATATGCTTTCTGGCATTTGCCCATTGGAGACTCTGGAATCAGCTCTAGTCTCAAAAAATATCATTACAATATCAGGCGCAGGATCCTCACTCCTCTGTCCTCCATATGTATACCAATCTACTATTATATAGGTCTGTGACCGTCTTTTCTTCCTCAGGAGTAGTCCGCACTATATTTTTGATGTACTGTGTCTCTTAACTTATTTTATCTGTCCTTGTTTTGCTCTTTCAATTGACTTTCATGGCAGTCCAGCCATTGTGCCGCCTCTTCTGAATCCTCAAAGAACCTTGTAGATCCCAGAGCCACCACTCTTAATTTAGCCGGAAACAGCATGGAGTATTGGATTTGCAGATTTCTGAGTCTCCTCTTGACATCCAGAAAATGTGTCCTCCTCTTCTGGACCTCTGTAGAATAGTCCGGGAAGATGGAAATTTTAGCTTAATTTATGACCAGGTCTGTATTATCACGTGATTGCCGCAATATGGTATCTCTGTCTTTAAGACCCCATTTACACGTCCGTAGTGTGTTGCGCATCCGCAACACACCTTGCCGTCAGCCCCATAGAGATGCATATACTTGTCCGCAATTGCGGACGTGTGAATGGGGCCTAAAGGGCAGTAATTTAGCAAGTATTGGTCTTGAGGGCACCCGATGAGACCTTTCTACAGCATATAGTGATGACAGTCCTTTGTCCTGAAATTTCTGATGTATCCACTTTTCTATATATTCCGTAGCATTTGCCCCTTCTGTCTTTTCCGGGACACCCGCTATTCTGATATTATTAAGGCTTGATCTATTCTCTAAATCATCCGCCTTGGCAAATAAGGCAGCAATATCTCTTGCCGTCGACTTAGTCGCCATATTGAGAGGCCTAACCTCATCTTCTATCACTGACACTCTTTTTTCTAGTTCTGAGGTTCTCTCAGTAATTTTATGCATGTCATGCCTTATCAGGGATATATCTTCCCTCAGACTACCCACTTGAATATTAAGAGCTTTAAGGGTGGTGTTACAACTGGCTATTGCCACCATGAAATCTTTAAGAGTTGGTTCCTGTTCTGTGGGGTTGTGGGGGGCTTCTTCCCCTGTGTGGATTCTCTTGATGTAGGACCCTGGTGTCCATTAACTCCCTCCCATTCTTCATCTGATGATCGCTCCTCCATATCAGAAGAGGACATTGTCGCTGTCACTGTGCACTGGGACCAGTCCCTCACCCCCTCGGACACCTTGGCAAAGCCGCTGAGTCGCGCTGCCGCGCTCCGACTCACCACCTCATGTTGGACCTTCTCCTCCTCCGCGCCGGCACCATGTTGACTGTGATCCAGTCGGTCTGGTCGTGAGCTGTTCTTCCCCCTCTTTGGCATTCTTGCGCTCATATGAGCGGTGCAGGCGAATCCCCTCTCACTTAGGGTCCATTCACACGTCCGCAAGTTGGGTCCGCATCTGTTCCGCAATTTTCTGGACCGATTCATTTTCAATGGGGCCGGAACGGACACTATGTGCTGTCTGCATCCGCATTTCCGGATCCGCAAATTCCGTTCCCAAAAAAATAGAACATGTCCGATTCTTGTCCGGACAAGAAAAGGCATTTTCTATTATAGTGCCGGCGATGTGCGGTCCGCAAATTGCGGAATGCACATTGCTGATGCGTGCCCGTGCTGCGGGCCGCAAATTGCGGCCCGCAATGCTTGGGCACCGGCCGTGGGGCAGCCACAGCGGATTGCAGACCCATTCACTTGAATGGGTCCGCGATCTGCCCGTTCCGCAAAAAGATAGGACATGTTCTATCTTTTTGCGGGACGGAAGTACGGAACGGAACCCCGCGGAAGCACTCCGTAGTGCTTCTGTAGTGTTCCGTTCCGTCATTCCATTCCGCACCGAAATGAATGGGTCCACATCCGTGATGCGGAATGGCCACGGAATGGTGCCCGTGTATTGCGGATCTGCAAATGCGGTCCGCAATACGGGCACGGGGCGCACACGTTCATGTGCAATAGGCCTTAGGCACACTTCCAAGCTTTCCTCATCCACTAGGTGTTTTTAATCAGCAGGATGTTTTAGGATGCTGACAGGAGCGCTCTGAGGTGCATCTCACTTCATGCTGCGGCAGGCCACGCCCCTAAAGGAGGTAGTTTTAAATATTTAATAAATATTTCAAGAAATTTGGAGGAGTATGTAAAACTAAATGTAGTTCCTCTTTTAAATGAATTAGGAAAGAGAAACCATATTTGAAAAAGATTACCATTATCAATGACGGGTCGAATTAATTTGATAAATATGTTTTTTCTCTTTAAGCTATTGTTCGTGTTGCAAAATGCTCCAGTTTGGTTACCAAATAACGTTTTTAGGACGATGGATAGGTTAATGGCGGAGTTTATCTGGAAAGGAGGGACATCTAGGTTAAAAAAAGAAATACTTCAGTTACCCGGTAAAGAGGGGGGTTTATCTCTTCCGAATTGGTATTTATATTTTTTGATGGCACAATTTGGACATATGAAGGAGAGAGTGATAAGTCCATTATTGAGATGGAATTTTGTGAAAATGGCATTTAAGATTAAGCAGTTTAGATTAATGGAGGTTTTAGAATCAGGTATATTGGGGAACACAAGCACTGATAATCAAATATTAATTTAATGGATCACACTTGGAGAGAAATAAAAAAAAAATGGGTATAAAATGTTATTTAAAATGCACTCCAATATGGAATACTATTAAATTGAGTGAAATTCAGAAAATTAAGCAATATGTCAATTGGGAGATTAAAGGTGCAAGTTTGTTGTGTCAAATTTTTGAGGGGCATAAATTGAAGGATTTTGAAATTTTGAGTAGGGAGTTTGGGATTAAAAAAAAGATTATTTGAAGTATTTACAAATAAGGGATGCAATTGGTTCATTAGCTGATTCAGAGAAATATAAAAAAGCCTCCTCAAAAAATATTGATCAATTTCTCAGGGATGGAAAGGTTAAACGGAATATTTCAAGGAGATATAAAATATTAATGAAATTATCACAAATAAAGATTAAAGTATTAGTTAAAGAGAAATGGAAAACAGATATTGGAAGGTTTGTCAGATGAGAAATGAGAAGATGCTTTGACTATAAGGCCTCTGGTCGCACTAAGGGCCTCACTAAGAGGTTTCCCAGTTTTTCCTTATTCATAGGTTACATCGTACACCCCTAATATTAAAAAAATGGGTTTAAGAGACACAGATAAATGTCCAAGATGTTGTGAAGTACAGAAAGGTCTAGTGCATTTAATCTGGAGATGCCCTAAGCTGTTTAGGTATTGGTTTAAAATAGCAGTTATTATTGATAAAGCTCTAGGAGTACAGATATATGGTGATCCTGTAGCTTGTATATTGGGGGGTACAATTCACTTGAGCTTGCGGAAGGCTGTGAAACAAGTACTTTGTATGCTGCTGTTCCAGGGAAGATTGCCTATTCTGAATAAATGGATTGAAAAAGACTAGCCTTCTGGGAATGAATGGAAGAAATCTGTGAATAATAATGATAAAAATGGAAAGGAAAATATATGATATAATATATGATAACAGGGGGATGGAGGATTGTACTATACAATTTTGGAATTAATGGCTCAATAATATATGTGTTTTTTTTTTTGTACCTCCTCCCTCTCTCTCCATGGGGTATGGCTTGGGTGGGATGGATTGTAGGGTTGGAAAAATATGTAATTTACTGTGGAAATGTTTTTGTTCTTATGTTGTATTTGAAAATGAATAAATAAATAATAATAATAATAAAAAAAAAGAATAGCAAAACATATGCAGTATATACAGTATTACTGCCTACAGCAGTATCACATCATGTGTGTAAGTGTCTGTGTAGAAACAGATGTTTGTGTTGTGGGTTTTTTCTAACACTAAACTTTATTAACAACATGACAACATCACTTAGAGGCAGGCAGCCATTTTATAAATCACCTACAAACAGGTAACCATGTAAATACACACAGTAATGTAGTTACTATAATAACCACAATAAAAATCATGATTCTACCACTAGTCCTATTTACGTATTACATTAATGTGTCCTGTGTGACCCAGCAGGGGAGAATAGGCGTGATAGTAGCAAGAATGGTGGTTGTAGTTGTTACTCACTCTGATTACCCTGGGCCATACAGTGATAGGAAGGGTGCACCTTTCTTCCCTTTGAGGCACCCCTTGGTTCTGGGATATCTGCTGCTTGATAGTGTTTCGGTTTGCCCTCGATGGTTATGAAATTTGAAGTGCAAGGCAGGGTCAGGGTTCTTTGGCAGCCAATGATGGTATGGAGGTGCAGTGTGATGGTGCAGGTAATAATGACACCAGGTTAACAGCAGCATGGCTCTTTACTAAAAAATCAAGTTCCGGTACATTAGGCACAGTTATCAGCATGTATGGACTAGCAGTTCTTACTCAATGTGCAATTTGCACAGCTCTCATAGGTTACATGGCTGCAAAGGTAGTTTATATGCCAAGATGTTTCTTTAAAGAAACTTTCCTCACACTGCACTTCTCTAGCTAACTTGCATAGGCATCAGGAAATAGGGGTGCAGCACTTATCTTTCATTATGGGGCAGCCCCAATGTCAGACTAAGTTCTGCACATTTTTATAGTTTGCTGGTAATGGTACTACAGATTTCCAAGGAGGTATGTAGTTTACATAGAAACATAGAAACATAGAATGTGTCGGCAGATAAGAACCATTTGACCCATCTAGTCTGCCCAATATGCTGAATACTATGAATAGCCCCTGGCCCTATCTTATATGAAGGATGGCCTTATGCCTATCCCATGCATGCTTAAACTCCTTCACTGTATTTGCAGCTACCACTTCTGCAGGAAGGCTATTCCATGCGTCCACTACTCTCTCAGTAAAGTAATTCTTCCTGATATTACTTTTAAACCTTTGCCCCTCTAATTTAAAACTATGTCCTCTTGTAGCAGTTTTTCTTCTTTTAAATATTCTCTCCTCTTTTACCGTGTTGATTCCCTTTATGTATTTAAAAGTTTCTATCATATCCCCTCTGTCTCTTCTTACTTCCAAGCTATACATGTTAAGGTCCTTTAACCTTTCCTGGTAAGTTTTGTCCTGCAATCCATGTACTAGTTTAGTAGCTCTTCTCTGAACTCTCTCCAAAGTTTCAATATCCTTCTGCAGATATGGTCTCCAGTACTGCACACAATACTCCAAATGAGGTCTCACTAGTGCTCTGTAGAGCGGCACGAGCACCTCCCTCTTTCTACTGTTAATGCCTCTCCCTATACACCCAAGCATTCTGCTGGCATTACCTGCTGCTCTATGACATTGTCTGCCCACCTTTAGGTTGTCTGATATAATGACCCCTAAATCCCTTTCCTCAGATACTGAGGTTAGTGCTGTATCACTGATTTTATATTCTGCTCTTGGGTTTTTACGCCCCAGGTGCATTATCTTGCACTTATCGACATTAAATTTTAGTTGCCAGATTTTTTACCATTCCTCTAGTTTTCCTAAATCCTTTTCCATTTGGTGTATCCCTCCAGGAACATCAACCCTGTTACAAATCTTTGTGTCATCAGCAAAAAGACACACCTTACTATTGAGGCCTTCTGCAATTTCGCTGACTATATGTATGCGCTCCAGCCGATGCTGCATCAGAGGGCTGTCATCGGCGCAGGCGCTGCATTTCAGAAGAAGAGGAGGTAATCAGCCAGAGAAAGGGCGGGCCAAATGGGTGAAAGGGGAGTTGTTGCACATGGAAATCAGCACGGGGCCTGGGCACCGGCCGTTGGAACGCCGCCCCTGGGCACCTTCAGACCCTGATTTACATATACAATAAAAGTATTTTTTAGACGAACTATGCAACTGACAACCTTATGGTAAGTAGGTTTTTAATGTGGGGACTGTTATCGACGCAATGGTGTTAGTGTGAGATAGTGCACATTTGGGGTGAAAGACTCCCTTTAAATGATTATGTGCTGGTTTTCTGAGAATACTACAGTAAAAATATTTTAATATATCTGTGTTTAATCCCTATCTCATTTAGCTACTTGACACTAACAATGTAGACGCAAACACAGGCCTATCATCCAGCCTTTTTTACAAAATAGGTTAAAATGACAATTGTAGAAACAATAGGATATTTGTTACACAAGGAGCAATGTTTCTAAGACACGTCTAGTCTTATGAAACAAAGCGGCCTTTCTCTTCTACTTTGCTGACTTGGCAATAACTGAGAATAAAATGACTGATGCTGACCAGCCAATCAGCACACAGCATGGAAAACTTAACTCGCTCCCAAGACTCTGACTCATGCTGTAAGCACTTGATATTACGACTATGTGAAAACTGTCATTGTGGTTGCAGCTTCAGGCAAAAAACCAAAGACATACATAAGGAAGGGCTAACCTAAGGGAGAATAATGTCTATGTATTGTGACACCATTGCAGGATTGGAGGGAGGTATATTTCTCCAAGATGTGCAGAACAGATGAGGGATGTTCATCAGTGAGGTAATTAAAGGGGTTGTGCCAAGTTTTCAATTATAATAACTAACTGATTGCTGGGGGCCTGACTGCTGGGCCCCCCACCAATCCCACGAACAGGGGCCCCATTCCCATGTCCTTATGGATAAGCCCTATTCATTCTCTATGGGACTGCTAAAGATAGAGCAGCACTGTACACAGCTATCTCCGATAGTTCCATAGAGAATGAATGGAGAGGCAAGGTGCACTGTCAGCCTGCCTCTCTATCAGGGCAGGGGAACGGGACCCCCATTCTCACGATCCTCGGGGATCCATGTGGTCAGACCTCCTTCCTATAGTTAGTTATCCTCTATCCTGTGGATAGGGGATAACTTGAAAACTTGGCACAACCCCTTTAATTAATTAGCACAGAAGGCAGATACTTAGAGCCAGGAGATCAGCTACCTCTCTCTGTCCAGGGACACGCAATACCTGTCCATGTAAAAGTCAAGCGTGTAAGGTCAAGGTTTCTGGAAGTGTTCTTTAGTAAGCTGGCAGGGACAAGCTCTTCAGCTGTTAGTGAGGGATGTAACTTGTAAAATAAGTGCCAGACAGGCCATGATTTATTTTGCTTCTGTTCTGTTTCATGATTGCAACTTTACTAAATAAAGCTGACTAAGTGTTGGTTTACACCGATAAGGCCTCTTTTGAACCAGCATCATTGATTTCCGTTATTTTGCTCCATTATAGGAGCATAAAAATAAAAATAATGGAAGTTCTGGATTTGTCACACACTGTAATTGACAAAAACGGAGCCAAACAGATTCCATTGACTATAATGGGATCCGTTTGTTTTCTGTCTGAGAGTCTGTTTTTTTTTTTAGCTGAGAAAAAATTCTCTGCTGTTTTTGGAGCCTCAAACACAGATGTGATCAAGTCTTAAGTTGCTGTTGGCTTAATTTAGATGAAAAAGATGTGTCCTTTAACCACAGCAAAGAGCGATCTGGAACAAGCATGTATATATGTATGTGTGTGTGCTATATATTTATATACATACTGTATACATATACAAATACATACAATTACTGACTCGTTAAATATACCTAGTCCATTGGCAAAATGGATCTTTTTCCGAATGTATTTTCTGAGACTGAAACAAATTTAGTTTTTTTTTTTTTGTTGCTTCAGTGTTTTTAGATGTTTTTATGGTATACTGAAATACAATTATAAGCTTTTCATAATTTTTTAAAATTTACTTTTATTGACAAATACATCAAGTTTATGTAAAGACTCAATAATTACAGTGTTAACCCTTCTTTTTAAAGACTTCTGCCATATGCTCTGTGCCAAATTGTGACTGATGATGACCCATTCTTCCCTTGTTGGATTTTATCACAATTTCTGTGAGCGCTACCATGAGTCCTGTTTCATGCCAACAGTAAAGCATCCTTTACTGTAGATCATTTAAATGTGGGGTTGCGTCTCATCCAAGGTAGTGGGCTCACTCACAATTTTGCCTAAGAACACTGCAATGAATAAAGAACGGTATCAGAGCATCCTCCAAGAGTAACTTCTCCCAATGTTCTAGAAGCAATCTGGTGAAGAATAATACTTTTTCCAGCATGATGGAGCACCATGTCAAGGTAAAGTGGTGGGTGAACAAAACATTGAAATTTTGGATCCATGTCAACTCCCCAGATCTCAATCCCATTGAGAACCTGTTGTCAATCCTCAAAAAGTAGATGGACAAACAAAAATACAGAAATCATGATAAACTCCAAGCAAGGATTAGGCAAACATAGGGGCCATCAGTCACAATTTGGCCCAGAAACTGATATCAGTCTCAAAACTGTTAGCCAAGACTCTACAATGAGAGAACAAAATGGCACCATGTAATAGGATGCCTTGCTTACTTTTATTCAAAGGGGTTGGGGTAAAAATTATTTGCAATGGTCTCAGAGCAGGAGGCAAAACAATAACCTCAACTTGTTGGTCATGTTACAATGCTTTCTGGTGCCATCTGGACACACTGGAAATGCCTGGAGTTGCCTGCTCAGCCAGTCGCTGGACCTGGTAAGCATTAAAGGGAATCTGTCACCATTTTTATGCTGCTCAGTTCTAACAGCTCCAGCAAAAGCCAATGAGTCTCAATATTCATGAGCTCACGACTCTCCCCCTGATTGACAGTTTTTTCCATATGAATCAGCAGCAGGTGGGCGGGGAGAGCCAGGAGCTCATGAATATGGGGACATGCAGGCACCGGTGCAAGGATTTTTGCCGCCCTAGGCAAAAGAAAAGTTTGCCGCCCCCCCCCATGTTACATCACAATGCCCCACCCATATGATCTGCCTTAATAACTAACGCGAGTGCCGCCGTGTTTACATTAAAAAGCCTGCAGGGAAAGGCTATAGACACTAGAGCCACTACATTAAGCTGCAGAGGTTCTGGGGACTATAGTGTCCCTTTAATGTGAGGTAAATTAGAGACTAGTCCCATGAATAATGTACTAGATTGCCTACTTACACCCAGATGAGGATGATGATGGGCTCTGGCTCCACTGGTCTGGTGTGGGACAGGCTCTCTGGTGGCAAAAATCAATGTTCAGGGAGAATGGGAAGCGGCTCCATTTTTTGGGGCCCTTTACACAGTTCAAGGTCTGGGCCCCAGGAGAGTATGCCCATAAGGCCCACCCATAAGTCCACCTACATGTTCCACCTATTAGTTTGTTCACAGTGGGTGAAGTGTGTAGGGGATGTGTTATGTGTTGCTGTAGAGAATCTAATGTGTGTGCTTATGGGATGTTGTGTATAGTGTATAGGGATAGCAGTGTGTGTAGGTGATGCAGTGTGTGTGCAGTGGATGCAGTGTGTGTGTGTGTAGTGGATGCAGTGTGTGTGTGTAGTGGATGCAGTGTGTGTGTGTGTAGTGGATGCAGTGTGTGTGTGGTGGATGCAGTGTGTGTGTAGTGGATGCAGTGTGTGTGTGTGTAGTGGATGCAGTGTGTGTGTGTAGTGGATGCAGTGTGTGTGTGTGTAGTGGATGCAGTGTGTGTGTGGTGGATGCAGTGTGTGTGTAGTGGATGCAGTGTGTGTGTGTAGTGGATGCAGTGTGTGTGTGTGTGTAGTGGATGCAGTGTGTGTGTAGTGGATGCAGTGTGTGTAGTGTGTGTGTGTAGTGGATGCAGTGTGTGTGTAGTGGATGCAGTGTGTGTGTGTAGTGGATGCAGTGTGTGTGTGTAGTGGATGCAGTGTGTGTGTAGTGGATGCAGTGTGTGTGTAGTGGATGCAGTGTGTGTGTAGTGGATGCAGTGTGTGTGTGTGTGTGTAGTGGATGCAGTGTGTGTGTGTAGTGGATGCTGTGTGTAGTGATGAGTGTGTGTAGTGGATGCAGCGTGTGTGTAGTGGATGCAGTGTGTGTGTAGTGGATGCAGTGTGTGTGTGTGTAGTGGATGCAGTGTGTGTGTGTAGTGGATGCAGTGTGTGTGTGTGTAGTGGATGCAGTGTGTGTGTAGTGGATGCAGTGTGTGTGTAGTGGATGCAGCGTGTGTGTAGGGGATGCAGTGTGTGTGTAGTGGATGCAGTGTGTGTGTAGGTGATGCAGTGTGTGTGTAGGTGATGCAGTATGTGTAGGTGATGCAGTGTGGGTGTGTGCAAGGGATAGAAAGAAGTTCGTGTTTGTGTATAAGGTTTGTGTTGTGTGTTTCTGAATGTGTGTACAGAGTGCGTTCTGTGAATCTGTGTTTGCATGTGTAAGGCTCCATTCACACATCCACAATTCTGTTCCGCATTTTGCGGAACGGAATTGCGGACCAATTTATTTCTATCCACACTCCCGGGGCCACACTACCATCCCACAAAAAAAATAGAACATGTCCTATTCTTGTCTGCAATTGCGGACAAGAAAAGGCATTTTCTATGAGAGTGCCGGTGATGTGCGGTCCGCAAAATGCGGAACGCACATTGCCGCTGTCCGTGTTTTGCGTATCCGCAAAACACACTTGGACGTGTGAATTGAGCCTAAGGGATGCATTGTGTTTCAGTGTGTGTAAGGGATGCAGTGTGTGATAGATGTCAATCTCTCCCCCCCCCCCAGTCACTCTCTCACCCCCCTCCCTTGTGTCACTCTTTTCCCCTTCTTGTCCCTCTCATTACTCTTATTCCCCCTAGTCACTCTCTTTCTTGCCCCCCCTTGTGTCACTCTGTTCCCTCCTGTCAGTCCTTCTGGTGTGGTGTGGCCGCCCCTTCTTGTCACTCTCATTCCCCCCTCCCCCCTTGTGTCACTCTGTCCCTCCTGTCAGTCCCTGTGGAGTAGGGCGCAGTATTAAGGCAGACAGTGTGAGCACTTACCTAGTGTCAGTCCCTGCGGAGTAGTGCTGCCGAGCTCTGTACAGTCCGCAGGTACAGAAGCATTTGTTCCCTGTACCCGGCCGGACTGAGAGGAAGTGCACACTAAGTGAGCACTTCCTGTCAGTCCGGACAGGTACAGGAAACAAAAGCTCCTGTACCTGCGGACTGTACAGAGCTCGGCAGCACTACTCCACAGGGACTGACACTAGGGAAGTGCTCACACTGTCTGCCTTAATACTGCGCCAGGGCGGGAGCCGGAGCCCCCAGCAAGAGTGCGCTCTACGCGGTGGCGTACTCTGCTTATGGGTGACGCCGGCCCTGTCCACATGCGCTGGAGCTGTTTAGCACAAGATTTTATCAAAATGGCTGGGTCAATTAAACAAAGTGACCAAGCATTTTGATAAGGGGATCTGTCACTAGTTTATGTTGCCCTTAGTTAGGACACTGATGACGGATTCCCTTTAAGTTGCCATCAATTTTAAATTCTAACAGCATCAGCACATGTCAATGAGTCCCCATATTCACGGCTCTCCCTGCCCATCTGCAATTGGCGCCTCCCCCTAGCGCCCTCTATAAGGCGACTCAGGTGTAGGAATGCCGAGCGGCATAGTGGGGCCTGAAATGTCTCTTTATGTGTCTCACGGTGCTCCTACCTGGATACTGCTGGACCCCAAGCTTTGGCTCCAAAGCAATAAATAGGGGGAATAATTGAGGGACAAAAGAATATCTTGAGTCCAGTCCTTGAGAGGAAGTTTAATGGCAGCTTTACTTCGCATAAACGTTCTCCAGAACGGTTTACAGGCTTTGTCTTGGTTCCAGCAGGCTTTAGCATGAAACTGGCAGGCAAACTCAACTCTGCTATATTTGTTTCTCTCTGACTCTGCTGTACTGACAGGCTGGCTGTATAACTCAGCTTCTTCTGTATGCTGCACTTTGTAGCCTGACTCTAGTTTATGCCAGGAAACTTTCCTCCTGTGTCCGGAGGCTTCAAGCATTGGCCTCCATGGCCATGGCATGGGCACGTCCAGCAGAGACCTGCCCCTGCACACACTTCCCCTAGCTGGGGGTAAGCTAGACTGACTAGAACTTCTTCCCCCACCCTTCCTGCAGGAAGTATTACACTCTCTCTAACTATAGCTCTGCCATATTTGCTGCCACCTGCTGGTGAACCATGCACATTACATGAACAGTTACATAACATTAGAAATGCACAGTGTGGAGGACCTGGAAAAAATGCATAAGATAACATGAGGTTAGACCAATAAAGACAGTAGAAAGGTGCAAAGGTGGTAATAACACTACTCTGGGGTGTTACAAATCTACCTCTGATTGACAGTTTTTTCTATATGAATCAGCAGCAAGTGCAGGGAGAGCCAGGAGCTCATGAATATAGGGACTCAATGGATTCACTGTTCAATATAAGATTTTTGGCTAAACGGCTGCGTCAAATAAAGAACGTGACCCAGTATTTTGCTAAGGAGACCTGTCACTAGTTTATGTTGCCCTTAGTTAGGACACCATATTACTATTGCCAGATTCCCCAGGAGAGGCAGGGGATTGGTGAGGCTAAGCTTTTTTTTATTTATTTTTTAAATACTACTGTAGGGCCTTTCTTAATTATTTCTATCCTCTGGACAACACCTTTAAAGTAGAAGTGTAATTGTGGTTTTAATCTCATATGTAGGTCACTACTACTTACTTGCTGTTTTCTTAAAGTTGGTTGTGTTACGGCACAATTAGGGTACATTCACACAACTGTATTTTCGGTTCGCTTCCTATCCACATTTTTGCGTATTGAACGCAGACCCATTCATTTCAATAAGTCAGCAAAAAGTGCGGACAGCAACCGCATGTCAACTGTGTGCAGTTACATATGTTCTATTCTTGTTCGTTTTGATGACAATAGACATTTTTTCAATGGAGCCTGCGAAAAGTGTGGGATGTACACAGTTTTCATCCGTATTTTAAGGATCTGCGATTTGCAGACCACTAAATGGATACGGTTATGTGAATGCCACCTAACAATCAGTGACTCTAGCTTGGTTGCACTGGGTGTCACATGTTCAGTCTTTTGATGAGGCCAAAAACAAGAGTAAATTCATATAGAAGTAGTAGATTTCCTAAACACTTTCTCCTTTTATGATCCACTCATGACTTTGGCTTTAACAGCTGCATAAAAAACATTAACATCCAGCAGCACCTTTATTGAGTCTAAAGCCCTCCCAAAATCCCCTCCCCCCATATACTTATGCATGCTCAGCTGAGCATGCATGTCTTCAGAGCAGGAACAAAGGTTCTGCCAGGCACCTCTGGAGCAGGTTATCTCCCCGAGAAAAAAAAGGATTAGGCATGTTGAAATCCAACAGCCCAATCCTCCCTCCACCCCCCAAACACATATTAAATGGTTGGCTGGTCCAAAGGAGGGTCTATATGGCCATTATGAGGTAGTCAAAGAACAATCGCTTGTCATTGACTCCTCTTACTTCCATGGATTACACTGCATCTTTGCTGGTACACATTGATTGTGGTGCATAACCAAAAGCCCACAAGACCTAGTTTTTGGCTTACGTGCTTCATAGATGTGCCTAAAATGAGATGTACCAAATTTTGTCACAAATTACACCCAAATTCCGTTGCAGCCACAACTGTAAGTGTGTGCCACAGTGTTTTGGTCTCTGGCAAGCTTACTGCGCTTTTATGGTCAGTGCTTTTTTTTCTTCTCAAAACCCAGCAAGCTTGAGTTATATATATTTATTTTTTTAGGGGGTGGTGAATGTATTCTTCCCATGTGGCTTCTACGGACTTCAAAACCTGAATACGCTGAAAATGCAGTATGTGAAGGAGCCCTAAAGGAAAACTTTATATCTAACATGCCTTTGGAGTTGATCCCAGCAGCAACTGTGTATATGAATCTTTTATACGAACCATATGTTTTTATACACTCAACAATTAAATTGCAACATGAAGCAGGAAAAGTTGTGAAATTATGGAAATCACAGGATCGATAGACATGTTAATGGTATGCAAATGGTAAAAAATGGAGACAAAATATTAAAAACATTTAGATTTATTCAGTATCAAGTATGCGTGCCATGCACAGAAATATATGCATTTACACACCTTGGCATGCCATCAGTGAGGTTGTTAATGGTTGTACACCTGGGTCCACAAATCATTACTAGCAGCTCCCTTTATGATTCCCGACCAATGACATCCCAGATATGCCTGATAGGAGATAAGTCTGGGGAAACTGCAAGACACGGTACCACCTTTATACCATGCAGGCTGCTCATAGTAACATGTGACCTAGCGTATTCCTGTTGGATGGCCGTACCACTGGCTCCACTACCAAATCAGTGGAACTCCGAGCTGTTAGTGTACCTGAAATAAAAACTAGAGGGGACCAGCTACTGTATATTATTGGTGAAGAGAACAGACGTCCATTCCAGCCTCCACTACCATCTTGCTGTGTATCATAGTATCCTTTGAGAGCGGTGCTGTGAGGTCAATGGAACAGCTGTAGCTGGACGTATGGTTCATATCCCAATGTTCTGCAGATGTCTTCTGAAGGTTTGTGTAGACACTGTTTGCTGGCCTAAGCTTGGGATGTGATGTGCAATGTCACTTGAACTACTGGATGCATCACTATTTGCTATTCTTCTAATCGGACGATCTGTCCGTGCAGAGATTCCTCTTTGTGCACATCTTGCTGTCACCGGGAAACACAACGTTGAACAGTGCTGACATCTCGGCTTAGGCACGTAGCGATCTGATAGACAAAGGACTACCAGTGCAAGGATTCTGTCCCTCTCATTTTGGTGCTATCTGTCACACTGACAAACAGGAAGCATTGTACATTCATCCCACACAACTTTATCCTTGATTTTCGAGGTTTCATGTGGCTACAAAAAAACTTTGCTTTCAATCTGGCTTTTAAGCCTCTCCCCAATGCCACAGATTGGAGCTAGGTGCTTGAAAATGTGATTATTGGCAGATCTTAGTGACACTAGATACTCCCTTGATTTGCATAACTTTACAGCTTGTCCTTTTCGGTGCTGCAATTTTAATGTCAAGAAGTGTGTTCCCCGCTATGGCTTATGGAATAATAGGTCATCTACTGTGAATCTTTTTTTTAAACTTATTTTTATTGAACCATATTAACACAATAAATAGCATTAATATTAACCCATATCTCCCCCAAACCCAAGTAAAACAGCCTCCATAGCGACAGACATTTCCTAACGTTTGTTGTTGTCTTGTCTTTCACACTAGCGTTTTTTGCGGATCTCTCATGGATCTGCAAAAACGCTCCAGTTACAATAATACAACCGCATGCATCCGTCATGAATGGATCCGGTTGTATTATGTCTTCTATAGCCATGACGGATCGGTCATGAACACCACTTAAAGTCAATGGGAGACGGATCCTTTTTCTATTGTGTTAGGGCTCTTTCACACTGGCGTTTTTGTTTTCCGGCATAGAGTTCCGTCCTCGGCGCTCTATGCCGGAAAAATCCTGATCAGGATCATCCCCATGCATTCTGAATGGAGAGAAATCCGTTCAGGATGCATCAGGATGTCTTCAGTTCAGGACCGGAACGTTTTTTGGATGCAGCAAATACCGCAGCATGCTGCGCTTTTTGTTCCGTCCAAAAATCCGGAACACTTGCCGCAAGGCCGGATCCGGAATTAATGCCCATTGAAAGGCATTAATCTGGATCCGGCCTTAAGCTAAACATCGTTTCGGCGCATCGCCGGATCTGACGTTTAGCTTTTTCTCAATGGTTACCATGGCAGCCAGGACGCTAAAGTCCTGGTTGCCATGGTAAAATGTAGTGGGGAGCGGGGGAACAGTATACTTACCATCCGTGCGGCTCGGGCGCTCAGAGTGACGTCAGGGCGCCCTACACGCATGGATCACGTGATCCATGCGCATGGGGTGCACTGACGTCATTCTGGAGCGCCCCGGGAGCCGCACGGACTGTAAGTATACCGCTCTTCACTACTACTATGGCAACCAGGACTTTAATAGCGTCCTGGCTGCCATAGTAACCTGAAAGCATTTCGAAGACTGATCAGGATCCTGATCAGTATTCTAATGCTTTCAGGCGACTTGCGTTCTGACGGATCCGGCGGAACGGAAGTGCATTCAAACACGCTGTAAAACGCTCAACAGATGAAAACCAATGCATCCCTATGGGAGTGGTTCACACTTGAGCGTTTTACAGCGCGTAAAAACGCGCTGTAAAACGCCCGATGCATAAGCTCGTTCAGGAGCGTTTTTTGGGGCGTTTGTCGCGCTGTTCCTCCCATAGACTTCAATGGGAACGTGCGTAAAAGGAGCGTTAAAGTGTAGATATGCCTTTTTCTATTGGTCTCCAGAATCACGAATGCGCGTATGACGCGCGTTTCCTATTTGCAAAAACGCGCTAAAATACGCTAAAAAACGCTCAGGTCTGAACCCAGGGTAAAGGTCCTAACGTGCTCCAGCTCAGTGACCTCCCTCCAGTTTCTTGTAGTTTATGGACTATTGTGAATCTTCTTCATTAGTCCCAGTGGTAAATGACTGCTACAAATGGCGTTTGCATTAGGGTACGGCCACATAGTCAGGTTGGATGCAATTTTGGAAACCAAAATAAGGAGTGGATCATAAAAGGAGAGTAAGTATAAAGTACATAGGACTTTTTTTTTTTTTTTTATTCACTGCTGATTTTGGCTTCCAAAAGTGCATCAGGAAACCTTGCTCTGTGGTCATACCCCTAGGGCTCATGCACACGAACGTATATTTTTTGTCCGTTACAAAACGGAAATGGCTCAGTGTGCATTTTATGGACAAGGATAGGACTGTTCTATTGAGGGCCAGATGTTCCGTTCTGCAAAATACAGAATGCACACGGCCAGTATCCATGTTTTGAGGATCCGTAATTTACAGGCCGCAAAACATCCAACGGTAGGGTGCATGCGCCCTTACACATATATCAATTGATGGACACACATTTCAATGATAACTTTCTGACAAAGTTGATCACAGCAGATGGACCCCACAGGATAGCAGTTGTGTGACCAGCCTGGATGAACAAGTAAGACAGCATTTTCTAATAAAGGACAACACTCCAAGGTTTTATGGCTTTAAATAATCATTTTATTCCAACCTGTCACTAGGTTTGGGTCCACTAAATCATCAAAAATCACTGAAAAAAGATACAAAACATCCTGCACGATATGTTAACTAAATATGCGGATGTACATGACAACATTTATAAGGACAACATCACGGAAAATAATGCACAATAACACAATAGATGCAAACATTATATGTGGACTAAGCCCTCACTCTGATATGATAAAATCTGAGACTCTCAGCCAATATATTTTGATCAAAACATATCTGTGCCCGCCTACCCCCTCCAAGGTGGTCTCAGTCAGGCAGGTCCCATGCTAAACCCGCACCGGTAGGCGGGCATAGATCTGATTTGATCAAAATATATTGGCTGAGAGTCTCACATTTTATCATATCAGAGTGAGGGCTTAGTCCATATATAATGTTTGCATCTATTGTGTTAGTGCATGATTTTCCGTGATGTTTTACTTATAAATGTTATCATGTACATCCACATATTTAGTTATCATATTGTGCAGGACGTTTTGTATCTTTTTCTGTGATTTTTGATAAATGTATGTGCTTGAAGGAGTTGCACCTTCAAGTGTGAATAGCTCTCCTATTATCTGGGGAGTAGCATTCTTGTGCACTTCTGCCCCACCTATCCCACATGCGACATTCATTAGGTGGCACATATAGCGGCATAGGTGGGCGTAGCGCGGGACCTGCCAGACTAAGACCACCTTGGAGCGGGTAGGCAGGCACAGATGTGTTTTGATCAAAATATATTGGCTGAGAGTCTCAGATTTGATCATATCAGAGTGAGGGCTTAGTCCACATATAATGTTTGCATCTATTGTGTTAGTGCATGATTTGCCATGATTTTTATTTATTTTTTTTGTCCACCAAATCACCACCATGTCCTGATGCAGCTTAACTTTCTAAAAATGCCCTTGTCCTAACCATCCATTCTGGAATAACATAATGAAAGAACTCATCTATTACCTGAGGTAGACAGCATTGTTGTGCAGATGAAGCCAGAGTCAGTACGTCTACCTTCACTGTCCAAGCGGCAGACGAGTGCACCACATCTGAATAGTACTGACTAATATAGCAGTTTTTCAGTCTGTCTACATTTCATAGGAAGACAGTACATTCCCTCCTCATGTTCTCTCACAAGATGTAATAACCTAGCTTGAACTTGTGTGTTTAAAAGAATGTCTAGAACCCAAGGGACTTTAGCTAGCCCAGGTGATTCAGTAGGAAAACATGTGTGGAAAGCAGAAGTAGAGCATTACAGGATGATGAGGGTGGCTCAGTTCTCTCCATACTTCAAGATCTCATCTTTGATAGAGCAGAACAGATGTGAGCTGGTGTCAGATAACATTCTCAAGCGGTTTATTAGAATGTTAGCATTGCAGTTTATTCTTTTGTCACTTGAAATTTGCAAATGTGCTCTTTGTGGTCAGCTTAAGAAACTGAGATGAGCTAGATGGCACTGTCTGTGCAGTGACACTACTCAGAAGGGGGTAGTTCTGATTTCTATATGGTCCAAATGGCTGGACTTTTACATCTTACACGGAATAAGGCTACATGCACACGACAGTATTTTTTTGCGGACCACAATTTGCGGATCCGTCTTCCGTTTTTTTTCTCATCCGCATCCGTGCCGTGTGTCCGCATTTCATTCCGTGTGGTTTCCGTGCAGCTTCCATTTTTTTTGCGGTCCGTGTTCCGTGAAAAAAACGGAAGGATGGGCATCTTAAAATTTACATATCCCCACCCAGGATCCATCTATATATCCAGCTCCTTGGATTGTTTGGTGGCCATTTTCAGTAGTGTGTTCTGGCTGCTGAGTGTGCTTTGATTCTTTGGCTTGGATTGTGCTACTTTGTGCTTTTTGGGTTGGATTTTTCCCATGGCAGAAGATTCGGAGGAAGAGGCCATAGCGTACTGGCTTTATCTTCGGCGACGAGGACAGCAGTCCCTTATGCTGGACGAGGAACCGAGGCGAAAGCGGAGATTTTGGGTCCATCCTATTATTTCCCAACGTGCGGAAAAAGGCCACTTCCATACACTCTACACTGATCTTCGGGGGATCCGGAGAAATTCTGGGCGTTCTGTCGTATGTCAGTGTCTGACTTTGATAGGTTGTTGTCGTCTCTACATACTGTCCTTACCTTTATGGACACCAATATGAGGCGCAGCATATCTCCCGAGGAACGGCTCATCGTTACGCTGAGGTAATTTTATGTGTATGTTTATACCTTCTGTCAATCTTGTTCTGTTTGGTTTTTTTTGGATTGTGTCATTTTGTTGTGTTTGCATTTTTTTTTTTTTTCTCGTCCTCCATTTTTTGTGGGCATTGTGTAATTTAAGCCATATGTTGCTTTTCGTTTTTGACCAGCAAGCATTAAACAAGCCTAATTTGAACCAGGCAATGTCGAAAATGATGTAGGCCACAACCAAATAGATATTTCATGGTCAGGGAGAGTATTTTGTGTACTATAATGAGTGTTTGATGTCTCGTCTTGCATGTTTATTTTGGAATTATTTATACCTGCTCTTTGCGTTTGTCAAAAAACCTTTTTTTTTGTGGGACAGTGTGGCTTTGAATTACGTAATTAAAGTGTCTTTTTGTTTTTACTGACATTTTTGTCTAATTTTATTCCTTACAGATTCCTTGCAACCGGGAACTCATTTGCATCCCTGCATTTTGAGTTTCTTTTGGGAACCTCAACGATATCTCGGATTGTGTGTCACACTTGTCATGTCCTCTGGTCGAGACTCCGAGAGACGGTGATGCCTCAGCCGACGGTGGAGGACTGGCTTCGGATCGCTGACGTCTTCCATGAATCGGCGCAGTTCCCGAACTGCATTGGTGCGCTGGATGGCAAACACATTCGTGTTAAGAAGCCGCCTCACTCTGGCAGCCGATTCTTCAATTATAAACAGTATTTTTCGGTAGTGCTATTGGCTTTGGCTGATAGTAATTACCGGTTTATAATGGTCGATATTGGTGCCTACGGAAGCACTTCTGATGCTCGCATCTTCAGTTCTTCCCGATTGGGTGATCGTCTTCGTGCCAACCAGCTTTCCCTTCCAGAGCCCAGAAGACTGCCTGGATATGCTGGTCCGCCGGCTCCATTTGTCATCGTGGCTGATGAAGGGTTCGCATTGACTCCACATGTTATGCGGCCCTTCCCCAGACGCGGTTTGGATGTTAGGAGGCGAGTATTCAACTACCGATTGACTCGTGCCCGTCGGTATGTTGAGTGCGCTTCGGCATACTCTGCAGCAAGTGGAGGGTGTTTCATTCATCCATACAAATGGATCCGGAGAATGCTACCCTGGTGATTCAAGCTTGTGTAGTTCTACATAACTTCATCAGGATGCACAATCCTTTCTGGGCTGTGGACCAGAGCCAATATCCCTCATCTGGCGGTGTGGGTTTGGATCTGACCCTGCATAGACGACCTGGTACAGCAGGCATTGCTGTTCGGGACATGTATGCAGACTTTTTCAGCAGCCCAGAGGGGTCGGTGCCATGGCAGCTGGACGCTATTCAGGGCAGTGTTTGATATCTTCTGGTCTTTGTATTTTTTTTTATTTTAAGATAGAGTGTATATTGAAAGTCATAGTTGAGTGTAGGGACTCGCAAGAACATGAGGACCCTTGACGTGGGCTTGTGGGCTGAGGTTTTGGGCCATTCTCTTTGTTTCTGCTCCCAACGCATATCAAGTAACATGCTTTGGATTTGGCAAAGTTTAAGTTTCTGGGTCCTCTTAGACAATGGCAGCTCTTGGATGGCCAAATGCACCTATTGTCTAAGCCAGGGAATAGCAACCTTCAGCACTCCATATGTTGTGATTCTTCAATTCCAAGCATGCTCCATTCCTTTTGAGGTGAGTACTTCGAAGAGCAAAGCAAGTATGCATGATGGGAGTTGTAGTTTGTCAACATCTGGTGTGCCGTAGGTTAGCTTCCCTGGTTTTTGCTTCAACTTTACCATTTCCAATTACCGTTTTGGTATCTGATGGGCCCCAAACCTTCTAATACCTCATGTGACCATGCTAAAAACCTGTTTTTTTGAATGTCTGCAAATATGCCTACAGTGATATATTTTTCGAACAAATAAAATTCAAAATTGCCATGTTTTACATTTGTGAATAAAATAAAGACAAATGAACACTCGTGTCATCAGATGTGGTAACCATAAATTAAAATATATTTGGAAGATATCCTCCACAAAATAATCTCTGAACAAAGGTTTCCCAAAACACCACATATACACACACAAATAAACACCCAAATTTATAAATTAAGGAGATCGCGGGTGAAGGAGGGCTGAACCCCGGATGGCCCCGCACCCACATTTTGCCCGGTAGGATCCAAAGGGGGATAGATGGGTTGCATTTGTCCTGACCCAAAGCTGCCCATAGGAGGTGGTGGGGCGTGAAATCTGGGGGGAGGTACAGATGAGCCGGCAACGTGTTGAGCTGCCAGTGTGGAGGGTTGATTGGTAATGGGTTTTGCCCAAAAAGAATATGCCTGCGCAAGTTGTCGATGTGGCAATGTATGTCGCCCGGATAACTGGAGGCGTACATTTCGATGACTGCAGAGATCGACGTCATGCAGGCATTCTGGCGTTCTGGGGCCACTCGCCGAAGCAAAGGTGACATCCCCCGCATTATCTGCTCCTCCTTTGCATCTTCTCTCTTGCGGGAGAGATAGTCAACAAACTGGGCATCCAGCACCTCCCTAGTTGCAATTCCAGAAGTTGGTGGGGCAGCTCTCCTTCGGTGGGGTCTCACTTGGGGCGGGCTCTGTTCCCCTGCACTTTGTGTGGTTTGGGCCGGTTGTGAGGCTTGGGCAGGTGGGGAGGGGTTAGGGCTGGATGCTGTGGAGAAGATTGGTGGTGTCTCATCCCCACCCAGATCAGACGGCTGCGACTCCTCCTGCTCGGGGTCCTCAAAACTGTCCACAGTCCTGTATGGATTGACAAAAAAGGCATGTTAGGAAACAATTACTGTCTTCAGCACCTTACTTTAGCCAACACCATGTCGTAAAAGTTCGGCCAGTGACATAAGGCACCAAAATCGGACAATAACAGTCAAAGCAGTGGCAGAGACATCCCCAAGCACCGGCTGACAGCCTGGAATTCAAGGGGGCCTTGAAATCATTACGCGTGCCATGGCCCATAGCAAGAGGGGTTTCATCGGTTGAAGTTGCTAACGGGCCAAGGAGCCGATGGGGCCACAAATAACCTTCTTCAACATAAAAAGACACATAGCCCTGATGAAAGGGGTTGCCAAGCTTAACTTTTGCACCAGGGCACATGAGCTGAAAGCTACACACCTCCACGTGCCCCTTGACTTCAAACACGAATCACGTGCCTTGCGCAACAAATACTACATCATATTGTATTGGGGACACCATGAAATGTGGTATGCTGAAAGATAAAGAGCATCACACAATTGTCACTGTATACGGGACGCTGCTGATGCTATTGTGGTAGAGTTTAGGAAGGGACAAAAATAGAATTCACAATACCATACCATGGAAAATGAACCAATATAGATAAGAATTTAAACATCCTGCTATCTATCACACTATATATATATTTGTCTATATTTCGATATATATCTAGATTAAACTATATAGATCTTCAAGGATTACAATTGACACATGTCCCTACGTGAAAGACGCACCCAGATATGTAAGATTGGAAGCAGTACAATAAAGGGACCAAAAGCATATTTTATGGATTGAAAGGTAGGGAATATTGTTAAAGAAACACTTACGGCCTTAGTTCCATAATGGGGGTGAGGAACCGCAATTGCTGCGTATATAAATATGGCCTTTACGCAGGCCTCCATCACCACTGCGCCCCTTCTCGGTGAGCTCCCGACGGTACTGGTCGCGGCAGCTGTTCCACCTGGTTTTTATTTGTTTCACTGTGACAAAGAACAAAAACTTTAGTTGCCAAACACCAGGTGCCTGGACTAAACACCACTATTTACCACGTTTGAAGAATGTTTTCATTGCAAAATTATATCAGAAACGTCAGGGACACAAGGGCAGGGACCCCAGACAACACTGCGGCCACCTACCTAACGCTGCCCGACCACGCCGATCCTCTCTTTCCCATTCAGCCCGCTTCAGCCTTCGGGCCACTTTTTCCCACGCAGCATCTTTTTCACTTTGTCGTGATACTGATTGGTGCGAGTGTCCCACAGCTCAGGGTGGTCCTGGACCAACGTAATCAACTTTTCGGTATCCCAGCGGGGCATTTCTCCAGACACACTTCACTGCACAGCTTGGCACACACTCCGGTCTGGTCTAAACTGGTTTTTCAACTTCCTGGCCAAGTTCACAGGTTACCAAGCAACCATCCGCAAAAAATGCGGATGCGGATGGAAAATGGAAGGCTTCAGTGTGGCATCCGTTTTTTTTGCGGACCCATTGACTTCTATGGGTCCGCAAACCGTGTTTTGCGGACAAGAATAGGACATGCCATATTTTTTTTGCGGACGTGAAATGCGGAATGCGGACGCAGACAGGCAACGGAAGTGACATCCGTTTTTTTAACGGATCCATAGAAATGAATGGGATCCGCAAAAAAAATGGAACGGAAGCCGCAAAAAAAATACTGTCGTGTCCATGTAGCCTAAGGGGTAGAAATACCAGACCAGGGAAGAGCAACCTCTGGCACTCCAGCTGCTCTAAAACCACGACTCCCAGAATTCTCTATATGCACTTCTATGGGAGTTACAAGAAAAGCAGGTATGCATGCTGAGAGTTGTAGTTTCACAGCAGCTGGAGTGACAAAGGTTGCTGACCTACATACTAGACACCCGGAAACAAACTTTAAAACAACCTTTGGAAAGGCTGTCTTTTCTTCCTCTATAGCAGCAGTCCCCAACCACCGGGCCGAGGACCAGTACCGGGCCATGGACCATCTGGAACTGGTTTGCGGGGAGCGCTGTTGGCGAGTGGCGGGGATGGGAACTATTGGTTCCTGTGCCCTACTGTTTAGCCTCATAGGCTGAAGGCCGCTAGACCTGAGGCCTATGAAGTAGTGCTAAAGTGCAGGTTGTCACAATGACATCACAACCTCCTGTGTCAGGTCAACTGCGGCATGACGACATCATGTCAGCAGAGACCCAGCGCAGACCACCTGTGCTGTAATGCAGGCAGCAGCAGGATGGAAGAATGACAGCAGGAGCGGAACGAGGTAAGTATTTTTTTATTTTATTTGGTTTATGGACACTTCTGGGGGCACTATTTGTAAAGAGGCACTACTGGGGGGCCAGTCTATATTTAAAGACACCACTACTGGGGACGGGACTATATTTAAAGAGGTCACAATTGGGGGGCAGTTTATGTAAAGAGGGTACTACTGGGGGGCATTATATGTATAGAGGCCACTGTTGGGGGCATTATATGTAAAGAGGGTACTACTGGGGGGCATTATATGTATAGAGGCCACTGTTGGGGGCATTATATGTAAAGAGGGTACTACTGGGGGGCATTATATGTATAGAGGGCACTGCTGGGGGGCATTATATGTAAAAAAGGGCACTACTGAGGGGCTTTTATGTAGAGAGGCCACTGCTGGGCGGCATTATATGTAAGAGGGCACTACTGGGGGGCATTATATGTAAGAGGGCACTACTGGGGGGCATTATATGTAAGAGGGCACTACTGGGGGGCTTTATATGTAAGAGGGCACTACTGGGGGGATTTATATGTGAAGAAGGAACTACTGAGTGGCTTTATATGTAAAGAGGGCACTACAGTTTTTTTTATATTTACATAGGGCACTACTGGTGGGACATTATATGTATAAAGGGCACTACTGGGGGGCATTATATGTAAGAGGGCACTACTGGGGGGCTTTTATGTAAAGAGGCCACTGCTGGGCGGCATTATATGTAAAAGAGCACTACTGGGGGGCATTATATGTAAGAGGGCACTACTGGGGGGCTTTATATGTAAAGAGGGAACTACTGGGTGGCTTTATATGTAAAGAAGGAACTACTGAGTGGCTTTATATGTAAAGAGGGCACTACTGGGGGGCTTTATATGTAAAGAGGGCACTACTGGGGGGCTTTATATGTAAGAGGACACTACTGAGTGGCTTTATATGTAAAGAGGGCACTACTGGGGGGCTTTATATGTAAAGAGGGCACTACAGGGGTTTTTTATATTTACATAGGGCACTACTGGTGGGGCATTATATCTACTGGGGAGTAAACAGGGATGATTACCAAGTAGGGGCATAAAAGGAGGAATCAATACTAAATAGGTGCGTTCAATTTTCCAGAAAGAAGTTGTGATCAAGAGATGTGGTCTGTGCAAGACTCAGGGGTAAACAAAGGTAAGGACCACTCCAGCCAGAGGAGACATCCCCTGTAAGTCCCTGAGTGGGGGCCTAAACGAGATTATGGTGTAGCGGTATTATCTGGCCTTTATAAGGTGTTATTATTGGCAATGTTGGCCATATTGTATTTTGTTAAGTGCGTGACTTACCTCCGCTACATCACCTTCCCCGATGACCAACCCCGCCCACCCTGGAATATGAAATTCGCTCATCCCTAATCCTAAGGATAGGTCATTAATATCAGATCAGCAGGGGTCTGACTCCCGGCACCCCTGCCAATCAGCTGTTTGAAGACAGCGCTGCCTCCTCTTCATTTTTTACCTGCTCGCCGTCACAGCCGCAGCATCTAAGCTGTCCCATTCATTTCAATGAAATGGCTCGTTCCTATAGTATACTACAGAGCCGTCCCACTGAGGTGAACACAAGAGAAAGCAACGCTGGCACGGCGTGCTTCCGCTACCACGGACCATAAGTTATGGTACATGGTAGTGGAATCCATAACGGAATTCTTAGATAACCCGAACCTTGTACGCCAAACTTAAAAACACAAGTTCGCTCAACATTATACATAGACTATCACCGTACTAGAATTTTCCCCTTTTGATAAAATCTAACTTTTTTTTTAAAATGATTAAAAACATAAAAAAAAAAAAATAAATGACGAAGTAACACAAAAATCCTGTTTTAAGATAGTGATGGTCACTGCACATCCTAAGACAATTCCCGGAAGAAGCCTTCACACGCGAAATGGCGTTGGGTGGGAGACGGCTGCAGGGTCGACATCACAGCACTTGGTATTTTGTTACCTTTTATTTTTTCTTTACTTTTGGAGCGTTTTGCAGTCTTCTATGTTTTTTGCACTATGGTGGTTTATCACTAGTGTTAGTATTTTTGTAGACTGTTCACTCCCTTTATTTTTCTTGGTGGCTGTGATTGTGGCTGACCCTGCAGCCGCCCCCCATGGTCTGTCCTCTATCTCCCTGTGGATTTTTTACCTGCTGCTTTGTACATTGTATATTTTTACCAATCTTGTTAGCATTTTGTGCATTTCAATAAAGGTATTTATGTAATTTGCTATGGAGTTGTTCAAGTGTTTTGTTGTTATTCACATCCTAAGGGTATCTTCACACTGGCGTTTTTGTTTTCCGGCATAGAGTTCTGTCGTCGGGGCTCTATACCGGAAAAGAACTGATCAGTTTTATCCCCATGTATTCTAAATGGAGAGAAATCGTTCAGGATGTCTTCAGTTTAGGACCGGAACGTTTTTTGGACGGAGAAAATATTGCAGCATGCTGCGGTTTTCTTTCCGTCCTGGGATGCGGAGCAAAACCAATGTAAGTCAATGGGGACGGATCCGTTTTCTCTGGCACATTCTGCCACAATAGAAAACGGATCCACCCTTCATTGACTTTCAATGGAGTTCAAAACGGATCCGTTTTGACAATGTTAAAAAATAGTTAAATACAAGCGGATCCGTTCAAACGGATGCATGCGATTGTATTATCTGTAACTGTAGCCTTTCTTTCTGGCATAGAGCCCCGACGACAGAACTCTATGCCGGAAAACAAAAACACCAGTGTGAAGGTACCCCAAGACGGGTATGAGGCTCATGCAAATGGCACCCAGTACCACTGTGTACCTAGTCTGTCTTAGGGTACATGCACACGTTCAGAGTATATGTGCAGAGAATCCGCACTGAAATCCGCAGGTGTTCGCAGGCAAATCCGTGCAGTCAATCCGCATCAATTGGTGCAGATTTTACTAAGTGAATGGAGAAAATCTGGTCAGGAAAAATTAAATAAATTGACATGCTGTGAATTTTAAAATCCGCACCGCAGGTCAAAATCCGCGCTGAAAAAATCTGCATCTTGTGCATTGAGAATTTCAAATTCTCATAGAATACAATGCACATGACCCACAATCCTGATGTGGAGGTGGATTTAGGCTGGCTGAATTTTGGGCAGATTATCGGGAATGAGTCGTTCCCGAAAATCTGGTCATGTAAATGTGCCGCCGATCACCTGATCATTCTTCGGGTGATCCTGTCGTTCATGCAGCCACATGAATCAAGGCTCCTGGGCAGCAGATTGTGCGCTAAACAGCGACCTGCTGCCAAGTAACAATCATTCTGTATGGGGATGAGGGACCACAATGGCGACCCCTCGTCCTCATACTGTGGAGGTGATCTCTGCATGTAAGTACCGCCGTCTCCTTCACTGACGAGCAGCCGGCTGTAACATCGTGCAGTGTAAACCCGCCTTTATCATTTATTGGGTTTTTTATGTTCTTAAAAGTTATTTTTGATGAAAAGAGGGGATGTTCTGGTACAATGCTAGCACAAGTGGAACCAATTATATTTTGTGTATGTACTGGAAAAGGCAATTTTCAAATACAAGATGTAAAAGCATCGTTTACTTGGGCGCTGCTCACACCTGCCTCAGTCTCCAGCAGGATCCTCATTTACGGATTACGCAGCTTTTGACAGAATACAGAGCTATTATTCCGGTACTGTGACTGAAACCAGATGTGAACAGCGCCTTACAAGTAACATCCTGCACTACATAAACACAGGGGGAAGACACAAAATTAAGGAGCTTTGGGCACTCCATGTGTCTCCTCTCCATCACCAAAGGAGGGTACAGCACAGAGAGCTATGGACTCCATAGTACAGCTTTGTCCAACTCCCGGCCGCTCTTTCCATACTGTTCTCTGGAGCTGCAGGTCTGGGAATGAACATGCTCCGCACTACCCACGTCTCCCTCCACAGAAACTCTCGCACCTGTCCCTTCAACATCTTCAAACCCGCTCCAGATTTTTTTTTTTTTTTTAAATCAACTTTATGAACAAGTCTCTGGGAACACACCGACAGCGGCAGTGTCTGTGGAGACGGCTGACAAGCCGCGGCGGCGTTCCCGTGACGTCACTCAGCATGGCGGCTCTGGCTGGCTTGAGGGTCCTAGCTGGCGGCGGTGGGGTGACACGAGCTGCACACGCCGCCTGGCGGCAGCTCCCCCACTCTCTGGATGGCAGGGGAAAGGGGCAGCTGCTGATGCGCGTGACCTGCGCCGCTGGGGGGCGCCAGTTCAGCTCAGAGGTGAAAAGCGAGGACGAACTGAGGGTCAGGTACCTGGAAGGAGAGGAGCAAGGTAACGGCATGACGTCACAGCCTGCGTCACTGCTCACCTGCTGTATTACGTGAGGGAAATGAGGAGTAGTCACCATGACTAGCTGCAGACTGCTTGCTCTCTGGAGTTTATGGGGATGCGCATAGTTCTCATGTGTGGGGGCTCAGCATGTAGCAGCCTCATGATAAATAATGATTTCATGTTTCCATGGCCACACTGATGCGGTTATTCTGCAGTATGGTGGGGGGCTGAATGACATGGGTGGCAGGATGTGGCTTCTGCATTATTTCCCCCTCCCCTACTCCAGTAGAATTGGGCCAGGACTGCTTCACAATGATAGTTCACCTGTCAGCCCATTCAGAAGTCCAGTCATCTTCCCTGATGTGCATTTCCTCCATTATTCCACCTGGAAACATATGATTAAATTGACAACTGGGTACTGTCAGTTGAGGTCACTATACACGCTGATGCTGTCCAGTCAGTGGTGACAGGGCCTGACACACGTGGGTTTGCCACCGGCCAAAATGTAAAAACAAAATCCTTGCATGTGAATTTCCTGTAGCTCCAGCACCAATGGTCCCAGCCCTGCGACAAACAGCTGATCAGCAGGGGTGCTGAGAGTCGGACCCCACTGATCAGATATCCTGAGGATGGGCCATCCACGTTTAACCATACCTCCCAACTTTTGAAAAGTAGGAAGAAGGACATCATGTGTAGCAAATTTATTCCACACTAGGCCACGCCTCTAACTCCGCCCAAAACATAACTAAACACCTAATCCCACCCAGTCGCCTAAATGCCCCCACATAGTAATTATTCCCCCTTTATGCCACCGCACAGTATTTATGCCCACATTGTGCCCCTTCACAGGTTATGTCCATATATGTGCCCCCTCACAGTAGTTATGACAGATATGTGCCCCTTCAGAGTATGCCCAACTGTGCCCCTTCACTGTAATATGCCCAGCTGTGCCTTCTCACAGTAATATGCCCAATTGTGCCCCTTCACAGGATTATGCCCAGAATTGTGCCCCCTTAACAGGTTATGCCCAGCTGTGCCCCCTCCCAGGATTACGCCCACCTGTGCTCTCACTGTACCAGGGCTTGACAAATTTCCTTTGAATCTAGGAGCCAGCAAAAAAAGTTAGGAGCCAGGCGGAGCCGCGTCATAAAGCTCCCAATAGATGCCCCCATAGTGCTCCTCCCCCCCACTTCTCTATAGAGCCCCCCAATAATGCATGCCAGTACATAGGGCCCCCAGTAGATGCCCCCATAGTGTTCCTACCCCTGTTTTCCATAGTGCCCCCCATAATGTGCGAGTATATAGGGCCCCCCATAATAGAGGGGAGGGCACAGGGGTCCGGAGGGGAGGGCACAGGGGTCCGGAGGGAGGGCACAGGGGTCCGGAGGAGAGGGCAGAGGGGTCCGTCTTGTCAATCCCCTTGTCATTCACTTTCTTTACCCCCCTCTTGTCATTCACTTTCCCCCTTGTCATTCACTTTCTCTCACCCCCTCTTGTCATTCACTTTCCCCCTTGTCATTCACTTTCTCCCTCACCCTCCTTGTCATTCACTTTCTCCCTCCCTCCTTGTCATTCACTTTCTCCTCCCCCTCCTTGTCATTCACTTTCTCCCTCCCCCTCCTTGTCATTCACTTTCTCCCTCCCCCCTCCTTGTCATTCACTTTCTCCTCCCCCTCCTTGTCATTCACTTTCTCCCTCCCCCTCCTTGTCATTCACTCTCTCCCTCCCCCCTCCTTGTATGGACTCCATAGTACAGCTTTGTCCAACTCCCGGCCGCTCTTTCCATACTGTTCTCTGGAGCTGCAGGTCTGGGAATGAACATGCTCCGCACTACCCACGTCTCCCTCCACAGAAACTCTCGCACCTGTCCCTTCAACATCTTCAAACCCGCTCCAGATTTTTTTTTTTAAATCAACTTTATGAACAAGTCTCTGGGAACACACCGACAGCGGCAGTGTCTGTGGAGACGGCTGACAAGCCGCGGCGGCGTTCCCGTGACGTCACTCAGCATGGCGGCTCTGGCTGGCTTGAGGGTCCTAGCTGGCGGCGGTGGGGTGACACGAGCTGCACACGCCGCCTGGCGGCAGCTCCCCACTCTCTGGATGGCAGGGGAAAGGGGCAGCTGCTGATGCGCGTGACCTGCGCCGCTGGGGGGCGCCAGTTCAGCTCAGAGGTGAAAAGCGAGGACGAACTGAGGGTCAGGTACCTGGAAGGAGAGGAGCAAGGTAACGGCATGACGTCACAGCCTGCGTCACTGCTCACCTGCTGTATTACGTGAGGGAAATGAGGAGTAGTCACCATGACTAGCTGCAGACTGCTTGCTCTCTGGAGTTTATGGGGGATGCGCATAGTTCTCATGTGTGGGGGCTCAGCATGTAGCAGCCTCATGATAAATAATGATTTCATGTTTCCATGGCCACACTGATGCGGTTATTCTGCAGTATGGTGGGGGGCTGAATGACATGGGTGGCAGGATGTGGCTTCTGCATTATTTCCCCCTCCCCTACTCCAGTAGAATTGGGCCAGGACTGCTTCACAATGATAGTTCACCTGTCAGCCCATTCAGAAGTCCAGTCATCTTCCCTGATGTGCATTTCCTCCATTATTCCACCTGGAAACATATGATTAAATTGACAACTGGGTACTGTCAGTTGAGGTCACTATACACGCTGATGCTGTCCAGTCAGTGGTGACAGGGCCTGACACACGTGGGTTTGCCACCGGCCAAAATGTAAAAAACAAAATCCTTGCATGTGAATTTCCCTGTAGCTCCAGCACCAATGGTCCCAGCCCTGCGACAAACAGCTGATCAGCAGGGGTGCTGAGAGTCGGACCCCACTGATCAGATATCCTGAGGATGGGCCATCCACGTTTAACCATACCTCCCAACTTTTGAAAAGTAGGAAGAAGGACATCATGTGTAGCAAATTTATTCCACACTAGGCCACGCCTCTAACTCCGCCCAAAACATAACTAAACACCTAATCCCACCCAGTCGCCTAAATGCCCCCACATAGTAATTATTCCCCCTTTATGCCACCGCACAGTATTTATGCCCACATTGTGCCCCTTCACAGGTTATGTCCATATATGTGCCCCCTCACAGTAGTTATGACAGATATGTGCCCCTTCAGAGTATGCCCAACTGTGCCCCTTCACTGTAATATGCCCAGCTGTGCCTTCTCACAGTAATATGCCCAATTGTGCCCCTTCACAGGATTATGCCCAGAATTGTGCCCCTTAACAGGTTATGCCCAGCTGTGCCCCTCCCAGGATTACGCCCACCTGTGCTCTCACTGTACCAGGGCTTGACAAATTTCCTTTGAATCTAGGAGCCAGCAAAAAGTTAGGAGCCAGGCGGAGCCGCGTCATAAAGCTCCCAATAGATGCCCCCATAGTGCTCCTCCCCCACTTCTCTATAGAGCCCCCAATAATGCATGCCAGTACATAGGGCCCCAGTAGATGCCCCCATAGTGTTCCTACCCTGTTTTCCATAGTGCCCCCATAATGTGCGAGTATATAGGGCCCCCATAATAGAGGGAGGGCACAGGGGTCCGGAGGGGAGGGCACAGGGGTCCGGAGGGGAGGCACAGGGGTCCGGAGGAGAGGGCAGAGGGGTCCGTCTTGTCAATCCCCTTGTCATTCACTTTCTCTACCCCCCTCTTGTCATTCACTTTCTCCCCCCCCCTTGTCATTCACTTTCTCTCACCCCCTCTTGTCATTCACTTTCTCCTCCCTTGTCATTCACTCTCTCCCTCCTTGTCATTCACTTTCTCCCTCCCCCTCCTTGTCATTCACTTTCTCCTCCCCTCCTTGTCATTCACTTTCTCCCTCCCCCTCCTTGTCATTCACTTTCTCCTCCCCCTCCTTGTCATTCACTTTCTCCCTCCCCCTCCTTGTCATTCACTTTCTCCCTCCCCCCTCCTTGTCATTCACTTTCTCCCCCTCCTTGTCATTCACTTTCTCCCCCCTCCTTGTCATTCACTTTCTCCCCTCCTGTCATCACTCCCCCTCCTTGTCATTCACTTTCTCCCTCCCCCCTCCTTGTCATTCACTTCTCTCCCCTCCTTGTCATTCACTTTCTCCCCTCCTTGTCATTCACTTTCTCTCCTCCCCCCTCCTTGTCATTCACTTTCTCCCTCCCCCCTCCTTGTCATTCACTTTCTCCTCCCCCTCCTTGTCATTCACTTTCTCCCTCCCCCTCCTTGTCATTCACTTTCTCCCTCCCCCCTCCTTGTCATTCACTTTCCTCCCTCCTCCTTGTCATTCACTTTCTCCTCCCCTCCTTGTCATTCACTTTCTCCCTCCCCCCTCCTTGTCATTCACTTTCTCCCTCCCCCCTCCTTGTCATTCACTTTCTCCCTCCCCCTCCTTGTCATTCACTTTCTCCCTCCCCCCTCCTTGTCATTCACTTTCTCCCTCCCCCCTCCTTGTCATTCACTTTCTCCTCCCCCCCTCCTTGTCATTCACTTTCTCCTTCCTCCCCCTCCTTGTCATTCACTTTCTCCTCCCCCCCTCCTTGTCATTCACTTTCTCCCTCCCCCCTCCCCTCCTTGTCATTCACTTTCTCCGGGTACAGGAGCTTTAGTTTCCTGTACCGGACGGACTGACAGGAAGTGCACACTGTGTGCGCACTCGTGTCAGTCCGTCCGGGTACAGGAGACAGATGCTCCTGTACCGTGGACCGGCTCGGCCACGCTACAATGAGGGACTGACAGGAGGGAGCGCTGAGCGCTCCTCCTGTCAGCTCCATTCTTCATGCTGTGCCCGGGCGGTGCGCCCTCATGGAGGCGCCAGCCCGGGCAGTGCTGCAGCCGCCTGAGGCTCTCTATAGAGCGCTCGGGCGGCTGCAGCATGAGGGGCCGGCGCTCCTAGTCCGCGTCGGCCCTGCGCCCGGGCACCTGAGAAACGGGCTGACAAATACCCAGGCGCCAGGACCAAATTCCTGGTCGCCATGGCGACCTGGCGCCTGGGATTTGTCGAGCCCTGCACTACAGTAATATGCCCAGTTGTGACCCCTTGCAGTAATATCCCAGGGTGTGCCCCTCACTGTAATACACCCAGTAAAGTGCCCCCTCAAAGGTAGTAAAAAAAAAAAAATAACTCCCCATACTCACCTGGTTCCCCAGCAGCAGCAGGATGATACACGGAGCTCCCTGCTGGCCCTGCCCCTGCCCAGACCTGCAGTGTGGAGCGCAGACAGGGGAGGAATGCTGGAGCAGGGAGCTGATGGACCCAGAGACAACTGCCAGAGAGCGGGAAATACCTCCGCCGTACCGGGACTGTCCCATCGGATCCGGGCGGTTGAGAGGTATGGTTTAACTCCTGGAAAACCCCTTTAATACAGCACCATAGGGCCTTACTGTACCTCTGTATGTGCCTGAGAGTTTTCTATCCAGTACTGTATGAATCTGACTGGAAAGCAATGAGGCACCTCCATGGGCATTGTACCTCCATAGGCCCCAGTTACTTTCTGAGGTTTTCCTGTCGGACACTGTATGACCCCATCAGAGGCTGGAGCGTCTCTACAGCATGGTGTGGTACGGGCACCATAGGGCGGGCTGTGTGCGCTCTGCTTTCTGCATGAGACGTCACTGCAGTCCAACATTCGCAGCGCTCCAGCAACAGTCGCCAGCCTTTGTTCTGCTGATTGGTGTGGAAGGGACTACCGAGAGTAACACACGCATGCCCTAACCAGACAAATAGCAAAAGTAACTTAGTAAATACTGTACATGAAACATCTTGTATTAAAGAGGTTATGCGGGATTTGGATATTGATGGCGTGTCATCAGGATAGGTCATCAATATCAGATCGGTGGGGTCCAACTCCTGACACCCCACCAATCAGCTGTGGTGCTCTATGAGCACTTAGCCCTCTTCCGAGGCCATGTGACGTCACGTTCATCGGTGACACAGCCTCGGCGCCTTGCAGTCCCATTCAAATAAGTTGACAGTTCAGTTATTTGGTCAGTTAGTTCCACTGGTTATGGTCCACTGGTAAATCTTTCCATTATACCTTACCTCTGTGAAGGCTTTACTGACGAATCTTGGCTCACAATAACTGATGGAAATAACTGACCAAATATCTGAAGTGTGAACATTTCAATGGGGCCTCAAAGATGTGGACAGCACACCGCGTGCTGTTTGCATCCATAGTTGCACTCTGCAGCCCTGCAAAAGAGAGAGCATTCAATCACGGACAAGAATAGGCATTTCTATCATAGGGCCGGCCATGTGAGGTTCACAAAACACTTACGGCCGTATAACTGTAGCCTAGGGATGTATCTGACCATTGCTTGCTGACTGTTTCAAGGAGTAGAAGAGTACAACCTCAATTCCAAAAAGCTGAATGCATTGATTTGAAAATCTCCTAGACCCATATTTTATCCATAATAGATCAAAGGACACATATCAGGTGTTGAAAGTGGGGCATTTTACCATTTCATCAAAAAATATCTCATTTAGATCTTGATGGCAGCAACGCATCCCAAAAATATTGGGACAGGGAAACAAAAGGCTGGAAAAGTAAATGGTACTAAGAAAAACAAATTTGCAACTAAGTCCCATGACTAGGTATAAAAGAGCGTGGTAGGCTAGTTTCACACTAGCGACAAGGAACTCCGGCAGGCTGTTCCGGTGGGTGAAATGTCACACTTTATTCGGCTGCCTCTCGGCATGTTTGCCGTGCTGCCCTCGAACTCCGGCCCGCTCCCATTATAGTGAATGGGACTGGAGCGGTAGTCCTGAGACACGAGTGCACTAGCGGATCCGACAGGCTGTTCACCCGCCAGAACAACCTGCCGGAGTTCCTTGCCGCTAGTGTTAAAATACCCTTGAGAAGCAGAGTCTCTTAGAAGCAAAGATTGACAGAGGTTCATCAATTTTCGAAAAACTGCGCTCTAAAAATTGCGGAACAACTTCAGAAAAATGTCCTCAACGTTAAACTGTGAAGACTTTGAATATCCCACTGTCTACAGTACGTAATAGCAAAAGATTCAGAGAACCTGGAGTAATGTGCGCAAGGAAGAAGACCGACGATATTGGATGCTCGTGATCTCACGGGCCCTCAGGGGTACTGCATTAAAACCCACGCATGATTATGTACTGGATATCACTGCATGGGCTCAGGAAGACCTCCAGAAATCATTGTCTCGCGAGCACAGTTCACTATGCAATCCACAAATGCTAATTAAAGCTGTATCATGCAAAGAAGAAGCCATATTGCATGTCAGCACAATCCAGAAATGCCCCGTCTTCTGTGGGCCAAGCCTCAGGGAGCAGATGATAACTCCTGGCACGTGAACCCGGCTTTCGGCCACGCTACAATGAGGGACTGACAGGAGGGAGCGCTGAGCGCTCCTCCTGTCAGCTCCATTCTTCATGCTGTGCCCGGGCGGTGCGCCCTCATGGAGGCGCCAGCCCGGGCAGTGCTGCAGCCGCCTGAGGCTCTCTATAGAGCGCTCGGGCGGCTGCAGCATGAGGGGCCGGCGCTCCTAGTCCGCGTCGGCCCTGCGCCCGGGCACCTGAGAAACGGGCTGACAAATACCCAGGCGCCAGGACCAAATTCCTGGTCGCCATGGCGACCTGGCGCCTGGGATTTGTCGAGCCCTGCACTACAGTAATATGCCCAGTTGTGACCCCTTGCAGTAATATCCCAGGGTGTGCCCCTCACTGTAATACACCCAGTAAAGTGCCCCCTCAAAGGTAGTAAAAAAAAAAAAATAACTCCCCATACTCACCTGGTTCCCCAGCAGCAGCAGGATGATACACGGAGCTCCCTGCTGGCCCTGCCCCTGCCCAGACCTGCAGTGTGGAGCGCAGACAGGGGAGGAATGCTGGAGCAGGGAGCTGATGGACCCAGAGACAACTGCCAGAGAGCGGGAAATACCTCCGCCGTACCGGGACTGTCCCATCGGATCCGGGCGGTTGAGAGGTATGGTTTAACTCCTGGAAAACCCCTTTAATACAGCACCATAGGGCCTTACTGTACCTCTGTATGTGCCTGAGAGTTTTCTATCCAGTACTGTATGAATCTGACTGGAAAGCAATGAGGCACCTCCATGGGCATTGTACCTCCATAGGCCCCAGTTACTTTCTGAGGTTTTCCTGTCGGACACTGTATGACCCCATCAGAGGCTGGAGCGTCTCTACAGCATGGTGTGGTACGGGCACCATAGGGCGGGCTGTGTGCGCTCTGCTTTCTGCATGAGACGTCACTGCAGTCCAACATTCGCAGCGCTCCAGCAACAGTCGCCAGCCTTTGTTCTGCTGATTGGTGTGGAAGGGACTACCGAGAGTAACACACGCATGCCCTAACCAGACAAATAGCAAAAGTAACTTAGTAAATACTGTACATGAAACATCTTGTATTAAAGAGGTTATGCGGGATTTGGATATTGATGGCGTGTCATCAGGATAGGTCATCAATATCAGATCGGTGGGGGTCCAACTCCTGACACCCCACCAATCAGCTGTGGTGCTCTATGAGCACTTAGCCCTCTTCCGAGGCCATGTGACGTCACGTTCATCGGTGACACAGCCTCGGCGCCTTGCAGTCCCATTCAAATAAGTTGACAGTTCAGTTATTTGGTCAGTTAGTTCCACTGGTTATGGTCCACTGGTAAATCTTTCCATTATACCTTACCTCTGTGAAGGCTTTACGACGAATCTTGGCTCACAATAACTGATGGAAATAACTGACCAAATATCTGAAGTGTGAACATTTCAATGGGGCCTCAAAAGATGTGGACAGCACACCGCGTGCTGTTTGCATCCATAGTTGCACTCTGCAGCCCTGCAAAAAGAGAGAGCATTCAATCACGGACAAGAATAGGCATTTCTATCATAGGGCCGGCCATGTGAGGTTCACAAAACACTTACGGCCGTATAACTGTAGCCTAGGGATGTATCTGACCATTGCTTGCTGACTGTTTCCAAGGAGTAGAAGAGTACAACCTCAATTCCAAAAAAGCTGAATGCATTGATTTGAAAATCTCCTAGACCCATATTTTATCCATAATAGATCAAAGGACACATATCAGGTGTTGAAAGTGGGGCATTTTACCATTTCATCAAAAAAATATCTCATTTAGATCTTGATGGCAGCAACGCATCCCAAAAATATTGGGACAGGGGAAACAAAAGGCTGGAAAAGTAAATGGTACTAAGAAAAACAAATTTGCAACTAAGTCCCATGACTAGGTATAAAAAGAGCGTGGTAGGCTAGTTTCACACTAGCGACAAGGAACTCCGGCAGGCTGTTCCGGTGGGTGAAATGTCACACTTTTATTCCGGCTGCCTCTCGGCATGTTTGCCGTGCTGCCCCCGGAACTCCGGCCCGCTCCCATTATAGTGAATGGGACTGGAGCGGTAGTCCTGGGGCACGAGTGCACTAGCGGATCCGACAGGCTGTTCACCCGCCAGAACAACCTGCCGGAGTTCCTTGCCGCTAGTGTTAAAATACCCTTTGAGAAGCAGAGTCTCTTAGAAGCAAAGATTGACAGAGGTTCATCAATTTTCGAAAAACTGCGTCTAAAAATTGCGGAACAACTTCAGAAAAATGTCCTCAACGTTAAACTGTGAAGACTTTGAATATCCCACTGTCTACAGTACGTAATAGCAAAAGATTCAGAGAACCTGGAGTAATGTGCGCAAGGAAGAAGACCGACGATATTGGATGCTCGTGATCTACGGGCCCTCAGGGGGTACTGCATTAAAACCCACGCATGATTATGTACTGGATATCACTGCATGGGCTCAGGAAGACCTCCAGAAATCATTGTCTGCGAGCACAGTTCACTATGCAATCCACAAATGCTAATTAAAGCTGTATCATGCAAAGAAGAAGCCATATTGCATGTCAGCACAATCCAGAAATGCCCCCGTCTTCTGTGGGCCAAGCCTCATTTAAAATGGACTGAGGCAAAATAGAAAACTGTTCTGTGGTCAGATGAATCAAAGTTTGATCTTTTTGAAAACTGTGGACTCAAGAGGAGAGGGACCATCCAGCTTGTTATCAGCACACAGTTAAACCTGCATTGATGGTATGAGATTGTATTATGGCCTATGGTGTGGTCAGCTTACACATTGGGAGAGGCACTATCCATGCTGAACAGTAGACAGAGGTTTTAGAACAACATAGGCTCCCCTCCAGATGTCTCTTTCAGGGAAGGTCTTGCATATTTCAGCAAGATAATGTAAACCACATACTGCATCCATCGCAACAGCATGGCTTCACAGAAGAAGAGTCTGGGTGCTCAACTGGTCCTTCTGCAGTCCAGACCTTTCACCAGTAGAAATCATCCAGAGGAAGACCCAGGTCTGTTGAGCAGTTAGAGTCCTACATCAGACAAGAATGAGACAACATTCTTCTCCAATACTCCAGCTATTGGTCTCCTCACTTCCCAGATGTTTACAGACTGTTGATAGAAGAAGAGAGGATGTCACACAAGGGTAGACGTGGTCCTGGCCCAACTATTTTGAGACGCATTGCTGTCATCAAGTTCTAAATGGTAAAATGTCTCTTTGCACATCTGATATATGTTCTATGAATAAAATCTGCGTCTATGAGATTTGCATTTTGCTTTATTAACATTTTACAGTGTCCCAATTGTGGTCCCAATTGTGGTTGTAAAAGCAGCTCTCAGCTATTGAGAGAGGCTTGGTAAGAACATGAAGCAAATGCTTGTGCTGTAAGGCTATGTTCACACTGCCATCGTGGACACTGTTGGTTGGATGAATATGGCAGAGGTTTGTGTGAGCTCAGCCTAAAGGCCCTTTGACATAGGCCGAGGATCGGGACAGCTATTGGGAACGAATGTTTGCATGAACTTGTTCCCAATAATTGACCTGTGTACATGTGCTGCCAATGAAAAAACGCTCCCTTGTCAGGTGATCACATCGTTCATGTTGGCAGCGCACAACCGTGTAGGCCAAATGAATAATAACAATCATTCATTCCCCTTTCACTTTGCATTGGCCCATGTAAAAGGCATTTTAAAAGATTGCTGACTGAGGCCTCTTTCACACTAGCGTTGTTTCTTTCCGTCCTAGAGTTCCGTCCTCAGGGCTCTAGGACGGAAGGAGACTGATCAGGATAATCCTAATGCATTCTGAATGGAGAGCAATCCGTTCAGGATGCATCAGGATGTCATCCGTTCAGTATGTGAACGTTTTTTGGATGTTGACAAAAGCGCAGCATGCTGCGGATTTGTCTCCATCCAAAAAGCCAGAAGACATGCCGCAATGCCGGATCCGGAATGAATGCCCATTGAAGAGCATTATTCCGGATCCGGCATTAAGCTAAACGTTGATTCGGCGCATCGCATGCGCAGCAGCCGTTCCGATCGGCGCCCCAGTGTAAGCTGGGGCTCCGATCGGTTACCATGGCAGCCAGGACGCTACTGGAGTCCTGGCTGCCATGGTAAGTACAACGCAGCAGTGTACTTACCTGCGCTGCGGCCACCGGGCGCTCCATTATGACATCACAGGTCCGGGCGGCGCATTGATCTATGCGCCACCCGGACCTGTGACGTCATTAAGGAGCGCCCGGCGGCTGCAGCGCAGGTAAGTACACCGCTGCTGAGTACCATGGCAGCCAGGACTCCAGTAGCGTCCTGGCTGCCATGGTAACAGTGAAAGCATGTTGAAGACTGATCAGTATCCTGATCAGTCTTCAAATGCTATCAGTTCACTTGCGTTCTGACGGATCCGGCGGGATGGAAGTGCCCGCCGGATCCTCAGAACGCAAGTGTGAAAGAGCCCTGACTTGTATTTTGTTAATCGGCATGTCTTTGTCTGAAAAGTGGTCATAGGTCTGGAGCAGCTTCTGTCGTTATGATACAGAAAAGCTGTCTAGTAACAACTTATGAACACAAATATTTGCTTCCCACAGTTGGACAAACCTTACTAGAAACCCAGTAAAACAAGTAATTTGATATTGGCTCTCCAGTCATATATTCGTTTAGACTGGGTTCACATTGGCACTTTTATTTCTGTTCTACTCCATTATAGAAACAGAATGAAATAACAAGCGCTGGAGCCATCAATTGACGGAAACAAGCAGGCTCTATTGACTTTAATGTTAGCTGTCAGGTTTCTTTTAGGCTGGGAACACACCTAGGCGTTTCTGAATCGCGCGTATTACGTATGTCCTGAGACGTAATAAAAATAAGGACTCACACACAACCGTATTTTTCTTCCATCTGCTATCTGCATTTTTTGTAGCTACCACACTGACCCATTCATTTCTAAGAGGCCATCCCTGTGACCATTCCTCAAACTAGAGCAGGTTCTGTTCCTGTCCATACTGCAGACGAGACTTGGTAGGAGTGAGAAAGTTTGGAATGCACATGGAAGAAGAAGTCTATGGACTGAAATGTGGACACAGCCATGTGCATGAAGTAAAAAATGGTACATGTATCCAAGTCCAGGGATGTATACACAAACCTATATTAACATATATGATACAGAATTAACTGTTATTACCTGTATGTATTACTGTATTATTTGCGTTATAAGACGCACCTGATTAGAAGACGCACATAGGTTATACAGGAGGAAAATTAGAACATTTTGTTTTCATCAGACCTCAGTTCAGACCCCCAAATCAGACCACTAATCTTGATCAGACCTCAGATTGGACTCCCCCCAATCTTCATCAGACCTCAGTTCAACCCCCCTCCAATCATTATCTGACCCCGAATCTTTATTAGACCTCAGATCAGACCCCCAATTTGTGTCAGACCCCCCCCCCCCAATCAGATTCCTAATCTGTATCAGACCTCAGATCAGACCCACTAATCTTTATTAGACCTCAGACCCCCAATCTGTATCAGACTCCCCCCAATCAGACCCCTACTCTGTATCCAATCTCAGATCAGACCCCCCCCAGTCTTTGTAAGATCTCAGACTCCCAATCTGTATCACCCCCCCCCCCCCCACCATCCTCACCTAACCTCAGATGAAACATAAAATATGTAAATGACTCTGGATGGCGCGCTCTTCCTGCACTCACCGGTCCCTGGCTGTCTGCCGGCCCTGAGCTGCACTGTGACCTGACCCAGAGAGCAACATTTTATCATGATATTTACAGCAAAGTCAATGACGTAACACTTAAAGTCCATTCACACGTCCGCAATTCTGTTCCGCATTTTGCGGACCTATTAGTTTCAATGGGGACAGACGATGTCCCGGCCGGGTCCGCATTTGCGGATCCGCACTTTCGGGTCCGCAATCGCGTTCCCGAAAAAAATAGAATATGTCCCATTCTTGTCCGCAATTGCGGACAAGAAAAGGCATTTTCTATGTAGTGCTGGCGATGTGCGGTCCGCAAAACACACACGGACGTGTGAATGGACCCTTAAAATGTAAAAAAAAGCCAGTGGCGGAAGTGCTGTTTTTTTTAATACATTCCCCCAGAAAGAGTTAAGTTAAAAGTTTAGTGAGTTATTTGTACTCCAGATCTGTGCCATTAAAAATTTCAACTTGTCTCACAAAAAACAGGCCCTCATGTGGCTACATTAATGGAAAAATTAAAAAGTTATAGCTCTTGGAATGCAACGATGAATGAAATGAAAAAAACAGTGTGAAGTGCAAAATGACACGTGGCAGTGGTTGTGACATTTGCTCTCTGACGTCTTTGAATATTGACATGACTGGTTTACCACATGAGTGGTAAAAGCAATGTATTTATACATGAACATATTTAAAGGGCATTTGTTATTTTTGTTATTCTTGGATTTTTTTTGTGTTTGTTTTAGAGTGAACCTGTCATATTGAAAATGCAGTGCACTCTGACGACAAAATGTTATAGAGCAGATTGATATATATAGCGTTATAGGAAATTTTCATTATATCTTGATTTAAAGAGGACTTTTCATCACTTTTGCAAAACTCTAATTAGGGTGTTACCTTATAGGTCGGCCCCCACTGATGCCATGGCTGTTTTTTTTTTTTTTTCTTCAAAAGACTCCCCTGTTCGTCTGCTGTGGCCCCCCGTTGATTTTGGCGCTTTGAATTATAATGAGGAGTATCGGAACAATGAGGAGCAGACTCCAATGGCAGCGCAGAGCGCCACAGCCAGGGAGGTTTTATTTCTAATTGGCTGTCACGCTCTGTGCTGCGATTGGACAGCGCTACAGCCAGGGAGATAGAGACGCCCATTGAGAAACCCTGGCATCTCCTCCTCCCTGTTCCGATGGTAGTAATTAGCATACCGAGTGGAGAAAATAACGGGGGGCACAGCGGGCAAACAGAGCGGCGCCCAGGAATAATAGTAAGCACTATAGGATCCCTGCTTTCTGCCCTACCTAACGTGCTACTTACCGTATTTTTCACCCCATAAGACACACTTTTTTTCCCCAAAAAATGGGGGGAAAATGCCCCTGCGTCTTATGGGGCGAATGCTCACATTTTACATCGCAGACTGCGATGTATGAGCGGGGTGGGACTGGGAGGAGGAGCTGGGGGCCGGCAATTGCGGCGTGGCCGGTGCGTTCACTACTCTGGCTCCGTCGTTCCAGTGCGGCCTTATGCAAATATAAAATGTCTCATTAAATTATGAACGGATCCGGTTGTATTATCTGTAACATTTTTTATTGTGTCTGAGAAAACGGATCCATCCCCATTGATTTGCATTGTGGGTTAGACCAGATCCATTTTGCTCCGCATCCCAGGACGGAAGGCAAACCGCAGCATGCTGCGGTTTGCTCTCCGGTAGGAGAATGGAACGGAATGCATTTTGGAGCATTCTGTGCTGTTCAATTACGTTGTGACCCATTTGATAAGTGGCTTGCTGTCACAAGGCACATGTCATTGTATAGGTCTCCAAATAGTGTGATTTCTCATATGCCAGCTTGATGCAGTTTTTGAAGCCCAAACCAGGAGCGAATTAAAAAAAGAGAGAGAGAATCTTTCTGTATAATTCTCCTGCCTTTACTATCCACTCATTGATTTGGCTTCAAAAACAGCATAAAAAAAAGAATTAAACATCACGTGTGAAGACACCCTCACTGATACAAAGGCATTTGTGCATACTGCAAGGGAGAGATAGCATTATATTGTGTGGCAATTCCTAATAAGACATGCACACGCTGGTCGTCATGATAAGACGGGATCGGTGATATATGTTGCATCACCGGGGACCCCACTACAGAGACTTTCCACCCATCCTCTGTTCTTGCTCACCCACACAGCGGTTCTATGTGTGCTGTGCCTCTCCATGCAATCTACATCCGTTTTTCAGTTTTATGTTTTTTTCTAGGAATTGAAGGACTAGCTTAGAAAAAAGTTTCAGCCGTTCTTGCTGCTCTGTCGCCCCACTGATTCTATGATCTTGGCTGTGATCATGTGATCTCCCCACTGGCTGCAGACTCTTCCACTGACGCCTGACGGATGTGCCATTGTTTCTTCCTGTTCAGCTGCATAATGTACATGCGCACAGGACCTCAGCGAAAGAGCCCACAGCCAGTCAGTCAAATGATCACAGCTGAGATTGAAAAATCAGTGTCATGACGTAAAGTTTAACTGTCATATTTTTTTTTACTTGCTAGTTTATTAGAGCTAGGCCGGTATACATGAGTTAGGCCACTTTCACACTTGCATTGTTATTCCGGTATTGAGATCCAGCAGAGGATCTCAATACCGGAATTAAACGGATCCATTTTGATTTTGCACATCAGGATGCATCCGTTCTATCAGGATGCGGTTGTGTGAAATCAAAACGGGAAAAACGGATCCTTCACAAAATACATTGTAAGTCATTGGGTGATGGATCTGTTTTTTTAGGCTCCTAAAAAAACGGATCTGTCACAATTGACTTACAGTGTTTTCAGTGCTGGATCTTTTTTTTTCCCCATTTTTATAATCGGACACAAAACCACAGCTTGCAGCGGTTTTGTGTCTAGTCACAAAACGGAACACTGCCGCAACAGAAGACCTCCTGATGTATCCAGAACGGATCTCTTTCTATTCAGAATTCATTAGGACTAAACGAGAATGTTTTTTCCGGCATTGAGGTTCTCTGCTGGATCTCAATACCGGAAAATAACAACGCAAGTGTGAAAGTAGCCTTAGTCTGTCAATGTTTGTCAAAATATCTGTAGTTACCTTATAATAACAGCTTTCATTAAAGGGGTTATTCAGTATCTACAACACCCCCCCATGTGCCGGGCCCCTCCGTGGAAATATACTTACCCCGCTCCCCTCTCCCTGCGTGGCTCCTGGTCCCCGCACCACCTCTGATGTTTCTCCTCGTGCATCCGATAAAAACATCCGGTGTCGGGGGGAAGCAGCCATTGGCAGGCAGGGATGGAGATGAGCCTCCCTAGCGTTACCCGCGATGCTAGGGAGGCTCATCCCCGCCTGCCATTGGCTGCTTCCCCCCCACCCCGTCCCCCGACACCGGATGTTTTCATCGACGCACGAGGAGAAGCAGCAGGGGCAGTGCGGGAGCCAGGACAGGGAGTGGGGTAAGTATATTCCCATGGAGGGGCCTGGCACATGGGGGGGGGGGGCGCTGTTGTAGATACTGGATAACCCCTTTAATGTCCCCTGTCCCTTAAAAGACCGTTGCTAGGGCTTTTCTGTCTTCCCCTTAGTGTAAACAGATGACAGTGGGATCCTTCACACTGCATGCCTGCATTAGGCCTTAGAGCGAGGAGGCGTGAGCTGCTGGCTACAGCAAGTGTGTATGTGTGAAGTGAGGGAAGACCGTTTTAGCCTCAGAGAACAGTCATGGGAGCCATCTTGAGAAGATCCTCAAATTGTAGGGTTTAAAACAGCCGTAACTAGGGGAAAAACTCAAGGAAAACAGTGGTATGTGAAGAAACTAAAGATTGTTTTATGCCTAATGCAGCAGCAGGAATATATGCTAAAATATATATATATTTTTTTATCAAAACAAGATAGTTAGACTTTAAAGGTAAGTACTGCTGGAACACTGTTCCTTCCACAGCAGTACTGCTGGAGTACTAACTCAGACAGGCTATCTAGACCTGCACCAGGTTTATCACAGTGGGTCAGGCTGAACGGCAAATCTGGTGCAGGGACAGACACTTTTCTCTTACTCTTGGCTTACTTTGAGGCAGACGGAGCTCACTTCAAGAGGTGAGTGCCTCTGTTTTTATATGTTTTACAATAATTTCCAAAGTCAATTCATTTTGGCATGGGGGTCCTACAACCCCTTAACCTTATTTGCAAGATCTATTTACAGCATTTTAAGGCCAAGTTCAGACTTCAGTTATTTGGTCAGTTACGGTACTTCCAGCAGTTATTGTGCCAAAACCAGGTGTGGGTCAAAAACACTGAACAGGAGCAAATCTTGCCATTATACGTTATCTCTGAGTAGGCTTCATTGCTGGTGAACTGATGGAAATAACTGACCAAATAACTGAACTCAGCCTAACGGTTCATGCACACGAACGTTGTTTGGAGTATAGACTCTTTCACTTCAATGGGGCCGCAAAATATGCAGACAGCACTCCGTTCCGTGGGACCGCAAAAAAATAAATAGAACATGTCCTATTGTTGTCCGTTTCGCAGACAAGAATAGGCATTTATATTATGGGTGACCCGTTCCATTCCAAGTCTATTCTGTTGAAGACTGAAAAACAGGTCACGTTTGTGTGCATGAGCCCTAACATGTATCTGTGTATGAAGAAGTAATAGAGGATGGGGCACTCTTACACAAGGGATAGCAGGGATAAAATGTAAAACAATATTTAATACATTAATACATAGTAGAGATAAAAAGATACATATAATGTCAAATATACAAATAATAAAGTGGTAAAGTGCACGTGCAGTAGTAGCGGGAGCCTAATCGGTAAATAGGGTCCAAACAACTTTCTGATAGAAAAACTCTCCGAGAGTGTACAGTAGCAGAAGGAGACTGAGAATGTGCCAGTATTAGTAGATGTCGCCTACAGAATTAATAACTGTTCCTCATCTCTAGTGGGTAACTGTCCAAAATAATCCACATGAACCATTAAAAACTCGGACTGCGTCCCGTTCTTCAAATAAATAAATGGTGCGGCGTCCCGCTAAAAATGTGGTAAAGAATCGCGATTCAAAAATGTAGTTATCCACTGGGTGGATCTTACCGGTGGTATACAGTCTATTACTCCATGTGATGTTCCGATCTCACCAGCGTGCAGCTTGGGGAGTAGTATCCTCCGTACCTCACTTGGCGTTGCACGTGCGGGGCTCGCGTGTGGAAGGGCTCCCGATTATGCCAACGTCATCTGGAGGGTTCAGGGGTCACAATGGATAGTTGTTACTCGTCTTCCGGTAAGGTGGAAAGAAATCCTTAGTATTGGATTCAATATCTCATGGGATAAAAACCAAACGCGTTTCGGGGTATATAAGGATTAAAAGCACCCCTTCATCACTGAAGTTGCACCAAACACTACACTAACCCCCCCCCCACCCCCCCTCACCTATTAACCCCTTGATCACCCCATCTAGACCCCCTGATCACCCCCCTGTCATTGATCACACCCCTTTATGTGTCCATATGTGTTTTGCGGATCCGTGGATTCACGGATCCGTGGATCTGATCCGCAGATCCGATCCGCGGATCCGATCCGCAGATCCTCAAAACACGGACACCGGCAATGTGCTTTCCACATTTTGCAGATCCGCACATTGCCAGAACTATATAGAAAATGCTTTTTCTTGTCCGCAATTGCGGACAAGAATAGGGACATGTTCTATATTTTTGCGGAACGGAAGTGCAGACTCCGGAATCGCGGATCCGTAATTCCGATCCGAGCGGGACAAAGTCTGTCCCCATAGAAATGAATGGGTCCGCAATTCCGCTCCGCAAACAGAATTGCGGACGGTGAATGGGGCATAAGGGTCCCTTATCACTGCCAGTTAGTTAGCTACTTGTTAGATAGCTAGCGCCCAGCCCACCGCACCGCAGTCACTGATTTGGCAGAGATTTTTTCATCCACATTGACCGATGCGAATGAAAAATCTGTGCTCATTCTTATTTTTTTCAGCGCAGAGGCTGAACGGAAAAATCTCATTACCCGTATGCTCAATATACGGAGAATCGCAGAAACTCCTAATGCTGGCCATACGTGTAATGATTGCGGAGACCCTCAAATGCCAGGACAGTATAAATACCCCACATGTGACCCCATTTTAGAAAGAAGACACCCCAAGGTATTCCGTGAGGGGTATGGTGAGTTCATGCAAAATTTTATTTTTTGTCACAAGTTAGTGGAATATGAGACTTTGTAAAAAAAAAATAAAATAAAATCAATTTCCGCTAACTTGTGCCAAATTTTTCTTTTTCTGTGAACTCGCCATACCCCTCACAGAATACCTTGGGGTGTCTTCTTTCCACAATGGGGTCACATGTGGGGTATTTATACTGCCCTGGCATTTTAGGGGTCCTAAAGCGTGAGAATCCAAATGCGTAAAAATGGCCTGTGAAATCCTAAATCGCTGTAAACGACAACTTTTTAAATTTTTTTATTCAAAGTTGTCAATTTACAGAGATATTTCTCTCACCCAGCATGGGTATATGTAAAAATACACCCCAAAACACATTGCCCTACTTCTCCTGAGTACGGCGATGCCACATGTGTGACACTTTTTTGCAGCCAAGATGCGCAAAGGGGCCCAAATTCCAACGAGTACCTTTTAGGAGGGCATTTTTACGCATTTTTCTTCTCACGCTTTAGGGCCCCTAAAATGCCAGGGGCAGTATAAATACCCCACATGTGACCCCATTTTGGAAAGAAGACACCCCAAGGTATTCGCTGAGGGGCATAATGAGTCCATGAAAATTAAACTTTTGTCAAAAGTTAGCGGAAAGGGAGACTTTGTGAGAAAAAACAATAAAAATCAATTTCCACTAACTTGTGCCAAAAAAATCTTCTATGAACTCGCCATGCCCTAATTGAATACCTTGGGGTGTCTTCTTTCCAAAATGGGGTCACATGTGGTATTTCTACTGCCCTGGCATCTTAGGGCCCTAAAGCGTGAGAAGAAAAATGCGTAAAAATGCCCTCCTAAAGGTACTCATTGGACTTGGGCCCTTTGCGCATCTTGGCTGCAAAGTGTCACTCATGTGGTATCGCGTATCAGGAGAAGTAGGGCATGTGCTTGGGGTGTATTTACATATACCCATGCTGGGTGAGAGAAATATCTCTGTAAATTGACAACTTTGAATAAAAATGTAAAAAGTTGTCGTTTACAGCGATATTTCTCACACGGACAAGCATGGGTATATGTAAAAATACACCCCAAAGCACATTGCCCTACTTCTCCTGAGTACGGCGATACCACATGAGTGACACTTTTTTGCAGCCTGGGTGCGCAAAGGGGCCCTAAAACCAATGAGTACCTTTAGGATTTCACAGGCCATTTTTACGCATTTGGATTCTCACACTTTAGGGGCCCCTAAAATGCCAGGTGAGTATAAATACCTCACATGTGACCCCATTTTGGAAAGAAGACACCCCAAGGTATTCCGTGAGGGGCATGGTGAGTCCACAGAATTTTTATTTTTTGGCACAAGTCAGCGGAAATTTTTATTTTTTTTTATTTTTATTTTGTTTTTTACAAAGTCTCATATTCCACTAACTTGTGACAAAAAATAAAATTTTACATGAACTCGCCATGCCCCTCACGGAATACCTTGGGGTGTCTTCTTTCCAAAATGAGGGTCACATGGGGTATTTATGCTGTCCTGGCATTTTAGGGGCCCCTAAAGCGTGAGAAGAAGTCTGGAATCCAAATGCGTAAAAATGCCCTGTGAATTCTAAAGGTACTCATTGATTTAGGCCCTTGCTACCCAGGCTGCAAAAGTGGCACACATGTGTATCGCCAGTACTCAGGAGAGAAGGCAATGTAGTTTTGGGGTGTATTTACATATACCATACTGTGTGAGAAATATCTCTGTAAACGACAACTTTTAATTTTTTTATACAAAGTTGACAATTTACAGAGATATTTCTCTCACCCAACATGGGTATATGTAAAAATACACCCCAAAACACATTGCCCTACTTCTCCTGAGTACGGCGATACCACATAAGTGAGACTTTTTGCAGCCTGTGTGCGCAAAGAGCCCAAATTCCAACGAGTACCTTTAGGTTTTACATGGCGGCTCACAATTTAGCCCCGCCCAAAATGCCAGAACAGTAAACACACCCCACAAATGACCCCATTTCGGAAAGTAGACACCCCAATGTATTCACTGAGGGACATAGTGAGTCCGTCTGAGATTTTTATTTTTTTTGCCAGAAGTTATCAGAAATTGAAACTTTTTTTTTTTTTCTCAGAAAGTGTCATTTTCCGCTAACTTGTGAAAAAAAATGAAATGATACATGAACTCACCATGCCCCTCCGCGAATACTTTGGGGTGTCTTTTTTCTAAAATGGTGTGATTTTGGGGGTATTTATACTTTCCTGGCATTCTAGCACCTGAAGAAACATGACAGGTGCTCAGAAAGTCAGAGCTGCTTCAAAATGCCGAAATTCACTTTTTTGCACCATAGTTTGTAAACGCTTATAACTTTTACCCAAACCAATAAATATACACTTATTGGACTTTTTTTATCAAAGACATGTAGAACAATAAATTTAGAGAAAAATTTATATAGAAATGTAGTTTTTTTTGAAAAATTTTACAACAGAAAGTGAAAAATGTCATTTTTTTGCAAAAATTTCGGTCATTTTTGATTAATAGCAAAAAAAGTAAAAATGTCAGCAGCAATGAAATACCACCAAATGAAAGCTCTATTAGTGAGAAGAAAAGGACGTAAAATTCATTTGGGTGGTAAGTTGTATGACGGAGCAATAAACGGTGAAAGTAGTGTAGTGCGGAATTGTAAAAAGTGGCCTGGTCATTAAGGGTGTTTAAGCTAGGGGGGCTGAAGTGGTTAAAACTGTCAGCATCTTATTTAAATGTTAGAGTATTTACAGTGTATTTACAGAAATAATCTGCATGACAAGATAAGCAACATCAATGCATTACATTACTTATCTTGCCCTGATACAATAGCTTACCATACACCTTAGATTGCAGTCGGCTGAATGCTCATTCAGCTGAGAGCTGTTCCTCCTGATCCACAATAGACATGTACACTCAGTATTCTCAGTGCATGCATGTATGAATGAGCATACATGTGTATTCCTCTTTCTCAGTAGAGAAAGGGGAAAAAGTAGTTGGCAGACACCTCATGTGGTTTCCAATCTTCCACGAGTACAAAGGATCCAACAGCCTGACCCTTCTGTCTCTGACATTTGCCACTAGTGTTAGAACACCAGCTTATTAGATGGTCAGCCGGTCCTGCCAGTATTGCCGGGTTCAGCCAACATTTATATTATGTCTATGGCCACTTAAAGGCCTCATGCACACGGCGTGGACCGTGGTATCCCGGCCTGGAATCCAGCTGACAGCAGGAGCGCACAGCGTCATTGGTTGCTATGACGCCGTGCGCTTCATGCCGCCGCTGGACTACAGTAATAGACCTGTACGAGTGTATTACTGTAGTCCAGCGGCGGCATGAAGCGCACAGCGTCATAGCAACCAATGATGCTGTACGCTCCTGCTGTCAGCTGGATTTCAGGCCAGGATACCATGGTCCGCGCACAGCCATGTGCATGAGGCCTAAAGGCCACTTTAAAGGGTAGGGGATAAGTGTCTGATTAGCAGGGGTCCACACTGGCTTGAATAGATGCATGCACACCGACACTCTATTATACGTTATGGGACTGCTGCAGAAAGCCAAGTATTTGTGGGGCCCCAGCAGTCTGATCCCTGGTGGTTTGACCTGTGGATAGGGGATAAGTGTTTGTCGTGGGATGAACCCTTTAAGCTACAGCCTGTATTATATAGTTCAGAGCTGTATTCAGAGTTTGGCAGGCTTCATAGCTCACATCTCCTAGTATTCCTTGCTGGCTTACTTCCCACATGCCCAAACCTTTGTTCTTTCGTCAATCAGTGAAAGTAGCCTAAGGGTACTTTCACACTAGCGGCATAGCTATCCGGCAGGCTGTTCCGGTGGGTGAATAGCCCGCCGGATCCGCCATGCCGCAAGTACCCACGTGCTGCCACTCCGTCCCCATTGACTATAATGGGGCGGGGGGTGGAGCTACAGCGCAGCACGGCAAAGTCAGACCTGCAGTACTTTTAGTCCGGCGATCACTGCTGTGCACTGCCGTGCTGTGCTGTAGCTCCGCCCCTGCCCCATTATAGTTAATGGGGACGGAGCGGCAGCACACGGGTACTTGCGGCATGGTGGATCTGACAGGCTGTTCACCTGCCGGATAGCTATGCCGCTAGTGTGAAAGTACCCTAATACAGTTAAAAAAGACATAAGTCCATCAAGTTCAACCAAGGGATAGCGGAGGATGTGAATCCCAGAAGGAAGTGGGACTCAGATTTCTACACATTTCTATAAGCATTAATGTCATTTACTTTTAAGAATTCATCTAAACCCTTTTTAAAACTGTCCACTGTTCCTGCTGTGACCACAATATCTGTCGTCAAAATAGTCATTCTTGCACTTTTGATATCCCCAGCATCCTAGTATCATCCAGGTTATTTAATGTCCGTGTTTGGTAGCAGTGGTTTCCACTGGAATAGAGCAGCATTGCAATTCCTTGTACAATGGGTGTTCAGTAGCGCCACTGTGAAGGAGACATGTTGTTAAACGGGCACCTTCATTTTCAGGATCAGTCACTCTCCTGAAAATACAAGCTTCATCAAGACCATAACTAATTAGAATGAGTTTTATATTAATATGATATCTGATGCTGACTCCCCGCATTGCCATCATCTAGATATTTTTTTCTGATAAGTGAACGTAGTAGATGTTGGTCAGTTATTTCCCATGCATCATTTCTCAATAGCATGAATTTCATCCAGTCAGTGGCATTCATCTTGTCTGTTAAGATGATATAATTCATGAAAGAAATGTTTCTTCTCTGGGAGTGTTGAGTAGCTGACTCATTTGGTCTGCATTCCCGAGCTCCACACTCTGTCCGCTTTTGGAGAGTGATGACACATTTTTCTACATGAGTGATATCTTCTCCGTTGACTAACATAATTTCATAATGCATTCTACAGTGTTGATAAATATCCTGATTAAAGCCTCATTCACACGTCCGTGTTTTGGTCAGTGTTTTCCATAAGTGATTGTGAGCCCAAACCAGGACTGGAGCCTCCACAGACATAATATATAAGGAAAAGATCTGCTCCTGTTCAGGAATAAGAGCCGCACTTGGTTTTGGCTCAAAATCACTGAGGGAAATCATTGATCAAAACGCTGACGTTTGAATAAGGCATAAGTCGGAGCCTCTTGCTTCGTCCAGTGCAGGCAGTGACCTATTTTTTTTTATTAGGTGATCATGTTTTAAAAAGAGGAGAAGACTTTCCTTTGTGTGTCCTCTGTTTATGATCTGTCTCTGACTTAGGCCTCTTTCACACGGGCGTCATGTTTGACGCCCGGATAAGAGGCGGGTGCGTTGCGGGAATATGCGCGATTTTTCCACGCAGGTGCAAACGTTTGTAATGCGTTTTGCACGCGCGTGTGAAAAATCGCTATGTTTGGTACCCAGACCCGAAGCCGGACTTCATCACTGAAGTCCGGTTTCGGGTTGAGTATTCTGGAGAATTTATTATTTTCCCTTATAACATGGTTATAAGGGAAAATAATAGCATTCTCACTACAGAATGCTGTGTAAAATGAAGATGAAGGAGTTAAAAATAATAAAAGTTAACTTACTTTAGCCACTTGATCACGTAGTTGCGATCTGTCTTCTCTCTTCAAGCTTCAGCTACCAGCTAAAGGACCTGTGATGACGTCACATCACATGGTCCAATCACATGGTACATCTTACCATCTGCATTTTGCAGATCCGCACATTGCCAGAACTATATAGAAATTACCTTTTCTTGTCCACAATTGCGGACAAGAATAGGACATGTTCTATATTTTTGCGGAACGGAAGTGCAGACCCGGAAGCGTGGATCCGTAATTCCGGATCCGAGCAGGACAAAGTCTGTCCCCATAGAAATGAATGGGTCCGCAATTCCATTCCGCAAACAGAATTTCGGACGTGTGAATGGGGCATAAGGGTCCCTTATCACCGCCAGTTAGTTAGCTACTTGTTAGGTAGCTAGCGCCCAGCCCACCGCACCGCAGTCACTGATTTTGGCAGAGATTTTTTCATCCACATTGATCGATGCGAATGAAAAAATCTGTGCCGTTCATTTTTTTTTTTTTTCAGCCCAGAAGCTGAACGGAAAAAAAAATCTCATTACCCGTGTGCTCAATATACGGAGAATCGCAGAAACTCCTAATGCTGGCCATACGTGTAATGATTGCGGAGACCCTCAAATGCCAGGGCAGTATAAATACCCCACATGTGACCCCATTTTAGAAAGAAGACTCCCCAAGGTATTCCGTGAGGGGTATGGTGAGTTCATGGAAAATTTTATTCTTTGTCACAAGTTAGTGGAATATGAGACTTGGTAAAAAAATAAAAAAAAAATATCAATTTCCGCTAACTTGTGCCAAATTTTTTTTTTCTGTGAACTTTCCATGCCCCTCACGGAATACCTTGGTGTGTCTTCTTTCCAAAATGGGGTCACATGTGGGGTATTTATACTGCCCTGGCATTTTAGGGGTCCTAAAGCGTGAGAATCCAAATGCGTAAAAATGCCCTGTGAAATCCTAAAGGTACTCATGGGAATTTGGGCCCCTTTGCGCATCTTGGCTGCAAAAAAGTGTCACTCATGTGGTATCGCCGTACTCAGGAGAAGTAGGGCAATGTGTTTTGGGTGTATTTTTACATATAACCATGCTGGGTGTGAGAAATATTGCTGTAAACGACAACTTTTTAAATTTTTTTATACAAAGTTGTCAGTTTACAGAGATATTTCTCTCACCCAGCATGGGTGTATGTAAAAATACACCCCAAAACACATTGCCCTACTTCTCCTGAGTACGGCGATACCACATGAGTGACACTTTTTTGCAGCCAAGATGCGCAAAGGGGCCCAAATTCCAAGGAGTACCTTTAGCTTTTACAGGGCTGCTCACAATTTAGCCCCACCCAAAATGCCAGAACAGTACAAACACCCCACAAATGACCCCATTTTGGAAAGAAGACACCCCAAGGTATTAGCTGAGGGGCATAGTGAGTCCGTTTTTTTTGCCAGAAGTTAGCAGAAATGGAAACTTTATTATTATTATTTTTCCTCAGAAAGTGCCATATTCCGCTAACTTGTGAAAAAAAATGAAATGATACATGAACTCACCATACCCCTCCGCGAATACTTTGGGGTGTCTTCTTTCTAAAATGGTGTCATTTGGGGGGTATTTATACCATCCTGACATTCTAGCACCTGAAGAAACATGACAGGCGCTCAGAAAGTCAGAGCTGCTTCAAAATGCCGAAATTCACTTTTTTGCACCATAGTTTGTAAACGCTATAACTTTCACCCAAACCAATAAATATACACTGATTGGATTTTTTTTTTTATCAAAGACATGTAGAACAATATCGTTATAGAAAAATTTATATAGAATTGTATTTTTTTTAAAATTTTACAACAGAAAGTAAAAATGTCAGCAGCAATGAAATACCACCAAATGAAAGCTCTATTAGTGAGAAGAAAAGGAGGTAAAATTCATTTGGGTGGTAAGTTGCATGACGGAGCAATAAACGGGTAAAGTAGTGTAGTGCAGAATTGTAAAAAGTGGCCTGGTCATTAAGGGGGTTTAAGCTAGGGGGGCTGAGGTGGTTAATTAGGATCATATGGGGTCATTTATCAAACTGGTGAAAAGTAGAACTGGCTTAGTTGTCCATAGAAACCAATCAGATTCTACCTTTCATTTTTGACTGCTCCTTTGGAAAATGAAAGGTGGGATCTGATTGGTTGCTATGGGCAACTAAGCCAGTTCTAATTTACACCAGTTTGATAAATTACCCCAATAGTTTGTATAGCGGGATGGAAATTATATGCAACATAATTCCCAATACTTGCATGCAAACGTTTGGTGCATTCCTACAGTTTTTGCATTTTGTTAATAGATGCAACATTGATTTGTGTTATATTTATGAAGTCCTTACTTCTTACAGTATTTTAAACTGTGTATTATTTATCAATTTTTGACATAAAATGAGGTTATAATTTTATACATAGTATGCTGTGGCTCTTTGCTGTGTACAGGTTTAATGCATTTTGTTACCGATATTACATGGCCACTGTTTCCATGTCTTTAAAGGGATTCTGTCACCTCTGATAACACAAATTTAGCTTTTAAACCAGCCATGCTCCACAGATTACCTTGAATCAGCTTTGCTTTTCTGTAATGTAATCCGTCCAGTAGTTTTGTAGAAAAACGACTTTTAAAAATATGCTAATTAATACTGAAGGTGTCCAGAGGGGCGTTATCTTCTACTTTGGGTGCCCAGTAACGCCCGCCTGCAGTGCCCAAAACCGGCTCCTTACTCACCAAAAAACACCTTCCTCCTGAATCCCTAACCGCCCACAGCGCCTCATCCCTCTTCTCCCCCTCCCTGACGGCCGAGCGAAGTCTCGCGCAGACACAGTACCCACTGAGGGCTGCGCCAATGCGATAAGTAGGAGACTGAGGGAAGAGCGAGCAGGTTTTGGGCACTGCAGGGGGGCGTTACTGAGCACACAAAGTAGAAGATTACGCCCCTCTGGGCACCTTCACGATTAATTAGCATATTTATAAATGTCGTTTTTTTCAGCAAAACTACTGGACAGATTACATTACAGAAAAGCAAAGCTGATTCAAGGTAATCTGTGGAGCATGACTGGTTTAAAAGCTAAATTTGTGTTATCAGAGGTGACAGAATCCCTTTAAGAACACAGGCTCTGGTTGATGTATACAGTTGTGGTACATATGAGCTTTGCACACCTCAATATATATTTTTTACATTGCCTTTATGTGTAACCCTCTGCTTGAATGTAAGTTTTAGGCCGAAATATTTGTTTTGATGCATTTTTAAAAATAATTTTATTTATTTATATACATATATAGCGCTGACATATTCCGCAGCGCTTTACAGACATTATCATTGCTTGCTGTTCTCAGTGGGGCTCACAATCTACGTTCCCTATCATTATGTCTCTGGAGTATGGGAGGAGTACCCGGAGGAAACCCACACAAACACGGGGAGAACATACAAACTCCATGCAGATGTTGTCCTTGGTTGGATTCGAACCTAGGACTCCAGCGCCACAATGAGCCACCGTTCTGCCCATGTTTGTCACAAAGTTACATGAAGGTGGGCATGGATGTCAACAGTCTGTCAGGTTCTCTGCTTTCAGGACATTTGGGAATCTGGTTTTTGGGGATCACTTACTTTTCAAGGACTGCAATCTTTTTTTTTTTTTTGGTTGCTTTTTATTTTTTTTATTTTCATTTTTTATTTCCAATGTAAAACCAGATTTTTGGTCTTTCCAGTTCTAGTAATTTTATGAAGATATGTGCAATTTGTTTGTATGAGCTCTTTAGCTCTTTACTTGTTGAAATTGTATTGTTAGAAAGTGTGGTCTATATAACTTTCAGCGTCAGTCAAACTTTTACCAACTAATATCAACCTTTATGCAATTTTTGATGAAAAATTACACTTTGATGCAAAGTTAAATGAAGGTGTCTGTGTGCCATTTTGACAATGTGATTGTGGGGGATTTTTTTTTAATTCATAATTTAGGTTTTATTGGTAAATGTCAAAACTGCGAAAACTGGTGCAAAATGTCTAAACACCCCAGGGAATGAAAGGGTTAATGGATTATTGCCAATTGGACCTGTGTTTTTGGAGGGGGTCCCAAGGTTTGGCGAACAGTGAAAACATTGAGGCATATCCTTGCGATACGGCATAACATTCATAGTTGGGAAAGTCCCTTTAATGATGTTTTCAAGTATTGGTATTATAATGTAATATCTGGGAGCTGCAGTAAAATACCTGACCCAGACCACCCATTATAAAAGAGTAAATGGGAATTCACCCTCTGAGGGCTTATATGTGACCATACACATGTGACGCATGGAGCTGGGGTTTAAACCTGCACCTTTGTAAGGCTACTTTCACACTGGCGTTTCTATTTTCCGGTATTGAGATCCGTCATAGGAAAACGCTTCCGTACAAAACGTAACTGTACAGAACAGAATGCTCCAAAATGCATTCCGTTCCGTTTAGTGCTGCGGTTTTCTTTCCGTCATGGGATGCAGAGCAAAAGGGATCCGCCATGGCCCACAATACAAGTCAGTGGGAACGGATCCATTTTCTCTGACACAATAGAAAACGGATCCGTCCCCCTTTGACTTTCAATGGAGTTCATGACGGATCCATCTTGGCAATGTTGAAGATAATACAACCGGATCCGTTCATAATTGATACAGATGGCTGTATTATCAATAATGGAAGCGTTTGTGCTGAGCCCTGCCGGATCTAGCAAAAACGCTACTGTGAAAGTAGCCTAAATGTAAACTGCTCCTGAGTATACAAAAATAAAATACAAAAAAAGGAAAAAGAATACGCCATAGCTGCCCCATTTATGCGAGTCTATGCATATGAAGATGACCGCCAAAAATTAGGGAACCCAATTTAATAATTTATTTTTACGTCAGTTTGCAAATTTAAAGTGTAACCCGTTAGTGACCACCCACACACCTTTTTACGGTGGCCACTTACTGGCCTTAAAGTAGTCTAAGCACTGCTCGGGTCTGCCATGCAGTGAAGAGTGGGGGCTTGGCCAGGCTCCTGCTCTAATGGCCCATAGCAGCAGAAGCACCAGTCTGTTCAACCTCTTAGATGGCGCCGTCAGTAGCGACCGCAGCATCTAATTGGTTTTGAGAGTGGGAGCTCCTTCTGTCTCTCTTTGGCACATGGCGAATGAGAGCTGTTTGGGGAGGTTGCGGTGTCCTTGCTGCTCACCAAGCACAGTGCCATACCTTTGATAGCGGCTGTGCTTTGTATCGCATCTCATCCCATGCACTTGAATAGGGCTGAGCTGCGCCTAGGTCATGTGACCGCTGAACGTGACGTCACATGGCATATACTAAGAGGCCTCTTCACACAGATGATCCCGGAGTCAGACCCCCGCCAATCTCATACCCCGAGAATAGGTCATCAATATGATAATTCCAGAAACCTGTGAATTAAAGGATTCTTTATTCTCTAATTACAATGAGCGTGCGGGATAATGAGCGCATCCTGACATAAGAACAAGCTCTTGAGTGGAAATACATCAGCGTATTGCACCTGTATGCGTGCGTTTTACCAGTAGACCAGTCAGTAATACATAGTCAATCACTGGAGTTGTCAGGCTTGTTATTGTGTACTTGCTGGAGCCCCCCGCAGAGCGGTGAGTCACGGCGAGTACACGTAGTAATCCCGTCTTTAATGTTCTGTTCTGCACAGCTCTGCCATGGCGTAGGTAATGTCAAAGGTATTAATGCGTGTCGTAGTCAGTGCTGCCGCTCCAGAAGGAATTTGATATAAAAAGAAGCGTTACCGTAGCAACAAGAGCATTGCTATTTATACCAAATATTCAGCTACTCGATTATGTATTTAGCCTTTGTCCATTCTGTCCTGGCTCTGGTGTAGGAAGGAGCTGTACAGTGTGCACAGAACACAGCAGTCCGGCACATTGTAATCCCTGCCAGAAAAAGCAGCATAGGCTGAAATCAAGCTGCTGGGTGGATGACAATTAAAATGCCACCAGTGTCCGATTGGCATAGGTTAAATGAATATGACTCCTGGGCACTGTAAGAAATATTCAGATAAAACGGGATTAGTTCCCATCAAGGAAAGCTGCAGATAACGCTCCCTGAGAGAGAGCTTTTGGTAAGGTTTGCATGACCTTTTGGTTATAATCTTCATTTTGGCATAAAATGTATGATACTTATGTGAGCTATTAAAACGGTCTTGTGGATGAAGCATCTTAAGAACTGTCTGCGTGTAGAAACTGTACTGTCACAAGTGCTTGCATGGACCCTGAATGCAAGTGACAGGATGGGGATCAGTGTCTAATCAGGTTGGAGCTCACCAATCACAAGTCAGCTTCCCATTTTAGCAGATACAAGTGCTTAGGAAGAGTTTGAGGGTAAGGTAGTAAGTCGCTTGTAGATGTTCGAAATCAGGCCCAAGGGCACATAAGGGCACATTTATTAAAACGCCAGTCTTAACAAAGCCCCATAGCTGGCGGAGGATCTGCCGAAGTTATGAAGAGGATTCCGAGCGGTCTTATGTTTAGACTATTTTCTACACCTGAAACAGCCGTTTAAAGGAAATGTGTCATCAGAAAATAACATATTTATAAAGAAGTTTTGATGATGATACTTTTAATTTTCTATGCCACTCCCTATATTTAAAAAAATGCATAATTTTTTTTCGCACTGGCCACTAAGCCTAATAATGGTCTGTACAGATCACTTTACTGCTGTTATCTGCTTATCTGTCATCCTAATTCTGCCTGTAATGATATCACCTCTGTGCATAGATAAGACAAGATCCACCATTCACAATAGGTAACTATTAAGGCTTATTTATTCTTTCTAGGGCTGCAGCTATCGAGTATTTTAGTAATGAAGTATTCTATCGAATAATCCAATGATTAAGCTAGTACTCTAATAAGAGAAAACTAATTAAAAGAACATTTTAAATAAAAACTTTTCAGCCCGTTGCCATCAGTCGCTCCCCCCAGTGCCATCGGTTCCCCCTCCCTTGTGCCATCAGTTCTCCCTCCAGTCCCATTAGTTCCTCCCCCAGTGCCACCAGCTCCCCCTCCAATGCCACCAGCTCCCCCTCCAATGCCACCAGCTCCCCTCCAATGCCACCAGCTCTTCCTCCAATGCCACCAGCTCTTCCTCCAATGCCACCAGCTCCTCCCCCAATGCCACCAGCTCCCCCCAGTGACACCAGCTTCCCCATGTCATCAGTTGCTTCCCCTCCCAGTGCCATCAGGTCCCCCTCCAGTGCTACCAGCTGCCCCCACTGCCATCAGTTCCCCTACTCCCCCCTCCTAGCCATCAGTGCCCAGCCACAGCACCAGTAATCTAAAATACTTACTTTTCCTGTAGTGATGCTGCTGACACTCCACAGAGCTTCCATCCTCTTCTTCACGCGCTGCACTGGGACCCCTGACATTACACAGCATCAAGTCATAGTGCGCGCTTACACGCACAATATCCTGATGATGTTTGTATGCCAGGATCCAGTGCAGCGCTGTGTGGGCAGGCTGGTGACCGAGGAGCATGCACTCAGTGGTCAGATGGCACAAACGAATCATCTATTCAAAAAATTTGTATTGAGGAATTTATTTGTATCGAGTCAATTGATTAATTCGAGTAATCGTTTCAGCCCCAATTCTTTCCTTATACAATGGCCTCGGCACAGGATCACAGATCATGCCTAGAAAACTCACCCATAGAAGTCAATAGGGTCCCCTCCTAACCATTGTGTCTATGGACCATGGGGCTGCCATGAAGTAATATTATTAACGCTTTGTAAATGCTGTTAATAACAGCCCAGGCAAGATGGCCGCCCCCATAATAATGTTCAGGAAATAGAATAAAAAATCTGTAATCAGAAAATAAAACCAGATTATAAAAAAAAAGGAGATCAGCTACTATCCGATTTTAACTGGCAGATAAAGTTTTGGTGACGCATTTCCTTTAAGCAGTTTTCAGACTTTCACATTCTCAAATCTAACCCAATATAATTTCTTTTTACTTCACTAGGAATTGTGGTGCTTGGGATAAATCGGCCGCATGCGAAAAATGCTATCAGTAAAGGTCTGGTGAAGTCGGTAAGTGAGGAATTCTTTATCAGATCTGTTCATGAAGTCGTCCAAAATTCTCTGCCTCCATCTATAATCATGGTTTACATCATTTTCATCATGTCAGGTCTCATCCACATCAAATTCCTTCTGATTGCCCTTGTTATGCTCATATTAACTATGAGACTTGGGAGTGGGGTCATTTATCAAACAGTCTTCGACGTCTTCCCGCTCACGTCAATACTAAAAAAGTGGGCGTGACGTGGGGGGGCGGCAGGCCCGTCTCATTTACCATTTTCTGCGAATGGTCTAAATGTAAGACAGCAAGGAAGTTGTCTTACATTTAGAAGCGGCGGTGGATCTGCCAAAGTTATTAATAGGCTAGCGCCTCTACATAACTCCGGCGGATCCACCGCCAGGTATAGGAGTTACTAAGACCAGCGTCTAAAACGCCGGTATTAATAAACGTGCTCCTTGGATGTAAAAGGTTTTCTGTACACAGTCTCCTGGGGATGTGGTTATTGCATAGAAACGACTTCTATGGCAGCCAGGTACCCACCATATCTGAGCCTAGGTTTGAGCCTTCCCTGGTGGTCACCTAGGTACAGGGTCTATGTAGTTCAATGTTTTGTATGCGTGGAATCCGATACAAGATGGGACATTTAGCTTCTTCATTCAAATTTCATATCCGTCGTGGCTGTATGGGAGACAACACAGACTCCCACTGAAAACCGTAAAAAGGCATTGTGAGCATGCTTGAAAAAAGAAAGTAACTATATAACGATGAAGAGATAAACAATTAAAATGAGTGATAGTTTACAAGAATACCCATCAGGCTGGGCATCAGAGACATAGGGGCACAATAGCAGAACACTATATTTATCTTTGCGCCGCCTATAGTTTCTGTCCCAAAAACAATGTCAATGTCAGTGTCAATGTGCTGTATATTAAATTAGCACATAGTTAGCAGAAAAAAAGGGGGTTATGCAGCAGCACTCTGCAAACACAAATAATGTACAACAACGCCATAGAAAACATTCTGGTGCTAATGCTACCTTAGTTTTGCAAATGAGATGCTTGGCAAATTATTTTGTGCTAATTTAATATACAGCACATTGACACATTGTTTTTGGGACAGAAACTATAGGTGGTGCAAAGATATATATATATATGTGTTCTGGTATTGTGCCCCCGTGTCTCTGATGCCCAGCCTGATGGGTATTCATGCTTTTAATAAGCTAAAAGGATTAGGCTAAATTCACATCAGCGTTGTGTTTTAACTTTTCTGTTCTGGAGCGGAAAAACTGAAAAAAAAAAATATAAACTGAGTATCAATTTCGTCAGGTTTCAGATATTAGCACAGTGAAAAATAACTGAAACCTGATGGAACAGACATAAACTGATGCTCAAAATAACCCATTCAAACAAATGGGGATGAAAGCGCCTCAGTTTCTTCCTTTTTCTTCTGTTACTCTGATGGAACAGAAATATGGACACCGCAGTGCTAATGTGAACTTAGCCTTATGGAGGGAATTGGGATTTAACAGCTAGTCATGTCGCACTGTCTCTGACTGCACTGCTTATAAATCTGAATCCCTATTATGTGGAAGACGGGGATTTATTTGACATCGATTAGCAAAATGTATCTTTTTAACCCTATAATCATATCCGGAGGACAGACCAAGGAAGACGGTAGGGAGAGGTTTCGAGAAACAAAAACATGCAGGAGCTTTTTTGTCTTCTTACTTCATGGACAAACAGCAAATCTGACATTTACTGTTAGGCCTCTTTCACACGGGCGTCATGTTTTTCCCGCGCGGGTGCAAACGTTTGTAACGCGTTTTGCACGCGCGTGAGAAAAAACGCCATGTTTGGTACCCAACCCGAAGCCGGACTTCATCACTGAAGTCCGGTTTCGGGTCTTCTGGAGAATTGATTATTTCCCCTTATAACATGGTTATAAGGGGAAATAATAGCATTCTTAATAAAGAATGCATAGTAAAATGAAGTGGAGGGGGTTAAAAATAATAAAAGTTAACTTACCTTAGCCACTTTATTGCGTAGTTGCGATCTGTCCTCTCTTTCCCAGCATCATCTAACATCTACAGGACCTGTGATGACGTTACATCACATGGTCCAATCACATGATCCATCTTACCATGGTGATGGACCATGTGATTGGACCATGTGATGTGACGTCATCACAGGTCCTGTAGATCTTAGATGATGCTGGGAAAGAGAGGAGAGAAAGCGACTACGCGATCAAGTGGCTAAGGTAAGTTAACTTTTATTATTTTTAACCCCTTCCTCTTCATTTAACAATGCATTCTTTATTAAGAATGCTATTATTTCCCCTTATAACCATGTTATAAGGGGAAATAATAGAGATCGGGTCCCGTTGCTAAGCAACCATGCGGGAAAATCGCAACGCATCCGCAATTTTCCTGCAGCCCCATTCACTTCTATGGGGCCTGCGTTGCGCGAAAAACGCACAATATAGAGCATGCTGCGATTTTCACGCAACGCAGAAGTGATGCGTGAAAATCACCGCTCATGTGCACAGCCCCATAGAAATGAATGGGTCCGGATTCAGTGCGGGTGCAATGCATCCTCCTCACGCATTGCACCCGCGCGGAAAACTCGCCCGTGTGAAAGGGGCCTTAGGCCCCTTTCACACGAGCGAGTTTTCCGCGCGGGTGCAATTCGTGACGTGAACGCATAGAACCCGCACTGAATCCTGACCCATTCATTTAAATGGGTCTGTGTACATGAGCGTTTTTTTTCACGCATCACTTTTGCGTTTGCGTGAAAATCACAGCATGTTCTATATTCTGCGTTTTTCACGCAAGCAAGTGCGGGTGCGTTGCGTTTTTCACTGATGGTTGCTAGGAGATGTTGTTTGTAACCTTCAGTTTTTTATCACGCGCGTGAAAAACGCATCAAAACGCATTGCACCCGCGCGGAAAAAACTGAACAACTGAACGCAATCGCAGGCAAAACTGAATGGCTTTGCCTGTGAAATCGCACAGTTTTCACTGAACGCATCCGCAACGCATCCGGACCTAATCCGGACATGCTCGTGTGAAAGAGGCCTTAGAGTTGGTAAAAGAAAGATTTAAAAGACCCTTCCCAGCCACTCTTTGTCAGTGTTTTACGATCACTATCTGGGGAAAGACTTAGGGCTCATGCACACGAACGTGTCTGCTATATATGGGCACCGACCGTGTGTGCTCGGTATTACGGATGTGGACCCATTCCCTTCAATGGGTCTGCAATCTGCAAGATAAGGAGCGCTGCAGAGGCAGTTAGCAGAAGCCCACTGAAGCACTATGGAGCACTTCCGTGGGATGGTCCATGCCTGCGCACTTCAAAAAAATAGACTGAATCTTGTGGATCATGGACCCATTCAAGTGAATGAGTCTGCATCTGCAAACGGCAGACACACAGCCGGTGCCCATGCATTGAGAGCCACTATTTGCAGTCCTGAGCACTGGCACGTTTGTGTGCATTAGCCCTCACTGGCACCCCTACAGGTACGCCCACATGAAAATGAAACGCAGTGGATTTGCTGCAGTTAATTTTCGTGCAGCAGATCTGCTGCACTTTACAGTACCAGCAAAGTGGATGAGATTTTAAGAAATAAATCTGCTGCGTAAATTGACCTTCAGTGTAGATTCTAAATCTTCAGCTTGACAGTTGGTGTAGATCCCCACAGTGGATTTCACAATTTGCAATGCAAAGGTTGATTTCCATGGCAAAATCTGGGTCAAAATCCGCACGAGTTACATTTTGATGTGGATTTTGTGATATATTTTACTGTGGATTTCACCCGTTGCATGTCACCTTCTTTGTGGAGTTGCTTGTGCAGTTCTGATAATCTCACCGGAGCACCACGGCCTCTTCCAACAGCTGATTGGCAGGGGTGCAGGGTTTTGGATCCCCACAATCAGTTATTGATGACCAGTCCTAAGGGTAGGCCATAATCAGCAGATATGGTTGAAATAATACGTTTCTGTGTATGGCTAGCTTTATTCTTTTTCCCTAAAAAATACTACAATATAATTGTCATAGACATCAGCCTTCTTTTTTTTTTTTTTTTAAATAGATGCTGAAGGCTGTTGATTCCCTGAAGGGTAATAACAAGGTGAGGACTGTAATCTTGCGGAGTGAAGTCCCTGGAGTGTTTTGTGCAGGTATGTAACCAAAGAAACCAGCTCCAAATGCAGTTCTTCTTATGTAGAACGATTACAAATTCAGGAACCCCTTTATAACCAGTTCAAGACCGGATCAGTAACATTCTTATTTATTTTTTTAAGCAGCTTCACAAGCCATAACTACTGTATATTTAGTTTCTTATTTAAGTAATGTTTACATCTGTTTTGATGATAAATAAGTTTTTATTGTAGTGATATTTTTTATTAGAGTATTTTTTTGTTGTTATATTTTTGTAACCGGAAATTGTAAAGAAAAAAGAAGAGTCTGTTTTAAAAAAAAATTTTTATATTTTTTAGTGCAACCGTAGTACATTTTTAAATTGTATGCTCTTTCCATTACGGTTGTTTTGATGTAGGCAATATTATTATGACTTTGGCTATATTTTTTATTTTACACTTTCTCCCTCATAATGTAATGAGCAGCGCTTTAATAATAAATAATAATAATGTTATGTAAGACCTTTGTTTTAATTTCTCACGTCTCCTGTAACTGGGGCTGACATATTAGCTCCAGTTATAGGGGCAATACAGCCACCTGACATGCACTGCAGAGCTGATCTGGGTCTGCTAAGACCCAGCAGGTTGTGCAGTTACCTGGGAGTCAGCAATCACTTGATCACTAGGACCAGAGCTGAAAGCAGCCTTGCTGCTGCCAGATCTGTGGTTTATTAACGTTTATTATAAGAAACTATACATAATAATGTATAACATCCATTGTATAAAGCATACAGCAGATAGATCAATAAGAAGAGTCACACAGAAAAAAAATGTCAGATCTCAGAGACTGTATATAGGAAAGTATTTTTTTGAAGTATAAATCCAACAAAATAGACAGGACCAGACACATTGAGAAGACTTGAGAAGGGTTGTCGGGAAAAGAAGAAAAAAAAATTCAATAGATGCCCCCTCAATGAGTTTATAGTATTAATGACCAAGCTGGGTTATCTACAGATGTTAGCCAATCGTTGAACAAAATCTAAGGGGACAATACTTTAAAATAAGTGTCTACCATCCTCTGATCCTCAGCAGTCAACTCTTCCATCTGTCTAATCATCTCAATGGCATCCAACCATTCAACCATTCCCTAATACTAGGTGCCTTCCAATATCTCGGCAGAACCAAACATGTGGCTTGTAGAAAAAATATCAGAATGCCTTTTTTTAAAACAGAGATGGAGCCAGGTAGTATAGCTAAAATAGCTTCCTCCAGAGTCCAATTCGAGGTGGAGTCACACTTTTGTTGTACAAGACATTCAGGGCTTTCCAAAGGGGTATAACGCGGTCGCAATGCCACCAAATATGCGACATATTACCTGCCGCACTTCTGCAGCTCCAGTAGATGTCTAAGCAGGTGGGATAGAAGGAATGTAAAACTGCAGGGGTCCGATACCAACGAGAGATGATTTTGAAGTTTTTCTCTTGCAGTCTACAGCTCATGGACGACTTGTGTACAAGTGTAAATGCCTTAGCCCATTAATCCGAAGAAAAGAACCCTCAGTCCCTCTTCCCACGCATTAATATTAGGCAAGTAGGGTTAAGAGCAGGTATTTCCATGCAGCAGGCCATAGACACCAAATAAGTAGTAGGGGAGGATTGTAAACAAATGGATTCAAATGTTGTAAGATCTCTAGACAGAGCTGAGATTGGACCTAGTGATGAAAAAAGGCTATATTCTTGGGCGTACTGAAGCCACGCTCCTACCTCTCCTCCCACTGGAAAAGATTCAGTAGGATGGACAGCAGAATCGCAATGAAATGTTAGAATCGAGACCTGTCTGCAAAATTCCCATTATCAGTGTAGGAAGGGACAGTGGCATATTAGTCTTTTTGAGCCACAGTAAGTCCTGCATAGGGAGTCCCACTTCTTCCCTCTCAAAGTGAACCCATGTTTTGCTGCTGCCTGGTCTATATACACAGCACTCATTGAGTGCTTTGTACAGTGGTTGAGAAGTCAGGGACAGTAAAAAATGGGCTCCGCCTTATCTGTGGAGGGCCTAGCTGTCAATGGACAACTGGCTCCCCGTTCCCGCAATGTGGACTGTCTGGAATTACTAAAATCTGTGGTCAGTTCAGAACAGGTTAATTTAGTTTGCATACGGTTTACCTTTTAGTCATTATTGCGGTTTTCACTTTTTTGCATGTTTTTTTCTTTTCTAAAAACATGTTTACCTCTACTAAGGAGTGATTAAGTCTGTGGACCAATTAAGTAAGCTTATAATTATCTCTGCACTTTCTTTATTAGCTGAATCTTTAAAGGACTATAAAGGAATTATAGCAATCCCATGGCAGATCGACTGCCCACAAGATATTTATATGAAACAAAAGATATGAAGATTATGGATGGATGTAATGCCCATATACATAAACAAGATGTTCTAGGCATATGTTCCTTGTGTATGTGTTCCATTATACATTTGTCAGGATCATAAATTGCCATACATTACTGATATTCAATGTTTTATGCCAGAATTCTGACATCCATGTTTCAAAGTAAACCAACTAACAGCTGGCATCGAGTTAGACAAAAACATCTAGCCATGTGCCAAATTTATCATCCAGTCTGAGCCACTTTGATAAAACCAGTACTGGTCTAAACAACGTGTCCAAGTTTATTTCATCAATGGGCTTAGTAAATCTACCCCATTGTGTGTACAACTTGGATTATTCAATTTTTCCATTCTTCACCATGACAGCTTAACAAGGAGATTGACCCCTGACCTCTGTAGGGGCAGTAACAGAGAAAGGTTAAAACGCCCCCTCCCTCCACCATACACCAGTGTTTCCTGTCCCTACAGAGGCCAGGGCAGAGAAAGGTCTCCCTGTCTGTCAGGGAGATGAAGGTTGAAGATTTTAGTGAGTTCCCTGCGGGGAGGTGTCATAGAGTAGTGGCACTTATCTTTCATGTGAGGTCCCCAGCTCTCTGGCGGTCTCGTACCAATGCTGAGCAGGGGAGAGTCGGCAGGGCTCGCTCTGGTTGATCCGGGGCCTGCTCCCGGGCAGCGTCCTCCTTCTTGCCCCTTGTGGTTTGAGCTGGAGTGAGTTCCCGGGAGCGTCACTTCCGGCGCGTCCAGGAAGTGACGAAGGAAGAGGCGTGCGGCGCCTGGCGTTTGGTGATCAGAACACCGGCTGGATAAAGCAAGGAGCCATGAGTCAGGACTGATCTGAGGTCTGGTGATCAAGATGTCAGTTCCTGAGCCGCATTCGCCCAGAGAGCTCGATGCTCCTTCTCTGCCTCCTGTAGGTTCCCTGCGGAGATTGCCTTTACCGGATACTTTGATTATTAAGGCACTGGGACTTAGGGGGGGGGGGGGGCGGAGTCACCCTTTATTCTAGAAAAACAGGTGTTTTTTACCCTCTCTGGCTGATGGCTCACGGTGCTGTTTTGCACCTGGTCGCATTTTCTTATAGGGGGAAAGGGAAGTCAGGACGCTGGAGCTACCCTAAAGAGGGTAGGGGGAAGGTGTTTCTCCTTAATCCCCAGAACAAGTCCGGAGATAAGTAATGACTCCAGAGTAGGAGGGAGACTGAAAAATTTTCTTTCATCCTGGGAAAAGATAACATTGAATGCCTGGGCCCCGGGAGGTAGTCATAGTTGGCTACGACATAGAGTTTTCTTTAGTCCCCCTGAAAAGATTCCTGGTGACAGACCTGGGGTCAATAAAATCTCAGAACAGCATTTGGCAGGGGGTCCAGGATCTAATAAAACTGGGAGATGTTGTTTAGGTCCCAGTTTCAGACCAGGGCCAGGGATTTTATTCCAGTCTTTTTCTAGTAAAAAAGAAAGAAGGTTCCTTCCGTACAATTATAAATTAAAAATTTCTCAACAAGTACATACTTTACAGGAAGTTCAGGATGGAATCCCTGAGGTCCATAATACCCCTGATAAAAAAGAATGCTTTAATGTGCACGGTGGACTTAAAAGATGCGTTCTACCACATTCCGTCCCCACCACAATTCACAAAAATTAAGATTTGCTATAAGAGATCAGCGAGGCAACATTCACCATTTTTAATTTATAGCACTTCAGTTTGGGATCTCCTCGGCTCCCGGGTTATTCACCAAACTGGTGGTCGAGATGGTAGCGTATCTAAGACAAAAAAAAGCTAGTTTTAGTTCCATATCTAGATGATTTTTTACTAGTAGGAGCTACAGTAGACTGTTTGCTAACATATCTAAACACCTTTTTATCCATGCTGGAGAAACTAGGCTGGATTATAAATCCAGAAAAATCCTGTCTACAACCATTAACCTGCGCACGATTCCTGGGGGTCATCCTGGACTCTCGAGTACAGACATCTCTCTGCCTCAAGACAAAATCCAGTCTTTAAAGGGAAATGTCAAAACCTTCCAGATAAGGAGTTTCTGTTCCATAAGAGAAGCTATGAGTTTGTTGGGGACATTGACATCATGCATTCCCTCAGTAACATGGGGAGTCAGTTACATTTCCGTACCATACAAGCCTGGATTATGGAAATCTGTGACAAACAACAAAAGTCTCTGAATCGAAAGGTTCCCATTACAGGTACAGTGAAGTCATCCCTGTGCTGGTGGAAGATCCAGAGAAACCTGTCAGAGGGGGTAGCCTGGAAAAAAATCCCCTTATATCCAGATCAAGACGGACGAAAGCCTGTCGGGCTGGGGACCAAAAATTTTATTAAACTTTTATTAAAGTATAACTGACAATTTTTTTTTTTTTTACTATTGGATTTTGGTGATTAATATCACCTTGTTGGCCCTGTTTTAATTTCTGATTGTTTCTTAAATAACCCCTAAAAGCCACCTAAAAGTCCCCAGTATTGGCTATTTTTACCTGAGATTAAAATCAGGTTGCTATGATCCTTCCATCTACCAGATGAGGACGGAGCAGGCTGCGTGCACTGGGAACTGATAGTGAGTCAACATTGTAAGGGAATGTATAAAAAGCCAGGTTCTTCCTGACAGGAGATAACAGTGCTGGGCTGTGTGTGTGAACTTCTCCACATGCCTGTGCTTGGCAGACACTCCCTTAGCAGTGCAGGACAATGTGGCTGCTCAGTGTATAAATGACAGCCTTATCTGATAAGAGGAGAGCTTGTAGGAGGACTACAGGCTTCAGCCAGACCTGGGAACTTCACTGCAAGACTCCCCCTATACAGAGCTGGTCTTCACTAACTTCACTGCAGGTGTCCTATGGGTTAGCCTCAGGGCTGAGGGCGGCCATTTTAACAGAATAGTGAAATTGCAGTTTTATGCAGACTGCTTGCTAAGGGCTGAATCTTATTAAATAAGGGGTAAGTAAGTCTAATAGTTATTGATTCAGGAATATTATCATAGTAGTAACTACATATATGAAAACTGAAATTAGCGTCTAAATGTGACAGTTATCCTTTAACAAGGCTCCCGGGCCCTATCGGTGAGCAGCCAATCCTTAAACATTAGAAAACTGAGTGCGGTGTGGGAATCCTTAAAGTGTAACTGCCGTTTAATTTTCTTTTTTTTTTGCTTATGTGTAGGGACAGTGACAGGGAACATTTTTGTAATGTACTTTATTTAGGGAAAACGTTTATTTTTAGTAGAATACTGGGGCTGAAATGTCCCTTAGCAGCACTCTCTCAAATGAGCTAAGGGCCATCTGTCTTCTATTAGCATAGGAGAGACGGGCTGTGCGGGAGCTGCGGGCTTCTCCCTGCCCTGCTCCCTCACAGCCTGGTGGGCACAGGAGTCATGTGTTAAAATTAAATCTACATTCCCCCTTTTTTTATTAAATATAATACACTTGTACAATCACTGTAAAATCACTGACCAGCGTGGCCAGCGCTGTCGGAGAGCTGATTTCCCCCTGCACTCCCGGCTCACTAATGATGCAACTACCGAGAGAAATGCCTCTGTGAGTGGTAAGCGCTTACTACAGGCAGTGCAGGGAGGCAGGGGGAAGCTGCTATACAGTATTTAGGTACATAACTATCCTTATATACTGTATAAGAGCTTCCCCCTGCCTCCCTTTTATTTGCTTCACAAGACAACAGGAAGGTGAAAAGATTCTGTTCCCTAGATCCCAGGGGCAATCCTTGGGCGATAGAGGCGTTTGCTTTGACATGGAATCTGTGTTATGCTTTTCCACCCATACCGATAATTCCGAGGGTGATTCAGAAAATCCAACAAGAGAGCTGAACAGTCATTCTGATAACCCCCTTTTGGCTGAAAAGGAGTTGTTCTCCTCCCTCAAAAGACTTTCTATCTTCAAATTTTCACAGGGATCAAGAGATTATCCTCCCTTCCTTCTGTAATAACCCAAAAAATAATAGGGAATCTACCTTTCACACTCTAGATGTTAGACGTACCGTTTTGGAATACCTAGAATCTACTAAGAGTTTCAGGTAGCCTTATTATTCAGTTCTCTGGGAAGGATAGAGGTGAAAAAGTGTCCAGATCCTCCATTGCCAGGTAGATAAAAAACACCATTACCTATTTCTATAGTATTAAGGGGTTTTCTTGTCCCGTTAACTTAAAAGCTCACTCAACCAGAGCTATGTCCTCATCCCAGGCGGAGAAAGCAGGTTCTTCTTTGGAAGACATTAAAGTGGCAACTTGGTCCAATATGCATACTTTCATAAAGCACTACCACTTATATTTTTGCAATACTTCTTAGTTGTCTTTTGGAAGTCCTCCAGGCAGTAGCCCCCCTTAATGTTATAATTTTGTATATCTCCTTGTTAAGCCGTTATGGGGATAAGATGGAAAATCTGAATTAGACTTACCGGTAATTTGGTTTCCATGAGATCACCATGACGGCACATTAATCCCTCCCAATTTAGTATTTTACGAAGATTTATTGATGGTATGAAGTAATACCTTCTGATTCTATATTATTATGTCACTATAATCTAATCACCACCTATTCCCACTTTTGTAATTTTTGAAGCACTGGTGTATGGTGGAGGGAGGGGGTGTTTTAACCTTTCTCTATTCCCACCCCTACAGAGGTCAGGGGTCAATCTCCTTGTTAAGCCGTCATGGGGATCTCATGGAAACTAAGTCTAATGGAAGTCTAATTCAGATTTTTGTGGAAGGTAAAGAGACCAAAAAACAGCAAATCAGCATTTTCACTTTTTTTCCATTTCATTGTTTGCCGTATGGGATAAATGTTTTATATTTTAATAGTACGGGCGTTATTGCACGTTTTTATTGTTTATTTTAATTTTGGGGAAATGTCCACGATCAGCATTACCACTGGTCGCGGACATTAGGCTCGGGTGTCTGCTGTGTGAAACCATCTTTAAAGACCCGACATGTGACATAATAGTATGTCACATGTCGGAAAAGGGTCAACCTCATAAGCATCCATAGAGCTCTGATTTTGTTTTCTTAATTGTAGATTAGAAAATGTCTCTACTGGACATGTTTTAACCCTTTTACACGACATGAGGAGTGCATGGAGCTGACTCAGGAACTGAGCCTTCTCCAAATCTAGAATTTTTGACATTCTAGATTAGAAACTTGTCATTCTACTGGATATATTTTGTAACCGCTTCACGCACCATACCTGTACGTCCAAAGTGCGCAAGGAGTGTATGGAGCTCACTCAGGAACTGAGCCTGTTCCATACTTGGTTGGTGCCAGCTTTGTTATATAACTGGCACCGGCCTGCTGTTGCCAGAATCGGATATATCTACAGTCCCATCAGTAGTGACCTTGGCACCTAAGGGAACTCTCTCTGTCCTCGTATCACACCCCACAGTGAAATCATGGGGTTCTGATTAGTTGCTATCGCTACAACCAATAGAATTTATTAAATTAGAATGAATTAAAATTAATTCAATTTTCTTTTCCCAATTTTACATATAAAAAAAACATATGACATCCAAAAATGTCCAAACTGTTAAAATGATTTTTCCGAAGTTTAACATTCATGGGCCTTACTGACGAAGCGTTTTTCTTTCTTTTTTCATCATGGCGTTCCAAGAGCTATAACTTTTTTATTTTTCTGTCTTTTCTTAGCTTTATGAGGGCTTGTTTTTTGCGGGACAAGTTGTAGTTTTTAATGGAACCATTTTGGGGTACACATAACTGTCTGATTAACATTTATTAACTCTTTCTGGGAAGGAGATGGGAAAAACAGCAATACTGCCACTGCGTTTTTACGTTATAAATTTTACGGCATTCATTTTTTGGTATAAATAATATAAAATATATAAAATAATATCTTTATTCTCTGGGTCAGTACGATTACAGTGATACCAAATACATATAGTTTTTTTTTTTGCATTTTACTACCTTTTTGCAATAAACCCCCCCTTTTTTTTAAAGGAAAAAATGTTTTTCCATTGCCGCTTCCCAAGACCCTTAACTTTTTTATTTTTATTTCTATGGAGATGTGTGAGAACTTGATTTTTGCAGGACGACTTGTGTTTTTTATTGGTATCATTTTGGAGTAAATGACGCCTTTTGATTGCTCGTTATCACGTTATTTCGGTGGCAAGTAAGAATAAATAAGCAGTTCTGTCTTTTTTTTTTTTTTTTTTACGGCGTTCACCGTAGGGGATAATTTACATGATATTTATGTAGTCTGGGTCGTTACAGACACGGCAATACCAAACAATTGGGGGAGATTTTTTTTTTTTGTTGCTATTTTTTTCATTTAAAAGCGTATTTTCACCGGAAAAAAAACCCAATCTTTTTTAAAGGGATTTTTTAAATTGAATAAATGAGGTTTTTTTTACTACTTAATACTCCCACAAGGGCACTATAACAGACAGCTTTTTGATTGCTTTTAAAATGCAATGCACTATTCCTATCCCAGGCAGCCTTCACACACATCGGCACCCCGCAGAATCTGCCCTCTTTGTTAGCACTTTACAGGCGGGGGGCTCCATTACCCGTGGCATGTAAAGTGTTAAACAGCCCGGATCGGCACTCCTGCCGGTCCGGGCTGTTAGAGCAGGGCCGTGGCTCTCATGTGAGAGCCGGGTCCCCGCCCCCGCTGCATGGGGGACCCGTACAGCGCTTAGACTGGGCCGCCGTAAAAAAGCGGCGGCCCAGCCTAAAGCCCTGTAGTGACCGCCGTAAAAACAAGTGGGTTAAAGAAGCCGCTTTGCTCTGTTGAGCTCTGTGGCTGCAGTACCAAGCACAGCCGCTATCAATGTACAGTGCTGTGCTTTGTAAGCTGTGAGGATGCCAGAGCAGTCACCAGAGCTCTGCAGCCTCTTCAAATAGCTTATTAGAGGGGGTGCTGGGTGTCAGACACCCACTGATCACATATTGATAACCTAATACATGTGATCTAAAAGTTTTAGCTACTCCAGGATGGTACCAATAAAAATTGTAGTTCAACATAAAAAGACAAGCTCTCATACATCTCTAGCTGATAAAACTTATGGCTGTGAGAATATGACAATGCAACGAAAATATTGTTTTTAAAAATTTTTTTTTTTTTTTATAAATCCTTATAAATACTAGATAAGGTTGTTAGGTCATTTTTATGCACAGGGCAGACCAAAACAACCCCAAAACAAAACCCCCAAAACGATTGTGAAATTTTTTTTTCCCACCAAACTAACACTCCCCCTTTTTCAGTACAAGATAATAAATGGTGCTATTAAAAATGCAATTTGGACCTAAAAAAAACAAGATTTCAGAAGGCTATATGAAAAGAAAAGTAAAAAAAAAAAAGATGGCTCTTGGATAGTGAGAAGGAAAAAACAAAAATGCAAAAAACAAAAACTGGCCTGGTCGTGAAGGTTAAAGGTTTTGTCTTCTTCCTTTATATTGATGACCTATCCTCAGGATGGCTCAATATCAGGTCGACTGGTGTCCGACTCCCAGCACCCAGCCGATCAGCTGTTTGAAGAGACCACTGCGCTTGTATGAGCACTGCCTTCTGTTCACTGTTTAACTGCTTGTCGTCACAACTGCAGCGGCGAGCAGGTGTAATGAGGATAGGTCATCAATATAAAAAAAGTGGATAGACCCTTTAGGTTTCAGTAGTTTACTGTTTTTGCATTTTTCGTTTTTTACAAAAAGCAATTCAGCCATAGTTTTATTTGTTTTGTCTTATGGCCTTCCCTGGGCAATAAAACTGTAATGTTTCCTTTATTCTGTGGATCAGTACGATTACAGTGATAACACATTTTTATAGTGTTTCTTGTGTTTTAATACAAAAAAAAGTAACAAAACAAATTTTTTCTTTGCATTGCCAAAGATGTGTCAGGGCTCATTTTTGGCAGGGCGATGTGTAGTTTTAATTCATCCTATTTGGATGTGCGACTTTTTGGTCACTTTTTATTCAATTTTTTTGAATAACAACAAATTGCCCATTTTGATTTTTTTTCTGTAGCTTCATTCATCGTACGGGATAAATACTTTTATATTTTAATAGTTCAGGCATTTTGGGGCACAGTGATGCCAATGGGAGGTTAAATTTTTTTATATATTTTTAGTGACAGGGTCCCTTTAAAGCCAGTTTTGCAGAAGACTCGGGTGCTGTAAATATTACTTTTGTATCAAATGTTGCACAATGTTTGATCAGTTTGATGCATCTAACAGTTCTATCTTCAGCTGTTACTCCACTTTCTATGCCACCCGTTTACTGGAGTAAGACTACAGTAAGTTTTGCAACTTTTTGAAAAGTCGAAGTTGATAAATCTGCATTAAATCAGGCAGCCAAACTAATCATGCCCACTTTGTGGTGCCGTCTCATAACTGGAGTAAGTGGTGTAAAAATGCTAAATGTCACAAATTTGGGGGTCTAAATAAGCCAATATTCTGCAGCTTTTTGAAGCCAGTATTCTGGACTGCAGGAATTGATAAATTTGAATCCACTTCTGTCTTTGGCATCAAAAACCTGCATGTGTAAACCCAGCCTCAGGCTTGCCACACTGCTGAATATTGGACACTAACTAAAGCAAAGCGCCTGACATTATACAGAGAGTGTTTTCACAGTACATTTGCAGTTTTGAATATTCACACAATGCCAGTAAATGCTGTTTATATACTTCACAGAGATATGACTTCCTGTGAAAAATATTGTGAAAATATTATTGCAAAAATGTAGATGTAGTATAGTGCTCCTAAGAAACTACAGTACCTCTAGTATGTTCATTTATTCTATTTAGAATCTTGTTTTAGTGGGAAGCCTTGTATTAAATGGTGGAACATGACCTAATGCCAAAGTACCTACTATGGGAATAGGATAACATAAAGTAGGTGACCATGCGGTGAATTATTGTTTCTCACTCACACAGAAGAGAACAGCTCATATCCATACAGCATATTAAAGGAATACTAAAGTACAAGGTTTACAATATAATATTTCTTCTTCTCCAATCGGTAATTGATAACAATCACTTCTATCTGAGAAATCATTGGAAGAGTCACATAAAGTGATTGATGGATGATGACTAATTATTATTCTGTGAAATCGCAGGATAAAACACATATGATGTTCATGTGTATTTGTAACCACAACTATTCCTAGAATGCCTGACTGACTATGACTTCAAAATCAACTGATTGCGGGGGGTGTCAGTAGTGGGACCTAGGAGGATCAGCTGGTTACCTCAGGGCTGCAAGGTTATCTCTGATCAGACAACCTCTTTAACCCCAAACTGAAGTTTTTTTTTGGCAGGAACAGTACAGTTCCTAGTAAGTTGCATACTATCCCCATGATGATTTTCTTTATGCATACTAGCAAAATAAAAAACGTTGCAAACAAACGTGATTGATTGTTATCACTGAAAATCTCTACATCTGTAGCCACCATTGCTTAAAGAGTAACTAAACTTTTGATTACATTTTTGGTAAAATATCCCTAATGCCATGATAATACTTTTTTGTAATATACTTTATTAAGGCATTTTGTATTTTTAATAGACTTTTTCCTCCCTAAAGCTTATGAATGAGGCCACGGAGTACAGGCAGTAGCACATATTGCTGCTCCTGCCTGTGCCCACCGGAGGTTTACTGAATCCTGGCATAGCACATGGGTACCCTGTAACAATATGCTATGCCAGGATTAGCTGAGCAGAGAGTTCTCCTGTCTGTGCCTGCTTTGCTAAGCTAAAAGTCCTGCATGTCAGCTTTTAGTTTAGCGTTGCAGGCACAGGCTCCTGCCCATACTCCATTCTCTGCGGCCCCATTGATAAACTCTAAACTCCATACAGAAAAGGGAATTTTGAGCGCACAGGAAAAGGTGCGCTTTAGGGAGGGAAAAGTCTATTAAAAATACAAAATGCCTTAATAAAGTATATTACAAAAAGTATTATCATGGTATTAGGGACATTTTGACCAAACTTTTATGAAAAGTTTGCAATAGTAATTTAGTACCATTCTTTAGTTCAATCTTTAAGTTATTTTATGTTCTCTGCATGCATTTACAAAGCATTTCTGGCTGTAATTGGCCCATTCTGCTATCAGATTTGCCACCTCACAATCTAGTTCTGTCACCTGAGCTTCCACAATGCACTGCTCTCTGATGGAAAGACATTCTGAAATTACCTGTTTGGAAAACCAATAAAAGGTCATGTAAAAGTAGTATATAAGATAAGTAAAGCAAACAAAGGGATATAACTTTCTGTGTTGTTTTTTCCAATAGTATACATTGATGGATTATCCTTTAGATAGGACATCGATATGGTCCTGTTTCCCCTTTGGAATGGAGCAGCAGGTCAAACATGCGTTCTGCCGGAAATAGCTGAGTAAAGTGCTCTGTCTATGGCAGTCCCATAGAGAATGGGAGTGGTAGTAAGCATGTTTGACCTTCCACTCCATCTAGACAAGGGGACAGGATTTAACCCCTCCAAGTATAACCGGTATCCAGAAAATCTCTACACTTGCAATTCACAGAATCAGGCCATGGGAAAAAATCTTTAGTGTTCTACTTTCATTTCAATATTTAAATAAAAAATTAAAAGTCCATTATTCATTGTTTTTTCACATTAAAGCATAGATATGTCCAAGGGGTGAATACTTTTTCTAGGCACTATACAATAAACAAGTGGTAAGGGGCATTGGACAGAACTGGCCATTACTGTTTTGCGATGTTGGAAATATATTTCTCTCTCACACGCAGGCACTCTTTCACATGTCTGATAACCCACAGACTTTGGCACATGGAGGTGTAAAGGAGAGAGGAAGCAGCGGTCTGCAGTCATGTAGAGGAGGAAGCTCTTGGTGGTTTTTTAGTGTGGACAGAATCATCTGAGGCATTGCTGTGTAATTGCATGACATACAGAGCATTATGGGGTGAAATTGTGTGAATCAGGATTGGTATCTATACAATGATCTTATGGCAAGGCTGTACAAATGGAGTACAGTATAGGCCTTTTTGCCATAGCACACAGGAGAAGATGATCAAAAATGTAATCTGGTAAATATGATTTTCACATTTTTATGTAACACTTCTGTTAGGTCTACTTTAACCCTTTTGCTGCCATGGGGTTTCTGGTCATCCCCCAGTTGCAGTGGCTCATTTCTGAGATATAAAAATAAAACCTCAATTATAAAAGAAAAAAAAATGTGTACTTATCTTTACAAAATCATAAGAAAAAAAGAGACATAAAGTCTGGTAAACTCAGCCTTTTTTATTTCCAGGAAAAATGTAAACGTCCTACCTATTAGATCTCAGTCCTTACCACCTTTATGCAGCTTTGAGTCTTTGGGGAGAATTTATTATGAGGGGAATATCTGACGTCGGATTTACTTGAGTCTGAGTTGTTGTACTTTATGCCTCGTTAATCAAATGTCTCATGTTGTTTGATAAATTTGTCTCATCCTTAAACCTAGCACTTTTGTTTAGAAAAGCTACTCCAGTTTTCCTACTCCACCCTCCTACTAGAGTGAGATTGCGATAAAAAAAAAAAAGTCTCAATGACAAATATGGACTGAAACTTATTAACATAGCTAACCATGTCCACTTTCCCACCCATATTTCAAAGCTGCAGTGAGTGGTTTAAAAATGCAAGCAGTCGCAACATTTTTGTGCAAGTGAGTGTAAACATTTGCAAAAGTCCCATTTTGTGACTTTTTGTAGCCAGAATTCTGGAGTGAAGGCGTGATAAATCAGGGCCTTTATGTTTTTGCCAAACATGTATTCTATTATAATAATACAGTGATCCCTCAGGATATAATGTTTTCAGCATGCAGTGGTCTTTTCTGGGCCATCATAAGTTGAAGCCAGACTCAACATACAATGTCTCAGACTTACATCCAACCAATGAACCTGATCTGTATAAGTTGTCCAGGAGCTCAACTTTACAATACAGTGCAGTACTATTTCTCTTGTCCTGCTCTCTGTCTATGCCAGGATGGGCTACTCCTTTGGGCATCAGATGAGGGTGGCTCCATTTCATTTTTGGGGTACACTGTGTGCTACACAAGCTCCTGCCCTATTCATATAAAATGATTTACAGCTTCCAGCATCTATCCCTGACTCTTATATGTAAGGAGTTGCTTTATCTGTCTTAGTTATCTGCTAATTTTTCTTCAAACTTCATTTTGTCTTATCTTGGGATGACATTCTGTGGCTTTGGAACCAATTACATGTTTTTCCATAGAGTTATGGGCTCGATGGCTATGGTTACAATGGTTTCAACATACAATGGTAGTGCTGGAACCAATTGATATTGTAACTTGAGGAGCCACTGTAATAACAATATTATATATGACCAGATATATATATCTATACCTGGTATTTACATAGGTACTGATGGCCAAACTTTAGTCTTGCCCTGAGGTTCTTTCGAGACAACAAGTACCGTATTTTTCGCCCTATAAGACGCACTTTTTCCCCCCAAAAGTGGGGGGGAAATAGTGCTGCATCTTATGGGGCGAATGCAGCAAACACTGATACACCGCCGTGCTGCTGAAGAGTGCAGCCGGTGTGTGTATCAATGAGGAGGGGCTGTGGGTGGCATCTTGTTTGCTAATGACAGCGGGCCCGTGCAGTAACTGTATTCTACTACACCGGCCCGCTGTAGTATGCCTATAACATTACTACAGCGGGCCGGTGTAGTAGAATACAGTTACTGCACGGGCCCGCTGTCATCCACAGATTCCCTCCATAGCAGTGTCATTCCCAGATGCCTCCATACAGTGCCATCCACAGATTCCCCCATACAGTGCCATCCACAGATTCCCCCATACAGTGCCATCCACAGATTCCCCCATACAGTGCCATCCCCAGCTCCCCCACATAACAGCGGTTAACCAAAGATCCCCATAACAGTGTGTCCTCCACAGATGCCCCCATAACAGTGCGTCATCCACAGATCCCCCATAACAATGCATCATAATTGTGTCATGCACAGAACACCATTAGTAAAAAAAAACACCAAAAGTACACCTTTTGGTTCAAAATATTTTTTTTCTTATTTTCCTCCTCAAAAACCTAGGTGTGCCTTATAGGCAGGTGCGTCTTATAGGGTTAAAAATACGGTATATCCTACTGGAACACCTCCCACCTCTTTCTAAAGGTAGACACATGCACTTCAACATCATTAATGCTGGGAACAACATATAGCTTCTGTGACAGACGGGGTTCCTTAGTTTCTTCTTTACATGTCATGCATTCTTCTCTGGTGCTTAACATTCTGCGATGACCTGGCTAAATAACATATGTTAATGTTCCCACTTGTAGGTGATATTTCAGACAGTGGTGTGGTTGATGTTCACTTGTATGGTGATCTTTTCATATTCCTTCCCAGATTCATAGCCATCTGTATCCTTTTTTCTAAAGATCTCAGAGAGCTCGTTGGATGTAGTCATGCTAATACTACATGTTTCAACAATTGAGAGCAAACCAGACAAAATATCTTTGTAAATTAAGCTAAAGTAATTTCACATATATTGAGCACTGTATGTGTATATGGCAGGAAAATGTTCAGATGTAGCTGCCAATAGACCCATAGACTTAATAGCCAAAGGGGTGTCCTTCTGGTTTACGTTTGGCTAGTGTACCTAGTATGTCTCAGCCCCAAATGTATTGAAAAAGTATATTGGACTGTATACAAAGCAGTATACTATGCTGTCAGGATCATGATTTAGACACAGGATGGGAGCTTAAAGGGTCACCCAGATTTTAACATCAACCTCCCACTCTGCTATTTTGAGACACAGGGTCATGCTAAATGTTCCCCCTTTAGCTATCTGACATCCACATTTAAAGGATATTAGCTGCCACTCACAATTACCCACTCAAACCCACTACTTTTTCTGGAATTTGCAGTTACTATACCAATATATGTAACTCTTCTTCTGAGGTCGTGAAATCATTTAGAACACAAGAAGATTCTTATTAAAGGGATGGTTTACTATCTAAAGGACAGTGTGTACAAAAAGTAAAAATACAAGGAAATACAATACAAAACATAACAGTTTGAAAATAAAAGGGATAAAAGAAACTGAACTTAATACGTTACAAAACGTTACAAGTCCTGTTGACTCCCAAAGGAATGACAACTTGCTACAGCGACACATACACCTTAAGAAGGTCTGCAGATTCCCCCCATTAGCCCCCCTGCCTCTGTAGTCAGGTACAGGTTAGTGTGTATATTAATTGCCTTTCACAACCGAGTTTCATGAGGTCAGTTCTTGGCTCCGAATCTGTCCACTAAGATAAATTTTCTTGTGGGCATCATAGTGACTTCATACCGCTTTCATTCAACTCGTCATACCTGGTTTGATGTACCTGATTCTAATTTTAAGTCTTTAGGGTGCATTCACATAGTGTAGTCACATTCCGTTCAATTATTTTTTTTGCTACTGTATTATACACCCTAGCTAATGATAAAAGTACTTACTTTTTCACACATCACAATAGTATTCTGGGATTATTATGTTTGATACATTAATAAACAAATCAATTTGTTATTGTTTTTCTTTCTTGTATATCCTTTGATTAAAAAGCTCAATATGTCCTTACTTTTTCACATGACCCTATGTATGAAGTACACAACAAGACATAATTTGAAACTGATACAAAAACAGTAAAGTAGAGGTTATGCAGAATATCATATTTAGAGAATTTATTAGCATTTTTCTATGATATGGCAATACTAAGAAAGATTTCTATTTAAAATACTTTGTGGTGTTTATGTTTATAAACGAATAGGGTTCATCACAATTTTCACAACAATTCTTCTTCCAAACAACTCCGAAGTTTTGGTCATTTGCTTCGGATGAATCTCGAAAAATGACACCCACTATTTTACATTTAAAATTCACTACATTAACGAGTGAAACGGGGCAGGGAGAATGAAGATGGAGGATCATATCACCCTGGTAGGAGCCCTGGCTGGCGGGCTTTCCCACAATACTTTGCATGCAGCCTGACAGCCAGTCAGGAGGGTGTATATTGGCTGGTCTATCAGGCTGTGTGATAGCTCTGAAGCACAGACACCACAAATGTAATAGAATGTGTCTACCATGTCTCTGACAGACAATAATTAGAGAGAGACACAAGACAGTGTAGGGATTGTGAAGAGGATATAGTTGGTTAGGTTCATTGAATTACTAGGTAGAAAGTCAGGTTTTATCATTAGGGATAGCATAGCAACTAGCAGCACATATTTCGCCGCATATGCTGCACAATTGCGCCTTCCTCTTTCCAAAACCCTGTTCCAATTTTTCTACCATTGATAAGTGCACAAATAAGCTCATGAGTGTCAATAGATGTAGCAGAGTTAACAGTCACACTTGGTGAGTTATCACATCTAGTTAACAAGTTATGATTGTGATTGTGTGCTACATCTGTATATATTGTTTGCAGCCAGGGGACGTCCAATTGAGCCTTTTTGAACCGCTTTTTCAGAACAAGACACTTTGTTTTTTTCCTGTTAACACTGTGTGTGTTGAAATACCATCTGCCCTTAATAAGAGACAACTTTTGGCCCTTTTTTATTTTAAAAATCAGAACAAATCCAACAGCACAGTGTGTTTCTAAACAGTTTGTCTGTGAACACTGCCAACCATGCTTTTACCCATAGCTATATATGCCTCTTTAACTCTGACATTATTTACTATTACTGACTTTGCGATAAATAGCCAAAGGAGTGAGGGGGGACAAGAGAGAAAAAAAACTAAAAAAAGAGAGTCCTATGAGACACACATCAATTTTCAGGCCAATTGGAGCAGTTTTGATTTGGTTAGAATTGATTCGGACCAAAATTAAACTTTTTTTTTAACCAACATTGGACATGACTCATCTCTAGTTTTTTCAAAATGGAAGAGAAAGCAAATCTCGTGTGGAATTTCAAATTTCCATTCTTTTTTTCTTTTTCTTTTTTTGTTATAATTACAGGGCTCTGTGTGGCTCTTTTATTGCTGATGCACAGGGCTCACATTTTTTACATGAATATGGTATGAAACACCAGGCTTGAAACATACACTAGAAGACAGCTGAAATATCAGCCTGCTTCAGTATCATTTCCAGGACTTTATTAGTATGTGTGTATTACTGGTACTATTACGATGTGTTCTGGTGTATGTATGACATGAGATACACATTGATATAACTTACAGACACTGAAGTCATTTCCTAAATGAGCTCTTAGAGCTTGAAAATATGTGTAGGAGGTGAAAGTTTTCCAGGAACTAACTAAATGATGCGGCACACCATAGATGTTCACACTAGCAGCTTCTTTATTTTCTGTCTTTCTACAAGTTAGCTGTGATATAGCACCGTCACACTCATGAAACTCACTTGCCAACTTAGTAGACAGTGTACAAAATGTATTTTTGAGGTACGGTAAACGCTAAACTTTAGTTTAAAGGGAATGGGAATGACCCATTGTTCAATTCAAATTTTTATGCTAAACATATTTTTTTTTAGCATTTTTGGTGACTTTTAAAAAAAAATGTCCATATCCAAATCTATATTTAAATAAAATCGTACTATCGAGCAGTTTTTACACTGGCTTCTGTTGTGCTGGCATCCCATGCTGACCACTGCTCTGCTCTTTCCTGTGAGTATGGATGCCATGTTACTCACTCTGCAGACTTCTGTTCCCGCTTGTCCTCCGTTGCTTGTGGTGGTCCTGACCATCGGCGTTCCTAGTTTATCTTCTGTAGGCAGCAGCCTGCTCTTGCATGTTCTTGTCCTAGGTTGTTCTATAGGTTGTGTGTGCACAATCGGCCATTTAAAGGGTCAGTACGAGGACATCCTAATTCTTTCCCAGCTTACAGTTGGCTGTCCCTTGGTATTAAGGCATCTTCCCAAAGGGGGGGGTCCATGAGATTTAGGTTCCTAGCTTGCTGTTATAACTAAAGGAAAGTGTGCCTTTCTGACTGTTTGAACGTGTACCAAACCGTTGCCTGTTAACTAGTTCTGATACTCTGCTGCCTGCCCTGAACTGAGCCTGTTTACTGTGTTCATCCTCAGCTGCATGCCCTCGGACTTTGTTTTACATACACACACAAGATGTGCCTTCCTTGACCCTGGTCTGTTTCTGACTATATGTATTACCTCAAGAAAATTTAGACGAGCACATCCAAAGTCACAGGTGCACATCCATAAAGCTAGCATGCAGACAGCAAACAAAAAATGTATGGCAACACACTATTACACATGCAAACAACAGAACTAGGGATTATTCTTGATTAAAGTGGTATGGGAAAAATAGAAGCTATTTGTGCACATTTTTGATCAAACGTGTGTCGGGCCCATCTACCAGGCCTCAAGGTGGCTTCTGCAGATGGATACCTAACACTAACATAACTGCCTCTCCTGGTCCTAAATTAATTTTAATGTTACCTGATCCCTCCAGTGTCTCTGACCCTTGTGCATCAGCTGCCAACTACACTGGGACTATTCCAAGTGGCCCAATGGGTCTCCTGCCCTGAAGACCTGATCCCTATATAGGGTTTAAAGGGTGAAAACCAAGGGATTACCAGGACAATGCCCTTTGGGAATGCCAAAATGGTTAGTTGGCACGATGAGTCCATAACCACTGCCCGTTACAGCCATTAGGTCTAAAAAAATTTAAGACTTCCTTTTTAATGAGAGGAGCCACGTGGACCATAGACCCAACAATTTTTCTAAGCATGCTCTTTGACCAATGCAGAGGTCAGAAGGGAGTAGATAAGCTTTGACCATAATCTATTGTGAATGGTGAATCCTATGTTATCCATACAGAGGTGTTACTTGTCATTGTAATTCCGCCTGTGATTATAATGAGATGGCTACTGAAAATTTAGCTATACAGAATAGGATGTCTTGATATATTAGGCCTAGTAGACAGTGCAGAAACAGCACATTTTAGTTCTCTTTTAAATATAGATAGTGACATGGAAAATTAAGGTAAAAATCACCAAACCATATAAAAACTTGATTTAAGTAATAGTTAATTTTTTGATGACCCGTTCCCTTTAAAGCAATAGAATAAAAAAGATTGTGGAAAATATTGAGTGCCAACGCTTTGGTTTTGACTTCTGAGAAGTCAAACCAGGCTTTTCTTCAGACTTTATTTTGGCACCCCTCTCTTTACTACCATATATTCACACACCCATATACATACAGAGTATATGCATATACACACTTGTGTATGTACTTACCTTCTGCGAAAGATGTGTCGGTCACAATGGCAGATAATTCCAGAACAGCAAGTGGAGGGGAAGGGGTTCAGGATGAAGAGAACTGGAGAACTGGAGCTTTGTGTCTGAACATAAAGATCTGAGCAGCAATCTTCATATTGTTTACAAGCCTTTGGTCTTAAAAAAAACAAAAAAATGGCAGGGCGCCTGTCCCATATTGACTTTACTGTCAGAATACAGGGCAGTAACAACTAAAAAATTCTGTTGGTTCCAAAACTAACTACCACCTGCATATCTGAAAAATTTGGTTAAAATGGCTTGAATAATGTGGCATACCAATATGCTTCCCCTTCTCCCTTGCCATTATACAGGAACAGCAATACAGCAAGGAGATAAGTACTAAGTCAAGTCTGACAGTCTAGTTGCTGGGTATACTCTTCCTAGCAACCACAGACTTGCTTTCCTTTAGTGTGTAAGATATATATATTTTTTTTAGCATTTCCTCTTTCATAGAAGAGGGGATCCATTTGTATACAGGTATTTGCACTATATTAGGATGCTGACTTGTGGTTATAAAAGCTGTGCATATTATACAGTACTAGAATATTTGCACCGAAATCTGAGACACTGCTTTAAACTGTTGAGCAGGGTGTTTATATAATGAGTACATCAACATTTGTCAAGCACAGCTTGTTATAGACTTCTGTTAATCCTGGTTATGCAATAGGCATCAAACTTGTGAGCATTCCTGGCATTTGAGTGGGAATGAGTTGGTTTGATTCCTCTATGACATGTCAGTATGCCCTGCATAAAAGTAGTAACTTTTTCTACTACAAATTCCTATGAAATAAATCTGTTTAAACTTTCCGTTTCGGGATTTAATTCATTGTACCAGCGATGGAAATAAGGTTGTTTTGTTCTAATTCAAGAACTCATTTGTAGTAGCTATACTCCACAGCTAAAGATAAAAATTACCTATGCTTATCCTTTTTCTATGCCAAATACTCAGGGGTTTTTTTTCCTAGAGTTTGCTCTGCCGATCTTGCTTGCGCCACTTGGTCATTGCAGCCAGGTCTTGCATTCCAGCTAAGTGGAAATCCCCCGTTCCACCATCCACTGAACTTTGGGTTCAGAAAGTGGAAGAGATCCGGAGAATGGAGGAACTAACAGTGTTTTTAAAGAATACTCATAATGCCTTTGTCACTGCCTGGACACCATGGTTTACCTTCCGGGACTCTCAGGACTACCAAATCCTATTGACGTGAAGGGGTAGTTCCTACCTGCTTTATCCTATTGCTGTTCCTTCCCACCCTCTGTGGTTCACCTTCCCTATTGTGTGTTAGTCAGGTTACCCCTTTTGTTGTCTTGTCCTAAATGTGATTCTTGGGCTAGGACTAAGTTCCTGTGCTCCGTTCCACTCACGGAGTGGCTTCGCCTCTTTCTTATACATTTCCTTTATTAGATGTCATATTTGAGTACATTTAGACTTTGATAGCAGGACTTATCAGATCTGTATATGGCTCGCCGTTGGCCTGGCGCCAACGCATCTATTCTATTGTCTGCTGATATACAGTTGTGTTCAAAGTTATTCAACCCCCAATGCTGTAAAGGGTTTTAGGGAATTTAGTGTACATTTGTAATTGTGTTCTGAATGAAATCTTATAAGAACTTTTTAAAGAACCAAATGCAACTAAAATGACATCAATTGTTTTTGTAATACAGTATTAAATGTTTTTTTGTGATTTCTTCATTGACACAATTATTCAACCCCTTAAAGACGACTCACTCTTAAGAACAGAGGTTCATTCAAGTGTTCGATCAGGTATTGAAAACACCTGTGGATGTCAAGGAGCAGCAATCAAGCATAATAAGCACCAATTAGGCAGATTTAAAATGACTGTGATACTCAGCTCCTTCTAGACATTTACTGGTGTGTTTACAGACATGGTGAAGTCAAGAGAATGGTCCAGGAAGACAAGAGAAGAGGTGATTTCTCTTCACAGGAAGGGCAATGGCTATAAGAAGATTGCAAAGATGTTAAACATACCAAGAGACACCATAGGAAGCATCATTCGCAAATTCAAGGCAAAGGGCACTGTTGAAACGCTACCTGGTCGTGGCAGAAAGAAGATGCTGACTTCGACTGCTGTGCGCTACCTGAAGCGCAAAGTGGAGAAAAGTCCCCGTGTGACTGCTGAGGAACTGAAAAAGATTTGTCAGATGCGGGTACTGAAGTTTCAGCTCAGACAATAAGGCGCACACTGCGTAATGAAGGCCTCCATGCCAGAACTCCCAGGCGCACCCCTTGCTGTCTCCAAAGAATAAGAAGAGTCGACTGCAGTATGCCAAAAGTCATGTGGACAAACCACAAAAGTTTTGGGATAGTGTTCTGTGGACTGATGAAACAAAATTAGAACTGTTTGGGCCCATGGATCAACGCTATGTTTGAGGAGGAAGAACAAGGCCTATGAAGAAAAGAACACCTTGCCTACTGTGAAGCATGGCGGGGGTCAATCATGCTTTGGGGCTGTTTTGCTTCTACAGGTACAGGGAAGCTTCAGCGTGTGCAAGGTACCATGAATTCTCTTCAGTACCAGGAGATATTGGATGAAAATGTGATGCAGTCCGTCACAAACCTGAGGCTTGGGAGACGTTGGACCTTTCAACAGGACAATGATCCCAAGCATACCTCCAAGTCCACTAGAGCATGGTTGCAGATTAAAGGCTGGAACATTTTGAAGTGGCCATCGCAGTCACCAGACTTAAATCCGATTGAGAACCTCTGGTGGGACTTAAAGAAAGCAGTTGCAGCGCGCAAGCCTAAGAATGTGACTGAACTGGAGGCTTTTGCCCATGAAGAATGGGCGAAGATACCCGTAGATCGCTGCAAGACACTTGTGTCAAGCTATGCTTCACGCTTAAAAGCTGTTATAACTGGAAAAGGATGTTGTACTAAGTACTAAGATTGAATGTCACTTGGGGTTGAATAAAACTGATAATGATGTGAGCACAGAAAAGACATTTGTGGTTATTTCATTATAAATGTTATGTTATATTTGTCTGACTTACAAGTGCCTCTTTGATTTAATTGTAAACAAGATGACTGAAATGATTAAAATCAATGTCAAACTGGCCAAAACACTCAATTTCAGTGGGGGTTGAATAATTTTGAACACAACTGTACATGCTGTAACCCTTACTTGGATTTGTTAAAACATTTAAATAAAGAATAAAAAATAAAAAAAATGACCTATGCTGAACCTTATGATAGTAAATATACTGTATTGTATTCACCAACATGTATGCAAAGTCTGATTGCTGACATTTAGGCCATAAAAACTGGTATGAGACAATACTGCCTTTTTAAAGAGAATCAATTTTGTTGAGAGTGTTACCATCCTAAAATCAAATGGCTGCTTCGAAATTGGTATATTTCACTGGTAATAGCACTGCCAAGCTGAAGCCTATTTTCACCTTGACGGTGCCGCTACCAGTCATATATCTCAACTCAGTGTCTTGTAGTAGTAAAATCCAAAATATAAGATGGCACTCTGGATTTGTAGTGACCCATGTGAAGTGTCAACCAAACACCATGTGGCTATCTCAGGCATACTGACAATAGAGTTCAAAATTATTTAGAGGAGTGCCTGCTAAAGACATAATTGTGCACTTACATTATGATATCATACATAACAAGTAAAAAAAACATGACCTGCACCAAAACTTGTGAATTTTTCTGGGAGTTTTCAGGCATTCAGAACATAGTAAATGTTCCCCCAAGTGATTAATTGTGAGCTAAAAAAAAAATAAAGCAGTCTTTTCTATAACAGTTTTATTGGAAACGGCTGTACAAACGAATCAGTTAATGCAATTTAAAAGTTTATAACCCCTTTGAAGTGTTTCAGTGTGTTGATCACCTGACTAAAGGAGTCTCGATTGGTAGGAGGAATGCATGAGAAAGTTAACTTTTGTTTAAAGCCCCCAAGATATCTAAGTTATGCAATTACTTACTGGGTAACATTTTCCCCTTAAAAATATAGCATTTTTCATGTTTTGCTGGCAGTGTGCCCTGTGGGCTGTACAGTCCAACACTGTTCTCAGAGCAGTGCTTCTTTTAAATTTGTATGTAAGCAATCTAGCCATAAGACTTAATACTCTTCTTAATTCAGAAGAGATCATAATAAGTCATTTTAGGACTGTGCCCTTACATGCTTTTAGTATTAGATCATCTTGCGCCTGACCCATGTCACGTCCTCATTGTTAAGTCCCCTGGCCAGTTAAGGATTTGAATCTGCATTAGTCTATCTTTTATGGGAGAACTAAATGAGGGATAGTTTCTCAGACATTTAGAAAATGTAATTTACATGAATCACAGTCCCATGTGGATTAAAATTAGTTGAACTGCTGCCCACTAGACTTTGGGTTCCCATTCTCATGTAACAATGCAATTCTGTTACAGTATAAATTAGATAGATGAATACGTTAGAAAGGATATTGGTCTGTGAGCCTACAATTATACATAAGTCTGTACCATTAGGCTATGCTTACCAATTTATTTTTTATTTTTATTTCAGCACTATTAGGACAGGGCTGTGATTGATGATTGATTGATACGGTTTAGCTGCGGTGTATACCTGGAGTTTTAGGTAGTCTTAGGCCTCATGCACACAGCTGCTGCCCGGCATTTCCGTACATTGGGGACTGCAACAGACAGATCTAGACATTCAACCTGAATGGGTCTGTGATCCGTCCCCACCGCAAAAAAAATAGTTCTTTCGCGGGGTTCAGTGCCTCCGTTCCGCATGGCACCTTCTGGATTGTGGACCCATTCAAGTGAATGATTATAAAGTACAAACTACTAAACCACCAGTGAGAAAAAGATTAGCAAGTGAATGCCAGACCTACTGAAAAAAAAGAACCTTGTTGATGGCTCATTTGTTTCTATACAAAGATGTTCCATTGGAACATTACAAAGTAGGTACGGTGGAATGAAACTTTATTACCAGTGTTAAAGAGGATCTGTCACCAAAAATGTAATGAAATCGAAAAGCAGCATGTTACAGAGCAGAAGAAGCTGAGCAGATTGATATATAGTTTTGTGAGAAAAGATTCAGTAAAACCTGTAATTTATATATTTATATCTTTTTTCACCGCCTGTGTTCTGGGAGAAGGTGTTATCAGTGACTGATAGCATTGTGTGTATAAGTGTCTATACAGAGGTAGCTGTCAGTCACTGATAACTCCTCCCTCCTGTACCGATAGATGTTCAGTCTTCCAGATATAAATCTAAAAATTACAAGTCGTAGTGAATATTTTACTACAAAACTATATATCAATCTGCTCAGCTCCTTCTGTTCTATACCATTGTTCTGTCAGTTTGCATTGCATTTATTAGTGACAGTGCCTCTTTAAGTTGAGAAACGTAGACCAGCCTCTACCTAGAAAGCGGCTCTATGGCAAGCGTGTTCTCAAACTAGGCTAATGGATCGAGTACAGTCAAACCTAAGCACAGTTTGTATGGCATTAGTACTTTGTAAGGCTTGGCTGCTCTTTCACCGTAAAACTCAGTGACGGAATGTGTCAAAATTGGTGCATAGGAAAAGGGGAGCAGTTGCCCATGGTAGTCAGGAAGATGCTGCTTCTTATTTTTAGAGGTTCTTTGGAAAATAAGATCAGTTACCTCTAAGATTTTTATATTCCATCAACCAATTATTTGGAACCTAGTGAATTGTTTTATGTCTTGGGTGTCATTAAAATGTTTTTAAGCTTTAAACATACTTTGCATTAATCAACAGTATAGTGTGTGGACATAAGGAATATCACAGTTTCTGGCCATTGTATCTGGCACATTTAGCAGTTTTCTCACGAGCATGGCATATCTTTAGTTTGCCGTTCTCCAGGAGCCTGTGCATTGAGGCTAGTTCCCATACACTGCACACAGAAAGTAGCGGAGAATCTGAAGTTAACTTGTATGCAAATGCTGTTATTGCAGCACAACGCATTTGGTAGTAATGCACAGTAATCTTGCTGCAATGCAATGCGATTAACTGGCATATGAATGCTGTTATTGCAGCACAACATGTTCAGTAATAATGCACGGAATCTTGACGCAATACAATGCATTACTGGTTAACTGGTATATAAATGCTGTCATTGCAGCATGGTATGCATTAAGATAATGCATAGTAGTTGTTAGAGGAAAAGAATTTGCAGCAAAATGTATGACTATGAACTGTAGAAACAATTTTTGGTGAAATTTGTAACTAATCTGATTCATTTAAGAATCTATTCATACATTGTTAGTCCAAACAAAGGAGGAGGTTAAGAGCCAATAAAGGATGTAGAATAAATGGAGTAACTTTAAAAAGTTATATTCAGAAAAGCATCTACCAGTTTTTTTATGGTAGTGTCCCTTTAAAGCAGGGGTGCACAACCTTTTTTGGTTGGGGGCCACATTCTCCGCCTGAACCAATTACAAGGGCTGAAAATAAAACATAAAGGGGTATTACCAACTGAAATACTGTATGTTTGGCATATTGAACATACAATATATACTATAAATGTCTAGTTACAGTTCTAGGACTCCCATCTAATAGGAGAATACATGAAAGATACATGTAAGAAGCCATAAGACATAGACCTACGAGTCTGTTACCAGAGGGTTGGGGGCCGCACAGAATGGTATCGAGGGCCGCAGGTTGTGCACCCCTGCTTTAAAGGCTATGACCACTGAATTTTCTTGTTTATGTGGCTCCTAATTGCAAAATTATTAGTATTTTAGTCACTTACACTGACGAGCAAAAGGGTAACATTATTTTGAACTTTTGACTTTCAGGCTCCATATCTCACCATCTGCTACAACACGTGAGACTACCACCATTTTATAGACAATCATCTTGACTATCTTATACATAAATTGGACTTGCCACTATGTAGCATATGATAAGTTATGCAGATTCTTGTCATGTAACTGCATTGTTACTGTTTTGCTCCAAAAATGTGAATTTTTATTATTTTGTAAATCCACCTTTGGCTTTCAAACTGCCTGAATCCTTCTGGGCATCCTCTCGATCAGATTCACGCATGTCTCGACCGAAATCTGTTCCCGGGTCTCTTCTACACATTCCCAATGTTGATGCATAGTAGTCGACTCCCTTTGGTACGAATACAGCTTTTTCTTCAACTCTACCTACAAGTGTTCAATTGGGATGAGGTCTGCAGGGCCCAATACGGCACCTCTACTTCATTGCCATTGAACTATTTTATTTTGGTCGATCTTGACGTATGCTTTAGGTTGTTGTCCTGATGGGAACACTATGTCGTTCTTTTCATACCCATAGCACTTAAGTGTATCAAGTAACTGGTTTTGTAGGACACTCACATATAGCTCAGCATTGAGACCACCATTGTTCTTGGTAAAGCATGCAACACCTTTGGCTGTGAAACAACCCCATATCATCAGGCTTCCTCCACCAAACATAACAGTTTGCCCCCTTTTCCCTTGTTTCTTCCTGACCAATTTGCACCCATCAGAGCCCAGTCTTTTGACTTTCGTCTTGTCGCTCCAAATCACCTGTTTCAAATCTTCTCCTGTCTGTTATTCTTACTTTTTTTGCAAACTCCATCTGCCGCTTCTTATGACGATATTAAAGTTGAGTCTTCTTCACCTTTTTCAGGCTACCGGTCCAGACTTGTGTAATGCGCATCACACATTGCTTGCATGGTTGTCTGTGATCTCACTATTATGAAGCATATAGGCCACCTCCACTGCCGTGTTAGTTGCGCCAGAACTGATAGATCTTGTGATGAGCCGACTTGTTGACCCCGATATTTTGCCTTGACGTCCACCTCTTGGCTTTGGAATGGATGAACAGACTTCATTTCCTATTCTTCCATCCATCATGGCACTCATCTGGTGCAGTTTGGCAATTTTCTTGGCTGGATGATGCTGTTTCTCATTTCTTGGAAATCTTCTTCACGGCTGCTCCTGGATTTAAACCAGTGGCCTTTTGCTTGGTAATCAACCTAATAACACAATGTGAGAACAGGTTGTAATTTGTATAATACAAGAAGAAAAAGATTGTTCCACCACCAGGAGCAAAACAGTAACATAACAAGAATCTCCATAACTAGTTATATGCTAAATAGATGCAGGTCCGATTTATATATGGGATAGCCAAGATGATTGTGTATAAAATGATGGTTGTCTCACGTTTAAAGCTGTAGTGGATGGTGAGATATGAAGCCTGAAAGTCAAAAATTCAAAACATTGTTACCCTTTTACTTGTCAGTGAATATAGTGCTACTATATTCTGCAGCGATTTACAGACATTAGCGTCAAGCTGTCCCCAATGGGGCTCACAATCTAAGTTCCCAAATGAATCAAATATCGAAATACTGTTCATTAAAAAATGTCCTGCCACTTTGCTTCTGCAGGGTGTAAGTGCTTCATCTAGCTGCTTCTGCTTCTGAATCTGACAAATTCGTCTGAGCACTGTCCCTTTTTCTGATAGCTCTCTCTGCCCTTCTCCTCTTAGAGATAACAGCAGGAAGTTGGACAGGTCAGAGGTGTGATGAGGCTGGGGAGGACTAAGGGCAACCTGCAGAGGATGTAAATATTGACGGAAAGCACACAAGGCAGTTTGCAGGGGAAAACAGTAGCAAATCCTTTACACACCCTGTATTGTTGGGAGGGACAGACATGAGACATAAAATAAAACCATTTAGGGACAGTTTTGTTAATCACTTTTGTAATCTTCTAATATATAAAGCTGTGTGTATGTATAAATGTATGTCCGCTAAAAAACTCCGCACCGTCGCATTTACAATCACGAAATTTGGCACACAGGTACATAAGGTGTCTGGGAAGGTTTTAGATTGGATCTCAGCCCCCCGGGACGTACCATTCCTGAGATATTCCCAAAAAATCCATTAGCCAATGGAAGCCTGGTCACATGACCCTTATCAGCCAATAGAATCTCGCTGGAAGTTTGTCACCACACACACAGTTTTACTCCAGGTAACCATAACAACCCAGCCATCACTGCTGTAGATGAGTTTTAAAGGAAATCTGTCACCAGGATAATCGCTATAGAAGTAAAGCCATGGCGTAATAGCACTTAGTACCTTATTTCCTGAGGTTTCCATAACAACTCTGTTGATGACACTGTTAAGGGAGCAGAGTCCTGTGGAGGTCACAGTTCAGGGGGCAGGTAGGGTGGCCATTCAAGTCACCCTTAAATCCCCGCCCCCAGGCCCTGCTAAAGCATGCCTCTGATCCAGTTAAGTCATGCCCCCTCACACTCAGCCGACAGGGATTAAAAAAATGAAGCTAAAAATCAACTTCTGTCAGCTGCAGAGGTGGGAGGGACGCTGACTTTCTCCCTGCAGCTCACATTCAGAAAGCACAGTACTGCTGTCTTAGAATGAGCTGTTCAAAAGGACATGCCCCTGATCTGGTTAGGCCATGCCTCCTCCCACTCAGCCAACAGGGATTGAAAAAAATAAGTAAAAAATCAATATCTAGGTCCTTCTAAGCCACAGCCCAATCTGGTTAGGCCACGCCCCTCCCACTCAGCCAACAGGGATTAAAAAAATTAGGTTAAAAATCAACTTCTGTCAGCTGCAGGGGTGGAATGGACGGTGACTTTCTCCCTGCAGCTCACACTTAGACAGAACTGTGCTGCTGTCTTAGGGTGAGCTGTTCAACAGTACACACCCCCAATCCAGTTAGGCCATGCCCCCTCACACTCCTCAGCCAACAAGGATTAAAAAAATAAAGATCAAAAATCAACTTCTGTCAACTGCAGAGGTGGTAGCTACGGTGACTTTCTCCCTGCAGCTCACAGTAACACAGAATAGTGCTGCTGTCTTAGGGTGAGCTGTTCAAAAGTATACGCCCCAGATCCAGTTGGGCCACGCCCCCTCCCACTCCTCAGCCAACAGAGATTGAAAAAATGAAGTTAAAAATCAACTTCTAGGTCCTGCTAAGCCACTTCCTGACCTGGTTAGGCCCTGCCTCGCTCCCCTCTCTCCGAAGCCGACGGGGGTTGCCAAAAATAAGTTAAAAATCAACTTCTGTCGGCTGCAGAGGTGGGAGGGACGGTGACTTTCTCTCTGCACCTCACTCTCAGACAGTGCTGCTTTCTTAGGGTGAGCTGTTAATAAGGCCACGCCCAATATCCAGTTAAGCCATGCCCACCCCCACTCTTCAGCCAACAGGGATTGAAAAAATGAAGTTAAAAATCAACTTCTAGGTCCCGCTAAGCCACTACCCTGACCTGGTTAGGCCACGTCCCCTCCACCTACGCAGCCGACGGAAGTTAAAAATCAACTTCTGTCAGCTGTAGGGCTGGGAATAAGGGTGACTTTCTTCTTGCAGCTCACGCTCAGGCAGCACTGTGCTGCTGTCTGAGAGTGAGCTGTTCAAAAGGGCATCCTTGTGTCTGTCAAGGCCCTGCGCCAGATGGAGGACATGAAGTCTGAAATCCGGACTGTTCGGCCTAAAATTGGACCTCTGGCCCCCCTAGGGGCAGGCTGCTGTGAAGGTCACTGTTAAGGGAATGGTCCGCTATGGAGGTCAGTGTTAAGGGGCAGATTGCTGTTAAGGCCACTGTTAAGGGGGAGGGCACCTGTGGAGGTCACTGTCAAGGGGGTTGTGTGCTATGAAACTCACTGTTAAAGGGGAAGGCTTCTGTAAAGGTCAAAGTTAAGGGGGTGGGCTGCTGTGGAGGTGACATTTTAGAGGACGGGACACTGTGGGGGGTCAGTGTTAAAGGGTAGGGGGCTGTGGAGGTCACTGTTAAGGGGCGGGGTGCTGTAGATGTCACTGTTACAGTGGATAGCGTCGATATCTTTTAACGACACACACAAACATTAAATTAAATAGATTAAATATACCCATGCAAAGCCGGGTCCTTCATCTAGTATACATTATAAGGGAAATATGTGTAATTATATTTAAAAACCACCTTTAAAGTGTCCCGGTAACAACTCTCTGAGTGTTGCTAATGGAAATCTGTCAGCATTCTACTGTATATCATCTGCTCTCAGTGCCGAATGCTGCAGCCCTGCCAGCGCTGACCAATGGAGTGACATAAAGGAGCAGGGCTGTAGCGGTCAGCCCTGACAGTAAGTGTACATATGCCTGTGTTAGCACTTACTGTTCACTACAGTGCTGCTCTCTTTCTTCCCAGTGCTGTCCCTAGATAGTCTGTAAGTGCTAGGAAGATAATAGCTTTCAGTGCTGACAGCAGTTTATATAGGCATTGACTCTTCGTACAGAAAAGGGACTCTTAGTTTAAATCATAGTAAAAACTCTTATTAAAATAGAAAGAGAGAGCAGAGTCAGGCTGAGAAGCCAGCTCTGTATCTTACAGTAAGCAATATTCAGCTTTTAGTAGTACGCTAAAGACTTAGGGCCAGATTTATCATTAGCTAAAGTCACTTTAATGGAGTGAAAAAGTCGCAAAAAAATGCGCAATCGGTAAAATTGCGCATTTTTTTGCGACTTTTTCAAGCTCTGCACTAAGCTCTCCAGTTTTGTGAAAGTGGGAGTGTTGTCTTATGTAAATGAATCTCTAGACAGATTTACTATTGCAACCATTTAAAAAGTCGCAAAAAAGTCGCAAAAAAATGCGCAATTTCACTCCAGGGGGGACCATGCTTATCTTATGCGACTTTTTAATAGAACATGCGACTTTTTTGTAAAGACGTGCGACTTTCGTAAAGCCGCTTAATGAAGGATAAACTGCTACCGTCAATCCACATTTATCACAGTATTAAAGGACCATTAATAAATCTGACTAACTAAAAGTGACTTTGGGCAGATGTAAAAGTGGAGTAAGATGTAAGTGTAATGATAAATCTGGCCCATATTCTTCTTAGCAATGCTTAGTTAGAGGGTTACCAAGGGGACACTTTAGAGCAGGGGTGCACAACCTGCGGCCCGGGGGCCACATGCGGCCCTCAATACCATTCTGTGCGGCCCCCAAACATCTGGTAAAAGACATGTAGGTCTATGTCTTATGGCTTCTCACATGTATCATTCATGTATTCTCCTATTAGATGGGAGTCCTAGAACTGTAACTAGACATTTATGGTATATACTTTATGTTCAATATGCCAAAAATACAGTATTTCAGTTGTTTTATTTTCGGCCCTTGGAATTGGTTCAGGCTGGCAATGTGGCCCCAACCAGAAAAGGTTGTGCACCCCTGCTTTAGAGGCAGTTTTAAGTAAAAGTACACATTTAATAACGTATACTAAAAAAGTTATTAATATGACTGTTCTTATACAATTTTAAAATATGAAAAGGTTAAAATGGCTGACACTTCAAATTACTTTTTAAATAGTATTTATTGAAAATTCCTGACCCATTTTCATTCTGCAGAGTGTGTGTTTAAGTTCTTCACCTAACTGGTGGTGCTGCAGAATCTGACATAACAGCCAGAACACTGGCCCTTTAATGGACTTCTTTGTCTGCTTTACCTCTTTTTTCAGTGTTAGGAATGGCAGCAGGGTAAGAGAGGATATTGCACACGGCAGACCAGAGTATGGACAGGATGGTAAGGTTCTAGATAGGGAGGAAAGCACACTCAGTTTGCAGGGGGAGAATCACATAAGCTGTATACATGTGTAGAGAGAAAGCAGAGCACCCATGGCAAACTCTGCAGAAGGGATAGGAATTACTCACTCCTTAGCATCAGTGACTATGAGTTGAGGTCCTTCATGTCGAAGGAGAGCTGTGCTGATACATGAGAACTAGTAAGGCTTGTTTCACACTTGTGGCAGGTCCCTCCCAATAATACTTTCTGGATGTGAGATCTGTGGATCCAAGATGTTGTTCCCTTTAGGCTACTTTCACACTTGCGGCAGGAAGGATCTGACAGGCCGTTCACCCTGTCGGATCAGTCCTGCCGCTATTTCGCCATGCCGCCTGACTGCCGCTCCATCTCCATTGACTATAATGGGGGCACGGGGGGGGGGTCCGGCACAGCACAGAGAGAATGCCGGACTAAAACGACGACATGTCCGACTTTTTAGTCCGGCGGCCTCTGCTGTGCACTACCGTGCTGTATAGTTAATGGAGATGGAGCGGCATTTCGGCGGCACAGCGAAATAGCGTCCGGACGTTTCCGACAGGGTAAACAGCCTGTCGCATCCTTCCTGCCGCAAGTGTGAAGCAAGCCTAAAGGGAACAACATCCTGGATCCACAGATCTCACATCCAGAAAGTATTATTGGGAGGGACATGTAAACATGAGAAAGGTCTGAAACTAGGAGCAGGTTGCACATTGAATATCAGAGGGGCTGAAAGTAAATGAGTATTGCATTTTGAAATGAAGTGCAACTTTTTATCAACTCCATTCACTGATGTACGCACAGATCTCTTTGTCCATGTCAAAAGAGTCTATATCGTTTAATAAAACCACTTCAAGAACCTGTCACAACAGAATGCAGTGCAATCTGCAAGCAGCATATTATAGAGCAGGAGAAACTGTGCAGATTGATAGTTTTGTTGAAAAGATTCAGTAAAACTTGTAATGTATACATCTACTGTATATCCCTGCTATTTCCAACATTAGTTGTACACCGGGGCTGTCTTTGGGTACTTTCACACTTACAGCTATTCCCCTGCCGGATCTGCCATGCCGCAAGTACCCGTGTGCTGCCGTGCTGCTGCTCCGTCCCCATTGACTATAATGGGGGCGGGGGGCAGAGCTAACATTGTGTGTAAGGGAGTATACAGAGATACAGTATCTCACAAATGTGAGTACACCCCTCACATTTTTGTAAATATTTTATTCTATCTTTTCATGGGACAACACTGAAGATATGACACTTTGATACAATGTAAAGTAGTCAGTGTACAGCTGGTATAAGATATCAAAATAACTCAACACACAGCCATTAATGTCTAATCTGCTGGCAACAAAAGTGAAAATGGCCAAATTGTGCCCAATTAGTGTCTTGTAACTCAATAGTGTTAGAAGGTCTCAGGTGTGTTAAATTTGGTGTTTTTGCACTCACACTCTCTCATACTGGTCACTGTAGGTTCAACATGGCACCTGATGGATAAGAACTTTCTGAGGATCTGAAAAAAATAATTGTTGCTTTACATAAAGATTGGCAACACCCTGAAACTGAGCTGCATCACTGTGGCGAAGACCATACAGCGGTTTAACAAGACAGGTTCCACTCAGAACATGCCTCGCCATGGTTGACCAAAGAAGTTGAGTGCTCGTGCTCAGAGTAATATCCAGAGGTTGTCTTTTCAAAATAGACATATGAGGGCTGCCAGCATTGCTGCAGAGGTTAAACAGGTGTGGGATCAGCCTTTCAGTGCTCTGTCTGCATGGCTGTCATCCCAGAAGGAAGCCTCTTCTTAAGATGATGCACAAGAAAGACACAAACAGTTTCCTGAAGACAAGCAGACTAAGGAGATGGATTACTGGAACCATGTCCTGTGGTCTGATGAGACCAAGATAAACTTATTTGGTTTAGATGTTGTCAAGCGTATGTGGCGACAACCAGGTGACGAGTACAAGTGTGTCTTGTCTACAGCCAAGCATGGTGGTGGGAGTGTCATGGTTTGGGGCTGCATGAGGGCTTCCATCTGTGGGGAGCTACAGTTCATTGAGGGAAACATGAATGCCAACATTTACTGTGACATACTGAAGCAGAGCATGATCCTCTCCCTTCAGAAACTGGACCGCAGGGCAGTATTCTAACATGATAACGACTCCAAACACACCACCAAAACGACCACTGCCTTACTAAAGAAACCGAGTTAGGGTACTTTCACACTTGTGTTATTCTTTTCCAGCATAGAGTTCCGTCAAAAGGGCTCTATGCCGGAAAAGAACTTATCAGGCATATCATAATGCTTCTAAATGGATAGAAATCCGTTCAGTTTGTCTTCCGTTCAGTCACTGTCAGGCGTTTTGGCCGGACATAATACCGCAGCATGCTGCAGTATTATGTCCGTCCCAAATGCCTGAACAGTCACTGGAATGGGATTAATTCCCATTGACTTGCATTAGTGCCGGATCCGGCATTGAGAAACAACTGAAGGACGGATCTGTCCTTCTGGTCTGCGTAAGCGCAGACGGGGAAAACTGTAAAAAAGACTGCAAGATGGATACGGCCATCCGCATGACAAGCGTAGAGACGGATCCGTTCTTGCAATGCATTTGTAGACAAATCCGCACCCGGATCCGACTACAATTGCTGTCAGTTGTCACACTGATCGGCGGATCCAGCAGTCAGCTCCGATGACGGAACTGCCTGCCGGATCACACTAACACAAGTAGCCTTACCCTTCAAATGGAAAGAGGAGGAGCTCAAGGTCTCTAACATCCACCAGCTCCGTGATGTTGTCGTGGAGGAGTGGAAGAGGATTCCAGTGGTGACCTGTGAAGCTCTAGTGAACTCCATGCTCAAGAGAGTTAAGGCAGTGCTGGAAAATAATAGTGGCCTCACAAAATATTGACATTTTGGGCACAATTTGGCCATTTTCACTTAGAGGTGTACTCACTTTTGTTGTCAGCGGTTTAGACGTTATTGTCTGTGTATTGAGTTATTTTGAGAGCACACCAAATTTAGACAAGTTATACAAGCTGTATATTGACTGCTTTAGGCCTCATGCACACGACCATTGCTTGTTTCCACGTCCGTTCCGTTTTTTTCACAGATAGGATGCTTCCCTATTCATTTCAATGGGTCCGGCAAAAATTGCGGATGGTCAACTGTTTTTGTTCCGCATCCATGATAGAGCATGTCCTATTTTTTTCACGCTTATGGACAAGGATAGGCATTATTACAATGGATCTGCCAATAAAACTGATCCGCCCAAAAAAACTGTCCGTCATCTATTTTTTTTACTTTAGTGGTCAGTCACTGAGATCTGTTTACAGAGGCAGTTTTAAGTTCAGAAAAAGCAGAGACAGAAATGCATAAATTACAAGTTTAAATGTAAAAAATTACATTTTTTTATCTGTTGTGGAATATTGGAATATAATACAATTCACGGCAGGAGGAGTGCGATCAGCAGGAACCTCGGCTGTCAAACACCCAGACTATTTGCACTGCCAGGGATATCAACCCTGACTAGCGTCTTATCTGACATTGAAAGCTTCAATGAAAACTGTCCTGAACTGTTTGGTCTTGCACCCTGGCTCCTCCTGTGACCGGTCCCTAACATCTGCATTCATCTTTCCTATCAAATTGATAGTGTATCCTTACAGGGGCTGTTGATTATGATTAATATTGCAATCTAAGTTTTACTGTCTGACCGCACCATTGTTAATATCAGACTATATTGTGCTATCTGCTATTATCTCCTATACCACTTGATCTATCTACGGGATTGTTTATGTACAGTACCTCCTGATGAACCCTATATATTCTTAGGGGAAACGCGTCGAGGTGTGTTTAAAGAGGTGTACTGAATTGTACTCTTATCTTGGGTAGTGTGATACTTAGCATTTGACTATATGGAGGTATCCTTGTCGAGCAAGCTGTATATTTGACATTTTTTCCTACAACAAGGCGTCCTCCTATCTGTTAGTATCATGGTGATTGATTTCCTCTGTCTGTACGGACAGTAGGGTGAATTGTGTTGGCAGACGACTGACACCATCAGGGACTGTCGAGGTTCTCTCAGCCTAGGCACGAGGACGGGGAGTCTCCACCCTCAGGGACGTCCCCGGGCTGAGGACTAGCATAGGGTTATACCAGGGTTAGCTCCCAATGATATCTGACTGCCTCACCATAGGCTATGCAGTGACTGTCATGGTTCTCTATCCGGACAGTCCCCATTGTGACCGCTTTTAGTTCATCACATTGATAAGAGTTTGTTTCACGTTTGGACATTTATGGGGTTTCTTTGGCCCTTGTTTTTAATGAGTAAGAATAAAGGTTAACTTTTAAAGGGATTTAGTATTTTTGCTGGAATTCTGCTATTGAGTGAATATCCCTTGTATCTTGGTATTGATTTAGGGCTGGAACTTGGAATATAATACAATTCACGGCACCATCAGCATGGAATACATAAAATTTTAAACTACCGGTAATTCTGCAGCTGATATTTGTGTGAAACCAGCCCAAAACTCCAACTCAGTGTTCAAACTTGTTTGCGTGAATAGGAGGTATTGGTAGCATTGTTTCTGCAGATACTGTATGAAAAGCTCACTGTCTTAACGATTTAGGATGTCTCTTACACAAGTAATCCATTTAAGAGGTATATTACATTGCACTTCAGCTGGAGTGTGGATTAAATGGGCAGGAGGTCTCAGTCTTTATATAGTGTGAACCCTTCTAAAATTAGAGCTGTTCTTGAAATTTTAGTTTATTTTAAAACGTTAGTTAACAAATCAGGAATACATTTCCTGTAATATAAGATATATTTATAGATGACGTTTGCTATTGGCATAGCAAAACATTTTCTCTGCACTATATGCTTCAAACAGGAAGAACACGTTTCAGTTTCCCCAAAAATCCTGATTTTGACCCATAATGCGTAAACAAGCTATTTAAATCTGCAACTAATAAAATGGCCACTTTGATTATAATTGGTACTTATTCAGCTATTGGCTATTATTGTTCGCTGTAGACTTGCACAGCCATTTGCCAGGAACAATATGGACTGATTGGTAACCTTACTTTACCAGTAACTACTGAGCAACAGAAAGCGGCCATTAAATCTTACAGAACATTATTAAAGCTTCAAAGAAAAGAGAAATGGAGGAAATTTCTGTGAAAACAGTGAAACGAAGACTTCAGTATAATAACGACAAAGTCCTCTATAACCATAAACCTATATACTCAATTATAGAGTGTTTCAGTTTCCTAGAAATGCAGATTACAAAAGCACAGCTGAAACACAACCCAGATGGGAGCTTTCAGGTTATACTTTAGATCTTCCCATACATTACTGGTGTGTCAGAAGCTCATCTTATGGAATATAAGAAATGTATTTGCTTTTATATCCTCATCTATTTTTTACTTGAGAGCACATTATAACATGAGTACACAGTATAACATATAGCAGCAGTTTACAGTATACAGTATCACGTGTATGACATGGAGGCTTACTGGTTAGCACTGCAAGCATGCAGCACTGGGTCCAGGGGTTTCAATCCAACTAATGCACTATGACCATGGAGTTTGAATGTTCTGTCTATCTTTTGTTTCCTTTCTATACTCTGTTTTCATCCCCCATAGTCAAAAATATACTGATTAAGCCTCATTCACACGCCAGTGTTTTGGCCAGTGATTTGCAGCAGCGATTGTGAGTCAAAACCTGAATTGGAGCCTCCACAGACATAAGGTATCAGGCAAAGATCTGCATATCTTCTGTGTATAGAGCCACACCTGGTTTTGTCTCACAATCTCTGATGGAAATGAACGTGTGAATGAGGCATAAGGATATTGGCTACCCAGGACATTGTCCCAATGTGTGTTTGAAGTAAATCAAAATGGGTGCTCCAGTGGAAAACCATAATTGAATGCAATAGGTGTAAAGTTCTGTGGAAAACATACAAAAAATAATAAGTAGTTGTAATAAATGAACAAGGCACATTATTTGGCTCATTTCTGTTCTTAGAAATTCATAACTTCACTGGTGCAGGATTATTCTTGCTTGAAACACCAATGGTAGATTGACAGATGAGAAGTTTGTGGGTCTGCCCGAGGCTCCAAGTGCTTATGATCTACCACTGTACTCTTCCAACAGGCAGCATTGTTAGGCTAGGGCTACACGGTGACACATGGCTGGACTTCTTGTAACTGACATCCCATTCATTTCTATGGGATCACTGCTGCTCTGCGGTCCCGGCCACAACAGCTGTTGCGCGACCAGTATCGCCGTGTAGCCCTAGCCTTAAGACTCAGCATTGACAACATATAGAGCTGTCCGCATCTGTATGTCCATTCCGCCGTCCCACAAAAAAGAACATGTCCTCTTCTTGTCCATTTTGCGGACAAGAATAAGCGTTGTTACAGTGGGTCTGCAAGAAAACTGGGAAACAGCTTTGTGGACCGTAAAATTCATACGGTTGTGCGAATTTACCCCTAAGTGTAAGTCTTGTCTAGGGCCTCAACATGTTTTACCTCTAGTTTAGGGACTTTCAGTGTAAGTTCTATATATCTGATATGGATGGCTGCAGTGCATCCAATCAAAAGCCAATATATATTTGAAAGCTGAGCTATTAACCACTGTACTGTAGGTTAAAATTCACACTGTAGCCTCCTCAAAATGTTCCTTGACCAGTGTCATCAGGGAAAAGAGGCTAATCCGAAGTTAGCGTTCATTAAATATTATTTATTAAGGCTCATGCACATGGCCATTGCCCGGGCGTGCACGTATTGCGGCCCACAATATACGGGCACCGGCTGTGTGCACCCCCAATCCACGGAGTGCTTCTGTCGGGTTTCTCTCCATGCTTCCGCACTGCAAAAAGTAGTACTTCTTTGCGGTGCAGACGGATCACAAACCCCTTCAAATTGAATGGGTCTGGATCCATCTGCAGAATCCGCACGGATGTTGCCTGTGCATTGGGGACCGCAAATTGTGGTGCCAAATGCACGGAACGGCTGTGCGCATTAGCCTTACCTGTGTTGTACTGCCATTAGCTTTATGAACAAGGAATAGCAAATGCAGTTGTGGTTATTAGCAGCCTCATTAAGCCGATCGCCTTGTTCTAATTCGTGCAGGGTTATTTTAGATTGGCTCCTATTGGTGATTGGATATATCCATAAAAATTTCCTTTCGTCTCATAGCTAAGTATTCTGACATTTCGATTGCATTTACTATTCCTGGAATGGCAGGGTGGCATTTGCAAGTTAGTGGGAACAGTCCAGGACCTGTGCTTTATTTAATCCACTGCTGTGGAGTATATATAGAGTGTATATGCGATATCCATTTCATCTTAACAGGGTTGTCCAGTATACCCTCAGGATACACATCAATATCCCCAATATCAATTGGGGATATGAAACCCCACACCCACACCGAACAGCTTTTACCTTGTAGGTCTGGTGCTATAGGTGGGCACCAAAACTACACAGCACCGTCCATTGTGCCGTGGATGGAGCCTGTAAATGCAGCACTGCCCCCGTTCAGTTTAGTGGGAGCAGCACTGCATTACCAGTTCTGTCCACTACACACCAGTGCTACAAGATAACAGCTGATTGCCAGCAGCGCTGGAGCTGGGAGCCCCACCGATCTGATTTTAATGGCGTATCCTGAGGATCTAGATCAAAATCCTGGAATACCCCTTTAAAGATAACACACGTCAGTTTGAGGAACACACTGCAAACTCTTCTTTGGGAAACTTGATCTACAGGTGCTGGAGAGAGCAGAAGATTGAAATCAATATGTTAAAATGTTATTCAAATACATCAGGATTATTGCAGAGTTTATTTGGCTTCTGTCAAGTTGTCATAAAACTGATGATGCAGGTATGTTTATTGGAAATATAATTGGAGTGACTTGACATCAGTAATAGCTAACATCTCACTTACCAGTTCTATTCCTTCTTTGAGTCATATTCTGAAAAATGGACAACTCAGAAAACTTGAGAAAAGCATGGTAAGCGTCTAACACTAAGGCTGCAAAGAAATCCAGGAAAAGCTTTTAAAGGCATGAAGATTTTTCACCCAATATTGCATTGAAATGATAACAGCCTGACTCAGCTTACAGTCTCTAAAGCAAGGTAGCTCTAACCGGCAACCCCTTAAAGGCAGTTTTCTCTAAGCACTAGAGCGGTCGAAAAATGGATCCCAGTGTACTGCATATATACCTGATCATTTATAAGATTTACAAATTTTCCTGTTATGTACATTATTTTTGTAGCTGCAGTACTTAAAGGGGTTGTCTCACTTTAGCAAGCGGCGTTTATCATGTAGACAAAGTTAATACAGGGCACTTACTAATGTATTATGATTATCCATATTTCTTCCTTTGCTGGCTGGATAAATTTTTGATCACATTATACACTGCTTGTTTCTATGGTTACAGACGACCCTGCAATCCATCAGTGGCGGCCGTGCTTGTACACTATATGAAAATGCGTCAGCCTCTCTATTGGCCAGGCCCATGAGAGCGCACATAGGCGGGTGCTTTTTCCTATAGTGTGCAACTCTATTCAGTGGGTACATTTGGATCTCCTTATTGCACTGCAAGTATTTGTACTGTTTGTAAAACTATTGGGGGTCATTTACTAAGCTGAAATACTCCTAAATTAATTGCGCCGCTATGTGTGATTTCACCCTGCTCATGCCAGGTCTAAAAATTTACCATTTTCGATGCCTGGTTTAGGCATAGAAAATGGTCTAAATGTAAGACAGCTAGGAAGCTTTCCCGATTTAGACTGGTGCTGGATGCGCCAAAGTTATATAGAGGCCAGTTCTTCTTGATAACTTCGGCGGATCCTCCGCCAGCTGTGGGACTTTATTAAAACCGGCATCTAAAATGCCGGATTTAATAAATGTGCCCTGTTGTGTTTTATCCATGCATTTGGTAAATATAATGTAATGTTGCATTAGCAATGAATCAAGTTGTAGGAGGAACCTTCCTTTTATAGTATTATAGAACCCTATGAAGATGTACATTCAACATACTATACAGGGAAAACCATGCATCCTTACACAACCCCTTGATTGTCCTTACACTATTAGCACTGTAGTCTCATATTTTTAATTCTAAAAATTCTTTCTTGTTTGGCTACCTATTTCATAACTATTAGGAAATGCGGTTGCACAATTAAAAGTGTCTTTTCTTACCACGTCATTGGCATGGAACAATTCCTGTAAGAAACATGAGTGCTTCTAAAGTTATCTTTACCCGCTCAGCTGTAGAACGTCTCTTATTAAATATGACAGCTCCGCCATAAGAGCAGTAAACACGTTGCTTCACTGGAAAGGAAGGCTGTGTTGTAATGACAGATACTCCCACAGATATTAGGAATGAAAACGCTGAATACAATGTTTTAAGTGGGGCACACAGGGTTATGACAGCTTGTTCAAACATACATGAAATGTTGTCATTTTACAGACAGGAGATGTTACATTATGATAAATTCCACAAAATACAACCCAGATGTATGGTTTTGTAGTAGTCATTAAAGAAGACCTCTCATCTCTCCTAACATTGCAAATTATCGCTTCTCCAGAGGAAAGACAACTATGGGGAGATGTATCAAAACCGGTGTAAAGATAAACTGGCTTAGTTGCCCATCGCAACCAATCAGATTTCACCTTTCATTTTGCAGAGCTCCTTTGGAAAATAAAGGGTGGAATCTGATTGGCTGCTATGGACAACTAAGCCAGGTTTCCTTTCCACCAGTGTTGATAAATCTCCCCTATGTCTCTAGTGCCAAGTCAGTGTTCCACCAGACACACACTGTTTCTGCTCCTCATCATTACTTTTTAAATTGTGTATTTATTTTTACTAAATATGTGTATTCTCCATAAAATAACAATTTTAGAGCATGTGAGCCTAAAACTATAGTTTTTAAAATGTACTGCACATGTGCTGATGACATGAGCCTCCACAACTTTCTCTGCAATTCTGATGTCCATCTCTTCTAGATTGAGGTTTGTGTTGTCAGCACATGTACAGTACACTTGTTTTCCCCACTTGTTTTACCCCTGCTGAGAATCAGGGCTGTGCATGCGCCAATATGCAAACCAATGGAGCATGCGCAAGAGCTCAGGGCCAGGCGAGAGTACGTTGCCGCTGCCTAGTCCTGCCAATCAAAGCATGTAAGGAGGACTTGTCCACAGAATGGAACTGGTTCTCAGATCAACAAAAGATAAACAGTGTTTTAACCAGGTGAGCTAAACCTATGGGTCTATGCTTTTAGTTGGACAGGGAGGTCACTAGTGACAGACTCCCTTTAACCCCTTAAGGACGGAGATTTTTTATTTTTTGAGTTTTCGTTTTGCGCTCCCTGCCTTCCCAGAGCCATAACTTTTTTATTTTTCGGTTCACATAGCCATATGAGGGCTTCTTTTTTTGCGGGACAAGTTGTACTTTCCAACGACACCATTTAATATTGCATATGATGTAGTGGGAAACAGGGAAAAAAATTCCAATTGGGGTGAAATTGCAAAAAAAAAAGCAATTCCACCACAGTTTTGCGGGTTTTTAATTCCGACGTTCGATGTGCGATAAAACTGACCGGTTACTTTTACTCTAAAGGTCAGTACGAATCTGGCGATACCTTATATGTATAGGTTTTCTTGCATTTTGATAGTGGGAAAAAAATCAGTTTTACTTTTTTGTCACCATGTTTTGACCCCTATAACTTTTTAGTAATTATATGTAGAGAGCTGCATGGGGGCTCATTTTTTGCGTCGTAATCTTATCTTTTTATTAATACCATTCTGGGGTGTGTATGACTTTTGATCACCTTTTATGTAGTTTTTGGGGAAAATGAGCGACCAAAAATGGCGAATCCGCCATTTGGGCGCTTTTCCGTTTTGCTGTTTGACGTATGAGGAATATTTTTTATATTTTTATAGTATGGGCGTTTTCGCACACTGCGACACCCATTATGTGTATTTTTTATGTTTTTTATTTATTTATTTTGTAAACTTTTTTTTTTTTTACACTTTTATATAGTTCCCATAGGGAACTATAAATTACAATCATTTGATTGCGATTATCATACATTCCAATGCAATAGCAATAGTAAGTTGAGATGCTTTTCATCACTTGGATAGCCAGGCTCCAGAGTGGTGTATAACTTGTATAGAGCAGGACAGCTGTATGGTAAGTGGTTGTACTGCAGATGTAGATGATCTCTTGCTTTGCAAAGATCCTTTTAAAAATGTCAGTAGTGCAAAATGGAGTCCTCTTACTGGGAAGGGCAATTTAAGTGCAATTCTGCAATTTGAAACCATGAAATCTGGATGCAGTTTGTGTCCGTAGCTGGCTCACTTGGCATTGACTCATCATTTTATTCACATCAGTTTCTGGAAGACCTACATCACCGACAGTATTCACTATGACTATTACTAAGACAATTAAGTAAATGGTCCTTTTACTGTTCTATATCACGTGTTATAGTAGATTAATCTTCTGTGCTGTTTAATGGACCTTGATAGTATATTAAGGGTGCAGTCATATAAGAGTGTTTTTGCCACAGTTTTCACATTGCCTCAATATACTCTTATTTGAAAAGCTTACATATGATACAATACATATCAAGAATTCTTATTGTGTCTTATGGACCTGCTAAACAACAGATTGTTTCAGAAGGAAGATTCCTGGAGAGAGACCTTTGTTGCATTCAGTTTATGATACAGAATTAAGGATGATATATTTTATGCATTTACAATTAGTGTTACTTGATAAATCAGTTTGTTGTTTTTTAAGTGATACATCTCATTTTCAAACAATTAAAGTATCAACGCTGACGTTCTCACTGTTATCATCATTGCCTTTCAACAACACCACTGCCACCATAATCACACCCTTACTACTCTATTTTTTCAGTGATTACGTTTCAACACCTCGAAACATACCCCTGACACTCTCATTGCACCTCCTTCCTCCTGACTATTTTCTTACTGCAGTCCTCACACATATTGTAAAACCGAGTACAATATATATACAATATACAATCTAGTACAATATAGCGTATATAATCAAAGAGGTTCAGGAGATCGACCTGTAACGAAGAATAGATGACTATTTACCTGACCTCCTCGTCCGCCAGTGCTCCATTTTTCTGGATGACATCACGTCAACAAGGCATGACCACTGCAGCCAATCATTGGCCTCAGTGGTGCACTGAAGAGTCCAGTGATTGCCTGCTTTGATCACGTGTTGTTTATGGGATCGGTCAACCCCTTTAGTTAATACCTGCATAAAAAGTATGGTGTACTTTTGGAGGATGTAAATTGTAGGTTCACTTTCAGACATCATTCTGCAGTTAATAAATAGAATCCATCTGTGTGAAGCTGAGTAACTTTGTAAATATATTTAGGAAGATTTATCAAAACTGGTGCCAAAGAAAACTGGCTTAGTTGCCCACAGCAACCAATCAGATTGATTTTTAGAGCTCCTTTGCAAAATAAAAAATCAAAGGTGGAATGTGATTGGTTGTTAAGGACAACTAAGTCAGTTTTCCTTAGTATCAGTTTTGATAAATCTCCCATTGTATTGTGGGTCTTATACTTATTTTTAAGCTACAGCTTGTAATATAGTCCAGGTCTTTATACCAGGCAATTTACAGTAATCTGATTTAGGAGAAATTACTAACTATTAGTTAGTCAGGGTAGACATGTAGACAAAGATGGGGTCATTTATCAAGCTGGTGTAAAGTAGAACTGGCTGTTGCCCATAGCAACCAATCAGATTCCACCTTTTATTTTCGAAGGCTTTTTGGAAAATGAAAGGTGGAATCTGATTAGTTGCTATGGGCAACTGAGACAGTTCTACTTTACACCAGTTTGATTAATGACCACAGAGTCTCTAAATGTGCCCGGATTATCACTGTAGCCCAGGCTGAAAAATAAATCTTTTGTGTCTTTAGACTGCCTGTCTAGAAAGTTGTCTTACTTTTGTTAAGATTTTTGCACCAGAAATTTTGGCACAAAAAGTTTCATCTTAGGCCCTGTCACCCTTCCCCACTAAGTCACACCCCATTGTGCCATATTTGTTGCCAAAATTCTGTCCCAACACAGTAAGCGTGCATTCAAACACAGCAGATTTTGTTGCGGAAAATTTCTGTAACTGAAAATCTGTTACATCTGAATGGGGCTCGCATGAAATCCATGTTCTTGCTTCTAAAACAACCTCATTCAGATGATCGGAACTAATTTTCAGTCACAGAAATTTCTGCAACAAAATCCGCCACGTGTGAAGGCACAATAATAAATTTAGCCCAGTAGATGCAGCTACATAGGGTTTACAACAAGCTGGAACACAGGCCTAGTAATACATGACTAATGCAAGGTATTTACAAAATGACAGCATTTTATGTAGATTATGTATATTGCAGCTTGATGACTATGAAAAATGCATCTTGTTTTCTCACAAAGATGTCATTTTAAAGCAACTAAGGAGTCTCTGTTTCAGGAAACTGTACCTTTCCCTGAGTTGGGTTTTATTCAAGGGGCCCAGTTGCTATAATGGAGTGAGAAGGACCCCAAGTCTATACATCAAGTTTAGAGTCTAAGCTGTAATATGGGCTTTATTGCGCACCATCTGGGCAATCCCTTATCCTGTTTCCGAACTTTCAGGTAGCAGTACATCAAGGACTGTTACTCAATGATTAACTTCTAGTTGTTTTCACCGCCCTGTGGCAAGAAAGGGCCCTTGGACCGTCTCTTGTAAAATTAGCCCAGGGGTACATCCTAACAGATGCATGTGCTTATTTCCATGTTCAGGCACAGATAACTATGCTAGTTTAGGCTGGGTTCAGACTTTCGCGTATTTTCTGTCGCCGTATGTACAGCGCGTTTTTGGAAATAGGAAATGCACGTCGTACGTGCGTTCGTGTGATTGACTACTGTGGCGTCAAATACAATACGCGCGACAAAACGCCCCAAAGAAGCTCAAGAACTTTTTTGAGCGTAGGGCATTTTTCAGCGCGTTCAAACGCACTGTAAAACGCTCAAGTGAGAACCAGGGCCATAGGGAAGCATTGGTTTTCATGTGTTGAGCGTTTTACAGCTCGCTTGAACACGCTGTAAACGTGCAAGTCTGAACCCAGTCTTAGTGTTCTAAGGAGGTCATTGGGATTAAAGCAAAATAAATTAAAAAACAAAATAGTTAAAAAATCATGCAATACATATTTCTGGGCAAAACCTTTGTGTGATTATACAATAATACCAAAGCATAATAAGCTCAATTCGAATAGAATATTGTGTAGCAGAACTTCCTGTGAGTACTCAAACAGTGGTCAACAAGAAAGGAAGTCCCCAACAACTCATGCGGAGCGTACAGGTAGAGGGCTCATGAACAGAAATATAAATAAATAAATGTAGTAGCAAAGTTCCCCCACTTTCTAACGACCGGTTCACTACATGCCACTGAAACACTGAATGCCTTACTTAAATGTTAAATTTACATTGAAACGATTGTCCTCCCTGTTATTATAGCAGGGAATTATAAAGTTCTTTTGGCTCATGGTTAGGCTTCAGTAGAGTAAATCCATTGAGTATTATTACATTTTACACTTTGCCTCTGTCAGTCCATGATAACTGGTAGCCTACCTTAAAATAGCCAAGAAGTTTAGCTTACAGTAAAAGTGCAGGACATGATGATTTATGAAGTATTGTTTCCCGCTTATGTCACAGCAAAGATGTGGCCCGGAGGATTAACCGAGCCAACTCTTACTAAACACAATGTCCCCTTGCTGAAATACAATCTGCAATAACTCTCTTTGTCTCAGCCCTTTCATCATTGAGGCAATAGTCTTTTTTTCCTAATTGTCAGCAGTGAGTAAAAGCAGGGTTATTTTTAAAGCAAAGTCTGCCAAGATTGATATTAATCTGTAGATGTAATGTCTTTTATGTTAAGGAATGTCAGACTGTATTCTCGCTGCATTCTGCTAAACACATCAAATTGTATGGTTTGGTTAGTGAAATGTTTTGTCAGCAGGCTATTGCCATTCCACAGTCTGAGTTCTAATTATGCCCGATATTCAGCGTGCGTCTGCCCACTGCAAAAAACTGCAGTTTATATTTTATTTTAGAAATATAATTTACTAAAGCCGTGTTCTGGCTTCTATAGACATAAAATGGATTAACATTTCTATTACATTACTATAGCAAGACTACTAACATACAATTCATAGTACAGTATATCAGATGTTCATTCTGCAGGGGAAAAATATCTCTGATCCGTTAAAGGCTTCCTTTATGTAGTTATTTGAGCCAGATAGGACCTTCTTACTTCCATCCTAGTATTTCTTAAAGAGGAGCTGTCACCACAAATTACAATGCAGTCTGGAAGCACATCCTATAGAGCAGGAGAAGATTGATATCTATTTTATTATTATTATTATTATTATTTTTTTTATTTTTTTTTGTGGGGGGGTTCTGTAAAACCTGTAATTTATACATTTTTATCTTTGCTTTTTTGCCTCCTGTGAATACTGTGGGGAGTCGCTCTGGTAGGTAGCAGTGCGGGTGCAGTATAGAGGCAAAACAAGAAGTCCAGAAAGTGCAATAAACAGTGTTTTATTCACACTTGCACAAAATAAACGATAAACAGTCTCTTGGTGTTAATTCACACTCAGCAAACACAAAAAAGCAAAACCAAGAGTCCAAAACCGGGTTCAGTCACCTGTGAGATGGTTGGAGTGCTGGCGTTCAAGCCTGGCCGGTCGGCCCAGCCGCGAGAGTAATCCACCTTCAGGCTTCCAGGGCGACCTGCCCGACTCTTTGCTGAGCTCATCCTTCCAGCCCAGAGAGCAACACAACACTAGCAGCAGCTCCAGGACAATCACAGCCACACCTGCTGATGTGGCTGCGCTTTAAAGACCCGGCAAAGTCCGGCCTGGACCGTGGGAGTAGGCACCCACCCAACTCTTTGCCTACTCCCAGTAAGAGCCGGCCCGGATTGGCTTTGCAGCCAAACTAACTATCAAGTGTCAAGCAGCACTAGCTGCTGCTGACCTAAAGAACAGGCTCTTACCTCACCGAGGCCAGGAACCTCGGTGACACGTATCTTCCGTCCATGACGGCACACTGCGCCCTCTCACATACCTCCCCCTTTGTTCAGCCCTGACAGGGTGAACACACGCCAAACTACTGTACTCGAGACAGTGCATCCGCATTTCCTTGCAAGCGGCCTGCCCTGTGTTCCACTGTGAACTTGAAGTTCTGCAGAGACAAGAACCATCTGGTGACCCGAGCATTCCTGTCTTTCGCCTGGCACATCCACTTTAGAGGGGAATGGTCGGTCACCAGGCAGAACTTTCTCCTAGCAGATAATAGCGGAGAGACTCTAGTGCCCACTTGATGGCCAGGCACTCTCTCTCCACTATACTGTACCTGGTTTCGGCTGGGGTGAGTTTGCGACTCAGGAAAACCCACGGGATGCTCCTCCCATTGATTTCCTGAGAGGTACAGCGAGGCCCACTTCAGAGGCATCGGTCTGTACCACAAACTCTCCTGAAGTCGGGCGTCACCAAACCGGGGACCCACACAGGGCCGACTTCAGAGCAGAGAAGCCTTATCCGCCTGCTCATTCCACTGGATCGACACTGACCTGCGTCCCTTTAAAAGGCTTGTCAATGGAGCAGCAATTGTAGCGAGTTGGGAATAAACCTCATGTAGTATCCCACCATGCCCAGGAATGATTTTACTTGCGCGTAGTGACAGGTCGGGGCCAATTCTTAATTGCCTCAATTTTGTTTACCTGAGGTTTGACCACCCCCGCCCAATGACATACCCTAGGTATTTGGTCTCTTCTAACCCTATCACACACTTTTTGGGTTAGCAGTTAAGCCAGCTTTCCTAAGGGAGTCCACTACGGCCTGTACCTTCGGTAGGTGACTCTCCCAGTCGGTGCTATGGACAATGATATCATCCAGATACGCTGAGGCGTACCGTCGATGTGGACGAGCACAATATCCATAAGCCTTTGAAACGTGGCGGGGCGCCATGTAGACCAAAGGGTAATACCTTGTACTGATACAACCCCTCCGGTGTGATAAAAGCAGTTTTTCCTTGGCAGCCTCCGTTAAGGGTACCTGCCAGTACCCTTTGGTGAGGTCAGGACAGAAAAATACCTGGCTTGGCCCAATTTTCAATGAGCTCATCCACCCTTGGCATGGGATATCGTCAAACTTGGACACCTCATTCAGCTTGGAAATCGTTACAGAACCTCAATGTCCCGTCCGGCTTGGGTATTAAGACTATCGGACTGGCCCAATCACTTTTTGACTCCTCGATGACACCTAACTGGAGCATCAGCTGCACTCCTTCACAATGGCTTGTCGCCGAGCCTCGGGTACCCGATACGGCTTTAACCGGACTTTGGCCTGAGGCTCAGTGATAATGTCATGCTGGATTAGGGATGTGCGCCCAGGAGGTCCGAGAACACATCCGTGTTCCGACTAATGAACTCCTTAACTTCCTGGACCTGTTTGGAGGATAGGCTATCTGAAATTTTTACGGTGGCTGCTGCTTCCGGACTTCGAGGTGAGGGCTGGATCCTTCTCACCTAGAAGCCCTGGCCGGGGCTGTCATCGCTGGACGAGTCCCTATCCTTCCATGGCTTCAGCAAATTCACATGATACACCTGCTCCGGTTTCCGCCGCCCTGGCTGGTGCACCTTGTAATTTACTTCCCCACTTTCTCGAGCACTTCATGGGCCCCTGCCACCTAGCTAGAAATTTGCTGTCAAGGGTGGGTACCAGAACTAAAACTCGGTCTCCGGGATTAAAGTCTCGTACCCGAGCCTGACGATTATACACCCTACTCTGGGCTTGTTGCGCTGCCTCCATATGCTCCCGGACCAGCGGTAACACCCTCTCCATACGTTCCTGCATCTGGGTAACATATTCAATTACGCTTTTGTGGGGACGGGCTGTTGTTCCCACGCTTCCTTAGCGATGTCCAACAGGCCCGTGGGCGTCTGCCATAAAGCAGTTCGAAGGGTGAGAACCCAGTAGAGGCCTGGGGCACTTCTCGCACTGCAAACATGAGATAGGGCAGAAGCAGATCCCAGTCCTTCCCATCTCTAGACACCACCCTTTTAGCATATTTTTAAAGTTTGGTTAAATCTTTCCACCAGGCCGTCCGTTTGCGGATGGTAAACGGACGTCATAATTGCTTTATATGCAACAGTTTACACAATTCCTCATAATCTTAGACATAAAGGGGTCCCTTGGTCCGTCAGAACCTCCTTAGGTAGGCCCACCGGGTAAGCATCTCCATTAACTCCTTTGCAATGAGCCTAGCCGATGTGTGTCGAAGAGGCACCGCCTCTGGATATCAGTAGCATAGTCAGAATCACCAGGATATGTTGGTGACCCCTAGCAGACTTCGGTGCAGGTCCGACCAGATCCATGGCAATACGCTCGAATGGGACCTCAATTATTGGGAGAGGGACCAGGGGACTTCTGTAATGCGGCTGAGGGCTATTTACCTGACAGGTCGGACAGGACTTACAGAACTCCTCTACTTCCTTAAACAAACCGGGCCAGTAAAATCGCTGTAGTGCAGCGGTCCTGCGTTTTCTGCCACCCCATGTGTCCCCAAGAACATGTTGGTGGGCAAGCTCCATAACAAGCTTGCGATATGCGGTGGGCACCACCAACTGTTCAACAGGCTCACCTCGGATTTGGTTCACCCGATACAACATATCCTGAAGAATAATAAATCGTGGGAACATTAATTCAGCCCCTGGTTTCTGGGGTTTACCGTCAATCATTACAACACTTTCCCAGGCCCTGGTTGAGGTTTGGTCCGGTGTTGTGCGGTCCCAAAAATTTTCCCGGAGACATTGAGGTCTGCCAACTCAGGTCCCGGTGGCAAGTCCTCCGTGTCTCCCACCATTACACTCAGTGGGGTTGTCTCCCCTCTACCGCTGGAGCAGTGGTCACCCCTACCGCTGGCCCTTCAGATTCGGGCTCCCAGGGTTCTGGCCTTCCAGTGGTATCAGGCCACTCTACTAGGGTTACCCCTGTCTCGGGCCCATCAGACACTTTTATAGCCGGCCACAGCGCCGGGAAACCTGGGAAGTCCCTCCCAAGTATCAGTTCATGTGGGAGTTTGGTAGCGACAGCCACCTCGTGGGTCCACCTACCAGCCGAGGTGGACAAAGTCACTAGTGCAGTGGGGTAGTCTTTTAAGTCTCCGTGGATGCATAGGACCCCGACTTTACGGCCGGTATACTCCGCGCAGGCCGTACTAGGGCAGCTCTTACCAGGAGACTAAACTCCCGGAGTCCAGCAGGGCCACCGCCAGAGAATCTCCCACCTCTACCTGACACAGGTGGTTATTGTCCTGCCCTCACGGGTGCCAGTTGCACACAGCTTCCGTGCATACAGGGAGTGGCGATACCCGTAGTTCACATCCATCGGCTCACCTTGATGCGGACAGTCGGCCCTGATGTGGCCTGGCTCCTGACACCTCCAGCATACCACGGGAGGCGGATCCGCAGGGGATACATTCCGTGCAGGTCTCTCTGTCGCCGGTCGTCGGAACTGGGGTGGAGGCCTCCGGGGTTTGACTGGCCCCTTCCCAGCAAGACTCCCTGCAGGTTTCTGGTGGCCTCGTAACGCTCCACCAGGTCGACCATCTCCAGGGCACTTACCGGAGACGCCTGGCCGACCCAGTGCTGGAGGGATAAGGCAGGGCCCTCCAAAAGATGTCCGCCAACAGTCGATCCAGCATGGCAGTGGGACTTAGTAGATCAGGCTGCAGCCACTTTTTCAGCCTGTGCAGCAGATCGTAGTACTGCGGCCTAGCAGGTTCAGTCGCTTTAAAGTCCCACTGGTGGACTCTTTGAGCGCGGACCAGCACGTTCACCCCCAGTCTGGCTAGGATCTCTCCTTTCACGGTGTCATAATCGGCTGCTTGGTCAGTCCGACAAGTCGAAAACACCTGCTGGGGTCCGGAAGCCAGGAACGGAGCGACCACCTCAGCCCACTGGTCACGGGCAGCTTCTCCCTCACGGCCACTTTTCGAAGACTGCCAGGTAGGTCTCGGCATCATCCTCGGGGTCATCTTGGGAATTGCTGCACGGACCGCTTTCCGGGCATCATGGGCACGGTGAGAGGCTCCAGTCGCTTGCAAAGCCATTACATGTTGCAACAGCAGCTGGTTTGTCTCCTGCTGCTGCTTGTTGGCCTCCCGCTGCTGTAAATTGGCCTCCACGAGCCTTTACAACTGCCTCCATCTTGTCAGAGTTCACGTGTTGAAACTTTGCCGGCTTGACATATGACATTCACTTTGGAAAAAACTTCGGCGTTTACGCCAGCCTCACTGCGCATGCCCGCATCCGACACCAAATGTGGGGATTTGCTCTTGGCAGATAGGTGCGGGTGCAGTATAGAGGCAAAGGAAGCAGATTTTTAGTCATTCAACAGTGTTTTATTCACACTCTTGATAAAGCAAAACAACAGTCCTTGGTGCAGGTTCACACAGCAAACAAAACAAAAGTCCTTCAGGTTGTTAAACTCACACACTGCAGGTCAGGAGCGATCGCCTGTGCTCCTGAAAGCTGGGTCACAGCCAAATGTCCACGGCAGACCTCTGTGCACGCTTGTACGCCTGCTAGCAGCTTCCAGACTCAGGCTCAGCTACAAACTCCACTTGCTGGAGTAATTTCCCCCCAGCTGACAGTGCTGGCTGGGCTTTTAAACCCAGTCAAAAACCAGGCCTGGATCGCGGGAAGCAACTACCCACCCTACGCTTTAGTTGCTTCCAGTAAGAGCCAGCCCAGATTGGCTTTACAGCCATACTAGCTAAACAAGCTGTGTCTAGCAGCACTAGCTGCTGCTGACCTAAAAGAACAGGCTCTTACCTCACCGAGGCCAGGAACCTCGGTGACACGTATCTTCCGTCCATGACGGCACCTTGCGCCCTCTCACACCACCAACAGGCATCTGTTGGTGGATATGCTCCTCCCATCTCAGCATAAAGGTCAGTTTGCTATCCTCTAAAGCAGGGGTGCACAAGATACCATTCTGTGCGGCCCCCAAACATCTGGTAAAAGACATGTAGGTCTATGTCTTATGGCTTCTTACATGTATCATTCATGTATTCCCCTATTAGACGGGAGTCCTAGAACTGTAACTAGACATTTATAGTATATACTGTATGTTCAATATGCCAAAAATACAGTATTCAGTTTGTAATACCCCTTTAAGTCTTATTTTCGGCCCTTGGAATTGTTTCAGGCTGATAATGTGACCCCCACCAGGAAAAGGTTGTGCATCCCTGCTGTAAAGTATCCTCTAAAGGTGTATTCAACTAATTATTCCTATATTCACATAGGAGACCAAATCCTTTGTACGAAACAGTAGTGTAGAGTGTTCAAGAGGAGTTTAAGTAGTATCAGCCATATGCCTAATCTTACTTTTCCAGAAAGAAACAATCTGTGACAATCTATACATTTCCCAAGGGGGGGTGGGGAGGGATTTCACTGCTGTCCATAATTTAATAGAATAAAAAGAGAAAAGAGACTAAGATTTAGTGTCTACTGGGATAGGCTGTGTGGACCAGATAAGTAGATTCAAAAGGTTAGACTCCAGCTTGGCCCAATTCGGTGCCCCAGCGGTGAGATTAAATAAAAGAAGTTGGGGTAATCGAACATGTGATCGTCTGAACATTTTCCCCATAGACTGCAATGATTTACCATTACAGTCTATGGGAAATTCAATGTGTTCCTGAAGGCAGGGCTCCATAGGAACATCACTGTGGTAGCCTCGGAGCCTTTAGAACTGTTGAGGCTACTACAGTAAACAAACAGCTACTTTGATGTCAGTGCGGGGAAGCCATTCAGGACCCAGAAGCGCTGCGCTTCTGGGCAAAGGCCTCTCAGATGCCGTGGTCACCTTTGACCACAGCATCTGAGGGGTTAAATGGCTGTGATTATCGTTATTGGCAATCACAGACATTGTCTCCAGGTGTCTGCTGTGTAAAACAGCAGAAACCTATTGGCTATGGCACAGTCTTTAATGAGACAATGAACGCCATACATATATGACGCTTGTTGTCAAAGGGGTAAAGAAATTGTCTGAGATAAACAGAAATTGGTAAACAGGCAAAGCATGATGTGAAATAACTATAAGCATTGGTTACTTGTTAAATCGCCTGCAACTCTAGTGTTTCAATTTTGGTGCTCGTCGACCACTGCAGCCAGTCACTAGCCTTAAAGAGAACCTGTCACCAGGAAATTCACTGATAAAGCAGGCACACTGCCTTGTAGGGCTCACTCTGCTGAATATAATGATACCTCTCACTTGGTGATCTGTTGCTTTATTGTGGAGAAAAAGTACTTTTAATCAATATGCTAATGAGCTGATTGGAGTCCAGCAGTTGATATGAGTCCAGCGTTTTTTCTATTCAGAGCTGTAGCCCCTCCCCTATTCACGTCTTCAGTTGTAAAAGGGGCGTGGTTTATTTATTTATTGGTCTATAGAAGTGAATAGGGGAGGGGCTACAGCTCTGAATAGGACAAACACGCTGGACTCGTATCAACTGCTGGACTCAATCAGCTCATTAGCATATGGATTAAAAGTACTTTTTTTCCACAATAAAGCAACAGATCACCAAGTGAAAGGTATCATTATATTCAGCAGAGTGAGCCCTACAATGCAGTGTGCCTGGTTTATCAGTGAATTTCCTGGTGACAGGTTCTCTTTAAAGGTACACTGGTGATTGGCTGCAGTGGTTACATGTTGATATAACATCAGTGCTGCAGTCCTGTAAATAAAAAAATTGGTGAAGGGGACCTGAACTACAGCGCTAGAACAGACAGCTATTCAATAACTAATGCTTATTTTATTATTTTACGCGATCCCCTGCCTGTGCCCCAATTTTTTCTTATCTTGGACAACCCCTTTAAATTAAGGTGAACTTTATTACCTTTATTATAAAGTACCCCATCTTTTCTATGTGTTCTATGCTGTGTTTTATGTCATACCTAGATCCTGACAATAAAATAATTTGAACTAAAAAAAAAAAAATGTAATGCTGTAAATAAATGAGGCAGCGTTAAGGCAATGATGTGAAAAGAGGTATTTATCTGTACACAGGAAAAGTATAATGTAGCATGCATTGTCTGCTGGGCAGTTCTATTAGGATGTGTGATACTGTGTTTTCAGAAATAATCTGACAGTTAGACACATACTATAGTAGTAATACCGAGTACATAGTTATGTTTGACATCCTATAAAGTGATGCACCACTTTCTGTATGTCTTTGTGCTTTATTTGCTTACTAAAAGCATCATGAGGCCAACATACTCATCTGATGCCCTTTCTTTGTATGAACATTTGACGCTTATTTTTATAACGGCTGAAATATATTCTTTAGTACGTAGTCAGTGGCTCACTAGATAGTCTAGAATAGGTAAGGTGCACACCCCGGGTAACCACTCCCACTCACAGTACACGGAATATGATAAATTCACCACACAGGTACCCCAATCACCATCACAATTACAATCTGAGACATTGGGACTCAAATGTGAACAGATATTACGACAACAGAAGGGAACAGAATATGTCACAGAACACAACTGCACACAACAAATCACTTTCCACACAAAGAAGATACGAAGAGGGAGACATTCGAAAAAACAATCACAAGCACAATCACTATTAAATTCTTCAAATATTATTAATATCAGTAGTTGTCAACTAACAAAGACTCAGGAAAATTTACTTAATAAAGGATTAAAATTTGCACCAACAAACCAATTAGATAAATTCACAACATATATTGGAATTGAAAATTTTTTCAGAAGGTTATGTCTAAAGAAATATTTTTAAAAAAATCCAATCTGTTCGAATACTTCAGTGTGCACAGAAGCCAATAAATATCCACATACTAGTCTCAGAGAGAAATCAAGAAAATATCCCAAACAAGAAATGGGAGAACAGATTATTGCATTCAAAAAGAATGTAGAAAAGGAATTGGGAGATCTAAAAAGTGGAAAATTATATAATAATCTAACATACAAAAAAAAGGGAAGCGATCAAACAACTCCAGCAAACATCAGAAATAACAATACGCCCAGCAGACAAAGGTGGGGCGATTGTTATATTAGACACCTCCTCTTATGTTGAAGAATGTCTCAAACAACTTAATGATACTCTAACCTATCAAAAATTGAAAAAAGATCCAACTGAAGAGTATTATAATAAACTAAAAGAATTATGTGAGAAAGGTCGAGATGACGGTTTCTTTAACGAAAACGAGTTGAAGTTTATCTTGGGTACGCAAGGGAGGATACCGGCCTTCTATTGCGTTCCCAAGATTCATAAGGACTTGAAATCTCCACCAGGGAGACCAATTGTCTCGGGTATTAATTTTATCTCATCGAATCTGTCTAAATATATAGATCAGTGGTTACAACCACTGGTCAAGAAAATACCTTCGTACATTAAAGATATGACTCAAATTATTCAAATACTTGAGACAATTGAATGGCAAGAACATTACATAATGGGAACACTTGACGTAGGTTCCCTATATACAGTGATAGAACATGATATTGGCCTGCAGGCCCTGGGAAGAATATTTGATAATGAAAATTATCTACAGAAAGAACAGAGCGTTTTCCTTTTGAAGACTATACAGTATATTCTATCTCACAATTACTTTGTATTTGAGGATATATTTTATCTTCAGGGTACAGGTACCGCCATGGGCACCAGATTCGCCCCCAGCTACGCCAACCTCTTGTTTGCCGACTGGGAGGAGGGGGTGGTTGGGCCAAGGCTGGGGGGGAGTCTGGTGCTCTGGCGGCGCTATATCGATGATATTCTTTTTATTTGGCAAGATAGTAAAGAACTATTGGATTCCTTTCTATTAGAATTAAATGTGAATGACAAAAATCTTATATTCACCCCGACAATAGGAAGTGAGATAACCACATTTTTGGATCTCAACATTACAATAGAGTCCTCAAAAATAATTTGTAGCACACATACCAAACCAGTGGCTAGAAACAGCTACTTGCGTACCAATATACTGGTGAGCCAATTTAGAAGATTGAAACGCAACTGTACAAAAACTGAACAATTCGAAAAATAGGCTATAGCCCTGAGTCAGCAATTTGTAGAGAAAGAATACCCTACCCAAATAATAAATGGAGCTTTAGAAAAAGTAAAAAAGATGAATAGAGAAGAATTTTTTGTGTCTAAAAAAACAAACCACAAAGGAAGAAATAATGTGTCTGATTCAAAAAAACATTGGTATTTGTTACACCACGCATTACATATACGAAGGCTACCAATCTCGCTATAAAAGTGGCCCCTACAGTCAAAGAAAGAAGAGATAAAAAACAAGGATCTGAATGGCTAACTTTAGATGTTTTTTTTAGATGTGGTAGATGTTCTAACTGCAAGACCACTTCATTTCCGAAAAAAACAACAAAAGTAAAATCTACTCAAAACAGCCTCATTATGAATATTAAAGGGACGTTAAGTTATGCGTCAACAGATATTTTTTACCTATTGGAATGTGGGTGTCATAAACAGTATATTGGACGTACAATTAGAACGCTAAAAAAACGAGTAAGCGAACATATAGCGAATATCCGTAAAGAATATGAGCTCCATCCTCTTTCTAAACATTTTAAACTGTATCATAACAGTGATCCTTCCTCCTTGTCTTTCATTGCTATTGAAAAAATCAGGAGATCTTGGAGAGGTGGAAATCATATTATGAGGATGTCCAGACAAGAATCTCGTGGAATTTTTGAATTTGACACCTTCAAGCCAAAGGGCCACAATGCCGAAATGGAATTGTTCAGTTTTTTGTAGGTAAGGAGAGGGTGTCTGTGTGGTGATGCAGAATCCAAGTCTAGCTGGAATATCGGCACTTGGATTCCCCCTCCCCACGCGGCCCCCTCTCCTAGGTCGTGCGATCTACACCATCATAGAGAATACTGTCTAGCATAAGAAAATATGTTTTACAATATATATGAAGGTGACACTTTTTAAGCGATAATTGATGCAGTATTTTATGCCATTATGATGCTTATAATATGGTATTGCGATTCTCTTGTGATTATGTGAAGAGGGCGATACATCAGTTGCAAATCCAGTCCTGACATTGGATACTACCTAATCCTTAATTACAGTTGTGTTCAAAATTATTCAACCCCCAATGCTGTAAAGGGTTTTAGGGAATTTAGTGTACATTTGTAATTGCGTTCAGAATGAAATCTTACTAGGACTTTTTAAAGAACCAAATGCAACTAAAATGACATCAATTGTTTTTGTAATACAGTATTAAATGTTTTTTTTTGTGATTTCTTCATTGACCCAATTATTCAACCCCTTAAAGACTACCACTCTTAAGAACAGAGGTTCATTCAAGTGTTTTCGATCAGGTATTGAAAACACCTGTGGATGTCAAGGAGCAGCAATCAAGCATAATAAGCACCAATTAGGCAGATGTAAAATGACTGTGATACTCCGCTCCTTCTAGACGTTTACTGGTGTGTTTACAGACATGGTGAAGTCAAGAGAATGGTCCAGGAAGACAAGAGAAGAGGTGATTTCTCTTCACAGGAAGGGCAATGGCTATAAGAAGATTGCAAAGATGTTAAACAGACCAAGAGACACCATAGGAAGCATCATTCGCAAATTCAAGGCAAAGGGAACTGTTGAAACGCTACCTGGTCGTGGCAGAAAGAAGATGCTGACTTGGACTGCTGTGCGCTACCTGAAGCGCAAAGTGGAGAAAAGTCCCCGTGTGACTGCTGAGGAACTTAAAAAAGATTTGTCAGATGCGGGTACTGAAGTTTCAGCTCAGACAATAAGGCGCACACTGCATAATGAAGGCCTCCATGCCAGAACTCCCAGGCGCACCCCCTTGGTGTCTCCAAAGAATAAGAAGAGTCGACTGCAGTATGCCAAAAGTCATGTGGACAAACCACAAAAGTTTTGGGATAGTGTTCTGTGGACTGATGAAAGAAAATTAGAACTGTTTGGGCCCATGGATCAAAGCTATGTTTGGAGGAGGAAACATGTGAAGCATGGCGGGGGGTCAATCATGCTTTGGGGCTGTTTTGCTTCTACAGGTACAGGGAAGCTTCAGCGTGTGCAAGGTACCATGAATTCTCTTCAGTACCAGGAGATATTGGATGAAAATGTGATGCAGTCCGTCACAAACCTGAGGCTTGGGAGACGTTGGACCTTTCAACAGGACAATGATCCCAAGCATACCTCTAAGTCCACTAGAGCATGGTTGCAGATTAAAGGCTGGAACATTTTGAAGTGGCCATCGCAGTCACCAGACTTAAATCCGATTGAGAACCTCTGGTGGGACTTAAAGAAAGCAGTTGCAGCGCGTAAGCCTAAGAATGTGACTGAACTGGAGGCTTTTGCCCATGAAGAATGGGCGAAGATACCCGTAGATCGCTGCAAGACACTTGTGTCAAGCTATGCTTCACGTTTAAAAGCTGTTATAACTGGAAAAGGATGTTGTACTAAGTACTAAGATTGAATGTCACTTGGGGGTTGAATAAAACTGATAATGATGTGAGCACAGAAAAGACATTTGTGGTTATTTCATTATAAATGTTATGTTATATTTGTCTGACTTACAAGTACCTTTTTGATTTATTGTAAACAAGATGACTGAAATGATCAAAATCAATGTCAAACTGGCCAAAACACTCAATTTCAGTGGGGGTTGAATAATTTTGAACACAACTGTATATTGTCACTTTTAATTGCTAGTTTTAATAAATGTATGATTTTATTGATCCTATGTCCATCTGTTCCTGAGTATATGAGTGCCCCCCATACTATATTTTCTCTGAAATATATTCTTAAAGCCTTCCTAAAAATTGTTTCATGGAGGATCTGTTTTTAATTAACTTTTTATTATATTTAATGAGGAGACACATACTGGCAGGTATTTTTTAAATTAAAAACCCCCTTAAAGGGGTTTTCTGGGACCCAGTGGCTCCTGGAAAGCCACCTTCATTATACAGAACATACCTTAGGAGAAAGTTTGTAATATACTTACTGTTCCGAGGTTTTCGTGGATCAACCTCCTGGGAATCTGAACTCACGACTCTCTTCTTCTGAAAATCCGGGTTCTGCTGACATTGTGCTGTTTACTAAGTTTCCAGCCTGGGCTATGGACAAGACGTCACTTCTGCTGAGGACAGGGACAGAGTTATTCTTGTCCCTGGCACATGCGCAAACTCCTGAATCCTCCTTCTCTGCGAATGCACCAGGCAGAGGAATAGCTCTGTCCCTGCCCACAGCAGAAGTGACGTTACCGTCTTGAAGGGTTAAATTCGCTGGCTAATTACTGTCTGTTTGGCCTAAATGTACCAAATGCTAGGTTCACATCTGTATTCAGAAATCAGGCTGTTCGGCAGAGGAATACAACTTTAAGGCTATATGCAAACTTTTGACATACAGTAGTTCTCCCTGATTCTAGTGCACAGTAAGGGTACATTCACATCTGCCCTCAGTTCACAGTACCTGACATAGCCTAGTTTCACACTAGTGCTTAAAAATCTTTTAGGGAACAGCCTATTTAATCTCTCTGTATTCTGGTATTGCAGTTCTGCCCCGTTAACTATAATGGAGACCAGTGGGGATCCAGCCGCAACCCTGCAAATATGCCAATTTTTAGCTGGACGAAAGTCGCGCTGCACAGCGATTTTCGTCTGGTCGATTCTCTGAATTAATGTGGCAGGAAGGCAATGCACTAGCTTCCAGCAATGCCAGAATACAGAGAGATCCGACAGGCTGTTCCCTGCCAGAACAGCCTACTGGATGTACAAGTACTAGTCTTGATTTAGACTATGCCGGATAATGCTGTGAACCACTGGATTCCCTTTATAATGGAATCAGACAGGGATCCGCCTGGTTTCCAGCTGCAATGCATGTAGCCTTAAGGAGTTGTTTCTCACCCAGAGTGGCAGAATATATGCCATAATTTATTGTCTAAACTAGGGTTGCACCGCAGATCGCAGTATCGGTACCCAATCAATACTTTTAGACTCGGATCGATATGATACAGTCTTACTATTTAAGGATACTAGGCTGTAACCATTGGTGACGCAGTGCGCCCCCCCCCCCAGTATTAGTATCAATGGTGGTGCACCCCCCCATTGTTACATTCATTGGTGACAGTGGCCACAGGGTCCCCTCCCCATCATTGGTGGCAATGGCCTCCTCTTCATTGGTGGCAGTTCCGATCAGAGCCCCAGCAGTGTAATCGCAGGGCTCTGATCAGTTACCATGGCAGTCAGGACACTACTGAAGCCCTGGCTGCCATGGTAAGCTCCCTGCTGCTGTGTGAACTATGCACAGGGCAGCAGGGAGAGTGTGAAGTCCTATTCACCCTAATAGAGCTCTATCAGGGTCGATAGGACAAGGGTTCTAGCCCCTAAGAGGGCTAATAGTTAGTAACAAATATACTAAAAGTTTAAATCGCCCCCTTTCCCAATTTTGCGTATAAAATTTACAAACAATAAAAAATAAACATATTACATAACGCCACGCCCGAAAAAGTGTGAACTATTAAAATATAAAAAAATATTTCCTATGAGGTGAACGTGGTAACAGAAAAAAAATCTAAACCATGATTCGCCATTTTTAGTCACCTTGTCCCCCCAAAAAAATAGGATAGGACTGTTCTATTATGGGCCATGCGTTCCATAAAATGCAGAATGCACACAGCTTTTTTGGTGGGGTTTTTTTCCGTGTGGTATCGAATATCGCAATACTTTTTTATGGTATCAGAATCGAATCAAAATTTTGGTATCGTGACAACTCTAGTCTAAACATAAATTCGCTAATGTATCACACTGTAATTTGGAAAACTTATATGAATATGTTATTTGTAAGTAAACTCTAGAATGGCAGCACACCAAAGATATAATGCAGAACAATAAAACTATGTACATCGAGGATGCATACCATTCAAGGCCTTCTTTTCTGAGAAATTGCCATTTACTCAGTTGAAGTTCGGGCTTTATGTAAACAGCATACAAGCAGAGTAAAGTAATGTTAATGAGGTATTTCATTTCAGTGTCTAGCACAATTCATTATCCCGTTAGTATGTTACAATGAACACATACACACGTGATCCAACTTATTACCTTTTGTATCCCTATCTCCTCGTAGATTGTAAGCTCTTGCGTGCCCTCACTTCTCTTGTTTTAATTGACTTGTTTGTTACTACACAATGTATGATTTTGTTTGTATTTGAACCCTTTGATTGTAAAGCGCTGCTGAATATGTTGAAATTATACAAATAAAGATTAATATTATAATAAAAAATAATATGTGTATATATATATATATATATATATAACATTCTGTGCTCAGATAATATTATAGTGTGCATTAGGAAGGTTTATTCTTCTGCTTTTATGCTTGGTCACCAAAGTAATATCAGGCCATATCCTGTTTTTGAAAATATAATTTCCTTTTGAAATTTAAAATACAACAATGTATTTTAGATCATATACTAGTCTAAAAAATAACATACATCAACATATTTGGTATCCGAACAAATACAGAAATTAACCTAGAGGCGTGCAGAAGTAAAAATGTTATTACTTTTAAGAATGCTACACAAGAAATAGGAGAAAACAGCATTTCCCCCCTTTTTTTACCCTTTTCTAAGAAAAAATAAAAACAGAAAAGAACCACCAAATGAAACCTGTGTTTGTTCTGAAAAAAGAAAAATACCAAATCATGGTGATACATAAAATCCCCCTGAAGGTGGGAAGACTGCTAATTTTTCTTTGGTAAGAAGGCCCAGAATGCATTCAGGGGGAAGAGCTTACCACCCTTTGTACACCAATGCAACAGCAATAGTGATACTTTTCATTTATAGCCACTGAATAATTGAATATTTACTTCAATGTAGTTATATCTAAAAGACCAGATTTGAATAAAATAATCCCAAACTGTGACAGTGGTGAAAATCACTCCAGGATTTTGTATATTACACAGCTGACAGAAAAGGTTGACTTGTATGTCAGCTATTTGAAGACATATTCCTATTTAAATCTTCCACAACATAGACTTATTTTTTTGTTGTCGTTGGAATGTTTTTGCCTTTAGGCATTTTTAATAGGACTCCAAGTAATTACATATTGGCCTTATGTTGAAGCTTGCTTTGTAACTTACTAAGTCGAAATGACTGGTTAATTAGGCCAGATGCCCAAGTTGCCATTCTGTGACAAGGAATCTGATTTGGAGAAATTAGCATGCTTCATCTGTAACATACTCAAATTATTTCTGATGAGTTTGTCAGTTAACCATATGACAACATAATTTGACAAGGATGTTTTTTTTGTCATTTGATTCCGCCGGTTGAACTGAAATAGCGCTGAACTATATTTTTAAATTTGGTTGATAAGAGAGATGCAAAATACAGCCATAAACATTGCTTCACCGAGGTTTCTAAAATTATTGATGTCACGGCAGCTGAAGTTCTGATGAAGCACATTGTAGGTCCAGAAATAATTAACTTTCGACGCATATGGAAGTCCGTTAGCATTTTACGTGAACCATGTTAATATGTTTAGCTGTTAAGAAAGCTTGTCTGTCAGCTGTGGTGACCTGGGTTGACTAAATGTCTGATACTTTAGGATATTAATGGAAGTTTCCCATCATAGACGTTTATGGTGTATCCACTATATTTGCTATACAACTCTAACCATGGTGGATTTGTCACTGGGACCCTAGTTAATCTAAAAGCCACCTCTCTGGTGAAAATGCCATTCACTCTGGAGGAATCAGAATGGCCGTATATTATATAGTCACCTGGTTGACTTTAATCAGTGCCAAGTAAAACTGCATTTTAATACTGATGGAAAATGTGGTAATGCCACCAAATGTAATTGCTGATCTCTGGTGCAGTAGTTCCAGCAACTGTATTATCCTACTCCACTTACTATCAACAGAATGGCCGTATATTATATAGTCACCTGGTTGACTTTAATCAGTGCCAAGTAAAACTGCATTTTAATACTGATGGAAAATGTGGTAATGCCACCAAATGTAATTGCTGATCTCTGGTGCAGTAGTTCCAGCAACTGTATTATCCTACTCCACTTACTATCAACATTAGTGGTTATCCTAGGTGAACAGCCTCTGTCACGTAATTATGAGTAGGGATATCTTGCCACTCTCTGCATTTAAAGGGAATGTGTCACCTTAAAGTATTCACTACCAATTAAAACAACATAGTGACACACATCTTTTTCTAATCTTTTATTCTGATTGTAGATTTTTTTGTTTTGTTTGGGGGCAACCATCTTGCCTGAACTTTAACAGAATTTTGATATAAGCTTCACAGCAGCTACCATGGGTCATAGACCCAATAGACCAGGGATGCCCAACCTGCCGCCCTCCAGCTGTTGCAAAGCTACAATTCCCAATATGCCTGGACAGCCTACAGCTACTGGAGCATGCTGGAGTTGTAGTTTTGCAACAGCTGGAGGGCGGCAGGTTGAGCATCCCTGCAATAGACTGTAGGACACTCATTGACTTCTATGGGTTCTAGACATGCTTTTTGACCTGTGCAATGGTCATTGTGCAGGGAAGAATTAAATAAGCTGTGACCATCACCTGCTGTAAATGCTGCATCCTGTGTTACCTATATATAGATATTATCTCTCATTGTAATCCTGCCTGTGATAATAATGAAATAAATGCTGATAGAAGAACTCTACAGACCAGGAAGTCTCAACATATTATTTACCTTTGTGTCCAGTGTAAAAATTGCAGGATTTTAGATAGTTTCTTTTATTTTATTTTTTTTAGCTTAGATAGTGAAACGGGAAATAAACAAAAATCTAAATTCCAATAAAAACGTTAACTATAAAGACTTGATTTAAAAATGGTTAAAGGGAACATGTCACCTCGAATCCGCCCCATAGTCGTGTCCTAAAACACTTTTGCGTCCTTTTCCAGAGCTGTTCAACAGTACACACCCCAATCCAGTTAGGCCATGCCCCTCACACTCCTCAGCCAACAAGGATTAAAAAATAAAGATCAAAAATCAACTTCTGTCAACTGCAGAGGTGGTAGCTACGGTGACTTTCTCCCTGCAGCTCACAGTAACACAGAATAGTGCTGCTGTCTTAGGGTGAGCTGTTCAAAAGTATACGCCCCAGATCCAGTTGGGCCACGCCCCCTCCCACTCCTCAGCCAACAGAGATTGAAAAAATGAAGTTAAAAATCAACTTCTAGGTCCTGCTAAGCCACTTCCTGACCTGGTTAGGCCCTGCCTTGCTCCCCTCTCTCCGCAGCCGACGGGGGTTGCCAAAAATAAGTTAAAAATCAACTTCTGTCGGCGGCAGAGGTGGGAGGGACGGTGACTTTCTCTCTGCACCTCACTCTCAGACAGTGCTGCTTTCTTAGGGTGAGCTGTTAATAAGGCCACGCCCCATATCCAGTTAAGCCATGCCCATTCCCACTCTTCAGCCAACAGGGATTGAAAAAATGAAGTTAAAAATCAACTTCTAGGTCCCGCTAAGCCACTACCCTGACCTGGTTAGGCCACGTCCCTCCACCTACGCAGCCGACGGAAGTTAAAAATCAACTTCTGTCAGCTGTAGGGCTGGGAATAAGGGTGACTTTCTTCTTGCAGCTCACGCTCAGGCAGCACAGTGCTGCTGTCTGAGAGTGAGCTGTTCAAAAGGGCATCCTTGTGTCTGATGGAGGACATGAAGTCTGAAATCCGGACTGTTCGGCCTAAAATTGGACCTCTGGCCCCCCCAGGGGCAGGCTGCTGTGAAGGTCACTGTTAAGGGAATGGTCCGCTATGGAGGTCAGTGTTAAGGGGCAGATTGCTGTTAAGGCCACTGTTAAGGGGGAGGGCACCTGTGGAGGTCACTGTCAAGGGGGTTGTGTGCTATGAAACTCACTGTTAAAGGGGAAGGCTTCTGTAAAGGTCAAAGTTAAGGGGGTGGGCTGCTGTGGAGGTGACATTTTAGGGGACGGGACACTGTGGGGGGTCAGTGTTAAGGGGTAGGGGGCTGTGGAGGTCACTGTTAAGGGGCGGGGTGCTGTAGATGTCACTGTTACAGTGGATAGCGTCGATATCTTTAACGACACACAAACATTAAATTAAATAGATTAAATATACCCATGCAAAGCCGGGTCCTTCATCTAGTATACATTATAAGGGAAATATGTGTAATTATATTTAAAAACCACCTTTAAAGTGTCCCGGTAACAACTCTCTGAGTGTTGCTAATGGAAATCTGTCAGCATTCTACTGTATATCATCTGCTCTCAGTGCCGAATGCTGCAGCCCTGCCAGCGCTGACCAATGGAGTGACATAGAGGAGCAGGGCTGTAGCGGTCAGCCCTGACAGTAAGTGTACATATGCCTGTGTTAGCACTTACTGTTCACTACAGTGCTGCTCTCTTTCTTCCCAGTGCTGTCCCTAGATAGTCTGTAAGTGCTAGGAAGATAATAGCTTTCAGTGCTGACAGCAGTTTATATAGGCATTGACTCTTCGTACAGAAAAGGGACTCTTAGTTTAAATCATAGTAAAAACTCTTATTAAAATAGAAAGAGAGAGCAGAGTCAGGCTGAGAAGCCAGCTCTGTATCTTACAGTAAGCAATATTCAGCTTTTAGTAGTACGCTAAAGACTTAGGGCCAGATTTATCATTAGCTAAAGTCACTTTAATGGAGTGAAAAGTCGCAAAAAATGCGCAATCGGTAAAATTGCGCATTTTTGCGACTTTTCAAGCTCTGCACTAAGCTCTCCAGTTTTGTGAAAGTGGGCGTGTTGTCTTATGTAAATGAATCTCTAGACAGATTTACTATTGCAACCATTTAAAAGTCGCAAAAAAGTCGCAAAAAATGCACAATTTCACTCCAGGGGGACCATGCTTATCTTATGCGACTTTTTAATAGAACATGCGACTTTTTGTAAAGACGTGCGACTTTTGTAAAGCCGCTTAATGAAGGATAAACTGCTACCGTCAATCCACATTTATCACAGTATTAAAGGACCATTAATAAATCTGACTAACTAAAAGTGACTTTGGGCAGATGTAAAAGTGGAGTAAGATGTAAGTGTAATGATAAATCTGGCCCATATTCTTCTTAGCAATGCTTAGTTAGAGGGTTACCAAGGGGACACTTTAGAGCAGGGGTGCACAACCTGCGGCCCGGGGGCCACATGCGGCCCTCAATACCATTCTGTGCGGCCCCCAAACATCTGGTAAAAGACATGTAGGTCTATGTCTTATGGCTTCTCACATGTATCATTCATGTATTCTCCTATTAGATGGGAGTCCTAGAACTGTAACTAGACATTTATGGTATATACTTTATGTTCAATATGCCAAAAATACAGTATTTCAGTTGTTTTATTTTCGGCCCTTGGAATTGGTTCAGGCTGGCAATGTGGCCCCCAACCAGAAAAGGTTGTGCACCCCTGCTTTAGAGGCAGTTTTAAGTAAAAGTACACATTTAATAACGTATACTAAAAAAGTTATTAATATGACTGTTCTTATACAATTTTAAAATATGAAAAGGTTAAAATGGCTGACACTTCAAATTACTTTTTAAATAGTATTTATTGAAAATTCCTGACCCATTTTCATTCTGCAGAGTGTGTGTTTAAGTTCTTCACCTAACTGGTGGTGCTGCAGAATCTGACATAACAGCCAGAACACTGGCCCTTTCTTGGACTTCTTTGTCTGCTTTACCTCTTTTTTCAGTGTTAGGAATGGCAGCAGGGTAAGAGAGGATATTGTACACGGCAGACCAGAGTATGGACAGGATGGTAAGGTTCTAGATAGGGAGGAAAGCACACTCAGTTTGCAGGGGGAGAATCACATAAGCTGTATACATGTGTAGAGAGAAAGCAAAGCACCCATGGCAAACTCTGCAGGAGGGATAGGAATTACTCACTCCTTAGCATCAGTGACTATGAGTTGAGGTCCTTCATGTCGAAGGAGAGCTGTGCTGATACATGAGAACTAGTAAGGCTTGTTTCACACTTGTGGCAGGTCCCTCCCAATAATACTTTCTGGATGTGAGATCTGTGGATCCAAGATGTTGTTCCCTTTAGGCTACTTTCACACTTGCGGCAGGAAGGATCTGACAGGCTGTTCACCCTGTCGGATCAGTCCTGCCGCTATTTCGCCATGCCGCCAGACTGCCACTCCATCTCCATTGACTATAACGGGGGCACGGGGGATGCGTTCGGCACAGCACAGAGAGAGAATGCCGGACTAAAACGACGACATGTCCGACTTTTTAGTCCGGCGGCCTCTGCTGTGCACTACCGTGCTGTATAGTTAATGGAGATGGAGCGGCATTTCGGCGGCACAGTGAAATAGCGTCCGGACGTTTCCGACAGGGTAAACAGCCTGTCGCATCCTTCCTGCCGCAAGTGTGAAGCAAGCCTAAAGGGAACAACATCCTGGATCCATAGATCTCACATCCAGAAAGTATTATTGGGAGGGACATGTAAACATGAGAAAGGTCTGAAACTAGGAGCAGGTTGCACATTGAATATCAGAGGGGCTGAAAGTAAATGAGTATTGCATTTTGAAATGAAGTGCAACTTTTTATCAACTCCATTCACTGATGTACGCACAGATCTCTTTGTCCATGTCAAAAGAGTCTATATCGTTTAATAAAACCACTTCAAGAACCTGTCACAACAGAATGCAGTGCAATCTGCAAGCAGCATATTATAGAGCAGGAGAAACTGTGCAGATTGATAGTTTTGTTGAAAAGATTCAGTAAAACTTGTAATGTATACATCTACTGTATATCCCTGCTATTTCCAACATTAGTTGTACACCGGGGCTGTCTTTGGGTACTTTCACACTTACAGCATGGCTATCCGGCTATTCCCCTGCCGGATCTGCCATGCCGCAAGTACCCGTGTGCTGCCGCGCTGCCGCTCCGTCCCCATTGACTATAATGGGGGTGGGGGGCGGAGCTAACATTGTGTGTAAGGGAGTATACAGAGATACAGTATCTCACAAATGTGAGTACACCCCTCACATTTTTGTAAATATTTTATTCTATCTTTTCATGGGACAACACTGAAGATATGACACTTTGATACAATGTAAAGTAGTCAGTGTACAGCTGGTATAAGATATCAAAATAACTCAACACACAGCCATTAATGTCTAAACTGCTGGCAACAAAAGTGAAAATGGCCAAATTGTGCCCAATTAGTGTCTTGTAACTCAATAGTGTTAGAAGGTCTCAGGTGTGTTAAATTTGGTGTTTTTGCACTCACACTCTCTCATACTGGTCACTGTAGGTTCAACATGGCACCTCATGGCTAAGAACTTTCTGAGGATCTGAAAAAAATAATTGTTGCTTTACATAAAGATAGCCTAGGCTGTAAAAATATTGGCAACACCCTGAAACTGAGCTGCATCACTGTGGTGAAGACCATACAGCGGTTTAACAAGACAGGTTCCACTCAGAACATGCCTCGCCATGGTTGACCAAAGAAGTTGAGTGCTCGTGCTCAGAGTAATATCCAGAGGTTGTCTTTTCAAAATAGACATATGAGGGCTGCCAGCATTGCTGCAGAGGTTAAACAGGTGTGGGATCAGCCTGTCAGTGCTCTGTCTGCATGGCTGTCATCCCAGAACGAAGCCTCTTCTTAAGATGATGCACAAGAAAGACACAAACAGTTTGCTGAAGACAAGCAGACTAAGGAGATGGATTACTGGAACCATGTCCTGTGGTCTGATGAGACCAAGATAAACTTATTTGGTTTAGATGTTGTCAAGCGTATGTGGCGACAACCAGGTGACGAGTACAAGTGTGTCTTGTCTACAGCCAAGCATGGTGGTGGGAGTGTCATGGTTTGGGGCTGCATGAGGGCTTCCATCTGTGGGGAGCTACAGTTCATTGAGGGAAACATGAATGCCAACATTTACTGTGACATACTGAAGCAGAGCATGATCCTCTCCCTTCAGAAACTGGACCGCAGGGCAGTATTCTAACATGATAACGACTCCAAACACACCACCAAAACGACCACTGCCTTACTAAAGAAACCGAGTTAGGGTACTTTCACACTTGTGTTATTCTTTTCCAGCATAGAGTTCCGTCAAAAGGGCTCTATGCCGGAAAAGAACTTATCAGGCATATCATAATGCTTCTAAATGGATAGAAATCCGTTCAGTTTGCATCAGTATGTCTTCCGTTCAGTCACTGTCAGGCGTTTTGGCCGGACATAATACCGCAGCATGCTGCAGTATTATGTCCGTCCCAAATGCCTGAACAGTCACTGGAATGGGATTAATTCCCATTGACTTGCATTAGTGCCGGATCCGGCATTGAAAAACAACTGAAGGACGGATCTGTCCTTCTGGTCTGCGTAAGCGCAGACGGGGAAAACTGTAAAAAAGACTGCAAGATGGATACGGCCATCCGCATGACAAGCGTAGAGACGGATCCGTTCTTGCAATGCATTTGTAGACAAATCCGCACCCGGATCCGACTACAAATGCTGTCAGTTGTCACACTGATCGGCGGATTCAGCAGTCAGCTCCGATGACGGAACTGCCTGCCGGATCACACTAACACAAGTAGCCTTACCCTTCAAATGGAAAGAGGAGGAGCTCAAGGTCTCTAACATCCACCAGCTCCGTGATGTTGTCGTGGAGGAGTGGAAGAGGATTCCAGTGGTGACCTGTGAAGCTCTAGTGAACTCCATGCTCAAGAGAGTTAAGGCAGTGCTGGAAAATAATAGTGGCCTCACAAAATATTGACATTTTGGGCACAATTTGGCCATTTTCACTTAGAGGTGTACTCACTTTTGTTGTCAGCGGTTTAGACGTTATTGTCTGTGTATTGAGTTATTTTGAGAGCACACCAAATTTAGACAAGTTATACAAGCTGTATATTGACTGCTTTAGGCCTCATGCACACGACCATTGCTTGTTTCCACGTCCGTTCCGTTTTTTTTCACAGATAGGATGCTTCCCTATTCATTTCAATGGGTCCGGCAAAAATTGCGGATGGTCAACTGTTTTTGTTCCGCATCCGTGATAGAGCATGTCCTATTTTTTTCACGTTTGCGGACAAGGATAGGCATTATTACAATGGATCTGCCAATAAAACTGATCCGCCCAAAAAAAACTGTCCGTCATCTATTTTTTTTTACTTTAGTGGTCAGTCACTGAGATCTGTTTACAGAGGCAGTTTTAAGTTCAGAAAAAGCAGAGACAGAAATGCATAAATTACAAGTTTAAATGTAAAAAATTACATTTTTTTATCTGTTGTGGAATATTGGAATATAATACAATTCACGGCAGGAGGAGTGCGATCAGCAGGAACCTCGGCTGTCAAACACCCGGACTATTTGCACTGCCAGGGATATCAACCCTGACTAGCGTCTTATCTGACATTGAAAGCTTCAATGAAAACTGTCCTGAACTGTTTGGTCTTGCACCCTGGCTCCTCCTGTGACCGGTCCCTAACATCTGCATTCATCTTTCCTATCAAATTGATAGTGTATACTTACTTGATTATGATTAATATTGCAATCTAAGTTTTACTGTCTGACCGCACCATTGTTAATATCAGACTATATTGTGCTATCTGCTATTATCTCCTATACCACTTGATCTATCTACGGGATTGTTTATGTACAGTACCTCCTGATGAACCCTATATATTCTTAGGGGGAAACGCGTCGAGGTGTGTTTAAAGAGGTGTACTGAATTGTACTCTTATCTTGGGTAGTGTGATACTTAGCATTTGACTATATGGAGGTATCCTTGTCGAGCAAGCTGTATATTTGACATTTTTTCCTACAACAAGGCGTCCTCCTATCTGTTAGTATCATGGTGATTGATTTCCTCTGTCTGTACGGACAGTAGGGTGAATTGTGTTGGCAGACGACTGACACCATCAGGGACTGTCGAGGTTCTCTCAGCCTAGGCACGAGGACGGGGAGTCTCCACCCTCAGGGGACGTCCCCGGGCTGAGGACTAGCATAGGGTTATACCAGGGTTAGCTCCCAATGATATCTGACTGCCTCACCATAGGCTATGCAGTGACTGTCATGGTTCTCTATCCGGACAGTCCCCATTGTGACCGCTTTTAGTTCATCACATTGATAAGAGTTTGTTTCACGTTTGGACATTTATGGGGTTTCTTTGGCCCCTTGTTTTTAATGAGTAAGAATAAAGGTTAACTTTTAAAGGGATTTAGTATTTTTGCTGGAATTCTGCTATTGAGTGAATATCCCTTGTATCTTGGTATTGATTTAGGGCTGGAACTTGGAATATAATACAATTCACGGCACCATCAGCATGGAATACATAAAATTTTAAACTACCGGTAATTCTGCAGCTGATATTTGTGTGAAACCAGCCCAAAACTCCAACTCAGTGTTCAAACTTGTTTGCGTGAATAGGAGGTATTGGTAGCATTGTTTCTGCAGATACTGTATGAAAAGCTCACTGTCTTAACGATTTAGGATGTCTCTTACACAAGTAATCCATTTAAGAGGTATATTACATTGCACTTCAGCTGGAGTGTGGATTAAATGGGCAGGAGGTCTCAGTCTTTATATAGTGTGAACCCTTCTAAAATTAGAGCTGTTCTTGAAATTTTAGTTTATTTTAAAACGTTAGTTAACAAATCAGGAATACATTTCCTGTAATATAAGATATATTTATAGATGACGTTTGCTATTGGCATAGCAAAACATTTTCTCTGCACTATATGCTTCAAACAGGAAGAACACGTTTCAGTTTCCCCAAAAATCCTGATTTTGACCCATAATGCGTAAACAAGCTATTTAAATCTGCAACTAATAAAATGGCCACTTTGATTATAATTGGTACTTATTCAGCTATTGGCTATTATTGTTCGCTGTAGACTTGCACAGCCATTTGCCAGGAACAATATGGACTGATTGGTAACCTTACTTTACCAGTAACTACTGAGCAACAGAAAGCGGCCATTAAATCTTACAGAACATTATTAAAGCTTCAAAGAAAAGAGAAATGGAGGAAATTTCTGTGAAAACAGTGAAACGAAGACTTCAGTATAATAACGACAAAGTCCTCTATAACCATAAACCTATATACTCAATTATAGAGTGTTTCAGTTTCCTAGAAATGCAGATTACAAAAGCACAGCTGAAACACAACCCAGATGGGAGCTTTCAGGTTATACTTTAGATCTTCCCATACATTACTGGTGTGTCAGAAGCTCATCTTATGGAATATAAGAAATGTATTTGCTTTTATATCCCTCATCTATTTTTTACTTGAGAGCACATTATAACATGAGTACACAGTATAACATATAGCAGCAGTTTACAGTATACAGTATCACGTGTATGACATGGAGGCTTACTGGTTAGCACTGCAAGCATGCAGCACTGGGTCCAGGGGTTTCAATCCAACTAATGCACTATGACCATGGAGTTTGAATGTTCTGTCTATCTTTTGTTTCCTTTCTATACTCTGTTTTCATCCCCCATAGTCAAAAATATACTGATTAAGCCTCATTCACACGCCAGTGTTTTGGCCAGTGATTTGCAGCAGCGATTGTGAGTCAAAACCTGAATTGGAGCCTCCACAGACATAAGGTATCAGGCAAAGATCTGCATATCTTCTGTGTATAGAGCCACACCTGGTTTTGTCTCACAATCTCTGATGGAAATGAACGTGTGAATGAGGCATAAGGATATTGGCTACCCAGGACATTGTCCCAATGTGTGTTTGAAGTAAATCAAAATGGGTGCTCCAGTGGAAAACCATAATTGAATGCAATAGGTGTAAAGTTCTGTGGAAAACATACAAAAAATAATAAGTAGTTGTAATAAATGAACAAGGCACATTATTTGGCTCATTTCTGTTCTTAGAAATTCATAACTTCACTGGTGCAGGATTATTCTTGCTTGAAACACCAATGGTAGATTGACAGATGAGAAGTTTGTGGGTCTGCCCGAGGCTCCAAGTGCTTATGATCTACCACTGTACTCTTCCAACAGGCAGCATTGTTAGGCTAGGGCTACACGGTGACACATGGCTGGACTTCTTGTAACTGCCATCACAATCCCATTCATTTCTATGGGATCACTGCTGCTCTGCGGTCCCGGCCACAACAGCTGTTGCGCGACCAGTATCGCCGTGTAGCCCTAGCCTTAAGACTCAGCATTGACAACATATAGAGCTGTCCGCATCTGTATGTCCATTCCGCCGTCCCACAAAAAAAGAACATGTCCTCTTCTTGTCCATTTTGCGGACAAGAATAAGCGTTGTTACAGTGGGTCTGCAAGAAAACTGGGAAACAGCTTTGTGGACCGTAAAATTCATACGGTTGTGCGAATTTACCCCTAAGTGTAAGTCTTGTCTAGGGCCTCAACATGTTTTACCTCTAGTTTAGGGACTTTCAGTGTAAGTTCTATATATCTGATATGGATGGCTGCAGTGCATCCAATCAAAAGCCAATATATATTTGAAAGCTGAGCTATTAACCACTGTACTGTAGGTTAAAATTCACACTGTAGCCTCCTCAAAATGTTCCTTGACCAGTGTCATCAGGGAAAAGAGGCTAATCCGAAAGTTAGCGTTCATTAAATATTATTTATTAAGGCTCATGCACATGGCCATTGCCCGGGCGTGCACGTATTGCGGCCCACAATATACGGGCACCGGCTGTGTGCACCCCCAATCCACGGAGTGCTTCTGTCGGGTTTCTCTCCATGCTTCCGCACTGCAAAAAAGTAGTACTTCTTTGCGGTGCAGACGGATCACAAACCCCTTCAAATTGAATGGGTCTGGATCCATCTGCAGAATCCGCACGGATGTTGCCTGTGCATTGGGGACCGCAAATTGTGGTGCCAAATGCACGGAACGGCTGTGCGCATTAGCCCTTACCTGTGTTGTACTGCCATTAGCTTTATGAACAAGGAATAGCAAATGCAGTTGTGGTTATTAGCAGCCTCATTAAGCCGATCGCCTTGTTCTAATTCGTGCAGGGTTATTTTAGATTGGCTCCTATTGGTGATTGGATATATCCATAAAAATTTCCTTTCGTCTCATAGCTAAGTATTCTGACATTTCGATTGCATTTACTATTCCTGGAATGGCAGGGTGGCATTTGCAAGTTAGTGGGAACAGTCCAGGACCTGTGCTTTATTTAATCCACTGCTGTGGAGTATATATAGAGTGTATATGCGATATCCATTTCATCTTAACAGGGTTGTCCAGTATACCCTCAGGATACACATCAATATCCCCAATATCAATTGGGGATATGAAACCCCACACCCACACCGAACAGCTTTTACCTTGTAGGTCTGGTGCTATAGGTGGGCACCAAAACTACACAGCACCGTCCATTGTGCCGTGGATGGAGCCTGTAAATGCAGCACTGCCCCCGTTCAGTTTAGTGGGAGCAGCACTGCATTACCAGTTCTGTCCACTACACACCAGTGCTACAAGATAACAGCTGATTGCCAGCAGCGCTGGAGCTGGGAGCCCCACCGATCTGATTTTAATGGCGTATCCTGAGGATCTAGATCAAAATCCTGGAATACCCCTTTAAAGATAACACACGTCAGTTTGAGGAACACACTGCAAACTCTTCTTTGGGAAACTTGATCTACAGGTGCTGGAGAGAGCAGAAGATTGAAATCAATATGTTAAAATGTTATTCAAATACATCAGGATTATTGCAGAGTTTATTTGGCTTCTGTCAAGTTGTCATAAAACTGATGATGCAGGTATGTTTATTGGAAATATAATTGGAGTGACTTGACATCAGTAATAGCTAACATCTCACTTACCAGTTCTATTCCTTCTTTGAGTCATATTCTGAAAAATGGACAACTCAGAAAACTTGAGAAAAGCATGGTAAGCGTCTAACACTAAGGCTGCAAAGAAATCCAGGAAAAGCTTTTAAAGGCATGAAGATTTTTCACCCAATATTGCATTGAAATGATAACAGCCTGACTCAGCTTACAGTCTCTAAAGCAAGGTAGCTCTAACCGGCAACCCCTTAAAGGCAGTTTTCTCTAAGCACTAGAGCGGTCGAAAAATGGATCCCAGTGTACTGCATATATACCTGATCATTTATAAGATTTACAAATTTTCCTGTTATGTACATTATTTTTGTAGCTGCAGTACTTAAAGGGGTTGTCTCACTTTAGCAAGCGGCGTTTATCATGTAGACAAAGTTAATACAGGGCACTTACTAATGTATTATGATTATCCATATTTCTTCCTTTGCTGGCTGGATAAATTTTTGATCACATTATACACTGCTTGTTTCTATGGTTACAGACGACCCTGCAATCCATCAGTGGCGGCCGTGCTTGTACACTATATGAAAATGCGTCAGCCTCTCTATTGGCCAGGCCCATGAGAGCGCACATAGGCGGGTGCTTTTTCCTATAGTGTGCAACTCTATTCAGTGGGTACATTTGGATCTCCTTATTGCACTGCAAGTATTTGTACTGTTTGTAAAACTATTGGGGGTCATTTACTAAGCTGAAATACTCCTAAATTAATTGCGCCGCTATGTGTGATTTCACCCTGCTCATGCCAGGTCTAAAAATTTACCATTTTCGATGCCTGGTTTAGGCATAGAAAATGGTCTAAATGTAAGACAGCTAGGAAGCTTTCCCCGATTTAGACTGGTGCTGGATGCGCCAAAGTTATATAGAGGCCAGTTCTTCTTGATAACTTCGGCGGATCCTCCGCCAGCTGTGGGGCTTTATTAAAACCGGCATCTAAAATGCCGGATTTAATAAATGTGCCCTGTTGTGTTTTATCCATGCATTTGGTAAATATAATGTAATGTTGCATTAGCAATGAATCAAGTTGTAGGAGGAACCTTCCTTTTATAGTATTATAGAACCCTATGAAGATGTACATTGAACATACTATACAGGGAAAACCATGCATCCTTACACAACCCCTTGATTGTCCTTACACTATTAGCACTGTAGTCTCATATTTTTAATTCTAAAAATTCTTTCTTGTTTGGCTACCTATTTCATAACTATTAGGAAATGCGGTTGCACAATTAAAAGTGTCTTTTCTTACCACGTCATTGGCATGGAACAATTCCTGTAAGAAACATGAGTGCTTCTAAAGTTATCTTTACCCGCTCAGCTGTAGAACGTCTCTTATTAAATATGACAGCTCCGCCATAAGAGCAGTAAACACGTTGCTTCACTGGAAAGGAAGGCTGTGTTGTAATGACAGATACTCCCACAGATATTAGGAATGAAAACGCTGAATACAATGTTTTAAGTGGGGCACACAGGGTTATGACAGCTTGTTCAAACATACATGAAATGTTGTCATTTTACAGACAGGAGATGTTACATTATGATAAATTCCATAAAATACAACCCAGATGTATGGTTTTGTAGTAGTCATTAAAGAAGACCTCTCATCTCTCCTAACATTGCAAATTATCGCTTCTCCAGAGGAAAGACAACTATGGGGAGATGTATCAAAACCGGTGTAAAGATAAACTGGCTTAGTTGCCCATCGCAACCAATCAGATTTCACCTTTCATTTTGCAGAGCTCCTTTGGAAAATAAAGGGTGGAATCTGATTGGCTGCTATGGACAACTAAGCCAGGTTTCCTTTCCACCAGTGTTGATAAATCTCCCCCTATGTCTCTAGTGCCAAGTCAGTGTTCCACCAGACACACACTGTTTCTGCTCCTCATCATTACTTTTTAAATTGTGTATTTATTTTTACTAAATATGTGTATTCTCCATAAAATAACAATTTTAGAGCATGTGAGCCTAAAACTATAGTTTTTAAAATGTACTGCACATGTGCTGATGACATGAGCCTCCACAACTTTCTCTGCAATTCTGATGTCCATCTCTTCTAGATTGAGGTTTGTGTTGTCAGCACATGTACAGTACACTTGTTTTCCCCCCACTTGTTTTACCCCCTGCTGAGAATCAGGGCTGTGCATGCGCCAATATGCAAACCAATGGAGCATGCGCAAGAGCTCAGGGCCAGGCGAGAGTACGTTGCCGCTGCCTAGTCCTGCCAATCAAAGCATGTAAGGAGGACTTGTCCACAGAACGGAACTGGTTCTCAGATCAACAAAAGATAAACAGTGTTTTAATCAGGTGAGCTAAAGCTATGGGTCTATGCTTTTAGTTGGACAGGGAGGTCACTAGTGACAGACTCCCTTTAACCCCTTAAGGACGGAGATTTTTTATTTTTTGAGTTTTCGTTTTGCGCTCCCTGCCTTCCCAGAGCCATAACTTTTTTATTTTTCGGTTCACATAGCCATATGAGGGCTTCTTTTTTTGCGGGACAAGTTGTACTTTCCAACGACACCATTTAATATTGCATATGATGTAGTGGGAAACAGGGAAAAAAATTCCAATTGGGGTGAAATTGCAAAAAAAAGCAATTCCACCACAGTTTTGCGGGTTTTTCAATTCCGACGTTCGATGTGCGATAAAACTGACCGGTTACTTTTACTCTAAAGGTCAGTACGAATCTGGCGATACCTTATATGTATAGGTTTTCTTGCATTTTGATAGTGGGAAAAAAATCAGTTTTACTTTTTTGTCACCATGTTTTGACCCCTATAACTTTTTAGTAATTATATGTAGAGAGCTGCATGGGGGCTCATTTTTTGCGTCGTAATCTTATCTTTTTATTAATACCATTCTGGGGTGTGTATGACTTTTTGATCACCTTTTATGTAGTTTTTTGGGGAAAATGAAGCGACCAAAAATGGCGAATCCGCCATTTGGGCGCTTTTTTCCGTTTTGCTGTTTGACGTATGAGGAATATTTTTTTATATTTTTATAGTATGGGCGTTTTCGCACACTGCGACACCCATTATGTGTATTTTTTTTATGTTTTTTTTATTTATTTATTTTGTAAACTTTTTTTTTTTTTACACTTTTATATAGTTCCCATAGGGAACTATAAATTACAATCATTTGATTGCGATTATCATACATTCCAATGCAATAGCAATAGTAAGTTGAGATGCTTTTCATCACTTGGATAGCCAGGCTCCAGAGTGGTGTATAACTTGTATAGAGCAGGACAGCTGTATGGTAAGTGGTTGTACTGCAGATGTAGATGATCTCTTGCTTTGCAAAGATCCTTTTAAAAATGTCAGTAGTGCAAAATGGAGTCCTCTTACTGGGAAGGGCAATTTAAGTGCAATTCTGCAATTTGAAACCATGAAATCTGGATGCAGTTTGTGTCCGTAGCTGGCTCACTTGGCATTGACTCATCATTTTATTCACATCAGTTTCTGGAAGACCTACATCACCGACAGTATTCACTATGACTATTACTAAGACAATTAAGTAAATGGTCCTTTTACTGTTCTATATCACGTGTTATAGTAGATTAATCTTCTGTGCTGTTTAATGGACCTTAATAGTATATTAAGGGTGCAGTCATATAAGAGTGTTTTTGCCACAGTTTTCACATTGCCTCAATATACTCTTATTTGAAAAGCTTACATATGATACAATACATATCAAGAATTCTTATTGTGTCTTATGGACCTGCTAAACAGCAGATTGTTTCAGAAGGAAGATTCCTGGAGAGAGACCTTTGTTGCATTCAGTTTATGATACAGAATTAAGGATGATATATTTTATGCATTTACAATTAGTGTTACTTGATAAATCAGTTTGTTGTTTTTTTAAGTGATACATCTCATTTTCAAACAATTAAAGTATCAACGCTGACGTTCTCACTGTTATCATCATTGCCTTTCAACAACACCACTGCCACCATAATCACACCCTTACTACTCTATTTTTTCGTGATTACGTTTCAACACCTCGAAACATACCCCTGACACTCTCATTGCACCTCCTTCCTCCTGACTATTTTCTTACTGCAGTCCTCACACATATTGTAAAACCGAGTACAATATATATACAATATACAATCTAGTACAATATAGCGTATATAATCAAAGAGGTTCAGGAGATCGACCTGTAACGAAGAATAGATGACTATTTACCTGACCTCCTCGTCCGCCAGTGCTCCATTTTTTCTGGATGACATCACGTCAACAAGGCATGACCACTGCAGCCAATCATTGGCCTCAGTGGTGCACTGAAGAGTCCAGTGATTGCCTGCTTTGATCACGTGTTGTTTATGGGATCGGTCAACCCCTTTAGTTAATACCTGCATAAAAAGTATGGTGTACTTTTGGAGGATGTAAATTGTAGGTTCACTTTCAGACATCATTCTGCAGTTAATAAATAGAATCCATCTGTGTGAAGCTGAGTAACTTTGTAAATATATTTAGGAAGATTTATCAAAACTGGTGCCAAAGAAAACTGGCTTAGTTGCCCACAGCAACCAATCAGATTGATTTTTCAGAGCTCCTTTGCAAAATAAAAAATCAAAGGTGGAATGTGATTGGTTGTTAAGGACAACTAAGTCAGTTTTCCTTAGTATCAGTTTTGATAAATCTCCCCCATTGTATTGTGGGTCTTATACTTATTTTAAGCTACAGCTTGTAATATAGTCCAGGTCTTTATACCAGGCAATTTACAGTAATCTGATTTAGGAGAAATTACTAACTATTAGTTAGTCAGGGTAGACATGTAGACAAAGATGGGGTCATTTATCAAGCTGGTGTAAAGTAGAACTGGCTGTTGCCCATAGCAACCAATCAGATTCCACCTTTTATTTTCGAAGGCTTTTTTGGAAAATGAAAGGTGGAATCTGATTGGTTGCTATGGGCAACTGAGACAGTTCTACTTTACACCAGTTTGATTAATGACCACAGAGTCTCTAAATGTGCCCGAATTATCACTGTAGCCCAGGCTGAAAAATAAATCTTTTGTGTCTTTAGACTGCCTGTCTAGAAAGTTGTCTTACTTTTGTTAAGATTTTTGCACCAGAAATTTTGGCACAAAAAAAGTTTCATCTTAGGCCCTGTCACCCTTCCCCACTAAGTCACACCCCATTGTGCCATATTTGTTGCCAAAATTCTGTCCCAACACAGTAAGCGTGCATTCAAACACAGCAGATTTTGTTGCGGAAAATTTCTGTAACTGAAAATCTGTTACATCTGAATGGGGCTCGCAGAAATCCATGTTCTTGCTTCTAAAACAACCTCATTCAGATGATCGGAACTAATTTTCAGTCACAGAAATTTCTGCAACAAAATCCGCCACGTGTGAAGGCACAATAATAAATTTAGCCCAGTAGATGCAGCTACATAGGGTTTATAACAAGCTGGAACACAGGCCTAGTAATACATGACTAATGCAAGGTATTTACAAAATGACAGCATTTTATGTAGATTATGTATATTGCAGCTTGATGACTATGAAAAATGCATCTTGTTTTCTCACAAAGATGTCATTTTAAAGCAACTAAGGAGTCTCTGTTTCAGGAAACTGTACCTTTCCCTGAGTTGGGTTTTATTCAAGGGGCCCAGTTGCTATAATGGAGTGAGAAGGACCCCAAGTCTATACATCAAGTTTAGAGTCTAAGCTGTAATATGGGCTTTATTGCGCACCATCTGGGCAATCCCTTATCCTGTTTCCGAACTTTCAGGTAGCAGTACATCAAGGACTGTTACTCAATGATTAACTTCTAGTTGTTTTCACCGCCCTGTGGCAAGAAAGGGCCCTTGGACCGTCTCTTGTAAAATTAGCCCAGGGGTACGTCTTAACAGATGCATGTGCTTATTTCCATGTTCAGGCACAGATAACTATGCTAGTTTAGGCTGGGTTCAGACTTTCGCGTATTTTCTGTCGCACGTATTACAGCGCGTTTTTGGAAATAGGAAATGCACGTCGTACGTGCGTTCGTGTGATTGACTACTGTGGCGTCAATCACAATACGCGCGACAAAACGCCCCAAAGAAGCTCAAGAACTTTTTTGAGCGTAGGGCATTTTTCAGCGCGTTCAAACGCACTGTAAAACGCTCAAGTGAGAACCAGGGCCATAGGGAAGCATTGGTTTTCATGTGTTGAGCGTTTTACAGCTCGTTTGAACGCGCTGTAAAACGTGCAAGTCTGAACCCAGTCTTAGTGTTCTAAGGAGGTCATTGGGATTAAAGCAAAATAAATTAAAAAAACAAAATAGTTAAAAAATCATGCAATACATATTTCTGGGCAAAACCTTTGTGTGATTATACAATAATACCAAACGCAATAAGCTCAATTCGAATAGAATATTGTGTAGCAGAACTTCCTGTGAGTACTCAAACAGTGGTCAACAAGAAAGGAAGTCCCCAACAACTCATGCGGAACGTACAGGTAGAGGGGCTCATGAACAGAAATATAAATAAATAAATGTAGTAGCAAAGTTCCCCCACTTTCTAACGACCGGTTCGCCACATGCCACTGAAACACTGAATGCCTTACTTAAATGTTAAATTTACATTGAAACGATTGTCCTCCCTGTTATTATAGCAGGGAATTATAGAAGTTCTTTTGGCTCATGGTTAGGCTTCAGTAGAGTAAATCCATTGAGTATTATTACATTTTACACTTTGCCTCTGTCAGTCCATGATAACTGGTAGCCTACCTTAAAATAGCCAAGAAGTTTAGCTTACAGTAAAAGTGCAGGACATGATGATTTATGAAGTATTGTTTCCCCGCTTATGTCACAGCAAAGATGTGGCCCCGGAGAGTTAACCGAGCCAACTCTTACTAAACACAATGTCCCCTTGCTGAAATACAATCTGCAATAACTCTCTTTGTCTCGCCCTTTCATCATTGAGGCAATAGTCTTTTTTTTTCCTAATTGTCAGCAGTGAGTAAAAGCAGGGTTATTTTTAAAGCAAAGTCTGCCAAGATTGATATTAATCTGTAGATGTAATGTCTTTTATGTTAAGGAATGTCAGACTGTATTCTCGCTGCATTCTGCTAAACACATCAAATTGTATGGTTTGGTTAGTGAAATGTTTTGTCAGCAGGCTATTGCCATTCCACAGTCTGAGTTCTAATTATGCCCGATATTCAGCGTGCGTCTGCCCACTGCAAAAAACTGCAGTTTATATTTTATTTTAGAAATATAATTTACTAAAGCCGTGTTCTGGCTTCTATAGACATAAAATGGATTAACATTTCTATTACATTACTATAGCAAGACTACTAACATACAATTCATAGTACAGTATATCAGATGTTCATTCTGCAGGGGAAAAATATCCCTGATCCGTTAAAGGCTTCCTTTATGTAGTTATTTGAACCAGATAGGACCTTCTTACTTCCATCCTAGTATTTCTTAAAGAGGAGCTGTCACCACAAATTACAATGCAGTCTGGAAGCACATCCTATAGAGCCGGAGAAGATTGATATCTATTCTATTATTATTATTTTTTTTTTTTTTTTATTTTTTTTTTGGGGGGTTCTGTAAAACCTGTAATTTATACATTTTTATCTTTGCTTTTTCGCCTCCTGTGAATACCTATCAGAAAATTGGAGTAGAGGTTATCAGTGACAGCATTATTTGTATACAGAGGTAGCTGATAACAGCTCCTCCCTCCCTGTAGCTCTTCACAGGAAGTGGAAAAAGCTAAGATATAAATGTATAAGTTACAGGTTTTACTGACTCTTTCCCCCGAAAAATATATCAGTCTGTTCAGCTTCTCCTGATCTATAACATCGTGCTTTCAAATTGCACTGCATTTTGTGATGATAGGTCCCCTTTAAAGGAGTTATCCAGGAATTTGATATTGATGGCCTATCAAAGGGATGCCAATCAGCTCTGTGGTGTCTTCACGGTGTACATTGTATAGCGGCTTGGCTGTGCAAGGTATAGCAGCCTAGCCTCATTCACTGAAATGGGGCTGAGCTGCGCCTAGGCCATGTGACCGATGCATGATGACATCACATAGCCTAGGAAGAGGACTAAGAAGCCTCTTTGAACAGCAGATCTGCAGGAGTCCCATGAACCAGACCTTCACCGATCTGATATTGATGATCTATCCTTAGGATATTCCTGGATAACTTCTTTAAGTTACTTTAATGGTGTATGAGTAATGGTAATACTGTAGTGATGGTAATACCTGTGTCACTGTGAACTGAACAGCTCGGGGTAGAATATGTCAGCCATTTCCAATGTTTACTGAGAAAATGGTTACTGTTCAGAAGCTTGATTTTTATAGAAATATATATTCTTTCAAAATGACTCGTATCAAGCAGTTTCTAAATTAGCGGCATATTTCCTGACAGCTTTGAAAGTAAATGTGGTGTTTCAGATAAGCGTGTCATCTTTTTACCTGCCTAGCAAAGAAAATGCAGATTATGCGTTTGGTAATCTATTTGTTGACTAGGTTTGGCAATTTTTTTTAAAGGTATATTAGTATTATACACAGTATTATACCAGTGTACCTAAATGCTGGCAACAAATAAGACGCTGCGCAGAGGGTGGCACTGTGGAGACTTTTGTTATAAGGGCATACTTCTATGAATAATATGGTATACATTCCATAGCTCTACCATTATTGTGCTCTATGTTCATTTTTAAAACACAGGGGGATTTATCAAAACTGGTGCTAAGAAAAACTGACTTAGTTGCCAATAGTGACCAGTCAGATTCCACTTTTCATTTTTCAGAGCTCCTTTGGAAAATGAAAATGAATGCATCAGTTTGGATAAATCTCCCCTGTGGTATCTACAGCATCTGGTAGAAAGAAGACAGATGTGTACCAAGGTTTTGTGACACACTTCTTGTGTCCAGGGGTTTACTGCTTTAAACTGTACCTGTTGTCCACAAGTTTGAAGTCCCAGTGGTACCTTACCTTCTAGTTTGCTTTTATGTTCTTTTATACCCTTATCTGCTACTATCAATCAGTAGAGTCCAAGAAAAAACATAGACTGGAACAGCTGTCATCTGAGAGCTTTATCTTTTGCGTATTCATTAAAGGAAACCTGTCAGATTGAACATAAAGTCCAGTCTGTAGGGGCAGCAGGTTATAGGGCAGGAAGCGCTGAGCAGATATATATGTTTTATGGGGAAGAATGTAGCATAACTTGTTCAGATCATGTTACTGCAGTTATCTTCTTATTTTAATCCTGCCTGTTGTGATATCACCTCTGTGTATAGATAAGACAGGATCCATTATTCACAATAGGTGATTGTCAAAGCTTATCTATTCTTTCCTTTCAACAATGACCTCTGCACAGGTCACAGAGCATGCCTAGAAAACTCTCCCATAGAAGGCAATGAGGTCACCCTCCTGACCATTGTGTCTATGGACCATGGGGCTGCCGGAAAGGTATTTTTTAAAATGCTTTCTGTTAAGAACAGCTCAGGCAAGATGTCTGCCCCCATAATCATGTTCAGAAAATAGAATAAATAAATCTATAATCTGAAAACAAAAACAGATTAGAAAAAACAATGTGTTGCTATCTGATTTTAACTGGCTGATAACATTTTTGGTGACACATTTTCTTTAAAGGGGTCTTCCACCTTTTTACATGCTGGATAGGTCATCAGAATCTGATTGGCGGGGTCTGACACATGGGACCTCCACTGATCAGCTGTTTGAGAAAGCAGCGGCACTTGCAGTAGTGCCGTGGACTCCTCGGGTGCTTCACGCAGGTCAGTGATGTCATGACTATAGGTCGTGTGGCCTGGGCACAGCTCAGACCTATTCACTTCAATGGGGCTAAGCTGCGCCCAGGCCACATGACATAGTTGTGAAGTCACTGACTTGCAGGAAGCAGCAAGAAGGCTGCGGCACTACTGCAAGTGCCACTGCCTTCTCAAATAGTTGATTGGCGGGGGTCCCATGTGTCAGACCCCTGCTAGTTCGATGCTGATGACCTATTCAAAGATAGATCATCAATAAGAAAAAGGCAGACAACCCTTTTAGATACAGCTTATGGTATTCCTTATCACATACAATGGTGGCATATCGCTAGGATATGCCCGCATTGTCTGATAGGTGTGTGTCCCATCTCTGGGACCTGCACCTACAATGATAACGGAGCTGTGAAATGAACGGAGGGCGCACTGCGTATGCGCAGCCGTCCTCCATTCATTTCAATGGCTCTGCTATTTCCGTCTGCCCCATAGAAATGAATGGGAGCAGCGGCCGCGCGTGCGTGGTGCGCTCCCATTCACTTGTATTGGAGCAGCGGGTAGCAGCGCTTGGTGGTGGACGACCCCAAGGAAAGACGAGGTTCTCCAGCCACAGCTCTTCCCGCTGCGTTTTCTTTGTAGGTGTGTGACCTGCATCTATCAGACAATGGGGGCATATCCTAGCGATATGCCCCCATTGTATGTGATAGAAATACCTCTTTAATGTTTAGAGAAATATTTTTTAGGTGGTAATGGTAAGTCTGAGCAGTGTCCTGCATTGTCAATGTTATACAAGGACCTTTATTGACAGTATGGGTAACTCAGGTCAAGTATTTTTGCTAGATGTGATTTTAGATTATAGGTATATACTTTTTTCATTATTGTTCACAGTGTAGCACTTTAAAAAACAGAGTGGTAACTACAGACTGTGAAATAAGCAGTTTATTCGGCAGTTTCTTATAATCTGACAAGGTCTGTTTTTGTACGATACATTATCAACTGGAATTTTAGGACTTGTCACTTTTAATCAAAAGTATATTGCCTATCTATAGGTACTATATGCATTTACAAGGGGAATTTATATATATTTATCTGCAAGAGTCACCTTCATGTTTCTACTGTGAAAACTGCATGTGTAATGAGGGAAAATGACATTCTTACAACTGCTGAGCCCTCTGATTTCATGGGGCTGACTAATGTGTGTGAAATGTTCATCCACCATTCATTTGGCATATGTTGGAGAAAAAAGGATAGGGCATGTTGAATTCCAACATGCTATCACGGATGAGGTATTGGAGGGAACACCACACCGACAACAGGATGGAAGGGAAAAGCCACTAGGCCTCAACGCCAGGGAAAGGATCACCTCCTATAGAACCCTACTCCTTGCCCTGACTCCTATCCATATGGGCACACAAGGTAGGAATGCCCATACACCGTAACCTAGAGGACCTGGAGACCCTAAAGAGCCCTATGGGTATTGGCAGGGCTTGAGACAACCCGTTCCTCCCCAGATGAACAAACCAGCATCTCCCTGAGGCCTAGTAACAACAGACACGGGGAGGGACCACAAAACACAAAGGAACAAGACACTTGACTTCTGTAGTGAGATGGATGAGCAGTGACTCCAGAGAGGACAACACACTAGCTCTTCCAAAACCAAATGAAGCTATCAATTGCATAGCCAGAAGGGTAAGGTCAGTCTATATAGGGGAGGTGTAATGACCACTAAGCTACACCTGAAACAAGGGGTGTCGTCATTAACAACAACAACACTGAAGCAAGAGTAACCAAAGTGGCTGTTAAATCCCTTCACATGTAGCCAGTCTCTTCAATCTTCTGACATCTGTCAGGGGAGGGACCGTGACACATGCCTGATCAATTGTTCTCAAGGAAGATAAGCAGCCTTTGGAGAAGTCTGGTGGTAGATTTTTTCCCTTTCCCCTTTGAAGACTCATGCATGATCAGATACAGTCATGGCCGTAAATGTTGGCACCTCTGAAATTTTTCAAGAAAATGAAGTATTTCTCACAGAAAAATATTGCAGTAACACATGTTTTGCTATACATATGTTTATTCCCTTTGTGTATATTGGAACAAAACTAAAAAAGGGAGGAAAAAAAGCAAATTGTACATAATGTCACACCAAACTCTAAAAATGGGCTGGACAAAATTAATGGCACCCTTTCAAAATTGTGGGTACATAAGATTGTTTCAAGCACGTGATGCTCCTTGAAACTCACCTGGGGCAAGTAGCAGGTGTGGGCAATATATAAATCACATAAACAACACTAATCAAAAAACCTTCATAAAAAACTAATTTTATTGATTCATTTACCATAAAATACTTATATCACATAAAAATTAATAAAGGGACAACAACAGGTATCCAATACCCTCCCACAATATTATGAGTCATACATATAAATGGATACAAAACGATTTCAAACAGTTAAGCTATAGCTTAACTGTTTGAAATCGTTTTATATCCATTATATGTATGACTCATAATATGTGGAGGGTATTGGATACCTGTTGTTGTCCCTTTATTAATTTTTATGTGATATAAGTATTTTATGGTAAATGAATCAATAAAATTTGTTTTTTATATAGGTTTTTTGATTAGTGTTGTTTATGTAAGATTGGAGAGCACCTATAAATCGATTTAGGGTGTGTTATACTCCGGTAGAGACCGTTATTGTGAAATATATAAATCACACCTGAAAGCAGATAAAAAGGAGAGAAGTTCACTTTGTCTTTGCATTGTGTGTCTCTGTGTGCCACACTAAGCATGGACAACAGAAGAGGAGAACAGAACCTGAGGACTTGAGAACCAAAATTGTGGAAAAAAATATCAACAATCTCAAGGTTACAAGTCCATCTCCAGAGATCTAGATTTGCCTTTGTCCACAGTGCGCAACATTATCAAGAAGTTTGCAACCCATGGCACTGTAGCTAATCTCATTGGGCGTGGAAGAGAAAAATTGATGAAAGGTGTCAACGCAGGATCGTCCGGATGGTGGATAAGCAGCCCCAAAAAAGTTCCAAAGATATTCAAGCTGTCCTGCAGGCTCAGGGAGCATCAGTGTCAGCGCGAACTATCCGTCGACATTTAAATGAAATGAAACGCTATGGCAGGAGACCCAGGAGGACCCCACTGCTGACACAGAGACATAAAAAAGCAAGACTACATTTTGCCAAAAAGTACTTGAGTAAGCCAAAATTCTTCTGGGAAAACGTCTTGTGGACAGATGAGACCAAGATAGAGCTTTTTGGTAAAGCACATTATTCTACTGTTTACCAAAAATGGAATAAGGCCTACAAAGAAAAGACCACATTACCTACAGTGAAATATGGTGGAGGCTCAATGATGTTTTGGGGTTGTTTTGCTGCCTCTGGCACTGGGTACCTTGAATGTGTGCAAGGCATCATGAAATCTGAGGATTACCAACTGATTTTGGGTCACACTGTAGAGCCCAGTGTTAGAAAGCTGGGTTTGTGTCCGAGATCTTGGGTCTTCCAGCAGGACAATGACCCCAAACATACGTAAAAAAGCACCAAGAAATGGATAGCAACAAAGCGCTGGAGAGTTCTGGTGCCCAGCATTGAGTCCAGATCTAAATCCCATTGAACACCTGTGGAGAGATCTTAAAATTGCTGTTGGGAAAAGGCGCCCTTCCAATAAGAGAGACCTGGAGCAGTTTGCAAAGGAAAAGTGGTCCAAAATTCTGGGTGAGAGGTGTAAGAAGCTTATTGATGGTTATAGGAAGCGACTTCAGTTGTTTTTTCAAAGCGTGTGCAACCAAATATTAAGTTAAAGGTGCCAATAATTTTGTCCAGCCCATTTCTAGAGTTTGGTGTGACATTATGTCCAGTTTGCTTTTTTTTCTCCCTTGCTTTTTTTTTCTCCCTTTATTGGTTTTGTTCCAGTACACACAAAGGGAATTAACATATTAACATGTGTATAGCAAAACATGTGTTACTGCAATACTTTTCTGTGAGAAATACTTCATTTTCTTGAAAAATTTCAGGGGTGCCAACATTTACGGCCATGACTGTATGTGTATAGGAGAGTTCGGTTGGCAGCTGTTTAAGGTGTATGGTCAGCTTAAAGGGACTCTGTCATTAAATAACCTTAATATAAATCCATCTGCCATGGAGATGTGTGCTGGTCACCACATTTTAATGGCCCCATCTCCATCTATCTCCTATGGCAGATCAATTTATATCAAGGTATCCGATGATAGATTCCCTTTAAAGGCTATGTACACCTTTGGGGGGATTTTTTTAAAGTTATTATTGCATTGTATTCATTTTGAGCTAAAAATCGTTTTTTTCAATTGGTCTGTATTAAAAACATGGAGCCCTTTTTTTCTGTACATAGCTGAGATGCTCTAGTTGCAGCCACTGGATTTTCTTTTTTTCCATCAGTTGAGAAGCTGAGGGGCTTTTTATCTTTGCTCTGTGACCTTATAAACAGTCATTATAGCTCAGTTCTTATCTTATTGATAAGGGCTCATGCACCCTACCATATGCCCTCCGAGAAATGCACAGCATCATTGTAACATATGATGCTGTGTACTCCAGTGAGCACGATCGATGCCGCTCCGGGACATATGGCCCGCTCACGGACCGTATATCTCGGAGGGCATACGTTCGTGTGCATAAGCCCTAAGAATGTGGCTTAAATAACTGTTTATGACCTCTTAGTAGTTTAGCAATAAGGTTTATTAGATGGCCGGCTCGAAGTAAAAGTACCAGTCGCACAGTAAGAAAAACAGTTAACCCTTTGTGACAGAACAGCCCAATATTTTTAATAAAGGCCAATTGAAAATATGATTTTTAGCCAAAAATGAGTAAAATTTTATCATTAACAACAATTGCCTCCGGAGGTGTACACAGTCTTTAACTCGTGCACATAGATAAGGCAGCATACAATGCAGCCTAACCTAGGCAGTTTGGTAATATAATGTTTGCATTCTTATAGGGAAGATACCACACCAATGGCTGTGCTATTTTTATGCCAAAATTTACCCAGGTAGCAACTGCAAAGCGCAACATGACCGTATATAAACAGGTTACCAACATGTTTCCTTCTATGCTTCTTCTAGCAGATGTATTTTAGAAATGTCTAAAAAAAAATGTTAATCAAACATGGAGCGGAGTGGTTTTTATTCATGTCAATGGGCTGCTTTTATGTTGTTGTCAGTTGGACAGGAAAATTCTTTTAATTTATGACACTGTGATTAAGATTGTTTAACAGAAACAAAGAGAAGCAGAAATCTCCCTGGCCGCTCATTTCTTTAATGTTGCTGGAAAGCTGAGGTAATAAATTACATATCTGGATTGGACTTGTTCCATCCATACAAATCCTGCTTCATTGTGCCCTTGAAATTGGACATGCAGGAGCTTTCTCAGCTGTGCATCTGATATTCATCTCAATCTTTGTCACAGCGGAGAAATAGACTGTATTTCTGAATAGCCTGTGTATGTAAAAGTCAGTGTATATTGAAAATTAGTTTCTATGTATAGGATAAATGGCGATATGCATTCCATGTCTGCGTATCGTTACAAGTTCATTACCAGTGTCCACCATGGGAAAAACAATTATTGTTCACCACAGTACTTTAGAAATGGAAGAGTTTTATCCAGGGATAAAAACTGCAAAAATTACAAGCTTGATTAGAGGAGTGCAACATCTATTGTTTGCCACTTACAATGCTGTTCTAACCTCTCCCAAGGCAGTTTAATCACACATTATGGCTTCAGTCATGTAAATTCCAATCAGCATCTTACCACCATAAGGTCCTTGATCTTGTGTTGATTATGCAGATGCAATTAATTATGCTGACTTAAGCATTAGTCAAGTCAGATTTCTTGTACAAGTCATTCTAACTGAGAAAGCCAGTCAGGTGACTAGTAATGGCTCCAATAGAAAATACAAGTTCAGTTGCTCTGACTTAATACTGATATACCATGACCTAGATGAATGAGAACCTTCACAGACATACAGCAAAAGTTACGGTTACATTTTCCATAAACACTTATTTTTTTCACGATTCTCATTTTTTATTTTATTATAATGATAGACATTTTCTAAAATGACTAATGCAATTTACTAAGAACCTACGAGTCCAAGGTATTGTTCATTCTACAATGTCAAACTGTCCCTCTAGCGCCACTTATTGGATAGCTATCTTATAAGTCAATGTCTTGCCCTTTAAACAGACCATAGATCATGTTTTGGATATAAGCCAAAATCTCCTTCCACAAAAAAGACAGTTGTTTCAAGGTCTTTGCCCTCATCAGTGCAATGCAGGGTTCTGGGTCGTTGGTTGAGAGTTCTCTGTTGGTCTTCTAAAGTTTCTCTTTGTGGATACTTCCAAGTTGGCGTAGGGAGTCTTATAGGCCAGGGAATGCTCCTTGGGAAAAGGGAATGATGGGTGTCTTTTTCTTATGCAAAAGATTCTGGTTTTGGTTTATATCCTAAGTCATAATCCAAGGCCTGTTTAAAGGACAGGAACTTGACTTATATGGTACCTATCCAATAGGTGGCACTGGAGAACCAGATTTTATTCTGATGGATGAAAGCTTATTTACATTGAGTCTTCAATGGCAGCATTTGGGAATTGCAGACTGTAGCAAAGGGAATCTCTAGGTTGGATTTCTTATGATAGTCTTTACAGCTGACCAGTAGACAGACTTGAAAGCCGGCAGGGCAGTTCACAGTACCCAGGCTGATTTGTAGTTGACACCTTCTGCTTTCATTCACAGATAGGTTACAGACACTGGTCAAGGCAGACCAACAAAGTGAGGAAACACAAAGGAATATAATGAACATTACTACATTTATTATACTGAAATACGCCTATATTACAATCTGTGGTCGAGGTCTTAAATTGTGGGCGTGGCATGGGCGGGGAAGGGGACGTGCCGGCAGGCACTGGATATGCAGAAGTTATGGAGAGCCCAGTGCCTCTTCATAAATTTGGCCGACCCACCGCCAGCTGAGGATCGTGTTATTATTAATATTTATATACAGCTAGCTTAGCTTAGATGTGTCCGATCACAGGCTTCTTCTTCTTCATGTTAGTAGAACTCAGTGATGTACATAGAGAAGTAAGGGCCCCATAGCAAGGATTAAACCAGGTCCCCCACACTGGACAGAAGAGTTTTTGCCTAAACTCTTTTCAATGAACCTTGGGCCATTTTCCCACTGCTTCATTTGCTAAAAGTTCTTCCTTTAGAGGGTAGAGTCCTGACCAAGTTTTCACCTCCAGTAGAAGAGGAGATGATCCCAACTAAGGCTACAAGCACACGACAGTGAATAATGGCTGTGTGACGGTCATCTAAGTAACGGCATTCACACGGCCATTTTTAGCACCAATGAAAGTCTATGGGATGATTCACATGGCCTTTCTTTTAAAGGCCAGTTAAGAGCATCCGTGCAAAAATAGGACACACGGCCAGACAGACTGACCCCATACAATTGAAAGGGTCCATTTTTAACGTCCATCTTTTTTTTCACTGTTGTGTGCATGTAGCTGTTTTTCACTGACCGTCAAAAAAACTGCAGTGTGAATAACCCCATAGACTACTTTTTTAACGGCCAAACAGACGTGTCATGGCCGTTAAAAAAATGTACATCACATGTCCGTTTTTCACTGTCGTGTGCATGTAGCCTTAGGCTACATGCACACGACAGTAAATGTCCATTAAAAACTGAATTTTTACGGACTTTTATTTCACTGATGCCTTTCTGAGAAACGGATGTTAAAAATGGTCCCATTCAATTGTATGGGGGCAGTCTGTCAGTGAAAAACAGACAAGATAGAACATCGTTCTATTTTTTTACGTCCGTTTTTCACTGACAGTGAAACAAACTGTTGTGAGAATACCCCCATAGACTGTCATTGGTCTTAAAACAGACTTGTGATGGCCGTTAAAAAATGTACATCACATGTCCGTTTTTCACTGTCGTGTGCATGTAGCCTAAGACTGGCCCCCCTCCTGCCTTGGTCCCCATAGCAGTCGCTGGTAGAACGTCTTTATGACATCTGTAAAACAATAAAAATATTGTTTAGTTTGATGACACTACACTACACGCTTAAATTACATAAATAGCATTTTTCTGTTCTAATATATTCTATTATAATAATTTTGATGTAAAATGTATTTATAGAATCATAAATGAAAGTCATATATATTATAATACTACATATCAACATAATTTTTTTACTTTGCAGATTTTGTAGATATTATTTCCCTTGATACACAAATCTGTTGGAAGACTTATCTGCTGTTTTTTATGTGTGTGATATCATTATAATCTGATGTTTATGCTGTTTACATATAGCAGAATAGATTTATGTATGATATGTTCCTGCAATGTTACTCCCAGATAACTGCATGCTGGGTTCTTAAATTAAGTCAGCTTTAGACTTGTATCAGTTGTGGTCAAAAAGAGAACCTAGTGGAAGTCTGTAGGCCCTGGAAAGAAACCTTGAATAAGGGTACGGGCCGACGGAGAGACTGTCTGCCTGCGGCTGAGCTGTATCCTCACACAGCAACCAGTGGCCACATGATCTTACTGCAGAATTGATAGTCCTCCAAAATAGGAGTAGCTGCTTGATTCGGCTCAACTGGAGGGAGGCGTTAAGCAGGACCTTCCTTTATGACCTCCATATGTCCAGTGCATATGGAGAAAGGTTCCCTTGAATGGGATCAGTTTCCTTTGAATCAGATTGTGGGGACAGGAACCAATATAAATGATTCCAGTCTGTACATGGGGCTGTGGAATTTCTAAGCAGCAGGAAATAGATAAAACTATACATAGCGCTGTGACTACGTGTTGTAGCCTGGTAAATCCTTTCCTCTAGACTCCCTTTCCTCAATCTGTCAATGTTTGCTTTGTGTGATGCATTTGACGGTGTTAAAAGAATCCTGAAATTTGGTAATATCCCTGCGTCCAGGAGACACTTCATTTACTACCACAAAGATCCTTTTTTTCTAAAGTAGTGAACTCATTTCCAGTTAACCTTTATTGCCTCATCTCACTGTGATATTTGCCTTTAGCAGAATTGCATGCTGTTCCCATAAGATAAAGCTGTTGTGTAATAGTTTTGTAACTGTTTGTCAGTTGTTTTTTTCACTACTTCTAGAAATATAAAAGCAGAACGTTATGTAATACCATGTAGTTCACACGGTGCATTTCAGATTTCTTCCCAGGTCATTTTAATGGGCTAGTGTTGATAATGTAATAAACATGTTAAACAATAAACTCAATAAATGTGGGGGATGGGGTACTTAATCTTTCTTGCCAATTATTGCACTTCTGGGATCTGAAGATCAAACTACACATGTGTGCCATGTGAACCTGTAGGTGTCTTCTCCTAGGCAGAAAATTGTCATCTTTACAGGGAATGTGCCATCAGAAAATGACCTATTGTGGAAATCACGTTTTTATGTTTAACATATTTTAAAATTATTTTTGATTGGTATTTTTAGTTTTCCATGTCCATATATATATTTATATCTATATCTAGTTTTACACTGGCCACTAAGAATAATAATAGGCCCCATTTCTTGGTCTGTACAGATCACTTTACTACAGTTACCTGTGTATCTATATACAAATTATTACAGGCAGGATTAGAATGACAGATAACACTGGATCCACCATTCACAATAGGTGATTGTCAAAGCTTACCCTTTCCTTCCTTGTACAATGACCTCTGCACAGGTCACAGAACATGTCTAGAAAACTCTCCCATAGAAGTCAATGAGGTCCCCTCCTGACCAGTGTGTCTATGGACCATGGGGCTGCCGTAAAGCATTTCTCTTAATGCTTTCTAAATACTGTTAAGAACAGCTAAACCAAGACGGCCGACCCTATAACCATGTTCAAAAAAGAGAATAAAATAATCTGCAATTAGAAAATATAAAGTATATTTGTTCAGAAATTAGCCTCCTTAGCAGCTAGGGCCTGGAGGTGCTGCTGCTCAAGGGACTCGCCCCTCCCCTTGATTGACAGGACCATCTGACCCTGCCAATCTTGCATCTTCACCATTGCTCTGAGTAGTTGCTCAAGCACAGAGGCTCTGCTGCGGCTACCTGAGCTAGCCGGATGCTTACTGTGCATGTGCCGCTAAACTTCCAGGGGTACCCAGACATGAGTGGTGCATGCACAGTTGGCATTACGCTACCCAGGTAGCAGCCGTAGAGCCTCTGCGCTTGCATTGCTACTTAGAGCAACAGCACAGGCGCGCGATACACAGGGCCAGCACCTCTAAACATGATTTGGCTCAAGTGAATCAAATCACTCACCTCTAATTGGCTTACTTTGCACTAAAATATGCCACAATTTTGCTGCATGTTGTCAAAGGGAAAAACAAATGTCCGCGCATTTCTAACTGGTTGGAGATTCCGTAAAGCTTGATTCATACAAACTAAAGCAATCTGGCAGTACACATGGATAAAACGAAACGTCAGGACTTTATTGTATTTTTATACCTGAATAAAGCCCATTTAGTTTGTGTTGACACATCTTAAGCCACCCCCTAGTTGAGAAGGCATAGTGGAATATTCTTTATGGCAAGTTTGCTTCATAAATATGTGTGTCAGGAATGTGTCCAATTTTGACACCTTTTGGAAAAACATCTAGGAGCAATAACAAATTTCAATCATAATTCAAACTCCACCACTCCAAAGGTCTACCCATATTATTCACAGTACATTTGGTAGATGAGTATATTTTGGATGAATGTATTCCACCATTTACGCTTAGATTTAACATTATTAACCACTAGAAGGTATTTGACATCTACTAGAGAAGCTTATGCCACCCAGCTGTCTACAAGGAAGTATTTCTCAGTAACACTGTGTGTTGCAACTCACTTTCTAATGAGGTCAAGGAGAATACTGAGGGAAAAGTCTAGGTACTTTCCACATTGCTAACAGTTTTATTTGCACTTGTCGAAATCTTCCGTTGAGGACGTAGGCCTCCCCTATTTTCTAGTCAGCTAGTTGATAACAGCTGTATAGCTAGTTGCACATGGCAGCATTTGGTAACATTCAGTGAAACTATATTTAACCATGGACTGTGGCACCATGTTAGTTGGTAAATATTTTAAGGGTGGCAGTGCCATACTTTGACTTTTGCACCAGACACTTAATTCAAGCAATGTCAGGGGGCAGACCCCTGTCCTGACTGTCATCATTACATCATGCAGCATAAGCAGACATTATGGGGAAGACTTTTTCCTGCTGCTTGTGACCGAATTTGAGACATGTGGATATTCTGACCTGCAGGACGAGGCCATGTTGGTTGTTGATACCCATGCATAGCTAACAAAGCCCTATATATAAGTATTTGTGTGCATGTATATGTGACTGTGAGTCCCCACCTTTATAATATATTGTGTGCACCACTGTTCATGAACAATGCCACAAATAAATTCCAATTATAAAGAGTTGTATGTAATATTTCCCTGTATACAGGCTATTTGATCATAGCTAGATTGGTGGAAATCTGACCATTGGATCCCCACTCATTACCAGAACAGGGGCATAGCCTGTTTGAATTGGACAGCAGTTGAGCATGAGTGCTGCTATTCCATTCAAAGGCCATTGGCTTAGCGGAGAAGGTTAGGTAAAACCCTTCGCTATCTCTGTCTGTCTAGCAGCTATCACCTATCCAGTGGATGTGTGAATGTGATTATAACAGTGTATAATTGGAATACCATTTAAAGGGCATCTGTCAGCAGATTTGTACCTATGACACTGGCTGACCTGTTACATGGTCTTGGCAGCTGAAGGCATCGGTGTTGGTCTCATTTTCATATGTGCCCGCATTTCTGAGAAGTTTTAATATATGCAGATGAGCCTCTAGAAGTAATGGGGGTGTTGCCATCACACCTAGAGGCTTAGCTCTCTCTTGAACTACTGCTCCCTCTGGATATGGATTGACAGTGCCAGGAAGGTGTGATCACATTTGCACTGCCTGGCCCTGTCAATCAAAGTGCAGAGGACGCAGTACATGCAGAGAGAGCTGAGCCTCTAGGTGTAACAACAACGCCCTCATTGCTCCTGGAGGCTCATTTGCATATATTAAATAATTTTTCTCAGTAATGTGGGCATAAATGAAGATGGCCAACACAGCGCCAGAGGCTCTGCTTGTTCATAGCTACTGCACGCCCGCCATCAGAGGCGTGCAGCGTCTTATCTTTCGTTGTGGGAGCTGACAGTATGAAGGTGGCTCGCTGCTAACACGGCGAGTCTATGGGCGTGCAGCGCTCACCTAACCCTTTCTAGTACTGCTAAGCACCGAGTCTATGGGCGTGCAGCTTCTGTTACACTTAGTTTTTGCCATTTGCTCCCGATGACATACGGCTTTAATTAGCATAGAAACGCATAGAGCAGACGCAATATAGGTAGAAGGGTTTATAGGCAGAGCAATAAGACTGAGTTTGTGGGGAACCTGGGAGTGATAGTGAAGCGTGCTGGTGGCTAGAACAATGCCCTAACAACACTCCCTACATAATGAATCAACCCAGTATTTCCTCCTAATTTTTGCAGACCAAAAAAGATATAATCTATGATGTGATAGATGGAGAGTAATATGCTTTATTGTGATACATAATATCTATTTATATAACACATAGGTGATATTATGTATCTATAGATATCTCCATACTAAGTAACAATTATTGGTGGATGAAGGAAGGAGGTTTGATCATATATAAGTAAAGAGACAATAACCTTCCCTCTCACACTTGAGTCTGATTGAAATATGTGGGTGTTTAGCCACACACTAGTTTTAATAAGTTGAATAAACAAAGCATATTTAAGGCGTTCCTCTTCAGGCAGTAAATTTATTTAATTTCACTTTTGATGGTAACGCAAACCAGTGTATTATATATATATATATATACAAACCGGATTCCAAAAAAGTTGGGACACTAAACAAATTGTGAATAAAAACTGAATGCAATGATGTGGAGATGGCAAATGTCAATATTTTATTTGTAATAGAATGTAGATGACAGATCAAACGTTTAATCCGAGTAAATGTATCATTTTAAAGGAAAAATATGTTGATTCAAAATTTCACGGTGTCAACAAATCCCCAAAAAGTTGGGACAAGTAGCAATAAGAGGCTGGAAAAAGTAAATTTGAGCATAACGAAGAGCTGGAAGACCAATTAACACTAATTAGGTCAATTGGCAACATGATTGGGTATAAAAAGAGCTTCTCAGAGTGGCAGTGTCTCTCAGAAGCCAAGATGGGTAGAGGATCACCAATTCCCACAATGTTGCGCAGAAAGATAGTGGAGCAATATCAGAAAGGTGTTACCCAGCGAAAAATTGCAAAGACTTTGCATCTATCATCATCAACTGTGCATAACATCATCCGAAGATTCAGAGAATCTGGAACAATCTCTGTGCGTAAGGGTCAAGGCCGTAAAACCATACTGGATGCCCGTGATCTCCGGGCCCTTAAATGACACTGCACCACAAACAGGAATGCTACTGTAAAGGAAATCACAGAATGGGCTCAGGAATACTTACAGAAACCATTGTCATTGAACACAATCCACCGTGCCATCCGCCGTTGCCAGCTGAAACTCTACAGTGCAAAGAAGAAGCCATTTCTAAGCAAGATCCACAAGCTCAGGCGTTTTCACTGGGCCAGGGATCATTTAAAATGGATGTGGCAAAATGGAAGACTGTTCTGTGGTCAGACGAGTCACGATTCAAAGTTCTTTTTGGAAATCTGGGACGCCATGTCATCCGGACCAAAGAGGACAAGGACAACCCAAGTTGTTATCAACGCTCAGTTCAGAAGCCTGCATCTCTAATGGTTTGGGGTAGGGGTCGACCGATTATCGGTTTGGCCGATATTGATGATTTTCACAGTTATCGGTATCGGCCCCTAACCAGGCCGATATACCGATAACTGTGCTATCAAAGAACATTGCCGCGCTGCTCTCAGCGCGGCCATGTTCCCTCAGCAGCACAGGGGAGAAGGAGGCAGTCCCTCCCTCCCTCCCCCTGTGCTGCGCTGCGCTGCCCTGCCAATGGAGAGAAGAGAAGGCGGGGCTGAGGGCGCACTGGCCACCAATAAGAGTAGAGGAGGCGGGGCTGAGGGCGCACTGGCCACCAATAAGAGTAGAGGAGGCGGGGCTGAGGGCGCACTGCCCACCAATGATCATAAGGTTTAAGATATTACAAGCACATTGCCCAGACCCTGCCTCTGATAGAGAGCTGCGATCCGCGGCAATTAACCCCTCAGGTGCCGCACCTGAGGGGTTAATTGCCGCGGATCGCAGCCATCTATCAGAGGCAGGGTCTGGGCAATGTGCTTGTAATATCTTAAATCTTAATATCATTGGTGGCCAGTGCGTCCTCCCCATCCCCCTCCTCCCCCATCCCTTCAGTATTAATATCATTGGTGGCAGTGGCCACAGGGTCCCCCACCTCCTCTCTTCTGATCGGAGCCCCAGCAGTGTAATGCTGGGGCTCCGATCGGTTACCATGGCAGCCAGGACGCTCCTGAAGCCCTGGCTGCCATGGTCAGCTCCCTGCTGCTGTGTGCACAAAGCAGCAGGAACAGTGTGAGGTCCTATTCACCCTGATAGAAATCTATTAGGGTGAATAGGACAAGGGATGTAAAGAGCCCAGGGTCTACCCCTAGGGGGGGAAATGGTAATAAAATAAAAAGTAAAAAAATTTAAAATAGTAAAAAAACACCAAAATATTAAGTATAAATTAACCCTTTTCCAATTTTACATATAAAATATATAAACAATAAATAAAAAAACATATCGCCGTGACCAAAAAGTCCAAACTATTAAAATATTTTTTTTTTAAAAAGCGTCGGACGCCGTAACAGAAAAAAAAAATCAAAAAATTAAAATGCGCAAAATATCGGTATAAAATATCGGCTATCGGCCTGAAAGTTCACAGAATATCGGTATCGGTATCGGCTCTAAAAAATCAATATCGGTCGACCCCTAGTTTGGGGTTGCATGAGTGCATGTGGCATGGGCAGCTTGCATGTCTAGAAAGGCACCATCAATGCAGAAAAATATATTCAGGTTCTAGAACCACATATGCTCCCATCCAGACGTCATCTCTTTCTGGGAAGACCCTGCATTTTTCAACAAGATAATGCCAGACCACATTCTGCATCAATCACAACATCATGGCTGCGTAGGAGAAGGATCCGGGTACTGAAATGGCCAGTCTGCAGTCCAGATCTTTCACCTATAGAGAACATTTGGTGCATCATAAAAAGGAAGGTGCAACAAAGAAGGCCCAAGACGATTGAACAGTTAGAGGCCTGTATTAGACAAGAATGGGAGAGCATTCCTATTTCTAAAGTTGAGAAACTGGTCTCCTCGGTCCCCAGACGTCTGTTGAGTGTTGTAAGAAGAAGGGGAGATGCCACACAGTGGTGAAAATGGCCATGTCCCAACTTTTTGGGGATTTGTTGACACCATGAAATTCTGAATCAACATATTTTTCCCTTAAAATGGTACATTTTCTCAGTTTAAACTTTTGTTCCATGATTTATGTTCTATTCTGAATAAAATATTAGAAGTTGGCACCTCCACATCATTGCATTCAGTTTTTATTCACGATTTGTATAGTGTCCCAACTTTTTTGGAATCCGGTTTGTGTATATATATATATATAGATATAGTTAATCCACCTATGAAGATGCCTTCAGCTGCCAAGCGTACGTTCAACAGGTCAGCCATTATCATAGGTACAAATCTGCTGACAGGTGCCCTTTAAGCCTCCGTTTTTTATGCACCCGTTTGTGTGTTTCTTTTAACTGTAGATATGAAAAAGGTGTGATATCTTTTAAAATTCAAGCTTTCATGTATCCAAAGCAAAATTTGTTTTTTCCTTTTAGCTCTATGGAACTATTGACCATACAAATGTCATTGTTGAAACAGGTGTTGTTTTCTACAACAAGTTATCGGAGACATTTCTTCTTCTATTAATTCAGGAGACATGCACCGATATGTGTGTCAGAAAGAGGTTGAAGTGCCATCAATGGAAATGAAACCACAATGTATAGTTTAAGTAGGAGCGAAATTTAAATTAGCCGTATGTCCCTAGCTTGTCCTGTTTAGTAGAACACAACATTTAATACATAAGACAACCTTGCAATTGATGTAATGTCAGCATCTTCAGAGTCTGCCTCCTTTACCTGCACAAGTTCTTAAGGAGGTTGGCCCTTCTGGGCAGACATGCAAAGGGAGGCATACTTACCTGCTTCTCATCTGCCCAGGAAGGGGGGTTGCCAATGCCCTATCCCCCCCCCCCCCCCAAAGATGGCCAACCCCTTTATGAAGTAAACTAGTAAGGGCACATTTAAGTTGCCAATACACAGGGCAAAGATAAGGAATCGGCATGCTTGCCACCGTGGTCTAAGCAGTTCTGTTTTCTTCCTGTCACATCACTGTTGAGGCCATTGATTGGCCTGCAGTGGTGGCATGCATGTTGATGGTACTAGTGTAGAAGAAAGCTCAGCGGTGGTCCCAGAACAGTTTAAACAGAGTATTTTTTTATTTTTTTTATTTTACACTGTGCCTGCCCCCATGTAAATTAGTATCCACTCTAGGTGAATCCTTTTAAGGTGGTGCAATAAATGTACAGAAACAATCCTGGTGTTTGGAGTACTGGTTAATAAAAACAAGTTTAGTGCACTGTGGATTAATCAAATGGTTACTACCTCACTAGCATCCAGCTAGCTTTAGGCATATCATTTCCAGCCTCCTCTGTCCTGTATTGATCATAGAGATGAGTGCAGGTGAGGAGCTGGAGGACTGTAGCTCTCCCTGAACAGCTGCATACTTAGTGTGTCTCTATGACTGGTTATCTAAGAACAGCTTATGGACATTCTGCTCATTCACTAAGGCCTCTTTCACACGGGCGAGTTTTCCGCGTGGGTGCAATGCGTGAGGAGGACGCATTCATTTCTATGGGGCTGTGCACATGAGCGGTGATTTTCACGCATCACTTCTGGGTTGCATGAAGATCGCAGCATGCTCTAGTTTCTGCGTTTTTCACGCAATGCAGGCCCCATAGAAGTGAATGGGGCTGCGGGAAAATCACAAGCATCCGCAAGCAAGTGCGGATTTGGTGCGATTTTTCCCGCATGGTTGCTAGGAGACGATCGGGATACGTACCCGATCTTTATTATTTTCCCTTATAACATAGTTATAAAGGAAAATAATAGCATTCTCAATAGAGAATGCAAAGTAAAAAGGGCACTAGAGGGTTAAAAATAATAAAAACATAAACGTACCCCCTCCATTTGATCGCGTAGCAGCCGGTTACCGGTCTCCTGCTCTGTATTCAGCCGGGAAGGGGGTGAAGGACCTTCCGTGACGTCACTGGGTCACATGGTCCAATCACCTGCTTCCATGGAAGGTCCTTCACCCCCTTCCTGGCTGAATACAGAGCAGGAGACTGGTAACCGGCTGCTACGCGATCAAATGGAGGGTGTAAGTTTATGTTTTTATTATTTTTAACCCTCTAGTGCCCTTTTTACTTTGCATTCTCTATTGAGAATGCTATTATTTTCCTTTATAACTATGTTATAAGGGAAAAAATTAAAATCTACAGAATACTCCACCCGAAACCAGACTTCAGTGATGAAGTCCGGCTTCGGGTCTGGGTACCAAACATGGCGATTTTTCACACGCGCGTGCAAAACGCATTACAAACGTTTGCACACGTGCGGAAAAATCGCGCATATTCCCGCAACGCACCCGCATCCTATCCGGGCGTCAAACATGATGCCCGTGTAAAAGAGGCCTAAGGAAGTAGTATGAAAGGATTCACTTCTTTTAAAGTAATTCTTAGCTACTTTGTGTACTTTCTTATGTCTTGCGCGAAATTGCAATGCCAATAACTATTTAATTACCCAGTTATGCTGCAATCCTGCTCATCACACTAAGTATCATAATTGCCCCAAGAGAACATTTTAATGTCTTTGTGTTTTCTGCCAAGATGCAATATTTGTTGTAATGGAAACTTACAAATGTTGTACTGTGTCCAAATGGAAAGAAGAATTTGGAGATTTCAAGGGTTAAACTATCACAATAATCAGTTTGGTTTCATTGCAACTCCTGGTTGATAAGGCTACATGCACACAACAGTGAAAAGACATGTTCTATTTTTTTACATCCGTTTTTCACTGACCTTAAAAAAAACTGTCGTGTGAATAACCCCCATAGACTACCATTGGCTTAAAATGGACGTGTGATGGGCGTTAAAAAAAAAAAAATCACATGTCCATTTTTCACTGTCGTGTGCCTGTAGCCTAACACATGAAGTACTCTTATAGATAGTTAATGTAACTTATCTTTGCCTACTTCCATCACCGTCCTGCAGATGGCTGTTCTTCATTTGAAATATTAGCATTTCCCTATTGCCTTTTGTAAATCATTCTATTTTGTCAATTTGTAACTAGATTTGATATTTCTCCTACCTGCATGGTTATCAGGAAATGAGTAATCACAGTATATGATCGACTTTTGATAAAAAAAATAAAAAATAAAATACATGTACATTTTTTGCTTTTTAAGGAGGAACCCAACGGCTTCCACGTGCGGTTGGAGTTGCATTGGCGAAGGAGCTTATATTCTCTGCACGTGTCCTAGATGGTGATGAAGCAAAATCCATTGGTTTGGTCAGCCATGTTGTGGAACAAAATGAGGAAGGAGACGCCGCTTACCGAAGGGCTGTTGCGTTAGCTAGGGAATTCATATCTCAGGTAAGAAATTACTGGACCTATGTACGTATGTTATTAGGGCATATGGACATTATAATACACCCTCTAACAGCCAGACTAGAGAGCTGCTTCCATTTGGGCGGTTAAGCTATCTCTAAAGAGACAGCTCCTTAACCCAGTGTTACCTGACAGCAACCACATGTCTTAACCCCTTTGTGCAGAATGACATACATGTGCGTTATCATCACACATCCTGTAAAATAAAATGCCATACATATATGTGTCAGGAAGTTCATGCAGGAGGGCTGCTGTGATGGACAACCATACTCCTGCGCTACAAAACTCGGTCATTCAGTGATCGCCTCTCTGTGCATAGGAGGGGGTTTCCCTTTGTATGGCACCTAACAGTCATATGATGAGGGAAGACTAATTTGCGCCAACAGCCCGGAGTTTAACCACTTAAGTACTTGGCCCATTTTTATTTTTTTCTCCCCATGTTCCAATAGCCGTAACTTTTTACATTTTCTGTTCACATAGTCATATGTGGGCTTATTTTATTGTGGGATAAGTTGTATTTTTCTAAGGGCACCATTTAATGTACCATATTATTGTAAAACAGGAAAAAAGTTCTTTGGGTTAAATTGGAAAAAACACACAATTCTGACAAGTTTTTTGGGTTTTTGACATCACGGCATTCACTGTGCACTAAAAATGACAGGATGTCCTTATTCTGCGGCTCAATACGAATACAGTGATACCAAACTTGTATAGTTTTTTTTTCATTTAAAAAATATAAACCTTTGAAAAAATCTACATTTTCTTTGCATCGCCATATTCTGACAGCCATAACTTTTTTACGTTTCCATCCACAGAGCTGTACGAGGGCTTGTTTTTTGCAGGGTAAACTGTAGTATTTATTGTTACCATTTTTCTGGTACATATTTGATCACTGTTATTCAAATTTTTGTCGTGTTTTAATAGTTCAAACATTTTTCGACGTGGTGATACCCGATATGTTTATTTTTTTATTGTTAATATATTTTTATATGTAAAATAGGGAAAGGGAGTGGTTTAAACTTTTAATATTTAAATGTTTTTTTAATTTTTATTTTTTTAACTTTTTTTAGTGGGCTACATCCTGGGATCTTTTGATCCGTTGCTATTCACCATAATAGAGATCTAGTACAGTGAATAGGATTTTCACCTGCTCCATGCTACGCTGTGCATTGTGCACACAGCAGCAGGGGGCTTACTATGGCAGGTCTGGAACACTTCACAAGCATGGTAACTGATTGGAAACCCATGATTTTACTGCGGGGGCTCCGACTGGAAAGCAAAGGGAGCCGCATCCCTCTGCCTTGCCTCACAGGTGCAGCTATCAGTGTTGATCGTGGGACCTGAGGGGTTAAATGACGGGGTTCAGCAGGATCGTCTTTCCCCGTGATATATGGAGCGGTTTCACAGCGGCAGCCACTCCATACATTACCTCAACCACCATGACTAACAGGTACGTCACTGTGGTTGAAGGGGTTAAGGCATCTAGGGGTGTCTAACAAAAAAGCAAAATAACTGTCACTGCCATTTTTCATTTTTCCTTTGTCATTTTTCATCTTGGCCTTGCTACAGCCATAACGTTTTAATATTTCAGTCAAAATAGCCATGAGGGCTTGTTTTATCCATGAAGAATTGTTTTGGCACCATTTAATTTAGCATATAATGTAGGCTATCAGTGTCTGATCATGGGGGTCCCATACCCCACATCCCTGTTTCCAAGTAGCTCTGGTACCAGAACTATCTAGCTCCATTCAAGTGGAAAGTGCAGCGCTGCTCTTATATACTTCAAGTAGAAAAGCACTGCAGTTACCAGTTCCGTTCACTACACCAGTGTTTCCCAACCAGTGTGCCTCCAGCTGTTGAAAAACTACAACTCCCAGCATGCCCAGACAGCCTTTGGCTGTGCATGCATGCTGGGAGTTGTAGTTTTGCAACAGCTGGAGGCACAGTGGTTGGGAAAAACTGCACTACACTGTTGATGGAGCTATGTAGTTCTGGTGTTGGAGCTACAGCAGAACAGCTGATTGGTGGGCGTGTGGCTTGTTGGTCCCCTAAGCAATACTAAGTGTTACTAAGAAGAACCTGTATTCAGTGTCTACTATATATTGAATATGGATAACTGTAAGATACAGAGATCGGTTTCTCACCCTGCCTCTCCTCTCATTGCTCCAGCTGTTGCCTCAACAAGTGTAATATATATTACTAGGACACTATGGGGTAGAATTATCAACACCCATATGCCAGAAAAATGTGTAAAAAAAGTTGCAAAATGTAGGTTTGCAGCTTTTTAATTTGCATTTGCATTCAAAAATTTGCGCAAATTGATTTTTAAGCCACTCTTGCCACTTTTTGAAAAGGGGGCATGGTGGGGGTTGGGCCATTGGACCCAGCAAATTTATTATAATTTATACCAGTTTTCTGGTGTAAATGATAACAGAAATCTATTCCAGTACATGTGTGCGCCTTGTCTTAAATTAAGTGCATTCTCTGAAGGTGCAGGGATTATCAAGGCGGAAAAAACTGGTCTTGATAAATCTCCCCCTATGCATTTTACTAAATTTCCTTGCCTGTTTGATTTGCTGACAGCCCTGTTCGCTGATAAAGGGGAATGCTAGTGATCAGTGCTGCAAGCAAGTCAACTACACAGGGAAACATAGAAAAATCCAGAATTTGAAGTTAGAGGTGTCAACTTGAGTAGTGAGAGGAGAGGCAGGCTGAGAAGCCTGTATGTGCAACTTACATTTATCCGTATTCTGTCTACAGTACCCTCTTATTAGCAATGCTCAGTTAAAAAGTTGCTATGGGAAAACTTTATACACAATTTTTTAATAAAGGTTTGCATAATTCCCTAATAAACTATATTACAATATGACATAACATAACTGTTACTACACGTAAAAATGAAATTATATTTATGCTTTAAATTAAGATTATATTATGCAGTAAAACTCCTTTATATAGGCATTCAAAGGCAGACACTTTTGCAGTAATCTGAATAAGCTAATCCTTTTTATTATATAGGGTTTCACTGTATATGAAAGGAAAACAAACTGCAGAGAGGTAATTAATTAATATGCCTTTCCTATGCAGTTCAGTCAGTGCCACAGCCTGTGGGTTGCTGTAGATAAATCTCTGTATTGCAGAACTAGTGCTTTGCTGATTTACAGAGCAGCATTACGGCTGGAACAAACAGATGTAGAACATGCTGTACACTCTGTGACATTTGCTAATGTGCTTATCTCCATCCATTAGACAACTAAATATGCTTTAATAGTGAAATTGGGAAAGTAAAGGTGTTATCAACAGTTTTGCAATTCTACTGTATTTCCTTCCTGACTATGTTCATTAACCCTTTTAATGTCAGTACTAGTGAACCATTGGGATTTATGTACTGATTGCTAATCAAATTTGGTTTGATTGTTATCTAAGTCACAATGCTAGATAAACACAGTCTAACTAAAGAATGACACACTCAGTGGTACTATTTATTTGAGTAAACATCCATAATGCAGGGAGAAAAAGCAATATAATCTCTGTGTTAACGCTTTTCTGTAATAGATAATTGGCAAAAATGGATGAGATTGGAAGTGTGGCTTTCACAGATGCTTGGCCCAATAAATGAAGGCACACAAAGCCTGGTTACTGACAAATTTGTGTTTTCTCAAATGGTTAGTGTGAACCATGCCTCAATAAAAACATCTTTAAAAAAAAAAAAAAAACGTGGTAGAGATACAAGAAGCTAGAAAAGACTACAAAAGCATTTTCAAAGACCTGGGTGTACATCAATCCATGGTTAGACAAATTATCTACATATAGAGAAAAATCAGGACTGTTGCTACAACAGGCAATCCTGAGAGAGGTGAAAAAGAACCCAAAGGTAACAGATAGAGACCAACAAATAAAGGTTTACAGTAAAAAAAAGTGCCCCTTTCCCTTCATCAGGTGTATTTTTAATAAAAACAAATTTAATAGAAATAAACGTATTAGATATCACAATGTCCGTAATGATCAGCTCTGCCCCTTCAGGTTAATGCCGTAAAAAAAAAGAAGTAAAATAAAAACTGTGCCAAAACAGCAATTTTTTTGTTACCTTGCCCCAAAAAAGCGTAATATTGAATGATCAAAACATTTTATGTACCCAAAAATGGTACCAGTAAAAATGTCAACTCTTCCCACAAAAACCAGCTACTACACAGGCAGAAAAAATATGGCTTTCAGAAAATGGAGACACAAAAACATGATTTTTGTTTTAAATGCTTTATTATGTAAAACTAGAAAATAAAGACATACCGTATTTGATATTGTCAGTTTTTTCCAGAACTGTACACTGTACTCCATGTGTGGTCTGACTAGTAATTTCAAAAGTGGCAGGACTATGTTCTCATCACGTGCATCTATGCCCCTTTTGATGCATCCCATAATCTTATTGGCCTTGGCAGTGGCTGCCTGGCACTGGTTTCTACAGTTAAGTTTGTTGTTCACTAAACTTCCTAAGTGCTTTTCCATGTCGGTGTTACCTAGTTTTTTTACAATTTAGTATATGTAGGTGACTTGCATTATTCCTTCCCGTGTGCATAACTTTATACTGTTTAGTGTCATCTGCAAAAATTGATATTTTACTGTGCAGCCCCTATACAAGATCATTAATAAATATATTGCAGAGCATTGACTCAATCTGAGTGTGTACCGTTAATAACCACCCTCTGTTTTCTGTCACTCAGCCAGTTACTTACCCACATACAGATATTTTTTCCCAGGCCAAGCATTCTCATTTTATATACTAACCTTTTACCCCATTTTAGGTAATGGAGTACTCATTAGTATTATTATTGTTAATTCTTTTTTGTCCTATTCCTTTTTCTGTTTTTGCCTTTCTTGCTGTGTGTCCTACATAACTGTAGGCAGCATTTTTGCGAGTATTATCTGTCCCACATACTTTTGTATTGATAATGTCTTGTGACCATTTTTTTGAGGAAAGGATGCTGTCCTTGTATGTCACGAATGCGGCGTAATGCCGCAACACGTGACTTATCTCCAGATACGTACTCTAGTGTTGATGTCTTTACGCATGATCCCGCGGCTTGATGGATGTCTGGTGGGCGTTTTTTTTTTGACTCCCGTTTGCGTCATGATGCCGCGAGATCATGCGGCTGACTGGTTAGCTGCTATGCGCTGTCTCGCGAGTTTGTGATGTCAGAGGCGGCGCGACGGCGCGGAGATGTGACGCGCTCCCAGCGTGTTTTACGATGAGGAGGTCAGTTTAAAATTAACAACACACACGTATTTTATATTATACCTGATGAACATGGATATATATAGAGGTTAGAGAGATCGATTCAAACACGCCCCTTGAGAAAGCGGAGCGAAACGTACGTCGGGGTGGGCTCTCCTCTCTGCAATCGAAAACCCGTGTTCTCCTCTCTAAGTGTCCCTCAGGTATACATTTATGGAATATATATGCCTCCTTGCTGCAGTGTTTGTGTGGTTTATCCACTATACGATTTTTTAGTGGGGCTTGGTTCTATTATACAATTGTTATATTGGGGATGTGTTTATCTATGCCAGTACTTTTGTAAAAGGTTTTTACCTTATATAGGTGAACTATCGGTGTTTTCTATGTGTGGGAGGGGAGCCACATGTCTTGGCTACTACCTGTATTGCTGCTATATATAATTATTTTTATATTGATATTGTGTATGTCGTTGGTGTTTTATCAACTAATAAAGTTTGTGAAATTGTAAATGCGTGTCCCTTTATGGTCATTTGGTTAACATACTAACCTTTTATGTAGCACAGCATCAAAAGCTTTGGGGAAGTCAAGATTTGACATCAGTTGACTCACCCTGGTCAAGTCTAGAATTTACCTACTCATAGAAACTGATTAAGGCCTCTTGCACACGACCGTATGGCTTTTTCAGTGTTTTGCGGGCCGTTTTTTTCGCATCCATTTTTCAGTTTTTTGCTTCCGTTGTGTTTCCGTTTCAGTTCCGTTTTTGCGTATGGCATATACAGTATACAGTAATAACATAGAAAAAATTGGGCTGGCCTTAAAATTTTCAATAGATGGTACTGCAAAATACGGAACGGATACGGAAGACATACGGATGCACTTCCGTATGCTTTCCGTTTTTTTTGCAGACCCATTGACTTGAATGGAGCCACTGAACGTGATTTGCGGACAAGAATAGGACATGTTCTATATTTAAACGGAACGGAAAAACAGAAACGGAAGGCATACGGAGACACTTCAGTATTTTTTGCAGTCCCATTGAAGTGAATGGTTCAGTATACTGTCAGTATACTGAACTGAAAAAACGGCCAGTATACGGTCCGCAAAATATTGTCGTGTGCAAGAGGCCTAAGCTAGTTTGACAGGACCAACCCCTCATGAAGCTATTCTGATATAGTGTTATATGCTTATTTTCAGTAAGATACTCCTGCATAGCATCTCTTAGAAAACCCTCAAACATGTTACCCGCGACAGACATTAAACTTACCAGCCAATAGTTTCCGGGCTTTGTGACCCCATTTTGAATATTGGCACCACATTTGTTATGCGCCAATCCTGTGGAACACTCCCTGTCATTATAGAGTCCTTAAATATCAGAAATAAGGGTCTATCTATGACATTACCTAATTCTCTTAGGATATGGGGGTGTATGCCATCACCATGACTTGGTGATTTGTCTGTTTTAATCTTTTTAAGAGGCTGCTGCATTTTTTCCTGAGTCAGACAGGCCACTTTCATTGGGTATGCTGCTGGTACCACATTTGGTGGGGCGAGCACACAACACCCGGCTAGTAATAACCAGAAAGATGAATGGATAGTAATAATCGATTCACATTTATTAAAAACACTATGCAAGTGCAACAAAAGTTATAACATAAGAATTTAAAAACACAAAACACCATCTTACCATGGTGATGGACCATGTGATTGGACCATGTGATGTGACGTCATCACAGGTCCTTTAGTTCTTAGCTGATGCAGGGAAAGAGAGGACAGATCGCAACTACGCGATCAAGTGGCTAAGGTAAGTTAACTTTTATTATTTTTAACCCCTTCCACTTCATTTTACTATGCATTCTTTATTAAGAATGCTATTATTTCCCCTTATAACCATGTTATAAGGGAAAATAATAGAGATCGGGTCCCGTTGCTAAGCAACCATGCCCAGTATAGGCTCCGGTATCTTCTGTGACTTGCTTCTACTAGGCGGAGCCTAGTATCACTTGGTTATACTAGGCGTATCCCAGGCTGTAGCGCTGGTCAATCGCAGACCTCAGCTCACAGCCTGGGAGAAAAAAACCTAGTATAACCAAGTGATACTAGGCTCCGCCTAGTAGAACCAAGTCACAGAAGATACTGGAGCCTATACCGGGCGAACGGAGCGGCGTCCAGGGATAATAGTAAGTGCAGGGAGATCCCTGGGCACCGCTCTCTACATGTCAGCATACTTAGTTCACATTTTTTACCCTGATGAAAGGTCCTCTTTAAGTTTGCTTGTGGCGACGAGGCCAACTTGTTAGGGCACTTTCTCACATATTGGAAGTGTCGTAACAGAAAACTGCACCATTTCTACACCCCAAAAAATGCATATATGCGCCTTTTGTTGAAGCCAATAGTCATGGTTTAGTTAAAGGGTTTATCCCCTAAGTAATTTAAAAAATGAATATCAGACATATTATATAGTACATGACCATCTCTTTCTAACAAAGCTAGAACCAGCCCTGTACTTCACCTGGATCCAGATTCCCCCCCATTCATGGCCCCAGTTACTCTGTTATATTTATTTCAGGCTGGGGGGTGTCCTTTCTGCTGCAGCTCTCTCCCTGTAACTGTCACAACTTTTGACAGTTGATATGGCTGATGGCAGTTTAAAGATGTAACTGAGCGCATGCGACCACCTCAGTGAGGTGGACCGAGAAAGAAGGAAATAAACAAACAGCAGGTGGCACTATACAGATACATTTTATGGAATAACTCAGTGTTAATACAAATTTTTAAGTACATTCAATTACAAAAGTATTCATTCAGTTCCAGGTGCTGTTTTGAAAAATATAGAATATGTTTTATGGGACAATCTCTTTAAAGTAACAATTCTAGGAAGTTTTTCACAAATCACTTCTATGGAAAATCTGCATGTAAAATTGTTAATCCTATCTTTTTAATGCTTTCCACAATAAAGTCAGTGGTTGAAAACTCCACATCCTCACCAAAATACCCTAGGTGTACCTCAGTTAGTTTAAGAGAAAGCAGCAGTGTCCTGCTCTCAGGTGGAGAGGTCAATTGACCCATTCAGCACTGAGCTGGGTGGTATTCACACCCTGCAGTAGTTCCATAAACAGACGTAGGATCCGGCGAATAGGAGGGACCTTCGTACATGCTTTTAATGGACATTTTTTTTTTTATTATTCTCTGGTACCTCAGTTATGCTTTTGTGATGGTTTGTAAAACATTTCCACATGTAAATAAGGACAATTCAAGTTTATTAATTGTGACAAAAATGAACATTTTCAGCCAGTTTCCGCTTACTGCATCTTGGTAAATCTGATCTAGTAAGAGTATTTCATTATTTTATAAATGCTTTCATGGTATGTTACTTTTTATACTACTGTTTTTCTGATATCCTAGGGGCCAATTGCAGTGAGAATGGCTAAACTAGCAATCAACCAAGGAATTGAGGTAAGTGCCTGCAGTTTTCAGTATCGTGTAACGCAATATATTTCTTTAGTCGGCTTGCATCCAGCGTTGCTGATTTCCACTAGGTGATATGCTTCCGGGCTTATATTTGAAGAGAATTGGGCAGCTGGCACTAAACTGCATTAAAGTTGGTGATCAGATTGGCTATGTTAGTGCATAAGATTGACTACATATTCTTACTATTAAAAGCACCGACCTGTTCACTTAATTGAATGCCCTTAATAAAGGATCATTTTTGTATCTGTATGTGTTGTTGAAAAACAATTAAAGGTGCTTTCTGAATGTTTTATACTGGTGACCTATCCTCAGCATAGGTCATCAGTATAAAACACTTGGAAAGCCTCCTTAAGAGTCCTTTCACACAGATTTCTGCATGTGAATCAGCAATCGTTAAGTGCCGTTTACATGCACGGGTATGGGAACAAACAATCGTTAGAACGATCATTCATCCCCATACTGTTTTCATTTGTGGGCAGCAATACCCTGTTTACATGGGGTGATACACTGCCAACAAGTGATCATTTTGTAGTGCCACATAAAAGATGTGATCACTTGTCACTGATCATTTGCTCATTTGTCAGCTGACATGTTTACTTGGGATAGTGGTTAGGAACAAATGCGATTATCAGCCTGGGTGAGAGGGCCCTAATACTGCCCTATGGCTGAGTGGTTAGCACTGTTGCCTTCGGCTCTGAGGTCGTGGGTTCTAAACCAGAAGCATCTTCATCCTATCCTGCTGTTTGCTTGAGAGGCTGATGTGAGTGATGACAATCTCTGTACGCAACTGCGGAATATGTTGGTGCTAGATAAATAAAATAATCTAAATAAAATCCTTGCTTATCCATTGCATAGTATTCAGTCCCCATTATATCTTCTAATTTCCAGACTGTGCTCAGAGGTTAAAACGTCAGGGTCCAGCACTAGATGGTACTCAGCCATTGAAAAGATTTTTACATATTGCTAATATTAAACATAGTTATTATTATTGGTGCAGGAAAGAAACTGAATAGCCATCTCATACTAAACCTCATTCAAACCCGTGTACATTTAATAGGGTCATATACTGTTTTAGAAAATGTGCATTAATCTAGTAATGTTTTCTAATTGCAGGTGGATTTGGCAACAGGCTTAGCCATTGAAGAAGCGTGCTATGCTCAGGTATTGATCAAATCAGCGGTTTTCTTACCTTACAGGATAATAGGATCATCATGATTACTCACAGGCATGGAGCTTCATGGATTGGTTGCAGGGGCATACACAGATGTCATAAGGCCCAATAGCAAAATGTAATATGTCCCCGCCCCATGCAGTTTTCAAGTATGCATACGTCAATCATTCCCAGGCAAGGCAGAATTCAAAGCACAACACCCCAAATTCCTGATGAATGTGCATTATTTTTATTAAGCAACAGCAATTTTAATTAAAAACAAATTGTAGTCGCCTTTGGCCTCTCCCACTTTATCTCACTTTTATGTTGAAAAACGTCAACAGGTGCTTTAAAAATATCGTGCTCATTCTAGACATCATATTGATTAATGTATTTATACCAGACAACTGGCATAAATATATTGACGAATCTCCTGCCTCCCATCTGTGACAAAGCTTGCTGCCTGAAGCCACCACTAGGGTGAGCTCAGTGCATTGTAATTTATACAATTACCATGGAAGCGGTAAATCTCTTTGCGGAGAGTTCCCCCTAGTGGTGGCTGCATGGCAACGTAGTGTTTTCATGTCTGAAAGAGAAAGCGGAATTCAGTGCAGGACTCCATTTTCCACCAGGCCCCATAGCAGTTCTGCCTACGGTGAAGGTCGACAGAGCCTCAGGACACCATCCATGTCCGTGTAGATTATCGGACCTCTCCTGCATTCCCTGTCTGGTGAGGCCTATTGTGCCCTGGTATTGAGCTGTGCGTAGGTGCTTTATCTTATAGGGCTGCTGCCTGGTCAGATATGACCTGATTTATCATCGCACCACATCATTTGAAGACACGCAAGTAGCAATAACCGCAATCATCTGATTCAACAGGAGGGGTGTTTCTGTCCCGTCTAGCTCAATGCAGACAGTTGTTATATGTTTTTTCCAATTCCAGGGTTAGGATGTTATTATGCACCTATGGATAACTGCTTTAATATGAGTTATATTTTCACTAGTCTCTTCGGTGTCCCCTCACGAGCCCCTCCTCCCCCCCCCAAATGTTAGGGCGAAACGCGTTGGGACAGGGACGTGTTAATTTGACATATTCCACAACATTATCAGTAAATATCAGCAGTTTAAACAACCCTGGTATTTTCAAGTTACCGTGTAATTTACTATTGATTCATGAGAGTTGACATGTACCTAGCATTTATGCTATTGTTTATTATTTTTGATACGTTTATTTCTTTGGATAAAGTGTTAGATTAGCCTACCTCAGCTTGTTCTATACATCCCAATCAGGGCCATCCTAGGGCTTCCAGGAGGTTCCTGATACGGGATCGCCTCTATCGCGGAGGCCATTCCATTTTAGGCAGGGCTATATCAAGATAGGGTTATACCCAGGGATAGTCCCCCCAAGCATTTGTGACTATACTGGCCTCTGCCATTACTTTTGGCCCAATATTATGAGGATCGACTCTTTCACAAGAGGAAACTCCTCTTTGTTGTTAGTTTTTTTTGTGCTAAGTAATCTAAGTGTGCCTATTTGGGGTAATCTATATACTCCTTTTTATTGAGAATTACAAATAAAGGCTAAGTTTTAGAGTATGGTTTACCTGTGACTTTGTTTATACTTTGCTACAACCATTACTAGTTACTTCACCCTCTGACGGGTTATAGTCAATACTGTGAATCCTAGGGGGAAGGTATGCCATTGATTGGTTATGAAAATGGAATATATAACGAGCAAGGAGGATAAGTGACAATACAGTCTGACTCTACTATCCTGTCATTGTGTTGTTTCCAAAGAAGGAAATACTGGATTCTTAATAGAAGAAATGTCAAATATTTCCCAGGCAATGTCATTATTTGAGTCCAGTTAAGTATTCTTTGGAAACGATGTTATACTGCAACTAAATGTTAAATAAATGAATAGATTTAGAATAATTTGCCTATTTATGCAGTCAGACTATTAACCCCCATAAGATAACACTATAAATACATTATCTGATATGACATTTTCTTGCTTCAGAACTTGAAAGACCAGGATATTGGGGGTTGACATTTTCAGATGTGGTTGCACGCAGGGGCGTTCTTCATTCTTTTATTTGTTGTCTATTTTCTGTATTGTTTATTTCTTCTCCAGGAAGGAGTTATTGTTTTTATAATGTGAAACCTCCCACACAAAAATCAGCAAATGGTGTTTATGCAAGTTAGCTAAATTTAGGATTCCTAAACGGCCGCGCTTTAATTTGAGCATTCATTTCAAGCTCCACACCATATGCATTGCTGTTGTTTACAGAATTAAAATATGTGCAAATTTATCACGAGTGGCATTTTATTTCGTCTTTTGCCGCTTGTCGCTTTGTCAGCAGTCACTCAAAGTGGTATTCCGAGACAGTTACATTATTAAAGATCTTGTTTTTGACGAAAGTGTGGAACACACAGATTTATGTGTCCATCTTCTTTGGTGACAGTTTTGGATATGTACATTAATATGGCTTTGTATGTGACAGTCCTAGATAAATCTTGTATATATACTTATAATACAAATAATGTTACATACTGGGTTCAGAGAGAGGATAGTAAATACATATGCCCCATTTATTTTGTGTACCTAATTTTGATGGACATGTGAAAAGGTGATAATCAGTTTGTTTCTGTAGCATTTCTGTCAATGAGGGACATTTAGTAAAGTTACAGAGCAGTTACTGGTCTATTCTTGAGACAGCAATATAAGTCTCTTAGCGGTCATTTATCAAACTGGCGTAAAGGAAAACTTGCTTAGTTGCCTATAGCAACCAAATCAGATTTCACCTTTCATTTTTCAGAGCTCTTTTGGAAATGAAAGGTGTAATCTGATTGGTTGCTATGGGCAACTAAGCCAGTTCTGCTTTATACCAGTTTGGTAAATCTCCCCCTCAATCTTTATATGGCATATGGCACATGTAGTTCAAATAATGGTCTTGACACAACTGTCTTCCCTCTTGCATGGACTGGCCATTGTTGATACACTTAACTCTGGTCGTCTGGTGAGTCTAATTACATTATATAATACTTAAAGAGCATCTGTCAGCATGATTAACCCTATTAAATCAGGCATACAGCCTGGTAGGGTTGATTATGCTGATAAAAATGATACGCTGATTTTGCCTATCTGTTTGCTCAGAAAACTACGGTGGTCATTTATTAAACTGGTATGAAGTAGAACTGGCTTAGTTGCCCATAGCAACTAATCAGATTCCATCTTTCATTTTTGACATCTCCTTTAGAAAATGACAGGTGGAATCTGATTGGTTCCTATGGGCAACTAAGGGTCCTTTCACACTGGCGTTTTTGTTTTCCGGCATAGAGTTCCGTCCTCGGCGCTCTATGCCGGAAAAATCCTGATCAGGATCATCTCCATGCATTCTGAATGGAGAGAAATCCGTTCAGGATGCATCAGGATGTCGTCAGTTCAGGACCGGAACGTTTTTTGGACGCAGCAAATACCGCAGCATACTGCGCTTTTTGTTCCGTCCAAAAATCCGGAACACTTGCCGCAAGGCCAGACCTGGAATTAATGCCCATTGAAAAGCATTAATCCGGATCCGGCCTTAAGCTAAACGTCGTTTCGGCGCATCGCCGGATCCGGCGTTTAGCTTTTTCTCAATGGTTACCATGGCAGCCAGGACGCTAAAGTCCTGGTTGCCATGGTAAAGTGTAGTGCGGAGCGGGGGAGCAGTATACTTACCATCCGTGCGGCTCCCGGGGCGCTCCAGAGTGACGTTAGGGCGCCCTACACGCATGGATTATGTGATCGCATGGATCATGTGATCCATGCGCATGGGGCGCTCTGACGTCATTCTGAAGCGCCCCGGGAGCCGCACGGACTGTAAGTATACCGCTCCCTCGCTCCCCACTACTACTATGGCAACCAGGACTTCAATAGCGTCCTGGCTGCCATAGTAACCTGAAAGCATTTCGAACACTGAGCAGGATCCTGATCAGTCTTCTAATGCTTCAGGCGACTTGCGTTCTGACGGATCCGGCGGGACGGAAGTGCCTGCCGGATCCTCAGAACGCAAGTGTGAAAGAGGCCTAAGCCAGTTCTACTTTACACCAGGTTGATAATTCTCCCCCTACATTTTTATCCATATGTAAATGACCTTAAAGGCGCACTGATGGCTGGCCAAAACCATCAGTGCACCAGTTTGTTACACCCCTCCAGCTTTAGTCCCTCCCCCCTTCTCCTGGATTGACAGGGCTAAACATCTCATCTAGCTCCCTTCCCCTGGATTGGCAGGGCTAGACATCTCATCCCAGTCTTCTTGCACCTGCGCCATGTCTCCCGGTCTTGGTGTTTGCTCATTGGATCTCCTCTGCGCTCCAAGCAGCAAAGACCACCAAGACCTATAGATAGAGAGCAGGCACAAGATGACAGGTCTCGTTGCTTAAACAGTTAGAATCTGCACTGCTTGGAGCGCAGCAGGGGATCCAATGAGCAAACACCAAGACCGGGAAACCCATGTGCAAGAAGACTGAGCAACATAAGATGTCTTGCCATGTTGATCATGGGGAAGGGGGAGGGACTAAAGCTGAAAAGATGCTTTGAGAGCTCTTAATGGCCCCTTGGTGCTCCAAAGCTCATTTGCAAATGAATAAAATGAACATTTCAAAATCGGGGTGTTATTTTTATCAGCATAATCAACCCTACCAGGCTTTATACAATGTTTAATAGGGTTGATGCTCTTTATAGGATTTTCCAGCCTCCTGATATTGATAACCTATTATCAGGATAGGTTATTAATAACTGAATAGTGTGTGTGTGTGTGTGTGGGAGGGGAGGTCTGACACTTCACCCCGTACAAACCAGCTCTTCCCTAGTACTTCTGCAGAAAGCACAGCTCTGTTCAAAGTGTAATGGCCATGCCGGTTTACATTCACTTTAGTGGGAGGTGAGCTGAAGTACGGCCACTACAGAGCTGTGATTTCTGTTCAATTCAAATTGCTTGTTCCAGCACCCAAGGCTGCAGGGAACAGCTAATTGGTGGGGGTGCCAGGTGTTGGACCCTCACCAATCAGTTATTAATTACTGATCCTGGGGATAGGTCCTCAATATCAGGAGCTTGAAACCCCTTTAAAGGATTTGTGCAGAACACTCTGACTGGATGATGGGACATTGGCCATGGAGAGACGCTGCTGCACACTGGGTGGGACAGCTTCCAAGGCACCATCTGACACCTAGCAGGTATCATGCACATGTCATGCACATAAATCTTTCAGGGCATCATCAACTTTACTGCTTGGCATGCAGCATTGTCTCTCAATGCCTGAGAGTGGGGCTGCACAAATCCTTTACCCTGCAATGCAAATAATCTCTATACTTTTCCAGTCAGAGCAATACCACTAAAGGGAGGTTAGGGAGTAGTTTGAACCCATATTGTACAATGCTTATATGGTTAGATATGATTTCCAGAATCTGTAGCCTGTTGCAGATGCCAGATAGTAAAGACTCTATTAGACTGGGCAATTTTTGGGTCAGTTACTCTGCATAATCATGCCACTGATCAGCTGATTAACGAGCAAATGCTTGTTTGTCAGCTAAAGCTTGTATTACACTGCCCGATTTTTTGGCAGATCGTCTTGCAGTGTAATACTGCTGCCGGTTGCCAAATAATTGAGCAAATGCTCGATCATCGGGCAATCCAGATCTTTTGTTAAAAAATAATCGTTTGTAGGCGGCAAATTGTGGTGTCCATTAACGATCTGACACTGGCAAACCACTATACAGTATGGGGATGAGCGATGGCACAGCAATCACTCCAACCCATGCTGCGGAGGAGATCGCTGCATATAATAGTAGCTGTCTCCCCCGCTAGCGAGCAGGCAATTGCCGGGAAGGAAGCATTCACTTCCGACAGTTGTCTTACACATTGGGCTGTGTAAGGAGTCTTTCACAGGACCGTGTCACTTGTGGGAATCACGCTCCATGTGAGAGAGGGATCATGTGTTCTGGACTTACAGAAGCACCCACCATTATCATGATTCATAATACTGTGTGCCTCTGCGGGACCTTTCTGTAACAGAATCATAGTGACATAAACCTGTCAGTATGATTCCATTACAGAAAGGTAAGGTAGAGGCACACAGCATTATCAATCATTATAATGCCGTGTGCTTCTGTAGTTCAGACTGCACAATCCCTCTATTAGAGCCCTAATAAGTTCACACATTGTCGGCAACATGTCTCCTTGTGTAATCAGGGTTTGTGCTGTTAACAATCATTAGAACTTAAGGGGGGGGAAGACTCTTTCACTTTGCACCAGCCTGTCTAATAATGATTAGCTTGTTTATCATTGATTTGGTACGGATAGGGAGCATATTTATTAAATTACATTAAAGCGGTTGTCCGGGTTCAGAGCTGAACCCGGACATACCTCCATTTTCACCCAGGCAGCCCCCCTGACTTGAGCATCGAAGCAGTTCATTCTCTGATGCTCTCCTTTGCCCTGCGCTAAATTGCGCAGGGCAAAGGCATTTTCTGTAGTTCCGGTGACGAACCGTGCTCTCCATGGGGCTGCCAGGAAGCCCGGTGACGTCACCGACACTGATGGACGGCTTTAGCGCTGCCCTAGCATGTAAAACAGCTAGGGCAGCGCTAAAGCACGCCCATCAGAGCCGGTGGAATCACCGGACACACAGCTTCTGCCCGGCCCTGCTCCGATGCTAACATCAGGGGTCTGGATGAAATTATGGGTATATCCGTGTTCAGCTCTGAACCCAGACAACCCCTTTAAGATTTTTTTTGTCACTTTAATGTTCATATTGTGTTCAGATATTTTTTTGCGCTTTTTCACAGGTTATCCCAACAAAGGATAGGCTTGAAGGCTTATTAGCATTTAAGGAAAAAAGGCCTCCACGTTACAAAGGAGAATAAGGAAGCACGGCAGTACCTTTCTGGAGAATAGCGTACAAAGGGAAGTGTGACGGGGACCTTCTTTTTGTTCCTTGAATCAGTACGTGGAATTTCACAACCATGGAAATTGAAGTCAATATTGAAAACATTACGGCATCTGGAATATGCCCATACATGTACCTGTTTGAAGTATGTGTCTCAGATCATTTTGATAGTCTCTGACAGAGCCTGTGCCTACATGCACTGTCACTCATTTGCCTGTTCTAAGTTACTTGAAATGTGAGGGACTTCAACAGCAAACACTAGTACATTTCGGAGCTACGCACAATGGCAAGCCCTTTGTTTTTATTTTTTGCTTTAGCCGCATTGTAAGTGGAACTCTGTATACATTGAATGTCAAAGTACTGTCAAATAAAGCCATAGAAATTATAAATCATATTATCACCGATAATGCATTTCAGTAAAATACACAATTGGGATGTAAGAACCAATAAAACCATTATACTGGAAAGTGCGGAGTTGTGTATTATATACAATATAGCTGATTGAAAATGTCCAGTTAGCAAAAACAATTTGTAGTGTGTATTGTATGCAGGTGAGACACACATTACCAGAAGTCTTAGTTTTCTAGTGATAATATAAGACATAGTAATGCTTTTGGATAGAAAGCTGCATTTGCAAAACTGGGCCCTCATATATACTTATATTGAGCCATTCCAGCAAGGCAAAGACTAAATGTGGATGGCATTTCCAGGAGAACATCACAAAGACCGTACTTAATGTTTAACTCAGAAAGCAGGATATTGCAGTCAGATGCCTGCTGTTTCATACAGCAGACACCCGCAGCTAAAGTCCATGACCAGTGGTAATGCTGATCATGGACTTTTAGGCCCCTTACACACGGGCGCCGCGTGTGGGGGTCTGACAAGATGCGGGTGCGTTGCCGGAAAATGCGTGATTTTTCAGGGCGAGTGGAAAGCGTTTTAATGCGTTTTGCCCACTCGTGGGAAAAATCATCATGTTTGGTACCCAGACCCGAACCCGGACTTCTTTACTGAAGTTCAGGTTTGGGTTGAGTATTCTGTAGATTTTATTATTTTGCCTTATAACATGGTTATAAGGGAAAATAATAGCATTCTCAATGCAGAATGCTTAGTAAAATGTGGATTGAGGGGTTAAAAATGAAAAAAATTAACTCACCTTATCCACTTGATCGCGTAGTTACCGATCTCTTCTTTCTTCTTTAATCATGAGCTGCCGGCTAAAGGACCTGTAGTGATGTCACTGCGCTCATTACATGGTCCATCACCATGGTGATGGACTATGTGATTGGACCATGTGATGTGACGTCACCACAGGTCCTTTAGCCGGCTTAGAGTTGTACCCAGTCTAGGTAATCCTCTGTGAGCTAAGTACCACAGCAGCAGAAATTGTCTCTTCTCCCGGTAGACTCTTATCATGCATCAGTCAGTTCACTCTTTGCTAAATGCATAAGCTTTGAGGATAGCCTAGCCAGGATTTTATCGTATCCATCTCTCAGCAGCAGAACTAGGTCCTCCTTCTAGAAAGCCCACTGTGCAACCATAATTGGTTTCAAAATGAATTCAGACTTCAAATTACAAAAATGCAATCTGATCCCAGTCTACAGACCCCAGTATAAAGCTGCATATTAGTGCAAAAGCTTCTAAAGGAGGAGGGGACGCAAGCTGCTGCATGGCTGAGCTTTTGGTAACAGTGAAATTACGCAACGGTCCCTAAGGGTGGGTGCACATCACTTTTTTGCCATCCGTTTAATGTAGATGTTGGAAAAAAGGATACGAAAGTATAGCATACCACACTTTTCTATCCTGCAGAGTTTGGTTAAAAAACGTATATGTTAGCGTATACTTTTTTTTACCATGGAACTCTGTGGTGAGTGGATGCCACTATATGGCATCACTCTGAGGCATCCATTAACATATGCATTTTTTGTATACGTTAAACAGATGACAAAAATGTGATGTGAACCCAGCTTAATCTGTTTCAACAATTTCTTTTCTTTTGGAATTAGACTGAATAAGTATATGTGCAGTATAAACAACCATTCTATAATACGTGTCACCCCCTGAATATATCTGCTGTTCTACAATAATTACAATAATTCATGAATGTGAAGGCCACCATGCTAGATGCCTGCACCAGACTATATTAAGAGGGAGCCTGCAATTCAAAGAAATCACTATGACTCAATCTGGATCAACACAAAGAAAACATTTTCCTCTGTTCTATAGTTAGAAATTCTATTTGGTTTATAATGGTAGGTTAGCACAGAAATAAAGTTTGTGTCCTTCACCTACCATTACCATATCTTGAAATAATACCTGAGTGCTAACATTTCAGTAAAATTCCCCAGTGTAAAGACAATGGTAGTATACATTCAGATTTCTGTTAATTAGAAAACTATGTTTAGGTCCTGTGTTATGTCCTAAAATTAATCCCTGAGCATCATATTCAAGTCAAGATTATGCCAATACTTAAAAGTTCCTGATGCAAACTGGTCAACACTTTAGCAGAATCTATTAGAGTTGAGCAAATCGATTGTAAACAGATTGAATTAGTTTCGAATTTCCCAAGACAGACAGTTATATTTAGAAACAGCAGAAATACAGCCAGATCAGGGTCTTATAGGGAAAGATTTAAAGGGGTTGGCCCATCTTGGACACTAGGATATGCCCCCAATGTCTGATAGGTGGTGGGTCATACCTCTGGCACCCACACCTATACTTAGAACTGAGCCCACAAAGTGCCAGGGGGCGATGTGCGATATGCCCCCCAATGTCCAAGATGAGAATATCCCTTTAGGGATTTAGATTATTAGAGGTGTTAGCATGGGGCAGGACAATGGTCAGTTTAGTGTTGTACTGTATGTCACTTTTCTACAGCCATTCATACACATCTTTTGAGGCTCTGCTTGCATTGCATAATAATAGTTAAAGCTACAGTATACCTTTTTTCTAATGTACAGGAGCCAACTTTCAGTAAAGTTTACATCTGATGATTTCTTAAGCACCATACTTGCACTGAACACTGTCCAATTGTGTTTTGTTTTGTTTTTTTCAAAAAAAGCTGCTGAAAAGTTTCTTCAATTAAAGGGGATATGGGAAAACTATCAGATCCGTGGGGGTCCTACCGCTGGGACCCCCAATGATAACAAGAACAGGGGCCCCGTACCTCTTTGCATGCCTTTTGCTGCTCCCCTAAAATAACCGGAGTGGCCGCGTAAATTAATTTCTAGGAGAGTTCCAGAGATAGGACCCCCACGATATGATAGTTATGATAGTGCCTACAAGAATATCCCATTATGTGTACCAAACCTGTCAGACATACAGTATTTTCCAGTGTCACAGACAGCATATATTTTTGTGGCAGACTGTGGGAAAAAAAAAAAAACTTTTGCAAATTTTCTTCAATTAATAATAACCCTACCAAACATAACAGCAGAGTCAACATCAGCTGTCCAGCCAATAATAGTAGTTACAGGCAACTGTTCTCTCTCCACAAACCTGTTAGGAGGATGTCCTTAACCTGCTACAAATATACTGGAGGTTAATGCATTGAAATTGGAAACTGCAACACCTTAGCTCCAGTCTGTGGCATGTGGGATGAGCATAAAAGCCAGATTCTAAGCAAAGTTTTTTTTAATCACATTAAACCTCAAAAATTGGATCAAGTCATGTGTGACACCTCCTGTTCGTCAACGTGCCAGTTATCGCCACTTGTCGAAACTGAGAGGGACACAATCCTTGAACTGAGAGAACTGAGAGTTTATCACTCGCAGATTGCTACACGCCAAGGACAAGATGTCAGCACTGTTCAACTTTGCGTTCCCAAAATTTGGGAGAACAATAACAGACTGGAATGACTGCATGTTGCTCATGTTACTCTGAACAGCCACTGTGGCCTAAATGTGCCACCATGGCTTGAACCCTCTCCAGACTTGTCTCCTATTAAGCACATCTGGAAAGTCATTGGTAGGCAATTGCAAATGGAGCCACCAGCAGTGGATCTTGATTTGCGTGCCCAAGTGCATTCAGCATGGCAGAAAATTTCTCGGACAACTATTAATAATCTAATTGATAGCATGCCAAGGCATGTAAGTGTGTGTATTTAAGCACATGCCTTGACACTTTATACTGCGTAAATCAAGATGTTTTTAATGTGACTTTTTTTTTTTGCATATCGTTAACATGTCTATTGATCCTGTGATTTCCATAACTCCATGGCTTTTCCTTCATGGTGTTGCTGTTTTTGTTATTAAGCCAGCTGGTAACATACAAAAAATACAAATAAATGACAAAAGACACTCCCCTCAACCACCCCACCCAGATAAAACACCAGGAGCAGGAGAGAGAGAAAAATGAACAAAAAAATAAATAAAACCAACACCTTCTTATCGCCTATCCTACAGGCTGACTCAATATAATTTCAAATTCCCAATTAAACTAAACTTTCCAAATTTCAGACCAATCACTATTACTGTTGTTGGATCTAAAAAGTCTAAACTTCAGTAACATAAAATCTGAGACAGGCCTCTCCCAAGCCTGAGCTGAAGGAAAATGATGATAGCCAAAATTTAGCAATAGCGTTGCATGCCACAAATAACAATTTTTATACTCAATAATTGTATGGGACTCAATAAAAGTGGAGTTATCCCCATTCCGCAGGATACAATACAATGGATCCAAGGGGATACTAACTCTGCATCTAAAATCACAGAAATAAACGTGGCCAAAATTGGTGGAACTGCTCAAACCCCAAACACTGTTGCGTGTTTCTAACTGAGGGAGCAGCTCCTCCGCATGTGGTTCACAGCGAGCGGCCATCCCCAGCAAAAATTGCATACAATGGAGGATGCCGGCGCGAACCACATGCACCACACAAAGATGCTACACAAAATCAAACAATGTGCGGATGAAAATATATAAACATATAAATCACTGAAAAAAAGTGCACCACAATGATAAGCAACTGACAACACTGGCCAATCCCTCAAGCTGATGTTAAAAGCTCACATGGTGCAGTACTGCGTGGTGGCCTTTGTTTTGCGGTGCTGTGCTGGTGGGATAGTGGGACCCAGCGCCATGGGTGGCATTGTCAAAAAGCAGGGTTGCTGTTTGACTCCTGGGTACCGCCGCCTACCAGGGCAGTGCCGCTTTGTCACCGCATTGTGCTGCGCCCCTTAGTCAGAGTAGGTCCCACTCAAAGAGGCAACCTTGGCGTGGTGAGTGGGCTTATGCCTTTTGATCAAAATGTACACTAATGCCTCTGTTACAGCATGCAGTATAGGGGGCTGTACACATTAATAGAATGCTGAGAAGCAATAGATCAAAGCATAGCATTGTGGATGTGTGACCCAGTGCTCTCTCTCCTGGATATTTGTTCTATCAGAATATAAACCTCATACTTTCCTTGTGTTAGGCCTCTTTCACACTTGACGCCCGGATAAGTTGCGGGTGCGTTGCGGGAAAATGCGTGATTTCTCGGCATGAGTGCAAACTGTTTTAATGCGTTTGGCATGCGCATGAGAAAAATCAGCATGTTTAGTACCCAGACCTGAACCCGGACTTCATCACTGAAGTTCGGGTTTGGGTTAGGTGTTATGTCGATTTTATTATTTTTCCTTATAACATGGTTATAAGTGAAAATAATAGCATTCTTTAATACAGAATGCTTAGTAAAAGGACAATTCAGGGTTAAAAAAAAATAATAAATTAACTCACCTCCTCCAATTGATCGCGTAGGTGCCTGTCTCCTGTTCTCTCTTCAGTTGTGGGTAAAGGACCTTTGGTGATGTCACTGAGCTCATCACATGGCCCATGAGTAGGGTGCAATGTGTTCACATCACGCATTGCACCCGCGCGGAAAACTTGCCCGTGTGAAAGAGGCCTTAATCTAAGGGTACTTTCACACTTGCGGCAGGACGGATCCGGCAGGCTATTCAGCCTGCCGGATCCGCCCTGCCGCAGTACCGTCAACTGCCGTGCTGCCGCTCCGTCCCCCGTCATTGAGGATGGATCGGCAGCACGGCAGTGCACGGGTACTTGCTGCAGGACGGATCCGGCAGGCTTAATAGCCTGCCGGATCCATCCTGCCGCAAGTGTGAAAGTACCCTAACACCTTAAATCTAAAATGCACACACATCAAATCCCATTGTATCTCACCTATGCTCTTGGCTGCTGGCTTCCACCACGGACTTAACAGGGTTAAAATAACTGCACCATAGACTGCGCCAGTATGTCATCACTAATGGTCCAGCGCCTAGAGCGCGCCAATTCCCCGCACTTCCGCGAGAGTACACACGGGCTTACTTCCGCACATGTGTCCAGTCATCTGATCCGGTCACATGTTCTTGGGCTAACTTCACCCATGTGACTAGTCACATGGTATGATCACATGATCGCTATACCATCTATTATCGCACTTCACAGAAACAAGCGCTAATGCAAATGTTGGTGCACATTAATCCTATCGGACTCATAACACCAGTATTTGTACAATAATCATGAACTTTGCATGGAGGACAGCAGTCCATTTAAAAAGTGCCCCATTGTGAGTAGGGGCATGCATATATTACCATCTTTTAGACCACCAAAGTGGGAATAGACAGGGATCTCTTCCAGAAAGGATGCATTTGATCCACCATTCTTACCGGGCGTTCTACTTGGTTAAATGCCAGTCAACCCCTCTATCCATTTTGCCAGACCCCTGCTCCAAACGTTTCTCTTACGGGCTAAGGTGTCCATCGGCATTCAACATTTTAAGGGGGCTACGGTGCTAAGTAACCCTCCATCCCGTTGTACAGGGGGGAGGAAGGAAAGAATAGCCACAGAGCCTGTCCAAATTAGGGTGACTACAGCCATAAACTTTCAAAGATAATACAACCGGATCCGTTCATAATGGATGCAGATGGTTGTATTATCAGTAAGAGGCGTCAGAGGAGGAACATTGATCTGAGCAGTGACATATCACATGCCTGCCGTATTGATACTCTGCGATATCTGCACTGTTTGAAAGATCACTCCTCTTGACATACGAGCTGTATCAGGTTTTTGGTATCAATTTTGCATTATTGTACTACATTAATTTTTACCACATCAATTTGGGATATTGATGCCCATCATAGCCTCCTGATGAACTTCAGTATCCTGAAGGGAAACGCGTCGAGGTTTAAAAATATATAAGGCATAATGAAATATGATGTGTAAATTTACACGGACGGACAACTGAGGTGTTAAGTCTTATTAAGCTTACCTGTAAGACTCAGAGTCCAGGTTCTGTTCAGAGAGGACTCGGTGACATCTCAACCAGGGATCTTCATTGGACTGACTGGACTTGCGTGATTGGGACGTACATACCATTTGTCCCCGTTTCTGTGTTTTAACGGCTAACACCAGTTAACCCTGTGATAAGATTAGGGTAAGACCAAGGGTGATTCAGCCTTAGGCACGAGGACAGGGAGGTTCCACCATCAGGGGCCGTCCCTGGGCAAAGGAAGAGATGGAGGGCTAAATACAGGGCTAGTAGTAGGACCATACCCTGATTACCTAATATCTTCCTTGGCATACCCATTACCAAATAACATCTACATAGCTGGTGTTGGCTGTTATACACAGATGTTGACAAATGTTAGTATTATTACTTGACTATTAATGTGGGGTGGGGTTTGGTTAAGCGACTTTAGTATCAGCAATCATTTTAGTGATAATAATTAAAAGTGATATTTTAAAGAGGGGGGTTGCTAATTGCTGGATGTTTTTTTTTTTTTTTTTTTTTTTTTTTAATTATCAGTAATGGATGCGTTTTTGCTAGACCCTGCCGGATCCAGCAAAAAACTTTGCCAAGTAATCGGCTAAAAGTTAAGCCAGCAGCTTGACATCGGCATTCAAGAGAAGTAGGCCTGTAAAATGCTGGATCGCTCAGATTTTTTTCTGCTTTTGGAGTAAGGGAGATTACCGTATTTCTTCCTTCCAAGATAGTGGAGATCAATTCCATTGTAGCCAGGTGCCTTATTATGAGAGGTGTTAGTCAAAGCCTCCCCAAACTCCTGTAGACTAATAAGTGCCCCTGATAATTTAGCCTCCTCCAAGAAACAAGAGAGATATGCATCTATTTCAGTAGTCTGAGATTTAGAAGAGTAAATCTCCTCATAGTAAACCTTAAAAATATTATTAAGTATGCGACAACCACCATCTTGGCCTTTAATCACATTGGCAAGTAATTTATCCTGGTGGTCTACCTCACTAAAACACACTCATTCTTGACCCCAAAGTCTGGCTTCTTGCAAAAGAAACTCAGATTATGCCTCTTGAGTCTCCTTATATTTCTTTTACTGCTTGATGCAACCTGTTCTGCTTAAAGGTTAGTTAGATCTACATAGTTATACCACTTCAAATGAACAACTTTTTTAATTATTTTGAATTTCCTTAAAATAAACTCCTCTTATTTATACTTTTAATGTTTCCCACACCACTACCTTAGAAGAAGTGCACCCATTGACATCCAAAAATAAAATAAAAAATTCTTTATCCAGCTTATTGTACTCTATCAAAGTAAGGCAACCTGGATTAATCTTAAAGATGGTTGGATATAAATATGCATTGCATAAATTAAGCTGGGCAGACAGAGGGGAGTGATCAGATATACTAAATTCCTTGTACTTGAACTGGTCCAAATTAGAAAACGTATCATTAATCAAAGCTAGATCAGCTCTAGATGACCAACCCAATTCTCAGAGCAACATGCCAAACACATTAGAGGGATGACCCTTAGCGCCAAAATCCCCTGCCCTATCTAACTTATAGCCTAGAACATTATTAAAATTACCCAGCAGTGGTCCCTCATGAAGACCCATAATACAATTATTAATATTTATTAGGGCAAATTATCAATTTTTGTATGTTCCATGTGTACATGCAATGCTTTATGGATCAAAATGCTCACACGCTGTGCAAACGGTAAATATGTAGAGTGATAGCAATCTTTAACCCAAGGTTTATTTGAGATATTTGTCATTTTAGATGTGAGTTGTGTCAAACATACAATAGCATTAGTTTTCTTTGAGAAGGCACTTGCAGTAGTGCCGTGACATTCTCTCAGCTCACCAAGCACAGCGCTCTAAATTGTACAGTTGCTGTGCTTGGTATCACAGCCCAGACTCATTTAAGTGAATAGGCGGCTCCTAGGTCATATGATCGTTAAAACATGATGTCTCATGGCCTAGGTCAGTGATGGGCAACGTGCGGCTCTCCAGCTGTTCCTAAACTACAACTCCCACCAGGCCCTGCAGTAGGCTGATAGCTATAGACAGGCTTTGCATGCTGGGAGTTGTAGTTCTGCAACAGCTGGAGAGCCGCACGTTGCCCATCACTGGCCTAGGTGAAGCTGAAGAAGGCCTCGAGCGCCAGTGCCTTCTCAGCTGATTGGCGGGGTGTCCTGAGTGTCAGTCCCCCACCGATAAGATACTGATGACCTATCCAGAGGATAGGTCATCAGTAAAAAAACAACTCCTGGAAAACCCCTTTAAGTACAGTTCATATGAGATATATATTGGTGGAAAAAAGAATTAATTCACCTTTCTTGCAGTTCTATTCAGACAATAACAAAAAGATTAATTCTGTGCTGATATATATCTCACTGCTGTCTTTGGCCCGTGTGAGAGGGTTTGCAGAGTGGATTTACAGCAACACAGAGCAGCAGTTATACACAATTCACATGTGATTGTCTGATTGACCATTCAAATGGCAGTTGAACTCTGCTCAAAGAGTTCCACAGAGGATCCACGGCACCGTCAAGGCAGCAATTAGGCACATTCACATTAGCTTATTCGATTAGCCTTTAGATAGCAGTTGAACACAGTTCACATAAGCATATTCAGTAAGCCTTCAGACAGCAGTTGGACACAGTTCACAGTTAGCCAACAGGCAACAAACACGCAAAAGAATTAGCAGTGGCGTTAAGCTGGTAATTAAGCACAGTTAACAATAGCATGTCTGCTTAGCCATCAGAATGGCCATTGAGCATGATTCACACAATAAAATTAGCAGCACCGTCAAGGCAATAGTTAAGCACAGTTCACGTAAGATATATATATATATATATATATAGATGTGTGAGTATTGGGGGTAAAAAAAGAACAATCTCACTTATCAGATGGTGACAGATATTACTGCTATCATCCCTGCAACAAGGTAAGCAACAGGCCTAGAAGGAGTGCTAGGCTCAAGTAAAGGTCTGAGGCCTTGTTTTAACGTGAATTAGATGATTTGAGAATAAATAGACTTAACCAGCTAAGTGATAAAAATATTTACTAATTGTGATTAAATATAAGGTAAGACAGACAAATCACATACAAAATAAATAATCAATAACATGGCCTGCACAATACAATATGGGTGGGACTCCTGTCGCCATGTCGCAGGACATGACTGAAAACCCACGGTGATATAAGAGAGTGACCTTTACAACATCCGACCAGGATGGTGCTCTCGATGGAGTTCCAAATAACTGTCTGTGTGCACCAGGTTTATACCTTCCAGACCCTCCTCCTATGGATGTACAGTGTGTAGCGTGCATGTCTCTTAGATAATCACTGAGGCATGTGGCCTTCCAGCCCAATGGGGGATTTGTATATGTTATCTATTTCTAACTTACTACATTACAAGGAATATCATAAGAAAGAATATAGAAGGTGATATAATAATTAAAGGGAATAGAACCAATGAGAACTTACATTGGTGTTACAATTTCAATGTTGAAGAGTGCAAATTAAATAAGCATCTCCCGATATAATATATTATATAAGATCATGGCATGCATTGTATGCAAATTACCTCGCATGTCATTACAGTCATAGGTGAGCTTCCACACTCTTGAAGGGTCAGGCTGGCCAGTTCCTAAACATGCCTTTTCTGGCTGGACGGCTGCCCCTCAGGTGGGGAAATGTAATCACAAGCCAGCTTTGATGCATGCACACTGAAGTGAGATGTATTAGCTTGGTTTCATCTGTGTACTGCTCATGCATTAGATGCCGCCAGAGCTGGCTTGTAATTAAGTATTCTTGCCTATGTGACATCAATTAAGCCAAAAAAGGGCTTTTTTTAGGCTTATTATATAATGCAACAACAAAGAATATATATAGACTTATTTATGAACCTATTACCCTTCTATATAACGTAGTGGTGGCTGTTTAGGAGCAGAAAATGTCCTGACAGGTTCCACTTTACGAAATAACATTTCACAAAGTACTTAAGCTCTACTATATCTGTACATCTGTTTCTTGGAGGACAGAATTATTTCAGATATTTTCTGTCGATGACCTAACAGTCTTGGCATACATAGGTGGGCAGTTTGGTCTGGAGAAGGAAAAAAAAAAACATGTCTATCTTCACAAGATCATTCCAAATAATCAATAATATTATAGGCTTATCCGACCCTGAAATGACTCCTCTATTCTGAATGTGATTTAAAAGTCATCCACATACTTGTTACATCTCTTTATATTTACACAGTTTACATGGTAAAGCTCCTCCAGCCTGGGTTTATGGAAATGATGCAAAACTTTCCAGGAATCAGGCCAAAGTGTCAGACTATGCCAGCTTAATTTTTGGCATTTGTGATCTTCATGTGCGTTGAAATGTATTTCCATGTATTGTGATCCTCAAGTCTGTTGTCACCATTGACACAATAGTGAACACAACTTATGCATACACAAATTTACACTAAACATGTTTCCATCCCGACTGCTGGCAAATTGTTCTTTTAATGCTTCTTTATTTTTACAGATGACTTTCTAGTAAGCCATAAAGTTCTATACTTAGAGATTGCTTAAGGAAATAACCCAGAAAGAGCCCTTGGAATGACAAACAGGTCTAACTGTCACTTACAGCCTGATGAGCATTCCTTAAATGACATTTTGTGTGTTGTATAATTTTAGCTGAAGGTTACTTGAAAATAACACAGTTACATAATCCAGTAAGGGCCTGCCAGGACTGGCAGCTAGCTTACAGATGGTAATTCATATTTTATTTTAGCGATACCTCTAGAGAGACATGTCTAATATTGGTCAATGAAACCTTTCTTCAAACTTTCAAACGTGGTTTTTAAACTTTAGAATTATATTTTACTTCAAATATTTTTTATATTTGACCTCATGTTCAATTTCTCATTCTAGTGTAGTTACATTTGGTTTCCATATTACAAATTTAAAGGGGGGTAACTGTGATTAGAGAAAGAGTCCTGTTTATTTTGACAACCTACCACCACGCTTTCCATGGGTAGTTTCTGGTACAGCAGCTCAGCTCTAAAAGTACCTCTGTAGAACCTTTTTTCTAACTTTATAAGGATTGACCATTAGAAGGCTGTATTTTACTCTACTCCTTTGCTAATTAATCTTTCCCATGAGCTGAATAACATACTGCATTTTACTGGTAAATATATCAGCCCAAATAAAGCCTAATTGAAAATATACAGTCATAAAACCCACTTTGAGAGTTCTCGTCTATCTAGTATCTTGTACCTCTACCTGGGAGGATTTACTTCTCGTCATGCAACTGTTGTTGCAGATGTATATCATAAAATGCCTAAAATATATAATGTTATCGCTGATCCCAGTCATTTAAGCCCTCAGATGCCACGGTCAACAGCAACCAAAGCATCTAAGCAGTTAGACAGAGGTAGGAGGCTCCCTCTCCACTTCATTTGGATACCCCACAGCAAAATCGCAGGGTTCTGATCCCTCGTAATGACAGCCTGGGGCCTTAAGAAGGCTACTAGACTTGTCACAGCAAGCTGTATCAGATTTAAATAGTAAAAAAATAGAACTTGTCCCACAAAAAATAAACCATCATAAGGCCGTGTGAGTGCAAAAGTAAAAGAGTTAAAGGTCTTGGAAGATGAACACGAAGATTCAGAAAGAAAATTGGCTGGGTCCTTGAAGGATTAATATCAGGCCCCTGTACATATGAAAAGGGGTGTGCATACCTAAGGGTGCTTCCACATGGTAAGGTTTTCTGATGCAGTTTTGGAAGCCAAAATCAGAAGTGGATCATAAAAGGATAGAAAGTATAAAGGGCAGATACAAAGTATCCACTTTTTTAAGAAAGTGCATGCAGAAACTTGACTGTGTGACTGTATCCTCATATAAAACAAAAACAAGAAAAAAAGCATAGACTAACTTTGTGACAGACTGATACAGAGGAGAAGAGGATCCTGGCCATTAGGGCTCACAATATACAAAGGAAGGAAACAGTAGGTCAGGGAGGAAGCTGCTCATATGGCTGTGTAGTGGCAGCTGGGTTATTGTAGGTTGTAGACTTTCTTGAAAACGAGAATGATTTAAATTGATTTATAATAAAGTTTTGAATTTTAGTAAGGTGCCATGTTCCGCCATTTATGAGACAAAGTGCTAGTGGTTTGATGGCTAGAATTACGTTTAAGATGACTTTAAATGTAAAGTAGGTGACAATGATGACTTTACAAACATCCTTAGAGACACTTAATTACTTTCTGTCATTATTTGCACAGCCTTTGCCATATGTCTGATTTTACAGGAAATGTTCCTCCTACCTTTAAGTAAAACATTTGTGCTCGCTTTATTGCCTTCTCTGTATATTTGTATTAATACATATGTATAAATGATTGTTGTCGTATTATAAGCCAGATGTATTCCAAATATAACAGGCTTAAATACATATTTATAAATGTAAATATTCATAGAACGTATGGGCTGCGCACACTTTGTAGTTAACTTTTTACCCATATGTCTGAATGTCTATTTATTGGCAATAAAAAATAGGGACATTTTGCTTAAAGGTAAATCCAATCACAGATGAATTTTCTTTTTATCTGTTGATTTAACTCCTCTGATTAGTTCTATAATACACAAATACTCCTATATTGCATTGTATTATGCCTGCCAAAGTTACACTAACAAGCTAATAGGCTCAGAGACGTGGACCATTTGTTGGGCCACTGTGGCACCTTATCGATACTGTGCTGCACCAATCTGTTTACAGAGGGAGAAGGTTGCTCAATAGTGATTACAGCATCTAAAGAGTTAAACAGACTGGATCAAAGTTATCTCCAATCCGAAGCCATAGCAGAGTGATGTTAACTGTATATTACAGCCAACACTATGATAAATTTGAGGGCACAACTCTTGTGGCAATGGTTATGCTACACCATACAGTAGGACCAGGGTAAATTAAGTTCTTGCTCATCTTAGCATACTACTATTGGATAGTGTGGGTAGTGGCTACATCACAGTTTCATAGGATGTAGGAAAATATTTGATTTTAAGTATACAGTGCAAGTGCTATCATATGATAAAGTCATGTCTGTATCTTTGCAACACTAAACTACATGGTACTCATATTTTTGGATGAGTACTGGGGCCAATGATATTAATTTTGTTGTCAGTAAATTATATTATTCTGTGCCAAATTTTCCCAAATTTTTTTCAATCATCCACCTACCAGAAAACTCATTATTTCTGCTTGCATATACAATATCTCACAAAAGCGAGTACACCCCTCACATTTTTGAAAATATTTTATTATATGTTTTCATGGGACAACACTGAAGATATGACACTTTGATACAATGTAAAGTAGTCAGTATACACCTTGTATAATAGTGTAAATTTGGTGTGCCTCAACACCAAGCTATTAATGTCTAAACCGCTGGCAACAAAAGTGAGTACACCCCTAAGTGAAAATGGCCAAATTGTGCCCAAAGTGTCAATATTTTGTGTGGCCACCATTATTTACCAACTCTGCCTTAACTTTCTTGGGCATGGAGTTCACTAGAGCTTCATAGGTTGCCACTGGAATCCTCTTCCACTACTCCATGACCACATCACGGAGCTGGTGGATGTTAGAGACCTGTTTGAGGATGCCCCACAGATGCTCAATAGGGTTTAGGTCTGGAGACATGCTTGGCTAGTCAGTTTCTTTAGCAAGGTAGTGGTCGTCTTGGAGGTGTGTTTGGGGTTGTTATCATTTTGGAACACTGCCCTGCAGCCCAGTTTCCGAAGGGAGGGGATCATGCTCTGCTTCAGTATGTCACAGTACATGTTGGCATTCATGGTTCCCTCAATGAACTGTAGCTCCCCACAGATAGCAGCACTCATGCAGCCCCAAACCATGACATTCTCACCACCAAGATTGACTGTAGGCAAGACACACTTGTCTTTATGCTCCTCACCTGGTTGCTGCCACACATGCTTGTCATCATCTGAACCAAACAAGTTTATTTTGGTCTCATCAGTCCACCGGACATGGTTCCATTAATCCATATCCTTAGTGTTCTTGTCTTCAGCAAACTGCTTGAAGGCCTTCTTGTGCATCATCTTTAGAAGAGGCTTCCTTCTGGGATGACAGTCATACAGACCAAATTAATGCAGTGTGCAGCATATGGTCTGAGCACTGACACGCCCACACTCCACTCCTTTATCCTCTGCAGCAATGCTGTCAGCACTTATACGTTTATTTTGAAAAGACAACCCCTGGATATGACACTGAGTATGTGCACTCAACCTCTTTGGTCGACCATGGTGAGGCCTCTTGAACTTGTTTTATTAAACTGCTGTATGGTCTTGGCCACCCTGCCGCAGCTCAGTTTCAGGGTTTTGGCAATCTTCTTATAGCCTAGGCCAGTAGTGGCGAACCTATAGCATGGCTGCCAGAGGGGGCACTCAGAGCCCTCTCTGTGGGCACCCACATCCTGGAAAATGTCTATGTTCTACCAATATACCTTAGACTTTTCCTGCCATTCATCAGCGCAGGACACACTATGAGTGGCACAGGCAGCGCATTGAATGTAGGCAGGCTATTATAACTAAGTGATAAAGTAAATGGAAGATATACTATATTGGTATTCAGGGTAAATTGCCGCGTTGGCACTTTGCAATAAATAAGTGGGTTTTGGGTTGCAGTTTGGGCACTCGGTCTCTAAAAGGTTCACCATCACTGTCCTAGGCCATCTTTATGTATAGCAACACTTCTTTTTTTCAGATCCTCAGAGAGTTTTTTTGCCATGAGGTGCCATGTTGAGTATGAGAGTGTTAACACTAAATTTAACACACCTGCTCAATATTCACACCTGAGGCCTTGTAACACTAACAAGTGACATGACACCAGGAAGGGAAAATGGCTAATTGTTGCCGGTGGTTTAGACTGTAATGGCTGTGTGTTGAGTTATTTTGAGGGCACACCAAATTTACACTTAGGTGTACACTGACTACTTTACATTGTATCAAAGTGTCAGATCTTCAGTGTTGTCCCATGAAAAGATATAATAAAGTATTTACAAAAATGTGAGTGGTGTACTCACTTTTGTAAGATACTGTACGTAAAATTAATCCTGCATTTTTAAACACCATAAATATGGTAGACAAATATCATATCACATTATGTTGTGAGAATTCCCATTTGAGGCTACAAGTACTGTAGGTGTTAATGACATTAGCAGTCAGTCACCTGATATACCCCGGGGAGATAGAAGGGTAGACCCTGTCACCAGACTAGACCGTAAACACCCTATGTTTCTTTGTTTCACATTGCATATAAATGGCATATAAAAGAGGAAGAGAAACATACGTACGTGTAAGTAATAAATTAGTTCAGTCTTACAATTTCTAAATAAAGTTGCATTTTAAAGAGATTATGAATGCTATTTTAGTTTGTCTAAATGTTGGATAGAAAAGAACAACCTCTTCTTAATCAGATGATAAACAGCAGGATATGATCTAATGAATGGCAGTGAAATGCCATCCCATGCGATTATGTTCATAGGAGGCTTCATATGACGTTGGTGATGTTGTGACTAGAAAAATGAAGGAAATAATGGGAATTCCCAGCAGAACTAAAGAGGCACATGAGGAATCTTATATACTGATGCAGATATTTTGGTATCAGATTTTCTTTCATCATAAGCAGTGTTGAAATGGTGGCCTGTGTTGACCTCAAAACTTCTTGTTTATCATAGGGTATGTTCTTAACTGCATCAGAAATCCCTTGAGAACTTCCAGCATAGATTCCATAATTTTGGGAAGAAAGGAGAGCAGTAATTACAGTACTATTTTTGCCATCAAGACAAATTCAGCAATGCAATCCTTTAGACAGCCTAATAAGAGAAATCTGTCTTTAGCGGCACTTGTATCTGTCATGCAAAAAAATCTGGCACTGCTTTTTAGTTTCTGTTTATGTGTTTTCAATGTGGAAAAAGTAGAAAGCCAAGATAATTTTCTGGAGTGAAATTCAATTGCCAAAATAGCAATCCTCGAAATCTGCAGTCCCAGCAGTGGCTGCCCAAGTTTGATAGTGTACGGCAAAGGATAGATTTTGTTCTGGGGTGGAATTCAATTGCCAAAATGGCAATTCCGTAAATCAGTGGTTTCAGCTATGGCTGGCCAAGTTTAATAGAGTCCAGCAAAGGATATATTTTTTTCTGGGGTGAAATGCAATTGCCAAAATAGCAATACCATAAATCAGTGGTTTCAGCTGTGGCTGGCCAAGTTTAATAGTGTCCGGCAAAGGATGTATTTTGTTCTGGGGTGAAATTCAAATGCCAAAATAGCAATTCCATAAATCTGGTGCCCCAGCAGTCGCTGGCCAAGATTAATAGTGTCCGGCAAAGGTTAGATTTTGTTCTGGGGTGAAATTCAATTGCCAAAATAGCAATACCATAAATCAGTGGTTTCAGCTGTGGCTAGCCAAGTTTAATAGTGTCCGGCAAAGGATATATTTTTTTCTGGGGTGAAATTCAATTGCCAAAATAGAAATACCGTAAATCTGGTGTTCCAGCAGTGGCTGGCCAAGTTTAATAGTGTCCGGCAAAGGACATATTTTGTTCTGCGGTGAAATTCAATAGCCAAAATAGCAATCCCCTAAATCTGGTGTACCAGCAGTGGCTGGCCAAGTTTAATAGTGTCCGGCAAAGGATATATTTTGTTCTGGGGTGAAATTCAATTGCCAAAATAGCAATACCATAAATCTAGTGTCCCAGCAGTGGCTGGCCAAGTTTAATAGTGTCCGGCAAAAGAAAAGATAATTTTCTGGGGTGAAATTCAATTGCCAAAATAGCAATACCATAAATCAGTGGTTTCAGTTGTGGCTGGCCAATTTCAATAGTGTCTGGCAAAGGATATCTTTTTTTCTTGCGTGAAATTCAGTTGCAAAAATAGAAATACCGTAAATCTGGTGTTCCAGCAGTGGCTGGCCAAGTTTAATAGTTTCCGGCAAAGGATATATTTTGTTCTGGGGTGAAATTCAATAGCCAAAATAGCAATTCCCATAAATCTGGTGTCCCAGCAGTGGCTGACCAAGTTTAATAGTGTCCGGCAAAGGATATATTTTGTTCTGGGGTAAAATTCAATTGCCAAAATAGCAATCCCCTAAATCTGGTGTCCCAGCAGTGGCTGGCCAAGTTTAATAGTGTCCGGCAAAGGATAGATTTTGTTCTGGGGTGAAATTAAGTTGCAAAAGTAGCAATACCGTAAATCTGGTGTTCCAGCTGTGACTGGACAAGTTTCATAGTGTCCGTCAAAGGATATATTATTTTCTGGGGTGAAATTAAATTGCCAAAGTAGCAATACCCAAAATCTGGTGTTCCAGCTGTTGCAGGCCAAGTGTATATCTGTCCGTAAAAAGGTATATTACACTCAGCGTGCATCTCCAAGTGTATTTCTTTCTGTTAAAGGGTATATTACAGTAAGTGTTAAAATACTGCATAATCCTCTACTTTTGCATACACTGTTTTGCATCTCTAAGTGTATTTCTTTCCGTTAAGGGGTATATTACACAAAGTGTTAAAATACAAGTGCTGAAAGCATAATCCTATATATTTTTTTCAACGCTACTGTGCACCTCCAAGTGTAAATCTGTCCGTAAAAGGATACCTTTCATCCAGGGCCTAAATACTAGGCCTACCATTGATATTCCCCTAAATCTGTGGTTACTGCTGTGCCTGGATTAGTGTAATATGGTACATAAATAGATAGCCAGATAGTGTTAGGTGCCTGTAAAAAAAAGGCCTGTATTTTAATTCAATACATTGGGCCAAATAATTTTTTTCTTATTGTGGTGAACGGTAACAATGAGGAAAACATCTAGTAAGGGATGCGGACATGGTCGTGGTATTGTTAGTGGACCCTCTGGTGCTGGGAGAGGACGTGGCCGTTCTGCCACAGCCACACGTCCTAGTAAACCAACTACCTCAGGTTCCAGTACCCGCCAGCATTTACAGCGATATTTGGTGGGGCCCAATGCTTTTCTAAGGATGGTAAGGCCTGAGCAAGTACAGGCGCTAGTCAATTGGGTGGCCGACAGTGGATCCAGCACGTTCACAACATTATCTCCCACCCAGTCTTCTGCAGAAAGAGCACAGGTGGCGCCTGAAAACCAAGCCCATCAGTCTGTCACATCACCCCCATGCATATCAGGGAAACTGTCTGAGCCTCAAGTTATGCAGCAGTCTCTTATGCTGTTTGAAGACTCAAAGGGAATCCACCTAGCTCTTCCCCAGTGGTGGAAGACATAGAATGCACTGACGCACAACCACTTATGTTTCTTGATGATGAGGACATGGGAATACCACTTCATCAGAGTCTGCACGTCTCAGCTGATGATGACGAAACACAAGTGCCAACTGCTGCGTCTTTTTGCAGTGTGCATACCGAACAGGAGGTCAGGGAGGAAGACGATGCAGGGGATGTGTGGAAGACGATGCAGGGGACGATGAGGTCCTAGACCCCAAATGGAATGAAGGTCGTGCCACTGACTTTCATAGTTCAGAGGAAGAGGCAGTGGTGAGACCGAGCCAACAGCGTAGCAAAAGAGAGAGCAGGGGGCAAAAGCAGAACAGCCGCCGCCAAGAGAGTTCGCCTGCTGCTGGCCACCGCCACCAGGGACCAAGCACCCCAAAGGCAGCTTCAAGGAGTTCCCTGGCATGGCACTTATTTAAACAATGTGCTGACGACAAGACCCAAGTGGTTTGCACGCTGTGCCATCAGAGCCTGAAGCGAGACATTAACGTTCTGAACCTTAGCACAACCTGCATGACCAGGCATCTACATGCAAAGCATGAACTGCAGTAGAGTAAACACCTTAAAAACAAGGAACTCACTCAGGCTCCCCCTGCTCCCTCTTCTGCTGCTGCCTCGGCCTCTTCCTCCGCCTCGGGAGGAATGTTGGCACCTGCCGCACACCAAATAGAGGATGTGCCACCAACACCACCACCTCCGTCACCAAGCATCTCCACCATGTCACATGGCAGCGTTCAGCTCTCCATCTCACAAACCTTGGAGAGAAAGCGTAAATTCCCACCTACCCACCCTCGAGCCCTGGGCCTGAATGCCAGCATTTCTAAACTACTGACCTTTGAAATGCTATCATTCAGGTTGGTGGACACAGACAGCTTCAAACAGCTGATGGTGATGGCTGTCCCACAGTATGTTGTTCCCAGCCGCCACTACTTCTCCAAGAGAGCCTTGCCTTAGCCTGCACAACCAATTATGGAATACAATCAAGTGTGCACTGCGCAACGCCTTCTGTGGCAAGGTCCACCTAACCACAGATACGTGGACCAGTAAGCACGTCCAGGGACGCTATATCTCCCTAACTGCACACTGGGTAAATGTAGTGGCAGCTGGGCCCCAGGCGGAGAGTTATTTGGCGCACGTTCTTCCGCCGCCAAGGATCGCAGGGCATCATTCTTTGCCTCCTGTAGCCTCCTCCTCTTACTCGGCTTTCTCCTCCTCTTCTTCCACCAGCTCATCCATTCAGCCACACACCTTCACCACCAACTTCAGCACAGCCCGGGGTAAACTTCAGCAGGCCGTTCTGAAACTCATATGTTTGGGGAACAGGCCCCACCGCGCACAGGAGTTGTGGCGGGGTATTGAACAACAGACCGACGAGTGGTTGCTGCCGGTAGGCCTCAAGCCCGGCCTGGTGGTGTGCAATAATGGGCGAAATCTCGTCGCAGCTCTGGGACTAGCCGGGTTTGACGCACATCACTTGCCTGGCGCATGTGCTGAATTTGGTGGTGCATAATTTCATTCACAACTACCCCGACATGTCAGAGCTGCTGCATAAAGTGTGGGCCGTCTGTGGGCGCTTTTGGCATTCACATCCTGCTGTTGCTCGCCTGTCTGCGCTACAGCGTAACTTCGGCCTTCCCACTCACCGCCTCATATGCGACGTGCCCATCAGGTGGAACTCCACCTTGCACATGCTGGAGAGACTGTGTGAGCAGCAGCAGACCATAGTGGAGTTTCAGCTGCAGCACACACGGGTCAGTCGCACTGTGGAACAGCACCACTTCACCACCAATGATTGGGCCTCCATGCGAGACCTGTATGCCCTGTTGCGCTGTTTCGAGTACTCCACCAGTGGCGATGACGCTGGCCAGTGGCGATGACGCTGCTATCAGCGTTACAATACCACTTCTATGTCTCCTTGAGAAAACACTTAGGATGATAATGGAAGAGGAGGTGGCCCAGGAGGAGGAAAAGGGACATTTTTAGCACTTTCAGGCCAGTCTCTTAGAAGTGGCTCAGAGGGAGGTTTTTTGCAAAAGCAGAGGCCAGGTACAAATGTGGCCAGCCAGGGCCCACTACTGGAGGATGAGGAGGAGGTGGAGGAGGATAAGGATGAAGCATGTTCACAGCGGGATGGCACCTAAAGCAGCTCGGGCCTATCACTGGTGCGTGGCTGGGGGGAAACGGAGGGCGATGACGATACGCCTCCCACAGAGGACAGCTTGTCCTTACCTCTGGGCAGCCTGGCACACATGAGCGACTACATGCTGCAGTGCCTGCGCAACGACAGCAGAGTTGCCCACATTTTAACGTGTGGACTTACTGGGTTGCCACCCTGCTGGATCCCCGGTACAATGTGCCCACCTTACTTCCTGCACTGGAGCGTGATAGGAAGATGCGCGAGTACAAGCGCACGTTGGTAGACGCGCTACTGAGAGCATTCCCAAATGTCACAGGGGAACAAATGGAAGCCCAAGGCGAAGGCAGAGGAGGAGCGAGAGGTCGCCAACGCAGCTGTGTCACGGCCAGCTCCTCTGAGGGCAGGGTTAGCATGGCAGAGATGTGGAAAAGTTTTGTCACCACGCCACAGCTAACTGCACACTACCTGATACGCAGCATTTCACTAACATGGTGGAACAGTACGTGTGCACACCCCTCCACGTACTGACTGATGGTTCGGCCCCATTCAAATTCTGGGTCTCCAAATTGTCCACGTGGCCAGAGCTAGCCTTTTATGTCTTGGAGGTGCTGGCCTGCCCGGTGGCCAGCGTTTTGTCTGAACGTGTATTCAGCACGGCAGGTGGCGTCATTACTGACAAACGCAGCCGCCTGTCCACAGCCAACGTGGACAAGCTGACGTTCATAATAATGAACCAGGCATGGATCCCACAGGACCTGTCTATCCCTTGTGCAGAATAGACATTTATAACTACCTCCCCTTAACCATATATTCTTGTACTCCAGGGCACTTCTTTAATGAATCCTCTTTTTTAAATTTTACCATTATTTTTCGGGGCAACCCAAAGTTGAATGAACCTCTCCTCCGTCTGGTTGCCAGGGGCCTAAATATCTGAAAGTGGCCTTCTCCATTGGTGGGTGACATGAAGCCTGATTCTCTGTTTTGGGACCTCTCTCCTCTGTCTGGGTGCTGGGGACTAAATAACTAAAAGTGGCCTTCTCCGTTGGTGGGTTACATGATGCCTCTTTTGCTGCTATGGGATCTCTCTCCTCTGTCTGGGTGTCAGGGGCCTAACTTTCACGTACTTGCTTGCTGTCTTGGTGGCAGACATTTAACACTTTTTACTGTCTAATGACCGCCCCATTGTCTGGGTGTCAGGGGCCTAAATTTCACGTACTTGATTGCTGTCTTGGTGGCAGACATTTAACACTTTTTACTGTCTAATAATCGCCCCATTGTCTGGATGTCAGTGGCTTATATTTCGTTTAATTGCTTGCTGTCTGGGTGAGAGACATTAAACTCTTTTTACTGTCATATTGACTCTCCTCTGTCTGGGTGTCAGGGGCCTACATAAATGATAATGGCCTGTTCCATTGCAGGTTGACCTGAGGCCTGTGTTTCTGTTACGGGACCGCTCTCCTCTTTGTGGGTGCCATGGCCCTGAGTCTGTGAATGAGGCCTGTGGCACTGCAGGCAGACATGAATCCTTTTTGGCTGTGATGAGAACATCAACTCCCATAGCATTCCCACCTGATGCCACCCCAAACTCCTATTCCACCTCCTCCTCCTCCAAGTTGCCAATTGATATTGGTTAATTTTTATTTATTTTATTTTATTTTAAGTCATTTCCCTATCCACATTTGTTTGCAGGGGATTTACCTACATTGCCCACATTGCCTTTTGCAGCCCTCTAGCCCTTTCCTGGGCTATTTTACAGCCTTTTTAGTGCCCAAAAGTTCGGGTCCCCATTGACTTCAATGGGGTTCGGGTTCGGGTCAAGTTCGGGTCGAGTTCGGATCCCGAACCCGAATATTTTCGGGAAGTTCGGCCAAACTTCTCGAACCCGAACATCCAGGTGTTCGCTCAACTCTACTTATATGTATAGTTTTTCTTGCGTTTTGAAAAATGTGAAAAAATCTGTTTTATTTTTTTATCGCCATATTTTGACCCCTATAACTTTTTTGTATTTATGTGTACGGAGCTGATCTTTTCATTGGTACCATTCTGGGGTGTGTATGATTTTTTGATCACTTTCTATTTAATTTTTTGTAAAAACGTTGAATCGGCCATTTGGACGCTTTCCGTTTTGCTGTTTGCCGTATGGGGAATATATTTTATATTTTTATACTATGGGTGTTTTCCCCATAGGGAACTATAACATGCAATCATCTGATTGCTATTATCATAGACTCCAATGCACTTGAATTGGAATCTATGATGATTTTACTACTTTCCTATTGAGCCCTATTACAGGCAAGGGCTCCATAGGAAATACTATGCAGCAGCCTCGTGTCATTCATAAAGACTGCTGCATACATGCTTCGGGTCCTCCGATACATACATGTACGGCGCTGGGCATGAATGGGTTAATGAGAGCCCTGCTTGCAACAGCTTGCAATCTATGATGAGGAGACAAAGATTCAAAGAAAGGTAAAAATGGCTTGTTTTGTACAATGGTCCAGCCATCTTAACAAAAATAGTGGAGTATACATAAAGTTGCATGAGCCAATCAATAGCCAATATCTCTAGTGCTTCTGTGTGCATGGGGTTGTTGTTTATAATGTTTGATGGTGGATCAGGTTCAGAAGAAAAATGTTGAGTGGGGCGGGGGATGAATGGAGAAGAGTTAGAATGGGGATGTGACAGGATTAGACTTGGCTGTTAGAGATCAAGGTTATTTCTGTAGAGTAAGGTGGTAGAAAACAGGTGCAAGCTCACAGGTAGCAAACTTATCAGATGCCAAGTAGTAACAGTCAGTGCCCAGACTCACTGATGTGTCGGCCAGCAGGGGCTTGGCGGGTCGGCAATGCAACACTCTTGGAACAGTCGTACATAGGAACTTGATTGGGAGTTACGATAAAGGCCTGTGCCTGACACTGCTCCGCTCTCCAGAGTGGGCACAGGCACCATGTCTCTTACTTTGCTCTGTATCCTGCTTTACCAGCAGTCTGGATCCGCGTGTCTTTTTCTGCAATCTGCTGCAGGCAAAGCAGCCAGCGCTCCTGAAACTTGCTGTTCTCCTCCTCCTCCGTTGCAGGCTTAGGACTGCGCTCCTCTGCCTAGCCTGCACCTTGGGACATGTACAAGCTCAATCTCAGTCTCTGAAAGAGCTAACGCACGCATGTGCAAATTTATTCCCAACTTTTCCCTAGGTATTTAAGTGCCTGAAGTTAGGTTCCTAGTCTCAAGTTACCAGTGAAGTTGTGATACTCTGCCTGACTGCCCATGTACCGAACTCCTGCCTGACAGCTCTGATCCCATGCCGCCTGCCCTGATCCTAGCCTGTTTCCCTATTGCCTCATATCTGCCTGCCCTAAACTCAGACTTGTTTCTAAGATTTGTTTGTATACTGCCTGCCCTGACTTGACCACTAATATTGCCTGACCTCTTAGTGCTTGTCACCAATGTATCTGACCCCTATGGGTCAGCTGCCAACTACACCCGGATTATATCAAGAGGTAGCAGCCGATCTGTTGTTACACTGGTTAAGTTGCTAACAACCATATACCTGTGTCTAATTATTAGACAGCATTAGTAAATCTGTCTCACTGTATTACATTTGCATGTTAGATTTATAGGACAACTATACATGTATGAAAAGGGCCGCTTAAAATAGAAATAATAAAAAAAACATATGTCTTAAATGTGTTTAATGTTAGCCTTAGGAAAATGTATCCTGAGGGTAATATTTGAAGTCAGTTTTGCTTGAGTCTGCTTGGCTACTCCAGTTTTTCTTTACGATTTTACTGCCTTTAAAAAAAAAGTCTGTAAATCAAAAAAAATCCCACAGAAAGGGTGATAAACCTGGAGTGAAACTAACTAACATAGCTAACCAATCCCACTTTTCTATTTACTATTTAAAACCGAGTGTGTGAAAGTTAAGGGGGGAATTTATCCAACTAGTGTTAAGAAAAACTGGTTTACTTCCCATAGCAACCAATCAGATTCCACCTTTCATTTTCCAAAGGAGATTTGAAAAAGGGCGGAATCTGATTGGTTGCTATGGGCAACTAAGACAGCTTTCCTTTACACTAGTTTTGATAAATGTCCCCCTAAGTCCAAAAAGTCATAAAAACCCTTTTTTGCTGGGCGTAATAACTTCCCCCTATTATAGAGATTATTGAATTTCTTAAAATGTGTTTTGGGTCCGATTCTAACGGATCAGTTGGCATATTTGATTCGGGTATGAATGAATTCGACATGAATTGAAAGTGCTCAAATTGCCCTTAAAAGTTGTGTTTAACACTTTGTGGTCTCCTAGGACTACATTCAACCCCGTTTTACCTCTTTAATGCAAAGACATTAGTAATGTCAAAGTGACAGTGACAATATATGGCTATGGGTAAATGCATGTTTGCTGGTGGTAACAAAGAGCTTGTTTAAACCATTCAGGACCCTGCCATAATTCACCTTAAGGATCAGGCAACTTTACTTTATGTGGAAATATCTTTGCAACGATTTTACTTATCCAATCATTCTAAGATTGTTTTCTCGTGACACATTGTACTTCATGATAGTGGTAAATTTGAGTCAACATATTTAATTTTTATTTATAAAATAAAATCCCAAATTTACCAGAAAATTTGAAAAATTCGAAATGTTCCAAATTTCAATTTCTCTGCTTTTAAAACAGATAGTGATACCTCATAAAATAGTTATTATTTTCCCATATGTCTACTTTATGTTTGGATCATTTTGTAAATGCTATTTTATTTTTTGGGGACGTTAGAAGGCCTCAAATTTTGAAACAAATCTTAAAATTTTTAAGAAAATTTCCAAACCCCACTTTTGGTCACCAGTTCAAGTATTAAGTCCCTGTTGCGCTTACATAATAGAAAACACTCATAAAACTACATCTCTAAAGGTATTCAAAACTGATTTTACAAACTTTGTTAACCCTTTAGGTGTTCCACAAGATTTAAAGGAAAATTATGACATTTCAGAATTTAAATTTATTGGCAGATTTTCCATTTGAATCCATTTTTTCCTGTAACACAGCAAGGGTTAGCAGCCAAACAAAACTCAATATTTATTACCCTTATTCTGTAGTTTAGAGGAACACCTCATTTGTGCACATAAACTGCTGTATGGATACATGGCAGGGCGCAGAAGAGAAGGAGCAATATATGGTTTTTGGAGGGCAGATTTCACTGGGATAATGCACCCCTACGGAAACATTTTGGAAACTAAAGGATAAGGTGGCAGTTTTATGGGTACTATTTTGGGGTACATATGATTTTTGATTGCTTTATATTACGCTTTTTATGATGTAAGTTAGCAAAAAATGGCTGTTGTGGCACTGTTTTAATTTTTTACTGTTTTTTACAATGTTAATCTGACAGGTTATATCACGTGCTATTTTTATAGAGCAGATTGATATGGACGCAAAAATACCAAATATGACTACTTTGGTTTTATTTTTGTTTCCGTTTTACATGATAAATCATTTTTGAGAAAAAAATCATGTTTTTATGTCTCTATTTTCTGAAAACCATATTTTTTACATATAAAACAGGTCATGACTGTTGCAGCGATACCTAATATGTTTATTTTTCTTTATTTATTTATTGAAAAAATAAAAATCATATTTTAGTGTCTCTGTATTCTTAAAGCCATATTTTTTTTTATTTTTTAGGCGATTGTCTTATGTAGGGGCTCAATTTTTGCGGAATGAGGTGATGGTTTGATTGGTACTATTTTGCGGTACATATGACTATTTGATTACTTGGTATTACACTTTTTGTGATATAAGGTGACAAGAAATTGATGTTTTGGCACAGTTTTTATTTATTATTTTTTACAGTGTTCGGGTGACAGGTTGGATCATGTAATATTTTTATAGAGCAGGTTGGTATGGATGTGGCAATAACTAATCTGTCTGTTTTTTTATTTCGGTTTTACACAATAAAAGCATTTTTGAAAAAAATCATGGCTTTGTGTCTCCATATTCTGAAAGCCATATTTTTTTATTTTTTGTTCGATTGTCTTATGTAAGGGCTCATTTTTTGCGGGATGACAAAATGATGGTTTGATCGGTACTATTTTGGAGTGCATATGACTATTTGATCACTTTGTATTACATTTTTTGTGATGTAAGGTGACAAAAAATGGTTGTTTTAGCACAGTTTATTTTTTTACAGCATTCAGTTGACGGGGTGGATCATGTGATATTTTTATAGAGCTGGACTGTTTTTCTTTTTATTCTATTTTTTTACAATTTTATATGTGTTTTATTAAGGGAAAGGGGCTTTTTTATATATACTGGAGAGTGAATCTGGATCGCACATCCTCAACACTATGCTTTTGATATAACGACTGTCTCAGCATAATTACGTGGCGTATCCGCCCAATTTGTAATACATTGTATGCTGTGCAAAAGAGGCATTAGTATACAGTTTAATCAAAGAGCATAGGCCCACTTACCGCGACAAGGAAGCCTCTACAAGTGGGAAACTACTCTAACCTATAAATGGCGCAGCCATGCGTGGCGACCACCGGCGCCCCAGCACCGCACCAGCAGCAGACTGGCGGGACCCAGGAGCCACACAGCAACCCCACTGTGCAGCAAAGCCTCCTTGGCTCTGGGTCACACCGCCCCACCAGCACAGCACTGAGGCAGCAAATGCAGACACGCAGTACTGCACCATGTGAACGAGTGCAAAGAGCTCACCCAGTCACAACCCTCAGGAAGTGCATCTGAGAGATAGTATGAGTTTATAAACCCCTTGCAACTAAGGCTAATTAAAAACACCTAGTCCTCCAAATGGGGAGGAGTGCTGACCCCAGAGGGGGGAAAAAGAAAATAGACAATTGCAATATATACTAGAGAGTGAATCTGGATCGCACATCCTCAACACTATGCTTTTGATATAACGACTGTCTCAGCATAATTACGTGGTGTATCCGCCCAATTTGTAATACATTGTATGCTGTGCAAAAGAGGCATTAGTATACAGTTTGATCAAAGAGCATAGGCCCACTTACCGCGACAAGGAAGCCTCTACAAGTGGGAAACTACTCTAACCTATAAATGGCGCAGCCATGCGCGGCGACCACCGGCGCCCCAGCACCGCACCGGCAGCAGACGGCGGGACCCAGGAGCCACACAGCGACCCCACTGTGCAGCAAAGCCTCCTTGGCTCTGGGTCCCACCGCCCCACCAGCACAGCACTGAGGCAGCAATGGCAGACACGCAGTACTGCACCATGTGAATGAGTGCAAAGAGCTCACCCAGTCACAACCCTCAGGAAGTGCATCTGAGAGATAGTAGGAGTTTATAAACCCCTTGCAACTAAGGCTAATTAAAAACACCTAGTCCAAATGGGGAGGAGTGCTGACCCCAGAGGGGGGAAAAAGAAAATAGACAATTGCAATATATACTGGAGAGTGAATCTGGATCGCACATCCTCAACACTATGCTTTTGATATAACGACTGTCTCAGCATAATTACGTGGCGTATCCGCCCAATTTGTAATACATTGTATGCTGTGCAAAAGAGGCATTAGTATACAGTTTGATCAAAGAGCATAGGCCCACTTACCGCGACAAGGAAGCCTCTACAAGTGGGAAACTACTCTAACCTATAAATGGCGCAGCCTTGTCGCGGTAAGTGGGCCTATGCTCTTTTGCACAGCATACAATTTATTACAAATTGGGCGTATATGCCACGTAATTTTGCTGAGACAGTCGTTATATCAAAAGCATAGTGTTGAGGATGTGCGATCCAGATTCACTCTCCAGTATATATTGTAATTATCTATTTTCTTTTTCCCCCCTCTGGGGTCAGCACTCCTCCCATTTGGACTAGGTGTTTTTAATTAGCCTTAGTTTGCAAGGGGTTTATAAACTACTATCTCTCAGATGCACTTTCTGAGGGTTGTGACTGGGTGAGCTCTTTGCACTCGTTCACATGGTGCAGTACTGCGTGTCTGCCATTGCTGCCTCAGTGCTGTGCTGGTGGGGCGGTGAGACCCAGAGCCAAGGAGGCTTTGCTGCACAGTGGGGTTGCTGTGTGGCTCCTGGGTCCCGCCGTCTGCTGCTGGTGCGGTGCTGGGGCGCCGGTGGTCGCCGCACACGGCTGCGCCATTTATAGGTTAGAGTAGTTTCCCACTTGTAGAGGCTTCCTTGTCGCAGTAAGTGGGCCTATGCTCTTTGATCAAACTGTATACTAATGCCTCTTTTGCACAGCATACAATGTATTACAAATTGGGCGTATATGCCACGTAATTATGCTGAGACAGTCGTTATATCAAAAGCATAGTGTTGAGGATGTGCGATCCAGATTCACTATCCAGTATATATTGTAATTATCTATTTTCTTTTCCCCCTCTGGGGTCAGCACTCCTCCCCATTTGGACTAGGTGTTTTTAATTAGCCTTAGTTTGCAAGGGGTTTATAAACTCCTACTATCTCTCAGATGCACTTCCTGAGGGTTGTGACTGGGTGAGCTCTTTGCACTCGTTCACATGGTGCAGTACTGCGTGTCTGCCATTGCTGCCTCAGTGCTGTGCTGGTGGGGCGGTGAGACCCAGAGCCAAGGAGGCTTTGCTGCACAGTGGGGTTGCTGTGTGGCTCCTGGGTCCCGCCGTCTGCTGCTGGTCCGGTGCTGGGGCGCCGGTGGTCGCTGCGCACGGCTACACCATTTATAGGTTAGAGTAGTTTCCCACTTGTAGAGGCTTCCTTGTCGCGGTAAGTGGGCCTATGCTCTTTGATCAAACTGTATACTAATGCCTCTTTTGCACAGCATACAATGTATTACAAATTGGGCGTATATGCCACGTAATTATGCTGAGACAGTCGTTATATCAAAAGCATAGTGTTGAGGATGTGCGATCCAGATTCACTCTCCAGTATATATTGTAATTATCTATTTTCTTTTTCCCCCCTCTGGGGTCAGCACTCCTCCCCATTTGGACTAGGTGTTTTTAATTAGCCTTAGTTTGCAAGGGGTTTATAAACTCCTACTATCTCTCAGATGCACTTCCTGAGGGTTGTGGCTGGGTGAGCTCTTTGCACTCGTTCACATGGTGCAGTACTGCGTGTCTGCCATTGCTGCCTCAGTGCTGTGCTGGTGGGGTGGTGAGACCCAGAGCCAAGGAGGCTTTGCTGCACAGTGGGGTTGCTGTGTGGCTCCTGGGTCCCGCCGTCTGCTGCTGGTGCGGTGCTGGGGCGCCGGTGGTTGCCGCACACGGCTGCGCCATTTATAGGTTAGAGTAGTTTCCCACTTGTAGAGGCTTCCTTGTCGCGGTAAGTGGGCCCATGCTCTTTGATTAAACTGTATACTAATGCCTCTTTTGCACAGCATACAATGTATTACAAATTGGGCGTATATGCCACGTAATTATGCTGAGACAGTCGTTATATGAAAAGCATAGTGTTGAGGATGTGCGATCCAGATTCACTCTCCAGTAAATAAAGGGGCTTTTTTAACTTGAAACTTAATTGTTATTATAAAAAACACTTATTTTATTTTTTATTTATTTTTTTACTTTTTATTTTTGTCCCACTCTGGGACTTCAACTTATAGGGGTCTGATCCCCTTTGAAATGCATTACAATACATATGTATTGCAATGCATTGCCTGTCAGCTTTTACACTGACAGCCTGCCTGTGAGACCCAGCCTAAAGGGCTGGATCTCACAAGCTTCCGTAAAAGGTAAGCCCCAATGCCTACGGAAGGCATTGGTCTGCCTTCTCTGCCATCGGGTCCCCGTCACTGCAGCGCGGGGACCCGATGGGGTTGTGGAGGGAACCTGTACCTTCCGCAAACCCCCTGAATGCTGTGATCAGCTTTGACCGCGGCATGCATGGGGTTAATATGCCTGCATCACTGTTTTCATCAATTCTGGTGTATGCAGCAGGGGCCCAGCTATCACTGACTGTCGGGTCCGTGCCACTGATTAGCCCACAGTACGTGTGGGACTGGTCGTTAAGTCACATGCACTAGCGCCGTACATGTATGGTGAAGGTCCTCTACGGGTTAAAAACATGTTGCAAAAAATGATCCCTTATTGGGGACAGATGCCTGCATGTGTTTATACACACACAATAATATAGAAAAAAGCAATGGCTTGTTTTGAACAAGCGGTCCAAAAATGGCCCCTTAATGGAGGCAGGCACCTGCCCATGTTTATACACACAGAATAGTACTAGAAGAAGTAATGGCTTATTCTCATGAAGTGGTCCAAAAAGCATTCCATACTGGGGCAGATGCTTGCCGATTTTTAGGTACACACTGTAGTGTTGGATGAAGCAAGGGCATGTTCTGAAAAGGTGGACCAAAAATGATGCCTTTTTGCTGCAGATGCCTGCTAGCGTTATACACACATGGTAGTATCTGTAAAAGCGAAGGCTTTATCTTAAAAAGTGACCCAAATATTATGCCCTCATGGGAGCAGATGCTGCCCATGTTTACTCACACACGGTAGTATTGGAAAAACAATGGCTTGTTCTGAACAAGAAGTCCAATAATTAACGCCTTTTCAGGCATAGCTGCAGTACTGTATGGAAACTGGCAAACAAGGCAGGAGATGTGCAGCTGTGTAGGGGTAGTAGTAGTGGCCGCAACAGCAGTAGTACATTATGGAACCTGACAGACAGGAGAGTTTCGCTGTGTATACCTAGTAGTAGTAGTAGGGCGAGTAGTAGCTGCAGCAGCATTAAAGTATGGAATATGATGAACAGGCAAATAATAGTAATAAATAGCCCCTGCCAGCAGTAGCATGTCTTTTCATTGGTATCAGACAGAGGTGTGTGAATGTCTTCATTGATCCCTACCTGATTCATTTTCACAAATTTTATGTTTTCTACACTTTTGGAGGACAATTTTGTTTCCTTTGATGTGATGACACTACCTGCTTTACTATATACCCTCTTCTGACAGTACACTAGGGGCTGGCAGGAAATAATATCAAAAGGAAACTTGTGCCAGTTTTTGTGACTGTTTGAATCTGCTGACCTAGGTGTCCATGGGATACGAGAACAGGATATGTGACGGAGAAAAAGTCCAGCTATGAGTGAACCTAGTTGCTCAAACAGTTTGTATCCATTTTCTGATGTTTATAAGGTTGGTGAAGCTCTTGAAAAATATGTTCCATAATGTTTAAAAACTGTATTGGCTGCTGCAGCATGTACTACTACAGCCACACACATTCTCACTTGGACAGAGTCTACTACAATGTAACAGTGAACGATGCACAACAACATGTCAGGTCACGTATACTAGCTTGTGACAAAAATTTTTTTGTTACAGTTACAACACTTTATGTGAAATGTAGTGCCCTGGAGCAAGGAAACTTTAGGATGTAGAGGTTTGTAGACATTGCCTTTATTGCTGCTATGCAAAGCTGTCAATTTCCTACTTTATTGCACTCTGAGGGGTTAACTTGCACTATGATTTATGCCATTGTTTACATATTGTTGAATTATGTTATATGTTTATATATTGTTCATTTGCACTAAAATTGCACATTGTGGAAAGGGTTAATGCACAGGTAGCTAATAGTGAGAAACTTTAGGACTTCCCAGCCTGTGCACTGAGAAGGTAGTAATTTTGAGCAGTTGCTATAAGGAACTATATAGACTTTGTAGGGCAAAAAACAGACACAGTGAACTTGTGACCAGCAGAGAGAAAGCAAAAGTCTCACCTGAACCAACGTGATACCTGGATGTTGCCGGCTGAAGACACACGAGGCGGAACGCCGTGGAATCTCCCGCACTGCTCGTACTACTCGCCCTCGAGTCGACTTGCCAACAGTCCATTCTGGAATATACAGAAGGAGGTAAGATCCACCACATCTTACTGCTCCAAAAGTTTCACATAATTACGTTTTTAAAGAGGATATATATCGCAATTTAAACACAGCCATTTGGAACATTAAGTCGCAACCGCTATCTCTGCGACTATAAACGAGTAACCAGCGTAGTGGACTAACACTTCCTCTATTCCACTGAACCATTTGCGATTAGGACTATTGTCGATATTTATTATCAAGTAATATTTTATGTTCATTTTTGAATTTTTGGGATTATAACCATTTGTTTTTTCACTACCTTTTTATTGTTTTTCACTACCTTTTTACCTTTTTACTGTTTCATCACTTTCTACCTACCTGGTTGACCTTTCTTGTCAGACTCATCTATTAATTTGTGGATATACCTTTATTGGCTACAGCTATACCAGAAGTGACCTCCTATGGTTGATAGCATTGTAAGAACAGATTGCTGCTGCTATTATTGCTAATACTTATGTTATTATCTTAATACAAATACATTTTAACATCACAGATTTTTATTTATTTTATTTATATTTACAAATAAACCAATTAACTTTATCAGACGCCATAGTGTGAGTGCTCGCTAATCTTCCTTTTAGTAAGAAAGAGTCTACCAGATGGAACGATTGACCCGAAGAAGACTCTGAGAAAGGCATACCTTGTCTGACGACTGAGTCGCAGACCCTGGGTTACTAGCCCTTTGACCAGCTAGCTCAGGCCTTTCCTCAGCATGGAATCTTCTTATACCAGGGAGGAGACTGGAGAAGACATTACATGTATTGTTTGGCACTTACGGTCCTCCAGTAAAGAAGCACACTGGTTATCTGTACTTATTTCCCATTGGGGTGCACCATGCTTTACCATGCCCTCCAGAGAGCATCAACATGTGGTGACACCTTAAATTTATTCTGGGAATTCAGCGTAGTTTTGGGGCAAAAGTTTTGGGAATTTCTAAAGGAAATTGATTAGTATAGAATTGATTTGCTCAGCTTTACCCCATATTTGTGTAAAAAGAGAAACAAATAGTATACGTCAATTTTATGGGTCACAGAATGTGAACTGAGCCTGATTTGTACACTATCCACCAAGTTGTGATTCTGAGCTATGTTTGTATACTGTTTTCTAGTTTAGCCGCATGTAATTTGTACTCAGAACAATGCTATTATAATCTCCTGCTGTGTGAATTTCTATGTGAATAAATGATAAGCTTCCTCGCATCTCCTCACATTAGTAAATAAAGCTCTCATGGTAATTGCACTTATTAGCTATCACGGGTAATGTGTATTTAATGTTCAGGTGACTATTTTGTTTTGTAGTTGTACAACCTTGATTACAATCCCATAAAGAATTGTTTTTGGCATAACAGGACAATCTGCACTTAATTGGCATCTATGTTGGAACATTTGCAGACTCTCACCCACTTTGGACTATTAATTGGAGCATTTTTTGTTACCTTGTTAATTGATGTGACATTATAGGCATTACTCTGTATTATCGCAATAAATAAACGTAAATTATGAAGAGAGTGTTTCTAGTAAACAGGGTGCTGACAAATAATTCTTACTGCATAATTGCTTGAATATAAGCTCACATCGCAGGTGCCTCATTACATACAGTACCTATGAAAACTATATCTCTTACTGTGAATTAAATCTTAATGGGGTTATCCAGCCTAGGAGTTGACTTAACCCTTGCCTGTAATGTCTGCCAAATACAAAAAAAAAAAAAAATGCACACACCAGTCAAAAGTCCCACCATTCCAGTGGCATGGCCACCTTACCAGCCACTTTTGGTCCCTAACGGACTGAAAGTAGCTTGGTCGCATGACCACTATGGCCAATCACTGGTCTCAGCAGTAATCTGCTGGAATGGCACATCTGTAGCACATGAAAGCACATACAGTATAGGTACGTTACTGATAAGACAAGGCAACCTTTCTTTAAAAAACCCAAAAATGTACAGTGGATATAAAAAGTCCCCTGTTAAAATGTCAGGTTTCTGTGCTGTAAAAAAATGAGACAAAGATAAATGATTTTAGAACTTTTTCCAACTTTAATGTGACCTACAAACTGCACAACTCAATTGAAAAACAAACTGAGATCTTTTAGGTAAAGGGAAGAAAAAATAAAAAAAATATAAAAAATGTGGTAGCATAAGTGTGCACACTCTTAAACTAATACTTTCTTGAAGCACCTTTTGATTTTATTACAGCACTCAGTCTTTTTGGGTATGAGTCTATCAGCATGGCACATTTTGATTTGGCAAGATTTGCCGACTCTTCTTTGCAATAACACCCCAAATCTGTCAGATTGCGAGGGCATCTCCTGTGCACAGCCCTCTTCAGATCACCCCACAGATTTTCAATCGGATTCAGGTCTGGGCTGTGGCTGGGCCATTCCAAAACTTTAATCTTCTTATGGTGAAGCCATTCCTTTGTTGATTTGGATGTATGCTTTGGGTCGTTGTCATGCTGAAAGATGAAGTTCCTCTTCATGTCCAGCTTTCTAGCAGAAGCCTGAAGGTTTTGTGCCAATATTAACTGGTATTTGGAACTGTTCATAATTCCTCTATCTTAACTAAGGCCCCAGTTCCAGCTAAAGAAAATCAGCCCCAAAGCATGATGCTGCCACCACCATGCTTCACTGTGGGTATGGTGTTCTTTTGGTGATGTGCAGTGTTGTTTTTGTACCAAACATATCTTTTGGAAATATGGCCAAAAAGTTCAACCTTGGTTTCATCAGACCATAACACCTTTTCCCACATGCTTTTGGGAGACTTCAGATGTGTTTTTGCAAACTATAACCTGGCTTGGATGTTTTTCTTCATAAGAAAAAGATTCGGTCTTGCCACTCTACCCCATAGCCCAGACATGTTTGAAGGCCGATTTATTGGCCTTTATTTGTGGGAGGCTCGTAAGTAGTACATTTAGACCAGGCAGGCGCCTCCCTTGGGGGTGTAGACGGTGCTGTGTAGTTGTGTGCAGTCTGAGCCACCTATTTGCAGCACATGGGCTGAATCTGCAGCTTCCATACCCAGTCAGCGTCCAGGATCCCAGTTGAGGACGTTCCGGTCAGGTGAGGGTTTGCGGCAAGCTTGTGCAGCATCGTCCCGTTACAGTCTGGCTGGCGATGTGTTGGCTCCTTTGGTGAGAAGCAGCATTGCACTGGAATGATCTGCCCATCAGTGTCCTGCACACATTCCCCCGTCAGTGTCCACCACACATCCCCCCCATCAGTGTCATTCACACATCCCCCCCACCAGAGCTTTATATAAACCTGCTATACTAATATTATGGCTAAAAATCTCAGTAATAGTTTCCTATATATATATATATATATATATATATTTATATATCAGAAGTATAAATATACATTATCATACTTCTGATATACATGAATGCATAGTTTAGCCTCTATTTCTAAAAGGTTTCCACCAGGACTCGAACTCACCTTTCACATCAGAGGCAAAAACCCTAACCACTGAGCTATGAAGCTCAATGGTAAACTGTGCTAGAAAAACCTCATAGTAGTGTATCATGTATTAGGTATTCCCATATAGCAGAAGTATAATTAAATAAAAAAATCAATGTGTAATTACTATATATATATGCAGTAATTACACATTTATTTTGTGTCATACATTTTTTTTTACAATATGTAAATGATACTTCTGCTGTATAGGAATACCTAATACTTGATAAACTACTATGAGGTTTTTCTAGCACAGTTTACCATTGAGCTCCATAGCTCAGTGGTTCGTGTTCTTGCCTCTGATATGAAAGGTTGTGAGTTTGAATCCTGATGGCAATCTTTCAGAAATAGAAGCTAAATTAGATTAAAATATATTGAGTGTCCCCAAGCATACTGCCAATGCTTGGGGATACCCCCTTCATGTTCATAGCACTGACTCCATATATGGACACAACCATATATGGAGTCAGAGCTCAGATCCTGGTGCAGTGAATAAATTATCTTCTGCTCCATCAGTGGTGTCACCCAATGTGGCCTGCATCGCCACTGACTGTAGTCTCACCCACAGCAAGCCTTAGCAGCATCAATACAATGTTGCATGTCTGTGTAGGTTCTCACTCAGGCAATTGTATACCAATAGTAATAGGTCAAAGCAACCGAACCTCTTGTATTTTTTCCTTGAAGATGTTCCATTGGTCCTCTGACTGGCTTTCTCAGTTAGAACGACTTGTACAAGAAATGTCCAGCATTAAATACTGGTGACTCATGCTTCAGTCAGCTTGGTTCTTCCATATATAGCTGGGGTGTCTGAAAAACTCTGAAGATTTTTTTTAATAAACATCACATCCATGTCTACTCTAAACCCGCAACTCACTGATGTTCACTCAACTGGTTCACCCAAAACGAACCAATTCGAAAATCTAAAAAGTGCAATATTGTGAATGCAGTCTAGTGCAATGACGAGTGCCAAGACTTGTACATTGGGGTAGCAAAATAACAGCTACACCAGCTTTGTACCTACATCATAAGAACAAAGGACATTTGATGACAGAGAAGTTCACATCTTAGACAAGCAGGAGGATTGGTTTTAAAGAGGTTTAAAAGAAACTAGCATATGACAAATTGGAGAAACCAAGCTTGAATAGATGTGGAGGGGCTCAAAATCTATTGTCTGCCATTGCAATTCTTTTCTAAGGGAGCATTTAAACCAACAGATTATCAGACCCAAGGCAGTTTTAATAGTGTCAGTCATGCAGCTTGCAGTTAACATCTTAACTCCATGAGGTCTTGACCTCGTGTTGATTATGATAGATTATGCTGACTGAAACATAAACCACCGGAATTTCTTATACAAGTCATTCTAATTGAGAAAGCCAGTTGGATGACTAGCGAAATGTCTTCAAGGCAAAATTTAAGTTCAGGTACCCTGACCTACTACTACTGATATAATGGTGCATCATAGAACTGCACAAGATAGCTAAGTAAAACGTACCTACTTTTTAGCTATAGTGGTATCACTTGGTGAGCATTCAGGCATATTTAGGTCCTTTTTCTTTTTTTTTTTTCATAAGCACGGACACCCGTGGAATCTGTCACTAGAAAATTCAGTGTTAAACTAGGGCTAACTCTGCCGAATGTATTGATACCTTTTGCTTAGCAATCCATTGCTTTACTTTGGAGAAAAAAGTGCTTTTAATACATATGCAAATGAGCAGTTAAGTGCACTAAAGGAAGGACCCAGGGCACTCTGTGCTCCGAGTCCTGATATTTCCTCTGCCAAACCTCTTCTTGATTGACAGGATCAGGTTCCTGTATAGTCATCTCGCCTTCCCCTGACAATCAAGAAGGAGAGGGAAGGGCGGACAAAGGAAGCAGGAAGAGCAGGGGTGCACAGAGTTGCTCCAATCCAACCCTGGTGCAGTTTTTCCCTAGAAGGAAGCAATGGATCATTAAGTGAAAGGTGTTGTCAGCATCATGAATTGTATATTTTTCACATGTTCAATAAAGTTTATGGTGATATTTTATCCTGCATTTTGGTGAATCTTTTGGAAAGCACTGTTTTTTGTCTTTCAGTTTGTCTTTCTGTTACTTTCTGCTCGTTTCTGTCAGGTTTCTCCTTAGCCTATTTTAGGTACAGTGGAGGAAATAATTATTTGACCCCTCACTGATTTTGTAAGTTTGTCCAATGACAAAGAAATGAAAAGTCTCAGAACAGTATCATTTCAATGGTAGGTTTATTGTAACAGTGGCAGATAGCACATCAAAAGGAAAATCGAAAAAATAACTTTAAAAAAAAGATAGCAACTGATTTGCATTTCATTGAGTGAAATAAGTATTTGAACCTTCTAACCCAGATTAATCTCCATACAGTATTATTCCCAAGTTTTGAACGAAGTGACTTTCGATGAAACAACTGAAGTTCGCTTCGCTCAACACTAACTTTGAGCCATAGGGTTACGCTTCAGCCTAAGGTATCTTAGCTGCCACCACTGTCATATTAGGTGGACAAGATGCCTTGAACTATGTAATTCACAATTACCCACTCAAACTCGCTATGCTCTCTAGCATTCACAGACTTAATACACAAATATATGTAATGCTTCTTCTAAGGTCGGGGAACCATTTAGAACACAAGAAGGCTCTTTTTAAAGTGGAGTTTTATTATCCACAGGACAGTGCCTACAAAAAATACAGTTATCAAACTGTAAAAATACAATGACATGCAAATACAATACAACAAATTACTGTTTGAAAATAACAGTTTGACACACACCTTAAGAAGGTCTGCTGATTCCACCACTAGACCCCCTTCCTCTAATATCATGGAGAGGCTAGTGTGTATGCTAATGACCTTTTACAATTGAATTTTATGAGGTCAGCTTTACCCAAGGTTTTGGCTCAAAGTCTGTCCACTAAGATATATTTTCTAATGGGCATAATAGCAATTTTATACTACCTTCATCCAATTTGCCATAATGTTCCGCATACAGATGTAGCAGGAGTAACACTCAAACCCTTAACTCAAATTTCTTAACTCATCGCATTTTCTTGAAACAAAAGGCATTGAAAAGCAATTGCTTAACGCGTTTAGTTGCATTTAGTTTAGATAACACTTCTCATAAAGCATGAGTGTTAACCCTACTACATCCGTACATGCATATTGTTAAGGAAGGGTTGAAATATATGCATGTATATTTATATATGCATGTGTAGGCATGCATGTGTAATATATATGCATATACGAATAGGCACGTTATAGGAGGATGTGCGCAGATGTGCCCAGCATCTGCGCACATCTGCCCTTAGTATTCCCCAGGGGCTCATAGCTGCCCCTGTGGGAGTGTGCCCCCTTATGTGCCACTTGTTGGCCCCTTCTATAGTTTTATATGTCCCCTATATATGTATTCCCCTTCTATATATATATATATATATATATATTCCCTCCATAGGCCCCATGGTATGCCCCCTGATCGACCTGAAACCAGATGCATCAGTGTGAATGTGCCCCAAGCATTCACACTGATGCAATCTGGTCAATGGCACCAGAATGACCGGACAAGGTCCGGTCATCCTGGTGACTACAAAGGACTCAGATTCAAAAGAATCGGAGTCCTTTGTTTTAATTATCTCCAGCATTGCTGGAGATAATTATACATAATAGAGAGAAGGGAGAAACCTCCCCTCTACTATCGCGCGGTCCGGAATGCAGAGAGCTGCAGGCGGGAGATCAAAGGATCTCCCGCCTGTCAGCAAGCTCGCGCAGCGCGCGTGCTGAGAGGCGCGGTGATGTCATCTCACCGTGCCAGCCCACGTGTCCCTGCCAGTAGTGTGCACTCGCACGCTGCTGGGTGGGCGGGGCGGCAGTGCGGGCGGCCGGACATAAATGTCCGGCCAGCCCGACACTGGGGGAGAAGGAAGCCGCCCCAGCAGCAGGATCATCCCCTGGACAAACGAGCAACCCCTGGACAGAACGAGCAACCCCTAGAAAACGAGCATTAAGGCTGAGTACCCACTACCCCACCAACGTTCTACCTTAACTCCTTACTGCCCACTATCCCACTATCCCACCAACGAATACCCCCCTTACCCTTCACTGCCTACTGCCCCACCAACGCTATACCCCCCTTTAACCCTTCACTGCCACCCCCTTAACCCTTCACTGCCCACTGATACCCCCCTTTAACCCTTCACTGCCCAAATACCCACTGCCCACTACCCCACCAACGCTATACCCCCTTTTACACCCTACAACCACCCAACCTATATGCCCTACCTCCCTGGGCAGCAATACCCCAGCTCCCCGGTGTATTTTCCCCAGCCTGACTGCAATACCACAGTCAGGATCCATTCCTCTGGTTATCTTCACTGGGCTGTAACCGCATATTGCAGCCAGTTCAGTAACGCTATATTGCTCCCCTAGGGATAGTTAAGCCTAGGCAGGGGGAGGGGTGACTACAATCGTGTGTGTGTAATTTGTATTAGCTAGAGTTTTGGGAGGAATTTGGGATTGTGTAGAGTAGTTAGTACTGTGCTTTTAGTGCTGTGTATATACTGTATTGCATGTGTCATTATTACTGTACCATAGGTGATAATAAATACCGTGTGTTGACAACACCTACTGTGTAGTGTGTGGTTTTTCACTATCGTTAGCCTAGTTCAGTAAGGCGCCCGCAGATAGCCAGTGACCCGTGTTAGGCGATAGTTAACGTGAATTTAAGGTATAAATAGGTGGAGTCATTAGCTTATGAACCCATCTATTTATGAATATTAATTAGGGATATTTGCATAAACACCAATAATTAATATCTCCCTTTACACATATCAAACATGGAGGTGTTAGAGGAAGTACTTGGTTTTGTACTACTTTGCTATCTCAAAATCATTTTGATATCTATATCACCACAGGAATCACTACATTCAGCTGAGCTAGCCCTACAAGACATTGGTGCTTGGTTTACCAGTGAATTTCATGGTGACAGGCTCACTTTTATAGATCACACTTCTGTGACTGGGGTCTATAAATTATATTTCATTTTCAAGTTTTAAAACTGCTATTTGCTGAAAAGAAAAAAAAATTGATTATTTAAGTAAATATTAAAAGTAAAAATGCTGTCTGATAATATGAGGACAATGAATGGTCATACACTCCAAATAACTATTTTAGTTGGAGATGTTTCTATTTTTTCCCAGTAGGAATTACTTTCAAACACTATACTACACAAGTTCAATTGAAATATCAACATTTATATATCAATTCACTTGATGAACCCTACCGTCAGTCAGGGTTCTGCTGTGATTTTTGCCATTTTGGTAGAAAAAAATATTGCTGCAAACTGACTTTTTATGCTGTAAAATATGGTGGAAGTGTTGACAGAAGCTCCTATGGCAGTGTCAATTAACCCTAATACTGTACTTTATATAGGTATGATGCTTTTATTGGATTTTGGATGGGAGGTGAAAATCACAGTTGGATGTGGTGTTTGAGTGTCCACACAGTCTTTTGAGCATGGATGTGTAGTTAATGAGGAGATCGCCATCCTTAATATTTCACAGAAGAAATCAATCACAACAGAATATCACTGACTAGTCAAGAGTAAACGCATGAAGGCCCCTACAAACATAAGTTTTGTCTGGCATTTATGACCAGTAACGTCATGCCATTGAATCAGTGGTGTTTTTTTCATGCCACATGCAGTTTTTATGGCGTTTTTGCTCAAGCATTTTCCCCCATAAATAAGGGGATGATAAAAAGCCTTGCATTTCATATTCTCCATAGACTTTCAGCTAACATCTGGAGCTGGTGTTTATATTGCAAATACTACACCAAAAACTGCACGTGGAAAAAAATGCAGCTAAAACAGCAAAAGTGCAGAAAACATTACAAAATACACACAGTATGTGTGTTTTCAATACAGCTTTGATTTGATACTATGTTTTCACATAATAAAAAAGAAATTGGTTGCATTCCCTTTAACAACATTTAGGAATACTTAAAGGACACCTTTGGGACATTTCTTTATCATTTCATTGTAGTTATTTTAGGCAAAAAATATTTACAATTGGTCTTTGTTTAAACATTTTATTCTCTCCAGCTTGCACCTTTTGAGATATACAGGAGTGTAGACTGCTCTATCTCCTTCATAATGAAATCCATCAAAAAAGCTGTCTGACGGTCTGGCATGCCACCCTTACCTCTGCAATCCAGAGAACTCATAAACACTCATTAAGGGCTCATGCACACGGCTGTAGTTTTGGTCCGCATCCGATCTGTGTTTTTTGAGGATAGGATGCAGGCTCATTGATCTCAATGGGCCCAAAAGATGGGGACAGTATATCTGTAAGTCTGATCCGTGTCCCCGCAAAAAATAGAACATGTCCTATGCAGACAAGGATAGGACATTTCTGCAGTAGTAAAATAATAAAAATGACGGCATGCAATCTGTGTTTTGTGGATCTGCGATTTGCAGGCCGCAAAACTCTTAAAGCAGGCATCCTCAAACTGCGGCCCCCCAGCTGTTGTAAAACTACAACTCCCACAATGCCCTGCTGTAGGCTTATACCTGTAGGCTGCTATGACTCAAAAATATCGGGAGCCAAATGCAAATACTCAGAAATCACTTTATTAAATAATAAATAGTTAAAATTCCATAAAAAGAAGAAAGGTGCAGGTGCTATAGCGCCACCCTGGACCTCTACATAGGCAGTTATCAAATCAATCTGGGTATAAAGTTGGTACATTCCCATCAATAAATATAAAGGTCATTACACCAGGACAAAACAGCCTCAGAAAAAAAAAAAAAATTTTTTTGTAACACCATATATCATGAACTCTACATGAAATCAAACCTTACCCAGCGCAGTATGTATCACGCCCAGAGGACCAGGATGGCGCCACCCCGACGCGCGTTTCGGCGAACCTTCGTCCGGGGGGGCAATTTGCATTTGGCTCCCGATATTTTTGAGTCATAGCATGTTTGATGGGAGTATATGCTCCATTGTATGCATGTTTCAATTGGCATCTTGAGGATATGCCTGGTATTACATGTAAGGCACTAGCTACAGGCATTAGATGCTTCCGTGGTTTTCTGACACATTATACCTGTAGGCTGTTCGGGCATGCTGGGAGTTGTAGTTTTGCAACAGCTGGAGGGCCGCAGTTTGAGGATGCCTGACTTAAAGCCATGTACATGAGGCCTTAAGCTAAGCTTTTATTATTTTAAGCTCTTTTTTTGGTCAGAAATACTGAAGATAAATGCCAGTTTAAAGTCTATAGCAAAATATTGAAGTCTATATTGTTTGTTTTAGAACCTGCTAGTGTTTTGGGAGCTTGTGGCCTTTTTTTCAAATCTCAGCATGGTCTGGGTATGGCATTAAATTTACAGAATTAGGCTACATGCACACGACCGTTGCCTGCCTCCGCGTCCGCTCCTCCTTGAAATTTTGCGTCCGTCAAAAAAAACGGATGACGGACCGTTTTTTTTGACGGATCCGATTTTTATGGCAGATCCAATGTAAAAATGCCTATCCTTGTCCGCAAACGTGAAAAAAATAGGACATGCACTATTTTTTTGACGGAATGAAAACACGGATCACGGATGCGGAACAAAAACGGTTGACCATCCGCATTTTTTGACGGACCCATTGAAATGAATGGGGAAGCATCCTACCCGTGAAAAAAAACGGAACGGACGCGGAAACAAACAACGGTCGTGTGCATGGGGCCTTAAACATTTCTTCCCATAGGCCTGTAAGATTTTAAACATGCCACATATGGTAAACAGCACGCCTAAAATGTTACAAACTGAAAAATATTATGACAATTGCGTAAAATGTGCGCATTTCTTTTTTACAGACGATCAAAAAAAAAAACGAAAACGCTGAAAACATAATGAAAAATAAAGAGCATATTTGTAAAGAAATCCTTAAAGGGGTTGTCATAAGAAACATGTTCTGCATTTTTCAAACCAGCACCTGGATCTGAATACTTTTGTAATTACATGTAATTAAAAATTTAGTATAGCCACTGAGTTATTTAATAAAATGTATCTGTACAGCGCTACCTGCTGTTTGTGTTTTTCTTATTTCTTTGACCTGCTCACTGAGATGGCCTCACTTCATCCTTCAACTGCCCGCTGAGCTGTGATAGCGATAGCTGAGACTTGCAATCTTTCTGCAACTTTGCTGCGTTTTCACAGCCAAATCACCACTCTAAAGTAGCCATTTAGCAAAAAGTTGCAGATAAGTCATATAACTGTTTTTGGTTGTGCGACTCTTCTGAAACCCGCTGTCACACGACACATGTTGCTGTGTTGCCCTGCAATCCTAATAGGATGGTCCTTTTCTAGCAGAATTATAACAAAATTCAGCATGTATTTTGAGAGCACCGATGCGATAATTTGAAACCAGCTATATACTTCCCATATAGATCCATTAAAAAACTTGCATTTTCCACTTATAAAATGACAAATGGTTTTCTAACTGATAACTAACTTGCATAAACCTTTGCTTCGTAGGAAATCGAAATCATGACCGCACTTTATTTTTTCTTTGTTCATGGAAAAATAATAGCTAAGAAATCCAACATCTGCTTTTCACATGTTGGAAAGAAATGACACAAAAAGACCTCATGCACACAGCCGTTGCCCGGCCGCAATATGCAGGCATCGGACGTGTGCTCCCCGCATCACGGATGCGGACCCATTCACTTGCATGGGTCAGCAATCCGGATCTGCGGTGCGGAACGGAGGCACAGAACCCCACGGAAGCACTGCGGAATGCTTCCGTGGTGTTTATGTCCGTGCCTCCACACCACAAAAAAATAGAACATGTTAAATTTTTTTGTGGTGTGGATGGATCACGGACCCATCCAAGTCGAATGGGTCTTGATACGTTCCGGCCACCGCACAGACGTTACCCCGTTAATTACGGACCACAAATTGCGGTCCCCACTGCACGGAATGGCCGCACAACGGCCGTGTGCATGAGGCCTAAGCCATTATGCAAGAAGCAGTCTTGCTAAACTTAAACAATGTGGCAATAGAAGAATGTCTGCCAAAGATTTCACACCAATAGGCTGCTTATAGCTGGCACTGTGCCAGCAGATTAGAATCAAAATAATAACACTTATGAGCTTCATTGAACTTCACTTCATTTTAACTAATTCTTGAAAATATAGTCTGTTCTTATTCCAGGAAATTTAGCAGGGTGCACTTTTTGATGGTAAGATACAATTCCGCCTGTGGGACATTCCCGAACCAGTGTCTCATTTCCATTCATAAACAATGCTCAAAACAAGAAATCTGTTCTAACACGTTGCTCTGAAATTCTCTAAATACACAAAATGATTGACCATCAATGGTGGTAATGGGCTAGGAGCAAGATGAGGAATTTGCTTGATCAAGTGACTCATCTATTGATGTGCAATTAAGTCATAAAGGAGAGGGCATGACAGGACAAAGAACATAGCAAGGAATGAAGGCAAACACCTCAGAAGAAAAAATATTCATACTGTATAGATAAATTTATGTCTGAAATTCATGTAGAATTAATGTAATGCTGAATCCTGCAGCAGAGCAAGTAACAAAAAGTTTAACCTTCTAAAAGTGCAAGCATTGACTTGTCCGAATTACGTACCTATAACTGAGCCCATGAGTCAGCCTTGGTGCATTAGTTTTTGATACTTTCACATTGGTCCACATTTACTAATGTAATTGCATCTCGAATTTAGTACATGTTGAGTATGGCACTTGCAGTAGCAGGTGCTTTAATCCCACGGTGTGGGATTAAAGTACCTGCTACTGCAATCTAGCAGGAGGAGATTGGGTACCTGGCTGTTAGTGAAGTTCGTGGACCCCACGGAGAAGATAGGAGCAGTTTATTAGTGCTTCTGCCTTCTTTCCTCTATGCAAAGTGTTCAATGAGTGCTATGCAGTAAGTAGAGGAGGTGTATATTCTGATTCCTCTATAGGACCTGGTGATCAAATGATTGCTGGATGTCTCAGGTATTAGCAGAGCTGCAGGGTCTTAGCAGACCCTGATCAGCTGTGTCTGTGTACAATCAGGTAGCTCATCTCACCTGTAACTGGGGCTCCTTTGGATGCCCCAGTTACAGTGGAAAAATGCAAAATAATAATAAAAAAGTGGCATTGTGACCCAGAGGTCTTTTAATGACCTCTTAGGGGATATATTATGTGCCAAATATATGTTTTAAAAAATTATTAAAAAATATAATAAAATACAAAAAAAAATAAATGACAGTAAAAACTGTTGCCATAGTTCATGCAAAACTATGAATATTATATATCAAAACAACCAAAACAAAATAGGGAACCCATTTTAATAATTTATTTTGATGTCAGTTTGCATATTTAAAAAAACTAAAAAGCTATAGTTTGAAAGAAAAATGATTTCCCAAAATAAAAATTTAAAAAATCTCTTAAAACATATTAATAACAAGCCGTAGGTGTCATGTACAAAAATCTCAAAAATTATTTTGACAGTCCAACAAATAAAAAGTTTGGACTGTTAAGTCACCAAGTGCACAACATCTGAAAATAGTGTCTGGTCATTAAAGCCTTTCCAAACCTGGTTATTAAAGGGTTAACGTCCGCAAAATGGGTCCAGATCCGTGTGAATGGACTTTAAGGCCCCTTTCACACGAGCGAGTTTTCCGCACGGGTGCAATGTGCGACGTAGCACCCGCACTGAATCCTGACTCAATTATTTCAATGGGGCTGTGTACATGAGCGTTGTTTTTCACGCATCAGTTCTACGTTGCGTGAAAAACGTAGCATGTTCTATATTCTGCGTTTTTCACGCAGCCCTGGCCCCATAGAAGTGAATGGGGCTGCGTGAAAAACGCATTGCATCCGCAAGCAAGTGCGGGTGCGATGCGTTTTTCACTGATGGCTGCTAGGAGATGTTGTTTGTAAACCTTCCGTTTTTTATCACGCGCGTGAAAAAGACATCAAAACGCATTGCACCCGCGCGGAAAAAACTGAACAACTGAACGCAATCGCAGGCAAAACTGAATGGCTTTGCTTGTGAAATCGCACAGTTTTCACTGAATGCATCCGCAACGCATCCGGACATAATCCGGACACGCCCGTGTGAAAGAGGCCTAAGTGTGAAAACGGGTGCGACTTTGTAGGGAAAAAAATTGTCCCAAAAATTGGAAGCAAAGTAAGCCATCCAGTAGTTTGTGTCTAACCACATACTAAGGGCTCATTCACATGGTAGTCGTTCTGCTGTTCCATGCATTGGGGGGCCGCAATTTGCGGGGTGCACACGTCTGGTTGCGGACCTGCTGTTTGTGGGCTGCAATACGGGCACGGCGAACGGAGAGATTTATCAAACTGATGTTAAGTAGAGCTGGCTTAGTTGACCACAGCAACCAATCAGATTCCACCTTTCATTTTTCACAGCTCCTTTGGAAAATAAAAGGTGGAGTCTGATTCCTTTGGTTGCTATGGACAACTAAGCCAATTCTACTTTACACCAGTTTGATAAATCTCTCTGTAATTATTCACGTGACCCACTGAGATAAAATTTGGCAGATCTTTAGACTACCTATTAAAGGGGGTAATGTATTAAATGTTCTGTGCCAGAACAGTTCAGTATTTTTGACTGTTTTGTCGATGGAGTAGGCATTTGTGACAAATTTATAATGTGGCTGCGTCATTTTTACTGTGGTTTGCGCCATGCTGGAAAGTTTACATTTACTAACCCATGACACTCCGTGTGCTGTCCGCATCCGTTGCTCCGTTCCGTGGCCCTGCAAAAAAAATAGAGCATGTCCTATTCTTGTCCATTTTGCGGACAAGAATAGGTATTTCTACAATGGGCCGCGTTCCGCGGAGCAGTTTCCGTGTTTTGCGGATCCGCGGACCGCAAAACACATACGGTCGTGTGCATGAGGCCTAACAGGCCGAACTGGATGGACAGATGTCTTAAGCCTTACAAACTATGTTACTATGTTACTATGCATATTTATTTCAGTGGGGAGAAGGAAATAAGCTGCTGCCAGACTCCTTGATACCTCCAGATATATGATGTATCATGGCTCCAATTAGCACTGTTAAATCCTCAGTTTATAGTTGTGGGGTGGGGCTAGGACAGGGATGGGCAAACTCGGCCCTCCAGCAGTTGCAAAACTACAACTCCCAGCATGCAAAGACTGCTTCAGCTATCAGCCTACAGCAGGGCATGGTGGGAATTGTAGTTTTACAACAGCTGGAGGGCTGAGTTTGCCCATCCTTGGGCAAGGAGCTACAGTGTGGACTAGCGGTGGCATTCTTTATTTATTTATAAACGGGGAGATTTATCAAAACTGTTGTAAGGGAAAACTGGCTTAGTTGCCCATAGCAACCAATTAGACGGATCCTTTTATTTTCCAAAGGAGCTCTGAAAAAGAAAGATAGAATCTGATTGGTTGCTATGGGCAACTAAGCCGGTTTTCCTTTATACCAGTTTTGATAAATCTCACCCATGTGCCACACAAGACATTAACTGGGGCTGACTGTAGAATACTTCTACCGCAGAGCTGATCTGGGTCTGCTAAGATACAGCAGCTCTTACTATACCTCACTATGAATGGAGCAGGAAGCTTCATGATGTGCTCATTTAGTACTAAATACAGTGATGGGAAAGGCAGCGCCAGCGATGATAACAAATGGTCTCCAACTTCTCTATGGGGAGTCTAGATGTCGCTGCCAAGAGGCTCCTTTCTCCTGCAGCTGCACTACTGCGTGCCACTGCCACCCCTACAAGAGCATTCAGACATGGTTGCAGAGATAAACATTAATAAAGAGCCTCATTGTATTTAGTCAAATAAGATCAAATAGCATGCAGCGCCTTTATATTAAATGAAATAATTAAAAGCAAATATCTCATAAATTGTATTTGCATATGAAACATTTTATTTACATAAAGTGGGCAAAAACAGCATATTACAAATTATCCTCACAGGAATTTTTGTTTGCATAGATTCATCTCAATAAGCAATAAGCATACATTATCTCTTTATTATCATTTGTACAAAATCAAATGTAGTAAATTTAAATGTTCTTCTATGTACTCTAAATGTGCACACCTAATGGGACGGAAGTAGGGCTATGTAATATAAGGGGAGCCACAATACTAGCTGTCTGTTATTCAGGAGCATCAATGATGGAAGCTTAGAAGTAAATTCATATGATGCATGAATCACCCTCTCATGCTGGCGGGGCCTTGAAAGCAATCCTAGCTATACCATAAGGGCTCATGCACATGAGCGTATTTTCTTTCAGTGTCCGCTCCGTTTTTTTGCGGACTGTATGTGGAACCATTAATTTCAATGGGTCCACAAAAAAATTCCGTTCCGTATGTCCATATGTCTGTTCCACAAAAAAATAGAACATGTCCTATTATGGTCCTCATTACTGACAAGCATAGTACTGTTCTATTAGGGGCCAGCTGGTCTGTTACGCAAAATATGGAACGCACATGGACGTAATCCGTATTTTTTTGCAGATCCCTTATTTTTGAACTGCAAAACACATATGGTCGTGCGCATGAGCCCTAAGGCAGTATTCTCAGAGTGCTCTGACTCCTACTCCACTGTGAGCACCACTATTTAGAAAAATTAAAGGAGTTTTCCAGGACTTTAAAGGGGTTGTTCAGCTTTTAACATTTTTAGTTTTAATTCCAGCCTGGAATACCTGTGGACAAAAATACTCACTTGCTGCCCTCCACTTTGTTAAGGCATCCTGGCTTTCTTAACTGCTCTTCTGGTCCCCATCTGTAAACTTCTGAATGGACAAGGTCACATGCCTCTGCAGTCAATGACTGGCCTCAGAGGGGATGTGTCCCCAAGTGGAACATTACTGCTGGCTCATGTGCTTTTTAGTGACATGTCACCGTTGAGGGGAGCTGTAATGGAGTGGTGGGGTGTAGATGTGTGCGGTTTGCTTTTTCACCAGGTACAACAGGCTGGTGTTGAAATTAAAAATAGCAAAGAAGCTGGACAACTCACTTAAAGTGAATTTGTCGCCTCCCACAAGCCCTGATAAGTTCAGTACTACATGAATAGTACTTCTGCCGCTGACTCCAGATAACTAATTTATATGTGGATAATCACCAACGTTTCTCCACTGTGTAACCCCCCCCCCCCAAAAGTACCTTGCAAAAGTATGGGAGACCAAGGATATTTGAGCATTGAGATAACTTTGACTAAGATCTCAGACCTTAAATAGCCAGTTAGGGTTAAGGCTTGTTCACACTCATCATTAGAAAAGGCCAGGTGATGCACATTTCAAAGCTTTATAAATGTCAAGCCTCCTTAAACATTGTCCCAAAAAACAACAGCCATGGGTTCTTCTAAGCAGCTTCCTTACACTCTAAAAATAAAATGGTGAGGCCCACAAAGAAGAAGAAGATAGCAAAGCATTTTCAGGTTGACATTTCCTCAGATTGAAGTGTAATTAAGAAATGGCAGTTAACAGTAACAGTGTAGGTCAAGAGAAGGTCTCGAAGACCAAGAAAAATTTCAGAGAGCTGCTCGTAGGATTGCTAGAAAGGCAAAGCAGGACTCTCGCTTGACTGCAAAAGACCTTCAGGAAGATTTAGCAGACTCTGTATTTGTAGTACATTGTTCTATTATTCAGCAACATCTGCACAAATATATCATCATCAGAAGAAAACCTCTCCTGCATCCTCACCAAAATATTCAGGGTCAGATGTTTGCAAAAGAACATCTAAACAAGCCTGATGCATTTTGGAAGCAAGTCCTGTGGACCGATGAAGTTAAAACTCTTTGGACACAATGAGCAAAGGTATGCTTAGAGTAAAAAGGGCACATATTTTATGAAAAGAACACCTCTCCAACCATTAAGCATTGGGGTGGATTAATCATGCTTTGGGGTTGTGTTGCAGTCAGTGGCATGGGGAACATTTCATGGGTTGAAGAAAGAATGGATTCAATGAAATTCCAGCAAAGTGTAGAAGCAAACATTACACCAACAGTAAAAAAGGGGTATAACTACCACTATAGCAGCCGTAGTGGCTGTTGTGGGGCCTAAAGTGTTAGGGGGGCACCAACGGGCACATAGACAATAAAAAGAGTGGAGAATGTCCAGCATTACTTACAATGTATGCACGTTCTCCACAGTCCTCTTCTTCCTTAGCTATTTAGCTGGCTTAAATTTAGTCTGGCGCTGGAAGTCCTGCGCCTCTTCATAACTTCAGCGGATTCACTGTCAGATATAGGGGTTATTAAGACTGGCATCTTAAACTCTGTTCTTAATAAATGACCCCATACTCTTTCTTGCTACAGGTCTAAAAGTATCCACAAGTAGATACTATTAGCATCAAATAACGCAAATTATTATCAAAAACATGGTACTAATAGCATCTGTAAATTTCACGCAAAGAAGCCTCTTTGGGAATACCCTCTTGTTATACATGTGTTCAACATTTTTATTGTGTGTTGTAGCCTCCCTTTGAATTTGGGATTTCGCTAATCACCGGATGGGTAAATTGTTCCGATCTGTGTGGTACTAGTATTTTCAGATGGACTGTTTCTACAGTATAGTTTTGGGGAGCACAGTGGGCTAGTATTAAGGGTGGCAGGATGGGGTGTTCAGAAGGTGGGAAGAAGGATGGAAGAGTAGGAAACTAAGATGTCTCTTTGTCATACTCTGCAGAGACAAGAGATGGCTGAAAAAAATCATGGCAGTCTGGTCTGATAGGAGAAGATAAGGAGATGTCGCTGGATGTAAGAGGTATGTGGTGCTGTATTACCCTGTATCTTTTTTAGCATTGTATGTAATGTTTTCCAAGCATGCCTTTAACAGTAGGGCTGGAGGGAATGGGTAAGGTTAAGAATTTAGTATGGGGGTGCCATTTCAGTTTTTGCCTCAGGCAGCAGAAAAGCTAGGTGCACCCCTGGATATTCACATGTTACAGTCTCTCAAAGCAAAATTAATAAATGAGTATTATGGCACAACAACTTCTCTGTAACTGAAGCATGATGGAAGGAGCATTATATTGATGGGTTACTATGTCATTGAGGAATAATACATTTTAAAGTGTATGAAAACATTTTATAGGGAATATATGTAAGGGCTGCATTCCATGACCACAAGCTGAAGAGATGTTGGGTAATGCAAGAAGACAATGACCCAGAGCACATAAGTAAAATAACTAAAGCATGGTTGAAAAAGATTTGTGTTTGGAATGGCCAAGACAGGATCCTGACCTTATCCCTATCAAGGTGCTGTGGTATGATCTGAAGAAGACATGTGCATGCAAGGAATACCAGAAATATTGATAAACTAGAACACATTTGCAGTTGGGAATGGTCCAAAATTGCTCCTCAATCTTGTGTGAATTGTATTTGCAGCTACAGGAAATGTTTGGTGACTGTGATTGCTGCTAAAGGCGGATTTAGAGGTTATTGAATTCAAGGGGTCATGTACTTTCTTGTCCCTGCACTGTGGATTTTTGCAGGATGTGCTCAATACGACATAAGTGGGACAACTGTTGTGTGTTATTACTGTTGCCAGATTGGTATAATTGTTACTTAGATAACAGACAACATTTTATTAGTAACCAATGCAGAAATCCAAGTAATTTCAAAAGTTTCACTTACTTTTACTTGCAACTGTATATGAACCCTGCATTTCAAAACCTGTCTTCTTGCAGGAACTGGCCTATACTGTTTAATTCCTCTTAGCCCCATTCTGTCATTTGCACCCTGTTTTCAACACTGAATCTTTTTTACCCTTCCACTTTTATACACAGCTTCTTCTTACTTCTGTTGTATCATCCCATCTTCACTTTTCTTCTTCCAGTTTCACTACCAGGACTACCAGGACTCTCCTCCACCCATATTCAACTGTACTGATCTAATAGGAAGACCATAATTGAGGATCTTGGGGCTTACAACTAGGGACTGTTCTTCAAAACCACCCCACACAGCATTTTTCTAGTTACACCTCTTGCAGCCATTATATGAGTAGAACTCCACCTTATGAAAAATAAGAGTTCCTTGACAGCTGTTTAACAAACCCTAAATATGTTGAGAGGCAGCCAAGTAAATTTTTTTACCTTCACTAACCCTAATGTAGATCTGCTACTGATCTAAGCCAATTAAAATCTATAGCACATACAATCGAATTTAGAAACAGGAGGACCATTCTAGAATGTACCGAGCTAACATAATTACATTAGCAGATTTTCTCATTAACAATATAGTAGACCATTCATTTATTGTATTCCTTTTAATTTTAGCTCATCTGCCAATTTAGATTAATTTTGTAGCTGCAAAAAAACTATATATATGAAAAAACACAGATGAAGGTGCATTGCAGACTACACCCTCCATTATGACGTGCTTACATGGGATTATTTTACATAAACTGACATATTTAACAAAACCTTTCCTTGAGCAAGACGTTAAAATGTTACTCTGCCTTGGGTTTGGTGTAGGTATAAGTCATTTCCCTGTATTGTTTAACAGACTTCCTATAAGACACGTGTGAAGCTCTGGTGTGAATTAAAAAACAAAATACATCGAAATAGGTTGTTGCTCCCTTAGAAATGTGTACTAAAATAATTGTTTGACAGGAAGCAAGCTGTCACTTACAGCATCAGTTTATTAAACAAAAGTAGCCATTGCTTATTGTTAAAAGGCATTTACACCATTTAGGGCTTGTTCACATCTGCTTAGGAAGCTCTGTTTGGGCATCTATTGCATATTCCGTCAAAAACAGCTGAGAGAAAAGTCCTGAGAAAAGACACCGCTAAAAAAGCGGACTTCTTAAGGCCCCCTTCACACGGGCGTGATTTCTGCACGGGTGCAATGCGTGAGGTGAATGCATTGCACCCGCACTTAATCCGAACCCATTCATTTCTATGGGGCTATGCACTTGAGCGGTGATTTTCACGCATCACTTCTGCGTTGCGTGAAAATCGCAGCATGCTCTATATTCTGCGTTTTTTCACGCAACGCAGGCCCCATAGAAGTGAATGGGGCTGCGGGAAAATTGCAAGCATCCGCAATCAAGTGCGGATGCAGTGCAATTTTCCTGCAAGGTTGCTAAGAGACGGGAACCGATCTTTATTATTTTTCCTTATAACATGGGTTATAAGGGAAAATAATAGCATTCTCAATACAGAATGCTTAGTAAAATGTGGATTAAGGGGTTAAAAAGAAAACAAAAAACTCACCTTATCCACTTGATCGCGTAGTTGCCGATCTCTTCTCTCTTCTTCAAGCATTAGCTACCAGCTAAAAGACCGGTGATGACGTCACATCACATGGTCCAATCACATGGTCCATCACCATGGTGATGGACCATGTGATTGGACCATGTGATGAGCTCAGTGACCTCATCACAGGTCCTTTAGACGACAGCTAATGAATGAAGAAGAGAGGAGAGATCGGCAACTACGCGATCAAGTGAATATGGTGAGTTCATTTTTTTTTTAACCCCTCCATCCACATTTTACTAAGCATTCTGTATTGAGAATGCTATTATTTTCCCTTATAACCATGTTATAAGGGAAAATAATAAAATCTACAGAATACTTAACCCAAAACCGGACTTCAGTGATGAAGTCGGGGTTCGGGTCTGGGTACCAAACATGCCGATTTTTCCCACGCGCGTGCAGAACGCATTAAAACGCTTTGCACTTGCGCAGAAAAATTGCGCATTTTCCCGCAACGCACCCGCCTCTTATCCGGCCGTCAAACGTGACGCCCGTGTGAAAGTGGCCTAACAGATACTGAAAGGAACCCATTATAATCAGTAGGACCTGTTTGGCTGCATTAGGGTCGGTTATGTGCGACTCTGATACTTATTTTCATGACTCTGCTCCTAGCTGGAAATCAATAGTGGTGGTGTGAATTGACCTTAACAAGAGCAAATCTGCCCTAGTTGCAAGCCACGTGACTCCAAGTTGGGCTTGTTCCCAATTTAATGTGTGTGCATATGGCTGTATTTTTTTAGGCAGATTTTTGAAACTGTATAAAAAACAAATTGTCATTTTTGCCCATAGCATCCAATCACATTGTGTTTAACCTGTGCAATCTCAAACAAATTCAGGGGTAAACTGGAGAATAAATGTCTACATTTACAGAAGTAAAACCGGTTCAAAGCTGGTTCAGTTCAGTCCTATGGAGCTAAGAGACAGGCAGATGACCTACATTTATACAACTTTGTACTTTATCACAGAACAACATGTGCATGAAAGTTCATTTTGTACTACCATCAGCTTTACATCCAGCCTATCTACAGCTTAGGTTTCGCAAGTTTTCTCTTGAGCAATTTGGACATGTCCAGAATAGGTTATGTAATAATGTTGCTTCATGTGGGTACTCTGGGTTCCTCAAGCTATACCTTTCTTCTGTTATCTAATACCAAGAATGTTAGATTATATTGAGTAGATGCAAGTGTATGCACATAACAAATGCCAGAAACCACTTCAACCACTTCCACTGTTGTCCTTCATAAGAGCTAGTAAAAGGCAAAGCCAAGTTGGACTTCTTTTGTATGTGACTGCAGCCAACAACTTCAAAGATGCTTCCCTTAAAAACTCTAAGGAAATGCAAGTTTCTTTCCCTCCGTATTATCAGACTTAATTATTAACATTAGGCGAGAGCTGGCAGCCGCCCGGCATCACATGGTTATATTTCAGCTTCAGAAAAGGTCAACATATGGCACAAACACGGCTAGAGTTATACAACCTTGTTCTCTGATCACATTGCACATGCTCCAGAAAGCATTATGCAATGTTATGTTCTGTGATTAATGACTCCTTGCACAAGAAGTTTCTCATTACAGTTTCCAGCATCCTGGGAATGATTAACGCAGTGACATAACTCTCATCACATGAATATGGAAGACTCAAGCCAGGCTTCAGAGTAATGTGTTTCAGAAAGACTCAACATCTTTATTGGAGTGCAATATACTTGATTTATAATGGTTTTAAAATTGCCTTTGTCCCTGTCAGGATTTGACTTGACATTTACGGAACTGCATGCTTTTTCTTAAAGCTGGATTGCCACTTAAACAACTTTTAGACAGTTTGTCAAAAGCTTCCAGAACTGTCTACCCCCAGAAGAAAAGGAAACCGTGCTAGGAAAAACAGTATGGCCCCTTTCACACGGGCGAGTTTTCCGCGCGGGTGCAATGCGTGAGGAGGACGCATTGCACCCGCACTGAATCCTGACCCATTCAGTTCTATGGGGCTGTGCACATGAGCGGTGATTTTCACGCATCACTTTTGCGTTGCGTGAAAATCGCAGCATGTTCTATATTCTGCGATTTTCACGCAGCGCAGGCCCCATAGAAGTGAATGGGGATGCGGGAAAATCGCAAGCATCCGCAATCATGTGCGGATGCGTTGCGATTTTCCCGCATGGTTGCTAGGATACGATCGGGATGGGGACCCGATCGTTATTATTTCCTTTATAACATAGTTATAAGGGAAAATAATTGCATTCTAATTACAGAATGCAATGTTCCCGGCCTTTAAAGGGTTTAAAATAATAAAGAGTTAACTTACCTTCTCCCATTATGCGCGCAGAGCCCCATAGCGTCGTCTCTCTTGATAGTTTGGCTGCTTGAGGACCTGTGGTGGCGTCACAGGGTCACATGGTCAATCATAGAAGCATTTGAGTGGACCATGTGACCCATGTGATCCTGTGACATCACGGCAGGTCCTTCATCGAACAACAGATGTTCGATGAAGGACCTGCCGTGATGTCACAGGATCACATGGGTCACATGGTCCACTCAAATGCTTCTATGATTGGACCATGTGACCCTGTGAGCGTCACCACAGGTCCTCAAGCAGCCAAGCTATCAAGAGACGACGTTATGGGCTCTGCGCTGCATGAGAAGGAGTTAACTCTTATTATTTTAAACCCTTAAAGACCGAGGCATTGCATTCTGTAATTAGAATGCAATTATTTTCCCTTATAACTATGTTATAAAGGAAAATAATTACACATACAGAATACTCATCCCGAAACCAGACTTCAGTGATGAAGTCTGACTTCGGGTCTGGGTACCAAGCATGCGGATTTTTTCACGCGCGTGCTCAACGCACTACAAACGTTAGCACACGCGCGGAAAAATCGCGGCGATTCCCGCAACGCACCCGCATCTTATCCGGGCGTCAAACATGACGCCCGTGTGCAAGAGGCCTATGAGAAAACAGAGGATTGTGTTATAGATGGATTGATAGGAGGCCTGTAATAAATGTGCAAGTGTTCTGTGTAGTAGCCTGATTAGTCTGATATTATCATTGACGCGTAATCTGCTACAACATTTTACATTCTATTGGCTACAAGAAAACCAGAATATATATATATATATATATATTTGTATGTAGTATTGACTTGTATCAAGATGACGACTGGAATTGTGATTGATGAATGATTACAAATGATAAATATGAACTTCATAGTCTTATGTGCTTGTGTTATTCAGCCCTTAGAAGGCAATGCATATGTGGTGGTAGCCAACCTGACTTTAGTCGGCCATACAAATTAGATAAAAGGTGGCTGAAACCTCTTATTTTGTCATGATTGGCCGACTACCAGGGAGGATTTGGACACCATGCAGACAGGACAAATTTCCAGCAATCATGAGGTTCCTCGCTGTTTACAAACTGCAGCAGTGTAACTCTAGAGACAGTATTTGGCTTCATGTCACTATGTACCTCACAGTGTCAAAGATGTGCACAGTGACGCACAGGTATATGTAATGTCACCATAGGGCTATTATTAGGAACCGTTCATTCCCAAAACTTGACCTGTGTATGGGGACCAGCAAACTGCAGCCATCGCTGGCTTGCATACAGATCGCTCAGATCCCCTTCTTTTCAGCCCAGCCACAGCATACACTCATGCTCTCTTTTCTTCTTCTCAGTTCCCACCCCATCAGCCTACACCTTTTATTATCATGTCAGTCCTCCTTCTCAGCCCCCTTCCCTCTCACTGCCTAGCCACCTACCTCTCTTCCAATCTATCCTCCTTTTTGGGAGATATGGCTGTTGGTCCAACTGCAGTTCCGCCAACACGTGCATTATGTGCCTGTGTGAGGACCAGAGATCTGCAGCCATTGCAGGTCCCCATACAGATCATTCAGATCCTCTCCTTTTATTCCTTCCTCCAATGGCCTATCATTCTCTCTGTGCTTCTGAACCCCCTTGACTGCCTTTCATTCTCTTTTGGCTACAAGAAGAGAAAGGCGCTCATAGGGTGAATATGTCAAGGGAAAAAGTGTCCTCCAAGCTAAAGTAAGTAAGTTGCGCTCACCTGTTTGGGTTGCACATAATTGGGTGCAACCACAACGAAGGCAAACTGGAAAGACAACAGGTTTCTGATTGGTGCCGCCAGTTGCGTCCAAAAGGACCTTAGGCGGTGGCCAGACCAATCAGGTGAACACTGGAACTGATACTGGAGCTCCTCTGGACTTAAACAGTCTAGTGAGCGCGTGGACACGAGGTACAAATCACAGCCAGATGATTAGTGCAATCGGGTTTATTTCAAGAAAGCGCGTTTCGGGGTTCTAAAGACCCCATTATCAAGTCTATAAAAACATAAAAGATAAAGCATAGAATGGTATAGAAAGAGGTATCTACATATATATATATAAAAAAAATACAAAGTATATATTCAGAATAGTAATAGAATCACCACGGCAGAAATAAAAACGATTAAAAAAATCATTATTATTATGGTGTGTCCTGCTTCACAGCTTCTCGGTCCTCCTTCTCAGCTCCATCCAGCATCTTCTCTATCCTTTTTGGAAGAGATAGCTGTCAGCGGAACCAGTGTTCAGTCAACAGGTACCTTAAGTGCATGGATACAGGCTACTTTTGGGAAGAGACCTTGTTCTCTTCATAATTGCTATGTGTATGGTGACCAGTGATCTGCAAGCATTGCTGGTCCCCATGCAGATTCACTGTTTGCCTGCAGCACATCACTGTGTACATTGGGAACCCTGCTGCTGGCAAACCATGATTATAGGTGCAGTATAAGCCCATGAAAGCCCATCTGGAGTTGGGCAAAAAAGCACCCAAATAACTCTCAAATTGTGAGAAACAAGATTTCCTGGTCTGATGAAACCAAGATTGAACTTTTTGGTGTAACATCGGTGGTCCGGGTCTATCTCTGTTCTGATTTTTCTTTCGGGAACATTACTGAGTGAACACTAACACTCACATTATTGCTACCACCTCTCCTGTCATCTACTTGTTGTATGCAGGTGAAGCACTGCTTCTACTGTAACTGCTAATCACTCACATTTCTGCTATTAGACTGTGGTGCCTACTTCTTTTCCTTGCCAGTGCAATTTGGTTCCTAACTTGCTACGTTCCTGCTAAGGGCATTTGTTTTCTGCTGTGTGTTGACCTGTGCCTGTTTACCATATTCTCACTCTCAGCTGCCTGCCCTGATCTGTGCCTGTTAACCCTTGTGACCCTTTGCTGCCAGCTTTGACATCACAAATTCAAATGAACTTAGCCTACCCCGACCCTGGCCTGTTTACTGACTATGTGTTTTCCTTCAGTGCCTTGCACTGATGTTAGCTGTCAACACTAACAATACTGGGCTACTCCAGGAGGTAGCAGTCTTGTGGCTCCCTGCAATGAATACCAGGGATTCTCCAGGATAATGCCCTTAGGTTTAGCACAAAATCAAACAGTTTGGTTGATACAGTTGTTTCACACTCATTGCCATAACAATTTGCTCTGGCCCTGGAAACTGGTGGCTCACCCAAGATGGACCTGTCTGAATTTTATAAAGAGCTGACCACTCAGCATGGTCTCCTACTATTGCATTATCTGCATACTACTTATGGCTGCCTGGCCTCCCTGTCCACTACTGCTCCTTAAACAGCTATGTCTACATCATCAGCTTTGCCAGTCACAGTCTCTGGGGTCTCCAGTCTGCATCTCCTACTTCCTCCACATTATGAAGGGAATCCCAGGTTGTGTCTTGGATTCCTGAATCAGTGCACCATCCACTTTGAGTTACTGCCTTCCCTACTCATAGTTTTTCTGTTCTCCTTTCTGTCTGGTGGAGAACTTGTCTAGGCTACTCCTCTATGGCTTGTCCCTCCTTCACCTCTGCTACAACAATCTCACAGTAGGACAATATGTCATTCAGTTCCGCAACTTGACTTCTGAATTGTCATGGAATAATGAGGCTCTGATGGCAGCATTCTGGGAGGGTCTGTCAGGACCCATAAAAGATGATCTGGCTGCTTGTGATATTCCATCCACCCTGGATGACCTAATTAAACTAGCTATCTGAATTGATTGATTGATCACCTGTATCTTTGGGAGTTTAGATTATGAGTCTGTGCAACTGGACTAGATCTAATTGTCTGAGGAGGAGCGTCTATACAGACACAAAAAGGTTTTATGCATGTATTGCAGAGTTAAAGGACACTATGTATGGTCCTGCCCCCTATAGGTAGGGAAATTTCAGACCCTATGACCGGTTGGACAGACGACCCTAGGTGAAGATGAGCTCTCTTCAAAGTTAACTCTTCCTGTATCAGTGACCTACAGTAAGATCTGGTTTACTGTGCAGGCATTCCTGGCGATCCTGGCTCAGCAGAAAACTTCTTGCATCAGGCCAGGGTTTACCTACAGCCTATGCTAGCCACTCAGATGTCTTCGATAAGAGGGAAGCTGGCATTCTTGCACCACACCATCCCTATTATTACCCTATCGACCTGGAGCCCGGAACTAGTGCTCCACATGGTTGTGTCTAACTATTGTCTCTGCCTGAAACACAAGCAATAAAACACAATGGTGGAGCACAAGGGTGCTTTCTGGTGAAATATCTCTAGGTTAATGGGTATAATGGCCTCCAACCAGCTCTGCTTACCAGATAACGTTGTGCTAGTCCAGGCAAAACTCTGGGTAAAGGCATTTGATGGGAGGTTTTGTAAGTGCGTCTCCATCTTAGTCTCTGGTCCTCGTAAGAGTCCCGATGCACAAGCCGATAAAAAATAAAAAACAGGTTTACTTAGCAATATATAGGGGAGAACCACACAGAGCATGAGGATGATGTTAATCAAACATAGATCGAATGTCAATATTGGTGCAATGAATAATAGCCTTTCAAGACACGTTACCATCACTTAGCAGAATTTTTCAATTTTGAAAATATCAGTTTATACTAGAAATAGATTTAATTGTCTTACAAATTATGAGTCCTTTTGTATGTTCAAGTTGTGGACTCTTGTGCCTGAAGGACTAAATGAGATGATCGAGCGAACTAAAGAATAATCTAATTTAATGCTCGTTTTAAGTATGATTTTATTTCTCTATTCTATTATATTTTATATATATACTCTTCAGCGGTCCATTTTTTTTTCTTATTTTTACTATATTAAATTTATTGCTCTGTGGTGCTTCTACAAAGTTCCCGATTTTTTTTCTTTTGCTTAGGCAGTTGCCCTGTGGTGGTTTCCCAGCAATCCTAATTAGAATATATAATTAATATATTCGTTATTTTGGTAGGACTTAGGTTTCATTTTAACTACATCATTCACAGAAACAATATTTTTGTCATGTACATATATGTCTTTTTTATATGTATGCAGTCTGTTCTTTTGGCTCTTTTATTTTAAAGCTTCCATCACTTTTTCACCATATAAGACACACTATTTCCCCACCAAGTGGGTGGAAAATGTCAGTGCGTCTTATCGGGTCAATACCAATAAGTGCTTCCATTATGGAAGCACTCATTAGTACAGAAGGACAGGGAATCGGTGGATGTTGGTACCGGTAGTGCCGTCCAGAGCAGGAGAGGTACGTTTATTTATTTATTTTCGTCTGTACTGTGGTCTGATCTGAAGTCTGTAGTATTTGGCTACTTTCACATTAGCGTTAGCAGGGTCTGGCAGGCTATTCTGGTAGGGGAACAGCCTGCCGGTTTCCATACTTATGTCTTATGCACATTGGGGCTAGTCTAATCTGAGGTCTGAAAGTGGATCTTATTCACATTGGAGCTTTGATCTGAGGTCTGAAAAGGGATCTTATGCACATTGGGGCTCTGATCAGAGGTCTAAATGCGGGGGCTTAGGCACATTAGGGTTCTGACCTGAGGTCTGAAAGGGGGTCTTAAGCACATTGGGGCTCTGATCTGAGGTCTAAATGCACATGAGTCTTATGCACATTGAGGATCTGATCTGAGGTCTGAATGCACATAAGTCTTATACACATTGGGGGTCTGATCTGAGGTCTCATTGGGGGTCTTATTAACATTAGGGGTCTGATCTGAGGTCTGATTAACATTAGGGGTCTGACTGGGGCTCTGAGCTGAAGTCTGATGAAAAATATTTTTTCTTCCTATTTTCCTCCTCTAAATCCTAGGGGCATCTTATGGACAGGTACATCTTATAGGGTAAAAAATACAGTATTTGTTTTGATATCAGTTTTGCAATCATGAATAGAGAATTTTTCAAAAATTCAATTCGGAAGGTTTGCCAGATTTCCCAAAAAGATTTTATTCCATCCGAATTTATTTGTGAGAAATCACCATGAAAAACAGCTATGCATAGGTAGTCTGCTGTGGTAGTGAAACTGTTACTTTGCATCTGTACGACAGGCAGTTGACAGGCGTCACTCTTAGAATCACTTCACACCTCACTTATTTAGTCAGTTATGGGGCCAAAACTGACTAAATAACTTAAATCTGTAAGTAACCAAAATCTGTAGTAACCGCAATTTCACTCCAGAATCAAGAATGAATGGATGTATATATACCCCAAAACTTGTAGTATCAGGCCGCAATTTCACAACAATTCCAGAATTAGGGATTAACTGATATATTTATGTGTAACAGAACTTGAGCACTCTAAAATCTGTAGTATCAGACCACAGTTTCACCCCAATAACAAAATCAAGGATAACTGGAATTAGTGATGTGTCAAAGAATGCAAACAACCTAAAATCTGTAGTATTAGGCTACTTTCACATTAGCGTTAGTAGGGTCGGCAGGCTATTCTGGTAGGGGAACAGCCTGCCGGTTTCCATACTGACGCCAGCCCACCTGTGCCGCCGAAAGACCGTTCCAGCCCCATTCACTATAATAGGGATGGGCCGGAGGTCTGGCCGGGGCATGGCAAACATGCTGTGATGCGGCTGGACAAAAAACGCAGGATGCTTTTTGTAACCACAATTAGTGCAGCAAGGTGTTATAGAATAGCTCCTATTAGCCAGGCTTTACACTCTTCTAATGTCCCCTGTTCTCTCCCTACAGTGTGGATAATGCCCTCCCTATTATATCCCTACACTATCAATAATCTTTCCCTGAATTGCTCAATAGTAATTTTTAGTGATAAGTAGTGTTGATCACGAATATTCGAATTGCGAATTTTAATCGCAAATATGGGCACTTCGAGAATTCACGAATATTTAGATCCCAAGACCTATAACTTTTTTTATTTTTCTTTCTATGTTGTTATGTGAGGGCTCGACTTTGTCAGGACCACTTGTAGTTTTCATTAGTATCATTTTGGGGTAAATTACGCTTTTTGATCACTTGTTATTACGTTTTTTCGGTGGTGACTAAGTTAGGAATTCTGCCTTTTTTAATTACGGAGTTCACCATTGGGGATAATTTACATAATATTTGTGTAGTGTGGGTCGTCATGGACGTGGCAATATCAAACATGTGGGGTAAATTTTATTTTTGCAAGCGTATTTTAAATAGAAAAAAAAGCATATTTATTTGTACTGGAATTTTTTTTACTTAATATTTTTATTTTTACTTTTTTTTAACCAATAGTTCCACAAGAGGACTATAACAGGCAATGTTTAGATTGCTTTTAAAATACAATGCACTATCCCTATAGTGCATTTCACTTTAATGTCAGTGCTATACTGACATTGACCAGCAGGCGGCGCCTCTCTGGCGCAGCCTGCTGGAACACATGCAAGGCTGGCTTGGGATCTATACCAGGCCCAAGCCAACCATTTAAACTCATCAGCACCGTGCAAATGTGATCACAGGGTGCGATGGGAGACAGGAGGGAGTCCGCTCCCCCTGTCACTGCTTACATGCCGCCGGCACCATTGCCCGCTGCACGTAGGGGGTTTAACAGCCTGGATCGGCACTCCTGCCATCTGGGCTGTTGGAGCAGGAGAGCGGCTGTCACTGATGTTCCCGCGACAGGTGGCAGGAGATCTGTAAGACTGGCAACATATGGTTTGATCTGACATGTTTTCCTTTTGGATCAAATTGCGTCTGTGTTGTTTCTGGTTCTTGCCACACCTTCTATCCCCAGGTGTTGCTATTGTGGTCATTTAACCTTCCCTATTTATTGTTATTTATCCCACTATGCTATGCAGTTTATAGCTTCTGTTGGACTTGTAGTAAGCTTGTGTTTGGTTCTTGGCTGAGTACCTGGTGCTACCAAAGCTTCACTGAAGATAAGTGTTTCTGTTCCCTTTTGTATTTTGTTTTGATATATACGTGTGTGTTGCCTTTCCCTGTTGTTTGTCATTAGGCCTGATTGAGACTCCTGTTCGTCCTTCCCTATAGTTCCAGGGTCCTATAGAGTGAGATAGGATTCTAGGTATATGGTGTATGAACTTGCCTACCTCCTGTTCATTCTGGTAGTCTGTCAGGACTGGAGTTAGGGTTTTCTGTAGGAGGTGTCCATCTTCCTTCCCTAGTTTCCAGGCCTTATTCCGGTATCCCCTTTCCCTCCTATGCTCGGTGTGGTGTTTTCCTCCCACACACGAGCGTGACAGCAGCTCCCATTTCTGCTACCACCATTTCCCTCCTCTCCTTGCTGTTTACAGTTACACAACTGCTTCTAATTGCCAATCAGCTTTCTGCTATAAGACTGTGTCGATGAACTAATTTCCTTGCCAGAGAATTTGGGTTCCAAACTTAATAGATTTTTGCTGAGGCTTTTTTCTTTTGTTGTCTGCCGTGTGTCGACCTGTGCCTGTTTACCAGATTCTGACTCTCAGCTGACTGCCCTGAGTGTGCCTATTAACACTTTTGACCCTCTGCAGCCATCCCTGACCTCAGACCTGTATCTCAAATTCACATGAACTCAGCCATCCTATTACTGACTGCTTGGTTGCCTATTCCTTTTGTGCCTTGCACTGGTGTCTCTGACTCCTGTGGGTAATCTGTCAACCACACCAGGAGTACTCCAGGAGGTGGCGGTCTGGGGGCTCTCTGCAGCAAAGACCAAATTCCTGTATAGGGATTGAAGGATGAATACCAGGGAGTCGCCGGGATAATGCCCTAGGTTTAGCCTAAAATCAAACCGGTTGGTGGACACAATGGTTCCACGCCTACCACCATAACTTTTGGCCTTAATTCTAAGTGCCATATGAGGGGGAAAACAGGCACTGCTCATCACCTGCCCAGTACCATCCCTACAGTGAAGCATGCTGATGCCAGCATCATGTTGTGGGGGTGATTTTCAGAAGCTGGGACAAGGAAACTGTTTAGGGTTGAGGGTAAGCCTAGTGGAGAAAAATACAAAAATATGCTTTATGAAACCTGATCCAGGGTGCTCAAGACCTCAGACTGGGCCAAAGATTTGCGTTCCAACAAGGTGATGACGCTAAGCACACAGTCAAGATAACACAGGAGTGGCTTAGGGATAACTCTATGAATGTCCTTATATGGCCCAGCCAGAGCCCTTACTTGAGCCCAATCAACCATGTTTGGAGAGTCCTTAAAATGGCTGTCTACTGACTGTCCCCATCCAACCTGATCCAATCTGAGCTTGAGAGGATCTACAGAGAAAAATGGCAGAAAATACCATAATCCGGGTATGCATACCTAGTGATATTATACCCAAGAAGACTGGAGGCTGTCATTGCTGCTTCAATTAAGTCCTGAGTAAAGGGTCTGAATCAGGGGCATGCATAGAAATCAGTGAGCCCCATAGCAAGAATCTAAATTGGGCCCCCATGCCTCATTCATGCCCCTCCCACTACCCGTTCCAGGCAATAATATACAGCAGTGAAATGTGTACCTAACATATCAGTACACTGCTGTATATACTATATATCTCAACAAAATGTATCTATTGCACTTTGTACCTCATATATCAGTACACTGCTGGGTATACTACATACCTGTATCCACTACATCTATTGTACTGTATAATAGATGCAGTGTGTGTATATATATATACAGATTGTAATGTGAGAAGTACAAGGTATAATTGTGCACTGTATGCAGATATATGTGGCCATTTATATATTATGGTTATTGTATGTCTGCAGTACTATATATATATGAAAGTGACATGAGAAAAAATAGGGAATGGGGTTCAAATTAAGAAAAGGGAGGAGGACCTCCTCTTACCACTCCATTTGAGTCTCAGTGGAGAGCTCATCCTGCAGTTCTTCTCCATGCTGTTGTGGGTGGAAGGACCTGTGATGATGCTCTGTGCAGTTCCTTTACTAGATGTACAGGACCCGTGATGACATCATCTTGTGATTAAGAGTCATTAAGAGGGATTGAGTGGAGATTGATAGAGACTTTTTTTTTGCACAAGGCTACAACATAAAACACAATACAAAAAATTTGAAAAAAGTGAGACTCTGAAGATGTTCCGAATGTACTGTATACTGTGGAACAAAAACATATGGAGATATTTATCAAATTGGTGAAAAGGAAAACTGGCTTAGTTGCCCATAGCAACCAATCAGATTCTACCTTTGAAAAATGAAAGGTGGAATCTGATTGGTTGCTATGGGCCACTAAGTCAGTTATCCTTTACACCAGTTTTGATAAATCTCCCCCATAGAACATAAAATGGTCAGATTAATATGTCCTGAACTGTAATAATCATATATTACATGTGCCTATACTTTATTCTGTATTGTGAGGCTATCGAGCAGATCCCTTTATTATAGGGCCATTCCATAGCATTCTTTATTTTTCATTACTACCTCCCTCATCTCCCATAATTTTTTTTTGCTTGTTACAGTAAACACAAGTTCAATATCTTACAGATAGATATGTATCACTTACCAGACCATGAAGGATACATACACAATGACACTCAGCATCACACTGCCCTTTATAGCTTTATAGCTGCGGTTGTTTCAATGTATGATATAATGTATTTTAGATGCCCCTTTTGCACCTGGGATAACATTTCCTTCCTAATTTCCCAGCATTTTCTCTGCTGTCTATGCTCGCATAATGAGTATAAGTCACTCTCACATCCTGTATCGATGGATGACTAAATTTACAGAACAACCAACATATAATATGGTTTCATATTAATGTCATAAGGATTGGAAAATCATACCAGATTGCAAGTTTGGCAATTACATTTTTGCTCTTTATAGTTGTACCCCTCTTATCATCTAGTTATGATCAGCAAGCAAATATTGCTGATTAGATGGGTATAAAACATTATGTTATTTTGATACTTGGTAACCAGTAGAGATGAGCGAATTTCTCAAAAATTCGATTTGGCCGGTTCGCCGAATTTTCGAAAAAATTCTGTGCCTTGCAGCAACACACATAGGGAGTCTGTGGTAACATAGTAACATAGTAACATAGTATATAAGACCGAAAAAAGACATTTGTCCATCCAGTTCGGCCTGTTTCCTACAAGTTGATCCAGAGGAAGGCAAAAAACCCCTGTGAGGCAGAAGCCAATTTTCCTCACTTAAGCGGAAAAAAATTCCTTCCCGACTCCAATCAGGCAATCAGAATAACTCCCTGGATCACCGACCCCTCTCTAGTAGCTGTAGCCTGTAATATTATTACACTCCAGAAATAAATCCAGTCCCCTCTTGAATTCCTTTATTGTACTTACCATCACCACCTCCTCAGGCAGAGAGTTCCATAGTCTCACTGCTCTTACAGTGAAGAATCCTTTTCTATGTTTCTGTACAAACCTTCTTTCCTTCAGACGCAGAGGATCTCCCCTTGTCACAGTCACAGTCCTGGGGATAAATAGATGATGGGACAGATCTCTGTACTGACCCCTGATATATTTATACATAGTTATTAGATCTCCCCTCAGTCGTCTTTTTTCTAAAGTGAATAACCCTAATTTTAATAACCTTTCAGGGTACTGTAGATCCCTCATTCCAGTTATTACTTTAGTTGCCCTCCTCTGAACCCTCTCCAGCTCTGCTATGTCTGTCTTGTTCACAGGAGCCCAGAACTGTACTCTATACTCCATGTGTGGTCTGACTAGTGATTTGTAAAGAGGTAGGACTAACTAACTCAAATGTGAACTCAGCCTTACAGTTCAATGTTAGCATTAAGAAGAAGCGCACTTCTTTTACACAGTCGTCAGCCTGATTCCACATAGATGTCTACAAAACCTGTGCTATTAAACGCTTATACAAGTAGATCCCCCCCCCCCCCCCCGACAGAGTGGAGAGGGTGTCAGCAGTAAGTTGTGTTGACGTCGCTGATTATTTTGCCCTTCCTCTGATCCATCAGGACAATAACCCCCAAAAAATGAATCCTGTCTATTGAGCATCTGCATTCACTCAGGCAGCATTTGGTCAGTAATCCATCAGTATTGCTAAAGCCAAAAAAACAGGAGTGGATCCAAAACAGAGATGACATGTGAATAGAATATTTGCATGTCTTCTGTGTTTTTTTACCCACTCCTGCTTTTGGCTACCAAATCATAAGCCAATTCTGATGCAAAATAGGGAACATATCCTGCAGGCCTTACAGCTGTTACATAGACTGGATCCGTTGTGCATCTCATTTTTCCTATCTTCTGACAGATCAGAAGAAGGGTCAAATAAATGATGATGTCAGCCAGGCCTAAAGACAAAATAGTGGCAGAGTCATGAAGTGGGGAGGGTGGGAACAGCATGAGAAGTCCACAGAGTGGCCTTGTGACACAGTGGTGAAGTGGAAGCCGCATGAGGAGACCACAGAGTGGCCCAATGACGGAGTCTGTAGGTCGCAGAAGCATCAGGAGGAGGCCACAGAGGGATACAATGACAGAGAGTGGAGGTGGCAGCAGCAGAGGCATCTGGAGGAGGCCACAGGGTGGCACAATGAAAGTGTGGAGGTGGCAGAAGCATGAGGAGGCCACAGAGTGGCACAATGACAGAGTTTAGAGGTAGCAGCAGCATCAAGAGACCACAGAGTGGCAAGGTGACATAGTGTGGAGGTGGCAGCAGCATCAGGAGACCACAGAGTGACCAAGTGACAGAGTGGGGAGGTGGCAGCAGCATCAGGAGACTACAGAGTATCCCGGTGACAGAGTGGGGAGGTGGGTTGCAATACCAGTACCAGATGAAGATGGAAGGTGAAAGAAGGAGCACTTGGCATTAGATGTGTGGCATCAGGCGGGTGGCAGCATCAGAATAGTAGCTGAGGCACATAGCCAGAAGAAACCGGTCTCTTTTGTCAAAGAGTTGGTGTGGCACCATGAATGATCTAGTCTGATGCATCAGGCATTGGTGGGTGGAAATCCTGGCTGATCCACGCCTAATTAATATTTACAAAGGTCAGTCTCTCCACATTTCGGGTGGACAGGAGAGTTCTTCTTGGGGTAATTATGGCCCCCGCCGCATTAAACACCCGCTCTGATGCCACACTACTGGCTGGGTAGGGCAGCTTTTCCAGGGCCAACTCTGCCAGTTGCGGACACAAATCCAGTTGGCTGAACAGTAGTCCAGCGGATCTTCAATGTGGAGTGGCAGGGTGCTGTCCAAGAATGCCACCACTTGCTGGTTCAGGTCCTTCTCCAGGTCTAGCTGCTGCTGCTGGTGAGTAGTTTCTTCACTAGGTGGGTGTAGAAAGCTGCTCATCAGTGACTCTAGACTCAAGTAGCTGCTGATAGAGTTGGAATTGCTCCTACCCCCCAACCCTGCCACAGCAGCCATGGCGCAGATAGGCAGCGGCCAACTAACTACATAGGATGTCTTTATAGTAGTTCAGTTTGTCCTCCCTTTTAGCGGGTGTAAAAAAGGCCCCCATTTTGGATCGGTAGCGAGGGTCCAACAAGGTGGAGGGCCAAAAGTCATCCCTCTGCTGAATTGTGACAATTCGGCTGTCACTACGCAAGCAAGCATCGGGCCATTTGTGTAAGTGACTCTCAGGGACTCCCTGCCTCCATCTCCACTGCATACTGCCACGAAGAGATGTCGCGAATATAAAATTTTCTGTTCGCGAACGGCAAACGCGAACTTCCGCATATGTTTGCGAACGGGCGAACCTAGCGAACCGCCATAGACCACAATAGGCAGGCGAATTTTGAAAACCCACAGGGACTCTTTCTGGCCACAATAGTGATGGAAAAGTTGTTTCAAGGGGACTAACACCTGGACTGTGGCATGCCGGAGGGGGAACCATGGCAAAACTCCCATGGAAAATTTCGTAGTTGACGCAGAGTCGGGTTTTAATCCATAAAGGGCATAAATCACCTAACATTCCTAAGTAATTTGGAATAATGTGCTTTAAAACATCCAGTGTGTTTATACGATCAGGTATGATGTTGTATCGATCAGGTAGTGTTATGCCCGCTTCACAGTGACAGACCAAACTCCCCGTTTAACGCACCGCAAACAACCGCAAACTCCCCATTTGCACAAAGTTGGATACCTTGTATCCACCTTCCAGCTCCTCAAAGCCACCTTCCTCCTCTGACTCCTCTTCTTCAGACTCCTCTCTCTGCGTTGCCACAGGTCCAGCAATAGACAATGACAAGGCTGCTTCTGGTGGTGATGGTGACCGCAACTCTTCCTCTTCATGCTCATCTACGGCCTGATCCAGCACTCTTTGCAGGGCACGCATATGGGATGAGGTCGATGATGTTGCCTGGGTTTGACTGACCAGGTTTGTCACCTCCGCAAAAGGACGCAAGAGCCTACAGCCATTGTGCATGAGTGTTCAGTAACGCGGCCAAAAAATACCCAGCTCCGCAGAGGCTGTCCTCCTTTTTTTAAATTAAAAAAATCTGTTCTTACCAGTTTAATCTCTGTTTTGTCCCCTATCAGGGGCCGGTGTATGGAATAGATTTTAGGAACCTGGAGATGGAAAAAGATGGTTGGTCGGTCCTCTTCCTTCCAATTTGGGGCACTGCGCGTGCGCCGTGCAATGTACTGCGCCACCCTATATGAGTGGTGTGTTAAGTAGTATTATTCCTATCAGTTTAATCCCTGTTACGTCCCCTATCAGGGGACGTGTATCGAATAGATTTTAGGAACCGGGAGATGGAAAAAGATGATTGGTCGGTCCTCTTACTTCCAATTTGGGGCACTGCGCATGCGCCGCGCAATGTACGGTGCCACCAATACAAATAGTGTGAACTACTATTCTTACCATTTTATTCTTTGTTAAGTCCCCTATCAGGGGACGTGTATTGAATTGAATCCTTGCATGGGGAGAGAAAAAAGCTTGCTCTGTCCGCTTCCTACTAATTTTGGGCACTTGCAATGGAATTTGCCACCAATGCAACTAGTGTTAACTAAGTACTATTCCTATCAGTTTAATCTCTGTTTTGTCCCTTATCAGGGCCAGGGCCATTGTAGTGAATAGATTTTTGGAACCAGGAGATGAAAAAAGACCCATGATTGGTCTGCTTCGTTTGAATTTTAGGTCGCTGCGCGTGCGCCGTGCAGTGTACTGTGACACCCTATATGAGTGGTGGACAGTGGGCACAGTACAGTCTGTGGGCCTGACACACACTGGCAGGCAACTGCAATTATATTAAAGGGTAAAAATTAAATGACTTTATTATCTGCAAGGTACTGTGCCACCCTATATGAGTGGTGGGCAGTGTGCACAGTACAGTCTGTGGGCCTGACACACACTGGCAGGCAACTGCAATTATATTAAAAGGTAAAAATGTAATTACTTTTTTATCTGCACGGTACTGTGCCACCCTCTATGAGTGGTGTGCGCACAGTACAGTCTGTGGGCCTGCGGCCTCTCACACACGGGCAGGCAACTGCAATATACTGTATATATATATAGAGAAAAAATAAATAAAAGCAGACTGATGTATCAGCCCTAAAAGGGGCTTTTTGAGGTGCTGTCAGGACGCTGTCCTTACAGCAAATGGCCCCTTTCACACGAGCGAGTTTTCCGCGCGGGTGCAATGCGTGACGTGAACGCATAGCATCCGCACTGAATCCTGACCCATTCATTTCAATAGGTCTGTGTACATGAGCGTTTTTTTTCACGCATCACTTGTGCATTGTGTGAAAATCGCAGCATGTTCTATATTCTGCGTTTTTCACGAAGCCCTAGCCCCATAGAAGTGAATGGGGCTGTGTGAGAAACGCATTGCATCCACAAGCAAGTGCGGGTGCGTTGCGTTTTTCACTGATGGTTGCTAGGAGATGTTGTTTGTAAACCTTCAGTTTTTCATCACGCAAGTGAAAAACGCATCAAAATGCACTGCACCCGCGTGGAAAAAACTGAACAACTGAATGCAATCGCAGGCAAAACTGAATGGCTTTGCCTGTGAAATCGCACAGTTTCACTGAACGAGGGAGGGAGGGTATGCTGATTGGCTGGAATGTGTCTGCTGACTGTGAGGTACAGGGTCAAGGATTGCTCAATGATAAAGTATAGGGGGCGAATCGAACATCGCACATGTTCGCCTGCCGCGGCGAACGCGAACATGCGATGTTCGCCGGGAACTGTTCGCCGGCGAATAGTTTGGGACAGCTCTACTGCCACGGTGTGTCTGGGTCCTCTGCCTCATCTTCCTCATCGCCCTGTAACTCCTCTGGCTGGTACTGCTCCTCTTCTCCTGTCACCTGTGTAGAAAAACCACCCATTTTGCTACACATTGCTTGTGCTCCAATGTCCTCCTCCTTCTCCAGTTCAGCCCCCATAGGGCTCATGTGGAGATCTAGGCGCCACGACTCCAGTCCCCTTACCAGCAACATTTAGCAGCATCTGTTCCAGGACATAAAGCAGTGGAATGACGTTGTTCATCCCGTGTTCTGGTGAATGACAAATAACATGGCCTCCTCAAAGGGCCTGAGCAAACGGCAGGTGTCACGCATGAGCTGCCACTGGCTGACATCGAAGTTACACAGGGGAGTACTCCTGTCTGCTTGGCTCATCAAGAAATCATACCAACATATGGATGGTGGAATTCCAACTGGTGGGAATGTTGCATATCATCCTATGTTGGGGGATGCTGTTTTGCCACTGCAGATCAAGAAGGGTGTGCTTTGCGGTGTATAAGTGGCGGAAGTGCATGCAAAGTTTCCTGGCCATTTTTAGGATGTCTTGCAGATAGGTGGAAGACTTCAGGAACCACTTGAGAACCTGATTGAACACAAGTGCCATGCATGGCGCATGGCTCAGCCCTCCTTGACGCAGCGCAGACACCATGTTCTTCCCGTTGGCGGTCACCATGGTTCCGATTTTGAGTTGTTGCAGAGAAAGCCAGGATTCAATTTTATGATGAAGGACACAGAGCAGTTCTTCCTCTGTGTGACTCCATTGGCCCAGGCAAACGGGGTGCAGAACAGCATGACACCCCCATGCCCCGCACATGTGGTAGGCTGGAGTGACACTGTGAATTGTCCCTGCAGTGGAGGCTGAGTACACGGTAGAGGATGAGGAGGCAGAGGCTGGACCAACGGCGTGAGAACATGGAGGCGGAAGCGGAGTCACCTGGCCAAATTGCAGGTGTGGCTGAGCAGGAACCACATTCACCCAGTGGATCGTAAAGGATATGTATTGTCCTTGACCGTAGTGACAGCTCCACATGTCGGCTCTGCCACGACAGGCTCAAGGACTGGCCCACCTTCTGTTCTACATACGTGTGCAGGGCTGGTACTGCCTTTTTGGCAAAGAAATGATGGCTTGGGACTTTCCACCTCAGCTCGGCACAAGCCATAAGTGTTCTGAAAGGTGCAGAGTCCTCCACTTGGAAAGGGAGGGACTGCAGTACCAGCACCTTGGCCAGGAGCACATTCAGCTTCTGCGCCATTGGATGAGTGCACGCATACTGTTGTCTCTTGGCAATCGCTTCAGTGATCGATTGCTGATGGAATGACTGATGAGTAGGAGCAGGAACATAAGGACCAGCAGATGATGGGAAAGACAGACAGCTCCCCTCGGCTGAGGTGGTGGAGCTTTGACTGCCTAAAATCGTGTGTGTGCCACTAGGTGATGCAGTGGTTGCTGTGGCAGGCTGGACCCCCACATCGGAGCCACAGTTCTCCCAGGCCACTTTATGGTGACGCTGCAGATGTTGACGCAGGGCCGTAGTGCCAACATTGGCACCCTTTCCACACCTCACCTTTTGCCCACAGATTATACAAATGGCCATGTTTACCTCCTCCGGCGGCTTAACAAAAAACTGCCAAACCGCTGAGTAGGTGATTTTACCTTCAACACTCCGCACTGACTGTTTGCTACCGCTGCTGCTTCTGTGAACCCCTGCACCACTACTTTCCGGGCACATAGGCTCCTGCGAAGCGGGTTGTCGCACTGCTGACACCCTGCTGACTCCTGGCCACTCTAGCACCTTGCTGGCTCCTCTGCTGCCTCACGGGCAAGCTGCCACCCTCTTCTCCCCATGATGATGAATCCCCTAATTCACCCGGCTCCCAAGTGCGATCAGCTACATCATCATCATCGAGTACTGTCTGCAAGTCACTGATGTCCTCCTCAACAGTCTTTCGGTCAGGAGCCTGACCGCTCACAACATTAGATTCCACGCCACTCTCCTCATCACTACTTGCTTGCCTACCGGAGGAAGCGGCGGATGTCTCCTCCACATCATGGCTGGCCAGTAGCTGCTGACTGTCCTCTAGTAGTTCCTCCCCACTGTATAGTGGAGCTGAGCCCACAGCATATAATACTTCTCAGGCTGAGGGAACAGAAAAGGACAGAGGCAGGTTGCGAACAGGTGAGGGCACAGGGCCTGCTCCTGGGCCATGCCAACTAAGGGTTGTGTCTGACGAACCCATCCAGTCTTGGCTGGGGGTGTCTGATGTAACTTGGGACGAAGTGGATGACCGAGTCAACCATTCAAGAACCACTGGATTGCTGGTCAAGACATAACCGCTAGATGACACAGGCAGCAGGCCTCTCGCTGAGACTCCTGCTGCCACGCCCCCTTACTCTGCTGCGACCTGTGCCTGCGCTAGAAACATTTAGGTCTCTGTCACTCCCCTGTGCAGGGCCTGGCACTTCTCTGTCTGACGTACTGTTAGATCAAATAAATAAATAAAAAGGAAATTAAAACACCGCAAAATAGTCAGTAATTTTCTCACTTCACCACACAACGGCTAATAAACCCTTTTGTTTTTCCACTAATACATGCCAAAAAGGGCATTAGAACATATAACTTCACCTCTGAATGGCAAATAGGTCCTTTTTTTTTCCCCACTTATACACGCCACAAAAGGCTTTAGAACATATAACTGCACCACTGAAGGGCAAATAATATATAATTTTTTTGCCACTAATACACGCCAAAAAGGGCTTTAGAACATATAACTGCACCGCTGAACGGTAAATAATATAGATATTTTTTGCCACTAATACAGTACACGCCAAAAAGGGCTTTAAAACATATAACTGCACCGCTGAATGGCAAATAGACCCTTACTTTTTTCCACTTATACATGCTACAAAAGGCTTTACAACATATAACTGCACCGCTGAAGGGAAAATAATATATATTTTTGTGCCACTAATACAGTACATGCCAAAAAGGGCTTTAGAACATATAACTGCACCGATGTACGGCAAATATATATTTTTTTGCCACTAATACACGTCAAAAAGGACTGTAGTTTTCTCACTTAACCACACAACGCCAAATACTTTTTTTGCCACTAATACACGCAAAAAAGGGCTTTAAAACATATAACTGCACAGCTGAACGGCAAATAATATATATATTTTTTGCCACTAATACACTCCACAAAAGGCTTTAAAACATATAACTGCAGCGCTGAATGGCAAATAATATATATTTTATTGCCACTAACACACATCAAAAAGGGCTTTAGAACATATAACTGCACCGCTGAACGGCAAATAATATATATTTTTTGCCACTAATACACGAAAAAGGGCTTTAGAACATATAACTGCACTGCTGAACGGCAAATATTTTCTCACTTCACCACACAACCGCTGATAAGCCCTTTTTTCCCACTAATACAAGCCAAAAAATGCTTTAGAACATATAACTGCACTGCACAATGGCAAATAAGACATAGAAATATTTCCTTGTAATAAACCCTGTAAATGGCTGTATCAAACAGCACTTGCACCTCAATAATAAGAACGGTTTGCTGGAATTACAGAGCTGTATAATGGCAATTTAGATCCACATTCAGTGCAGCAAGGTGTAATAGGATTGTTCCTATTACCCAGGCTGTAACCTCCCCTACATAACTCTGTTCTGCTTCAATACTGTGGAATGATTTCTCTGTATCCTTTCCCTGAACTTCTATACAGCAAAATAAAAGTTTTAAAGGCCTTTCTACCACTGTTCCTGGCACCTGCTGACGTCTCTCCCTGCACTAAGTACACTGGAAAATGTCTGAATCCAAGATGGCTGAGGCTATTTATAGGGCTGTGACATCACAGGGCTGGCTGGCTGCTTATTGGCTGCATGCATGGCATTGTGGGTGATTCTTCATTTCCAGAGTTCTTCCCCTAGGGACAGTTGCCAGGAGGGGACAGGCTGAAACTCTTGGGCTTGGCTCTTGCCTGACAGAGCAGTTTTAGTCAGTTGAGTTTGGTCAGTGCAACAGTGAGCAGCTAATGGATAAAACAGCCACAGATAATTTTAGGGATCCAAGGAAAGAGACCGCATCTCCCAGAGTAAAAGAACAGTACTTTTGTTAAGGTTGAGCAGCAATTTAAGGCCTCTTTCACACTTGCGTTGTGAAGATCCGGCGTGCACTTCCGTCGCCGGAATGCACGCCGGATCCGGCACAACGCAAGTGAACTGAAAGCATTCGAAGACTGATCAGTCTTCAAAATGCTTTCAGTGTTACTATGGCAGCCAGGACGCTACTAGCGTCCTGGTTGCCATAGTAGCAGTGGGGAGCGGGGGAGCGGCATACTTACATTCCGTGCGGCTCCCGGGGCGCTCCTGAATGACGTCAGAGCGCCCCGCGCGTATGGATCAAGTGATCCATGCGATCACGTGATCTATGCACAGGGGCGCCCTGACTTCATCCTGGAGCGTCCCGGGAGCCGCACGGAATGTAATTATGCCGCTCCCCCGCTCCCCCTACTCTTTACTATGGCAACCAGGACTTTAGCGTCATGGCTGCCATAGTAACCATTGACAAAAAGCTAAACGTCGGATCCGGCGATGCGCTGAAACGAATACTGTATAATACTGTCTGCTGTCTGGCAAAGGATTAAATAGAAACTTTTCCTTTGCTGTTGTATTTGACTTGCTGTAGTCTGACTCTGTCTTTATCCTTATTTCTATCTTTGTATCTTTAGCTTTATCTTTATGTTTCTCTTTGTCCAGGGAATCTCTCTTCCTGGCTTCTGAAGCTTGTTGTTCTTCTCTGTTGTTCCTGCAGAGCAGAAGGTGCTCTGCTGGCTGGCACACAGCCTTCCCCTTGCAGCTTCTAAGCTACACTGACTCTCACTAACTAAAACTCCTCCCTTTCTAGAGAGGGCTAGAAAGGATAGGAGGTTCCACTCTAGGCAAACTAGCTCTGCCATAGGTGCCGCCATCTGCTGGTAAACCAGGCACATTACATGTTAACATAACAATTACAAGGAAATATAAATATACATCATGTAGGACCTGGCAATAAATGCACATGATGATGTTAAATCAACCATAAAGGATAGTGGGGAGGTGTAGAAGGTGGTAGTGCACCTCTGGGGCATTACACATTCATTTATTGAGGAAAATGATTCAACATTACAGGTCTCTAAGTGGCAAAATTAAGATTAGCAGATAATTTGAAGGTAAAATTGGAGTCAGATGTTTTCAATCAATGAAATGACAATCAGGTGTGACTGGAGGACATGTTTGTGGAAGTGTATCATGACAGGAAAAATGGAGATTTCTGAGGACCTCAGAAGAGTTCTTGATACTCATCAGGCTGGAAAATGTTACAAAACCATAACTAAAGAGTTAGAACTCCACCAATCCACAGTCAGACAGATTGTGTAGACATGGAGGAAATAAAAGACCATTATTACCCTCCCCAATAGTGGTAAATCATCAAAGATCACAACAAGAGCACAGCATATAATAGTCTGCAAGGTCACAAAGGACCCCAAGGTAGGTTCTAAGCAACTAAAAGCCTTTCTCACATTAGCTAATGTTAATATACTTTGTTATTATGTTACTATGTAATGTTCATGAGTAGTGTTGAGCGAACAGTTCGAGCATAGTTCGGGTTCGTGCCGAATTTTGGGGTGTCCGGGACACGGACCCGAACCCGGACATTTTCAAAAAAGTTCGGGTTCGGGTCCGTTGTTCGGCGATTTCTTCCCGCTTTCTGAAGGGCTGCAAAGCAGCCAATCAGCTAGCGTTTTACTTCTTGCCCTAAGAGCCCATCAGAGCCATGCCTACTAATGGCATGGCTGTGATTGGCCAAGTGCAGCATGTGACCCAGCCTATATTTAAGCTGGAGTCACGTAGCGCCGCACGTCACACTGCTCTGATTAGTGTAGAGAGAGGTCGCAGCTTCTGTCAGGGCGAGATTAGGCAGGGTAAAGTCAGCAACAGCACCTAATGAACGGATTGATCTACAGCTGTGAATGATTGAACTTCTGCTAGTTACTTGCTCACTGGTTTTTAGGCTGCACAGAGCATTTTTCTGTCACTTATTTTCTGGGTTGATCGGCGGCCATTTTGTGACTTGTGGTGCACCAGAAGAAGCTACCACCAAGTCCATCAATCCATCAATACTAGTTTTTTTTTTTTGCTATATCCTACATCAGGGGCTTGGCTGTGCTAATTGTCACCCCTAGAAACTCAGGATAGCAATTTCTATATTTTATTAAGGGGTTAAATACAATTGCCCAAATACCAATCCCCTAAATCT